>JBBCBC010000027.1:26669474-27374480 GCA_037126765.1 Stenogyne calaminthoides
CATCAAAGTTGAATACAAAATCACAGAGATCATGCAAGAATTTTTCGTTGAGCGGTTGTGGAGGTGAGTTTGATGGACTAGGTACTTTGCCTTCTTATGATGTTTGCCCAAATATCAAGCAGAAACCACTTTTATCCGACTCATGGTCTCACATTTTAGATGGTGGAGTTGGCACAGTGTTTAAGGAAAGGTGCAAACGAGTTCAGACATAACTTATCAAGTACACACAACATATGAGGTTTAGGTTCAATTACACGAAGAATAACTTGAGTTATATTTATGCTGTTTGTAGTGAGCTGGATGTTTTTGGATGCCAATGGTTTATAAAAGCCAAGTCACAAAACGTAACAATGAATTTGTCATGACTAAGGCAAATCTAGTACACACATGAAATTGGTTGGTAATAAGAATAGGAGAATGGGGCCAAAGATTATCGGGGATCTCATTGTTCAAGATGTTAGGGCAAAATCTCAAACACGTGGGAAGAACATAATCAACACCCTTCAAAATAGCTACGGTATACACGTTCCATACTGGAAAGCTTATCGAACGTATGGAGCTGCAATGAATAAGATTTTTGGAAGCTACGACGAGTCTTACGATCAGCTCCGATGGTATTGTGATGCCATACAACAAACTAATGCAGTTATTTTTATTAGTGTGAAAATTGCTCGAAATTCTTGCTCTTTATTTGCTTAATTTTATAGGATTTCAGGCATTTTTTTACATTGAATTGACTACTTGTGCTTAATTGTTGAGAAAGGTAGTGTTTTGTTATATTTTGTCGGAAATTGAATTTTTATTGAAGCAAAACACGTGCCAATTTTTTATTGAAGTCAATCGAAGATAAAAATCGAGAGTTGGGCTCGAAAAAAAATAAAGGGCAGCGAGGCCCAAATATTGGAGGCCCATTTCATTAATTTGGGTGGCCATTCATCAAGCCCGATTGAAACTTGAAGCATGCGCACAAATGGAGACCAAGCAGGGCTTATTTAATTGATCATGATCCCACTTTTATTTAACAAGTCTCAGCCGCAACATTTGAGACCAAAGTGTGGGTCAACTTCTTTAGAAAACGTTTTTTGGGGTGATTAAAAGTGCTGTGTCCTTATTTTATTTTTAAAAACATTCAGCGACTTTTGGACGGGAGAATTAAAAAGCAAGGCATCAGTTCATTGGGCATTAGACACCAATTCAGAATTCAGTCGACATTTGTCACATTTTTTTGAGTGAGAATTTTTTAGCCTAGGGTTTGAGAGTCTTCATACAAATTCCCACCCACTAGATGGGGAGAATGGGGGAAGGAGTATTTTGGGCTTCAAGATTTAATAGATTCAACTCAAGATAACTTCTAGGATTTGAGTTTCTTTTATTTTTGAATTTCAATTAATAGTCCCATTTAATTTTTTTGAGTTTTATATTGCAAGATTTTGAGTTGTAAATTAATGGGCTTGTACTCTTAGTGTGTCTTTTGATGTTGTGATGATTGTAAATTTTGGACGTATATGTCTTGATTTAGTTATTTTTAATTTATTTCATAGTTGATGTTGATTCTACTATGGACTTTTATAGTGTTTTGATTGATTTTCTTCTATTAATCTATGTGTGAGATAATGTTTGCTATATAAACGAGAGTTACAGTAGGCATTACCAAATGTATATTTGTGAGTTGAGAATTGATTAAATTCGTTAATTAACTTCCTATCCATTCGAGAGAGGGTATTTAGTGTTAGAACCCCATAGTTTGAATTTTGAGCTTAAAATTAAGTAGCGAAAAGTGAGGATAGGAGAAACTTTACTACCCGGGCTTGGGAACACCTTATTGCAAGGCTATTGCCCTCAAGCTTTTTACTCTATCATGCTTATTAGTAGTAGCCTTGAGTATTTAGTCCCTATCACACAATTGAAAATTAAACTAGGATAATTTTATTGATTCATTTGTTTAATTTTTGCAATTTGATCATCACCTAAGTTCACATTCCTCTTTCCTTGATCCTACCTAGTTGGGTGCCACCTTTATTGTTTTTGTTTTATTTGTTTGTTTCCTTCTTGTTTATTATTTTCTAGACCTCGTTAAGAACTATAATAGCATCTTGAGACACATAGCACTAGGCCCACACCGTACTCCTAAATTTCGTGGTTCGATACTACTTGGTCCCTATACTCCATTTTCTACTACGACGATCACTTGCGGGGGAGTAGCAAGAATATATTTTTTTTTGCTCGCTAAAAATCCGACCAAGTCATATTTCACAAGTCTTAAAATTTTGTCCTGAATTTTCATTCTCCAATGCTTTTATCACTCTAATGCTTCTTCATTTGTATATTTTTTTTATATAGGAAGTGTAGTTTCGTTGGAGTCAAACCAGAAAACACACTGTTTTGAACACATTTTCATTGCCTTTAAGGCATGCTTGGACGGTTACAAAAAGTATCGTCCATTGCTATTTATAGATGGCACTTTCATGACCGATCGTGCTAAAGGCACACTATTAGCAGCTACCGCAAAGGATGAAAATAATTGTACTATTTAAACCATCTTCTTTAACATTATTTGTTAAATACCATGAATTTTTTAGCTATTTTCTGAATGAGACAAATTTAGTGCTCGTTTGGAATTATTTCATGCTTAAGTATTTTTTATACAGTAACTTGTGCATGAATCAGCCTTCTATTTTTTATTCCAATAACATCAAAGTTTTGGTTGAAACACTAAATTTCAGTAGGTTATTATGGAAGCGCAAATTAAAAAATTAATGTGTGTGTTTTTTATTGGTTATATAGGGTTATCCAAGAAAGGGTGTTCAGGATTTTTTGCACGGTACATCTCCATCATTTTATCCTCAACATAATTAACCAGCACAACAAAAAAATGCAACTTCAAAAGCCATATTTCTAGATAGATAATATAGACGATAAAAGAAATTTATGATTTACCACTTTGTGGGCTCTTTTCAAATGATCGTCCACCACGCCAACAGTCCTTCGACGCATTGAGTTATAAAAAGTCCACTAGTACTTACGAACCAATAGCTTCAGTAACGTCCAATGAAACAATCCTTCATGAGATATCCCATCAGACTTTGTCAATAACGGGAATAGAAGTACTTCATGGTCCAACGAGGCCTCCAGCCGATTGTCTATTAAGTTGTGTAAATCTAATTGAATTAAAACTTTTGCTCACAAACAAGCTTTACATCACTAGTTGTATTTCAGATGTTTTACATTGGTGCAACATGTTATTTGGTTTACAAAAACATCAAATTTGTAATGCAAACGATTCTACCTATTTAACTTTTTCGATTCAAAAATTTGATGTTCCTTTAACTCAATGGGGATAACTATAGGGTTTGGAGGAGAGAATTCTCTTTCACTTAGGATGGATGGACATTGATTATGATATCAAGAAAGATGAACCCCATGTTATAACTAAAAACTGCATCACGTCTTTATGAGAAATGAGAACGATCTAAACGTCTCCCTGTTATGTTCATAAAGACTATGATATTTGTTGGGATCGGGGGTTTTTGTCGAGGAGTATGATAATGTATGTGCCTTATAGGAAGGTTATTAATGTTCGGTTTGTGACATCTGGTAAAACAATAGCTAACACCCTTGTAATTGGTTCTCCTTAAATCTTATTGGGATAAGACACACGCGTAAGCATATCATACGCATGGGGAACATAAAATCTCAACTAAAAACTTTGGAGGTTGATATGTTGGATTCTTTCCTGGTTCACTTTATTCGGTGCACTTTACTTCAACATTATGGTCCCTTTAAGTTTTTTTATAACAAACATAAGGAAAAATGATTCATTAATGAGTTGATGACTAGAGATGGTAAAAGTACAAAAAAAAATCGATATACCGCACTTATTGAACCAAAAAATACTGAAAAGGGTAATTTTTTTGGTAATACCGTGAAGTTTGATACGTTATTGTACTGTACAGTTAAATTTTGGTATACCGAATATGTATTTGGTAAAAAAATCGGTATATACCGAAATATTGGTGTAAAATAGAATATCAAAATTTTGGTATGTGACTGTACATACCGATAGCATTTGAAAATTCAGTATAATGCAATTTCGGTATGTTAAGTATATTTCATTTACCGAAATTTGGGTATGTCGAATTTCGGATTGAACATTTCAGTACGGTATCAGCATCAGTTTTTAAAAACCAAATATTTTGGTAAGTCACCCTATTGATGACCATGTGTGTTCAGGAAGAGGGGAGGCTAACAATGGAGGAGGTTGAGAATGTGAATCTAACTGCTACATTCGAAAAGAAGAGGTCAAATCATGTTAGGGAAAATCATGACAAAGTTCTTCCTAAGAAGGACATAAAGAACGAAGGCAAGTGCTTCTTCTGCAAGAAGAAAGGTCAACATAAGAAGAATTGCTCCTAATACGTGAATTGTCTTGACAAGAGGTTGCAAAACTTGCGGAAGCCAATGGAAAGTGATCAAGCGCTATTCTAAAAATAAGATGCCCTCACATGTAAAGGTAGTTGGGACGTGCAAAATAATTTTAAGTACTGGTTTTGTTTTTCTTTTGGAAAAAAGACATTTTTATTCCTAGTTTGCTAGGAATTTGATTTATGTTTCTAGACTAGTAATATTTGGTTTTTTCTTTAACTTTTCAGACATTAGTCCGAGGTTATTTAAATAAAACTGAGATTATAAATAATAAAACAACCCAATTTATAATTATGTAAGTGTATAAATGAACTAGGATTTAGAAATTATAAATATATTATTTTATTCGGTTCGGTTTGATTCGATTTTCGATTTTTTAAGTATTTTTACCTTAAAAACCAAACCTGAGACCAAAACCAAAATTTCTAAGTTTAAAAATGGACACCAATACGAAATATCAAATTAACGGAAACTAAATTTATATTTCGGTTCGGTTTGACTTGATTTTTTGGTTATTACGAAATAGTTCTCACCCCGTATATGGACCAAGTGGGAAAATATAAAAATTATCTCCATAACTGAATAAATCAAAATAAAGACAAAATAATTGATTTGGTCCGTTTATGGTAAAACAACAAATATAAAGATAATTATTAATTTGTTGCACATGTTTTTATTATCTTAAGGAAATAATTGATATTGGCAATTCCTTAATTACATCAATTAAAGATTCTCAAATCGCCACAAATCTTATATGCGTTAATTTCTGTGATGGACATAAATTATATAAGAAAAAAATTTACAGTTAAAGGTCCCTAATTTCACTTCTCATTTAGTTTGATAGACCATCTAGCAGTGAGAGGAATGACTTGGAAGTACCACTTAACCTTGAGTCAATTTCTTGACTGTTTGTGAATCCATAGCAATGGCTGGAGGTAGTTATCTCGATCTAATTTCCATTGATTTTTTTACACGAATTTCCGCTGATTTAAGACATGCTAAATTATGATAAATTTCATGTTCATTTGTTTATTAAATTTCTAATATAATTTTTTTTCTGACGAATTGTAAAATTTTGTTGTACCATCCTACATCGCTCTTCCTATTTGATGTACATTGACACTTTTATAGATTAAAAAAGTGGACTTAATATTTTAATCTCTCCTCGTACGGATGATGTTCATTAAATAAAAGATTGGAAAAATATATCTGAGAGTAGAATGAACTACTAAAAAAAAATAACATTGAACTTTTTAAAAGTATATGTGGTTTGATGGTCATTGTCGATACGAGGATCTTATTATTCAATACGAGGTTATGATTGGATAGAACCAATTTTTTTTTCCGACTATTAAAGAAACCCTAGATCTCTCTTTCTTCCCCTTTTTTTTTCCAGTCAATATTGTCAAAGATTGTAATTCATTTCGATAACC
Source organism: Stenogyne calaminthoides (assembly GCA_037126765.1). Lineage (NCBI taxonomy): Eukaryota > Viridiplantae > Streptophyta > Magnoliopsida > Lamiales > Lamiaceae > Stenogyne > Stenogyne calaminthoides. The sequence continues at coordinate 26,675,330 of JBBCBC010000027.1, forward strand.
TTGACCAATTATTTTTGACGGAGATACTCTTAACGTATTTTCAATTCAACACTTGAATATTTGTTCTTATATTACAAATTATCATATTTTCAAAAATATTTTTATCATACATTTGATTTATGATTTTTTATTTTTTTAAATATATTTTTACAGTGTTATATATAATAAAATATAAATAAAATGTATATATCACACCCTAAATTATGAAATTATATGGCATCTTCACCCACACTCCCACACCTGTACAACATAGACTATCACTCTCCCTCTCTCTTGAGAAACTATTATGTAGAAAAGTTTGATGCACTATTTGAATTAACCAGAGTAAATACATGGACTTTAGAAGTTAGGTATTCTAATTTCTAGATTGATTTATAAGATATCTGGGAGTGGTACGGAGAACTGAAAAAAACCGACACAGATTCAACGATTCATTTGGTGAAAGATTTCCTTCAATCCAGTGTATTATATCACCCTCGCAATTCATCATGCACTCGTTCTTGGCTACCATAAACACATATATGTCAAATACAAAATTAATAATTGCGAGAAGACTTCCTATGTGGGTATTTGATTTTCAGATTTTTATTGGAATTGTTTACATGATATTTGGTCTTCATCGTTCCATGACAATTACAAAGTCTTTAGAGTCAAGTCAAGCTTATTTTGCACTCAATGAATATTCGGGTGTGTAACATTTTCCGAGAGTGCAATCCGTCAGAAGATCACTTTGCTAAGTGATATAGTTTAGAATCTTGGATTGATAGATGTCCATACTTCACCAATTTCCGTATATATCTCGATATGTCTAAGGATTTGTTTTGAATTATTCATTAATTTTTTTTTAGTGGAGTTTCCTTTTTCACTTGACTAGGGGTTTTGCCTAAGGAGAGTTTTACCTTAGCAAGGTGTTTAATGGAGTGTGGCACTCAGAAAACTAGTGCCACTTACTTACGGAAAAATTTATTTGAGGTTGAAATAGTTTTAAATTTCTTACATAAATTGATTAAAGTGGAAGACCACACTATGAAAACATGAGCCATTTTTTTTCCTTAAGTGTCTAAACATGCTTGTGCCTAACTCGTATATTACCCACACTTTTAATCCAAACACTTACTCAATTGTGATTCTCAAAATGTAGTATCATGCACGGAATAAAATATTGTGACTAAATTTAATATATTTAAAATAATATGAGCTCAAGTTTTAAAGATCGTCGTATTTGCTTAAAGGTATAGAAAAGGTTTGACCTATGTCATAGAAATTTAGGCATAATCACAAAATTAAAACATATAAGATAAGCACATATGTCACTCAAATACTTAGTACACTTACGGAGTTTCGAAACACAATAATTAAAATTTGAGGGGGCTCACTGCAGTCAGTTACACGTCCATCTCGTCTCCAGCAAGACCTGAAATGATTAAAGGAGCCTCATGAGTCTTCCCCTGGAGAGGAAGCCCAGTGGGATAATATTTAATATACAATTGTATTAAATAAAGTCATTTGATGCAAAGAAATGAGTACATGTCAAGACCCGTCGACCCGACTATTCCGCATAGCGTAATTCCACACATCATAATCCACACAGAGCAAAATTCGAAGATCTATCTATATGTATCTTACACACAAATTAAACTAACTAATACAGAAGTAGTTAAGTGTTACCCACTTTTCTAGGAGTTGAACGTTTCAAGATAGCTTCTTGGAAGCCCCGCTAGCTTGTGCTACACTCGACACATTTAGTAGCCCTTCAGTCTCATAATCATTTAAATGTTATTAAAGTATATTTGGAAAAATCACATGTTACATTCATACCAAAATGTCTTACTTCCCATTCAACATGATAATCAACAATAGTTTTATGACTTATAACCTAGGTTAAACACTTTAGAATAACACATTGTAGTAAATTATTTACCACAAATTGTGAACATATTGAAAAATTATAAAATTTATACAGTAGGTTCTTAACACATATAAGTATCCATAATAAAATTTTCACATAAAAATAATCTTTGGTTTGTTACTTATGAATTTTCAAAGTTAGGTAAAAACAGGCCCCAAAATGAGGTCGTGGTCTCATCTTTTTTTCTAACACTAGTTTTTTGACCGTGCAATGCACGGGCCTGTTTTAATTTTTCTCTTAAAATTTGTAAAAAAAAATTAAATGATTATATATATATATATATATTAAAACACTTTTAAAGTAAGAGGGTTGATCAAGCGGGAGACAGAAAATACATAGCATGTCATAATGATCTTTTGATCTAACAAAATAATTGGTATATATTCATTAGGGAAATTCTCTTCGAAAGTGTGCCATAAAATTTATCATAAGAGAATACAATCTTTTCATCTTTTCAATTGAAAAATTAAAATATTACTTGGAGAATCTATAACTTCAACGGCATGCAAACACTCGCTAAGCCTAAGATCTCTCTGAGAAAATATATTTCAATTTTGCTATTGAAATTTCTGATACATACATTATTCGAGTCATTTGGCAATACCAAATTCAATACTTACATTATTCGAGTCATTCCGCAATACCAATTTCAATACTTACATTATTCGAGTCATTCGGCAATACCAAAAAACATATATGTTAAATTAAAATGTGTTAATATATAAGAAATTTCAGGGCTACACTCAACAGCCCTTCAATGCTAGTGATCATTGTCTATTACTATAAATTCCCAACTCTACCTACATAACTTGCACAAACATAAAACATTGAATATCAGTTGATTGTAATGGGGGCGAAAAATACAACTTATCTTAGGGATGTATTCTGAATAGGAACGCAGTAACTTCAATTGATGTGTGCATTCCAGAATTAACCTATAAGCAAGAATAGCATAAAGAATAATAATGGCAATGATGATTAATAGAGTAGGACTTACATATCATATCATAGTGGATGATGAATTAGAATGAGTTGCAATACTTGTAATAACAACAGTCACTCCCCTCCTTACCGACCCAAAGAAATCAATCAATTGCAAAATACTTAAAAACTACAAATGAATAAAAATTTACATTGACGAATATATATGAATGTGTCCATGGAAACACCCTTTGAATCAAAACCTCCACCCTCTAACCAAATTCTTCCTTCAGTCTCACACTTTGATTCTAGACATTATTCCAATAGGAAAAACGTAGATATGATTTTGAGGATTTGCTCATATTTTAAAATATAGATTTTTATTGCTCCACAATATTAGTGCTTTATTACGATAAATGATCATAGTCATTGTTTTATTTCAACTAACTACAACAAAAAAATATTCACAAAATATATATAACTGATATTGCTAGAAAACATGATTGATGACAAAACCCATAAAAATTCTCCTAAAATTTAGGATCACGTCGTTATCGCTTAACAAAATATCCAAATACTTTCATTCTCCGCAGCATCACTACTTCATTATCCAAAATATAGTATACCAATAACCAATGAATGCTAAATATGATACACAACATATCCACATCAAAGCCTGCAATTGTCGGTGATTTAATTATGATTAGACTAATACTCAGCTAAGATACGCATCTCAATCGATTTTAGAAGAGAAATCTTTTATCATGTAATTAGGTAATTAACATAAACCTAAACATTCAGAAGACAACAAATTATATATTAGACCTACCTCACAAAATAGCATCCACCAGGTTCAATTGATCCAAATTAATGATGCTTCTAAAGACACTCTTTTGACTTGTCGTAATACAACCCTTTAATGGAAAATGAAGTAGTATCATATTTTGAAATTCATGCATGATGCAACCTTCTTTTTAAATGGATATTTTATCATCCAAAATTTTCTTGCCAACAGTATAGCCGAGTTGTTTGGCTTTAGTTATTCAATGTTTGAGTTAATTTGATAGTGTTTCTCAAAATATTACCACCTTATTGACTTTAAAAGTAAAAATAAAATCACTTTTATAAGGCCAACATGGAATTCCTCATTATTTTGTTATCAAATATCAATATAATTGAATGCATGATACCAAAAATATTCAATTCAAAATTATAATACATAGCCACAAAAGATATGATACCAAAAATATCCAATTCAAAATTATAATACATAGCCACAAAAGATAAGATTAGAATTAATTCCACAGTGCACATCAAACTACAAAGATTTCACGACTCCAATTAAGTAACTCAACAGATGAACTAAATTATACCGTTTGATTATTCAGAAAACCATCATATCCCATGTCTTTATCTTAAGACACAAAATTGTACAACCCAAATTGACTCTGATAGTAAGAGGAAGAAAGAATTCCTTGGAATGGAATTCATTTTTAAATTTTGAACAATACCGATAAATTTCTCCGTTTGCAATTCCAAAATGGAATCTGCAATTGAATTCAAATAAGAATCCTTAAAAAAAATGGTATTGTTGTTCATCTCATGGGGATGGTGATTTTAGATGTTGAAGGCTCACCAATGGCAGCAGAGGATTACATTTCCCATATTGCTTCTCCACTGGATACCTCTGCATCAACACCCATGGAATCAAAAGAATCCAGCAAAAACATACAACACATTAAACATCAATCATGGGAGGCCCCTCTTCAAATTTTGGAAAAATAAAAAGATAACTCAGCCGCAATTAGACATTCATCAATAATTTTCCATCATTGTACGCTAATAAGAATTAGTTGAAGTCCAAGACAAATAAATCTACGTCACTGTTTTATCTTTTTTACCTCCCTGTTTTACCCTCCAACTCCACCATCACTGGACCACTAATGCTGCCAAACCACAGAGACAAAATTAGTTCAAAAGTCAAAAAATATACAAGTACAAAAATAAAATCCTGGCAACAATGGAAAGTGAGAAATTCCATTATTTTCGAAGGTATCTGATAGCGAGGAGGTGTTTTTACCAATCTGTCTCAACTCTCAACTCCTTTTGGTTATCAGCAAGTTTCAAAGGTCATTGTTGGTTCTCCTTTTTGTGATTGGATCAGAGAACCTGGCTTTTGGCTTATTTCTTTTTTGATTGTTGTAGGTCTATATCTTATTACTATGCTCTGTTCTTTCTTTTCCGGCTCTATACTATACTTTGAGGGGCATTTCTGATGCTCCATTAATAATACCATTTTCATTTTTTTCAAAAAAAAATAAAAATATATAAAAATCCAAGGAATTCCCAGATTTCTAACCTAGGAGATTCCTGTCAACAGATCCTAAGCAGACTTAACAGGAAAATAAAATAGTGATTAATAAACAAATAAAGAAGTACATCGGTACCAAAATTTCCTATCATTCACACAATGCAGAGTTATTGAGCTCGATCTGCTTGTTTTTCCATTAAATTTGATCCAATGAGAAATTTTTCAAATGACAGTTGTTTGTTTCCATGTTTTAGACATAATACAACATTAAAGACTACCGGAAACCGTATGGACCACCTCTATTATCTTATAATTGCAAAGTCTATAAAAACTAAGCATATGTATAGAACAACAGTTATCTATCTCCATAATTCTAATACAACAACCTATTAGACATTACAATAGCCTGCATAGACCATGTGTATTCTGAGAAGACAAAAGTCTCTTGGTCAGTTTAAAAAGCTTTTCATGATCATTATAGCTTGAGCAAATTTAACAACATTAATGACTTGTAGATAAGACCTGAAGAACTTATAGTCAGTAGCTTCATAAAATCAATAATGTTTATAAATATATTGATGGAGATAGAGCTTTTGTGGGTCAAGAAAATATGATTAACAATATTATTGTCGAGCAATAATTGCAAGTAGCAATTTTTCCTGCACATAATGTCAATAAGAGGATGTGAAGTATCATGCTTGCCTCCAGCTAAGTGTAATAGCAGATTTTGAACATCAATCCAATATATGGATCTTAAATTTGCTTATCTTCTGCACAAATTATTTCAATATGAATTTACTGTGAAGATATATGCTAATTTCGTGCAACTACTATGTTTTGAAGCCTATGTTTTGGGTTTACTAAATGAAGCCAATGTTTACGGTAAACAGTTCAAATCATGATAATGGAGAAAACCGTAAAAGACATAAAAACAAAGAAAAAATGTCAGTCTTTTTTTTTTTTTTTTGGTTAGCATTCACGGTGGTACACATTAGCACCATAAATAAGCTATTTTTTGTTATGCTTTTTGCTTCCGTTCCTTTTCTTTTGCCTTAAAATCAAGAATGACCATATTAAAAGTTTTGGAAAAAACTCTCTTCCCCTAGTAGCATAAAACTTTATAATTCATAATCATTTGTAATATTATGTTTTTGGAAAAAACCAACATTCGAAAAATTTCAAGCAAGTATAAAGCCATTTATAAACAGTGATTGCCAAGTGATTTCAGATTTATAAGAGATACACAAGCTTCAAACTGCTGCAATAATTACTGAGCAGAGAAATTGTTTACCTGCTCTTCAATGAGTTGAATGCATTCCTCCCACTTTGAAATTATATACGTTAAAAACAACCCATTTCCTTCTCTAATCACCATATTCCTCTGGGTCAGCCATGTCAACACGCAATCCATCGGTCGAGAAGTATTTTCACATGACAATTGAACTTATAAGAAATCACCTAATGAAGCTATAGATAGCAATAAAAATATTAAAATCATACATTTTCATAATAGAAAAAGTTGTACACCTCCTAATATACAGTCACAATGAGGATGTAATTCAGATGATCTAGAATATAAATATAACAAAAATAATATACATCAAATACAATCAAGAATTGGCAGCAACAAACAATTACTACTTAAACTCAACACTAACGTAATTCATACAATGTCTGCAACACTGCATATTAGATTGCACCAAAAATCAAATCTTGAATCATCGAAAACTGCATATTGTTCGCGGATACTGGCAAAGGACCAAACCAACCCAGCAAAATTCAAACTTTGTATATTTATCTATGCCAAAGACTCTGCATCTTTCGTCCGAATTTGATGAGATGTACTTCCTATATAGAATTTGATTACAATCAAGTTCAGGCCAAATTAACAACCAAATCGATGGACTCAATCAATCATCTTCTTGTGGAGGAATAACCCTAAGTTATATTTTCTTTTTTTATGGGGCATATAATGCTTTCCCCAGTTAAGCTACACAGAATTCTAAGTTATCTTCTCATTTCTAGAAATAAATTACACACACATGGGAACATACCATGCTTTGAAATAACAACAGACAAATTTTTTTAGTGTTAGTGTCCTAGAGACAATCTATTGTAAGGACATAATACTCGATGATATTCAGTTTGATTTAATATTATAGTTCATTTAATATTAATGTATGAGAATACACTTGTTTGAATATTATATTTGATTGTTTGCATTTATTCATACAAGTGTTCCCATGAGTCATTGCTGTCATTGAGGTTGTGAGAACTCAGATGACTTAAGCATGATTCTCAAATAGCATCGATCAAGGATCATCAAGAATGAGATATTGATGATGCAATGGAGATTGGTGTGCGATCTGCATCATACTCTTAGAGAGTGTAGTAAGATCTCACTTACTACGTGATACTAGGTATCTCATGATGGATGCACAAATACCTTAGAGGGTATTGATATACCCATCCGAGAAACCGTTTGATGTAAGTCCACAATATCTGTCTACGAGTGTCTCGGTTAGTGGGAGCGATGCGATACTCCTTTGACTTGAGGTCAATACGCATGACATGTGTGGAGTGATGAACTTTGACCATGACTGACGCTTGCACCCGTCTATGGGTATATATTGCTTGGATTTAGTTCATCACAAAGTGCATGTGCGTGGTAGTTGAGCCAAGAATATGATTCATTCCTCAATGTGGATTTAGAGAGAATACTCATCTTCTCATCATAATTGGATCAAAGTCATCGGCCGATGCACGTCAACTTAGACTTTGTGGCTAACTGTGACATACATGATCAATTAGTGATTAGAGATAATATGATTAAGTTATTTGAATAGACACTTCAACATGTTAAAGACTTAATCGAGTATTCGCGAATGAAATGAGGAAATCGTAGTTGCCCATGTTTCAGTTACAGGTAGTTGCACGTTTCTCGCAACGTACCTCATATATTGAGAATGTCTGATTTATGTCTAGGGTTCAATTAAGATCGTTAGTTTGACTAATCACTCGATATATGAGGGCCTATGGGTCACACAACAAGTAGTTCCCTTTTACGGATTATAGTTGGTTGATTAAAAGTTAAATTGGATTTAATATTTAATTTATGGAGAATTAATTAATAATAAATTAATTTAAAATTAATTATTATTAATGTTTAATTAAATTGGACTTAATTAAATAGGAATTTTCAATAATAATATATGGAATATTATTATAGGATTTAATATATATGGAATCAAATCTGTAGATGTTTGATATACATGGAAATTAAATATGTAGGATTTAATATATGGAATCAAATCCGTAGAGATTTGATATACATGGAAATTAAATCCGTAGAGATTTTATATATGAGAATTAAATCAATGGGATTTAATTTACAAGATTAGGGATTTTATTTCCTAATCAGGTTATCTTTAGATTTAAGCTGGGCATCCCCTATATGTACAAGCTCTTGAGAATTCACAAACAACGTTAATTCATTATTCTTTCCATAAGATCTAGAGTTAGATTTTTCCTAGCAAATTCATCTCGGGATTCAACGCTGGCAAATCCGTGCAAGTTCGTGATTGGGGATTACGTGGATACCATAGTAGAGAAATATGCATACGATTTACTATAAGATTTCTCTTTATGTTTACACGTACTTAATTATGCAATTAATTGTTCGTTGTTGGTGAACTGTTTATTTCCACTTCGCATGTATTACGTGTTTACGTGCCTCTAAATTCCAACAGTGGTATCAGAGCTCCAATCTCTTGATTAATTGCATGAATTAATTGATTTATAAAATATTTTTTTATAAATTGATGGTACGGTCGTTTCCAGTTTGACCACACCATATTACATTGCTAATTATTTGGGGATGTTTATTACATAAACACACCCCCTTTATTTGTTGGCTCGTCTTCTTCGCTAGGCGGCTTAAGGTTTTCTGGGTAAATTCGTCGCCCCTCCGCCTCCCTGCTGCGCGCATCCCGGCTCTGCGGGCGATCCGCGACGACGCTCGAATAGGCGGCCTTGTGCTGCAACTCGCGTTGGTCGCGCGAGCCCACACCGCCAAGTCGACGAATTGGATCAGCGGCTGCGCACTCGCCTTCGTCGCGACTCGCTGCGATGCTCCCCTATTTCGTCTCGTCTTGGTCGCGGTCACTCACGCCTCGTGGCGATGCACTCCGATTAGACTCAATTCGTGGCGAAGCGCCACCGTTTCGTGTCGTCTCAGGGCGGCGCTCCTCCTCTTCCTTCGATTCGCGGTGGCTCTTCCCTGTTTCGACTTGATTCAAGGCGGCGCACCATCGAATCGATCAATCCCTCGCTTGGCTACCTCTGCTCTGACCCAGTTTGAAGGGGCCGCGGCTCCGCGCACGTCCCTATGTGTCACTCGCGGCGGCGGCGACTCGCGCGCGCTTGCTCTGTCAGTCGACTTTGAGTTGTTTCGTTTTTCTGGGTTCTTGCCTTCTGGTTAATTGTATGTTGCATTCGATTGAGATGTTTGGAACTATTGAAATTGTGATTAATTGAACTCTGATAGTTGGAGCATTTTTCTTGAATCTAAAAAAATAGCGTTGATTTTTCTTCAGAAACGTAGAGAGAATAATATAGACAAATAGGCAATATAATAAAAAAAAAAAAAAAAAAAGAAAAGAGGAAAAAGTGACACAAGAGAAATAGAAAAGTCAATGTCCCTAAAGTGACCATGAAATCATGAAAGGAAATAACAAAAGCTAAGTACAACGTTCAACCCAAGATTCTAATAAATGCATTTTGCGCAGGGGTTCATCGTCAATGTAAAAGGCAGCTTGAGAATGAGCTTTAGTTATGGCCACCGCCTCGGAGACCAATGGAATCGATGTTGTAGTCGCTCGTGCCCGAGTATTGTAGGGGGGAACAAGGGCGATGGGCTTTTGTTTCGTACCTCCACATGGTCTGCCCACCTTCTTCATCGTCTTCACCGCTGTTGATTTCTCCGGTGGGCCCAGTGGGTCATTCGTATATGTCTTCAACTTCTGCTTCCGAGTCCGATGTTGTGTTTCCATCCCAAAGCGGTGGGACAATGAAAGAATTAGAGGTGGCGATTTGGGGTGATACGTATTGCGTGTGGGTAGGTCTTCTTCTTCTTTTTCTTTGTCTCCCGATCTTACGCTTCCGGTCCCGTTCCTGCCCCTTCTCCTCGACTTCAACTGCAGTGGGAACCACTATAGTCTCTCTATCACTATGTTCAACCAAAATTTGCTCAATCTCTACGCCCAATATCCCAGTTCCAACAACAAGATCATCCTATCCAACTTCCTGCATCTCAGTATCAGTCATTTTACCCTCCACCATATCACGTGGCCCCGTATCTCGATTGTCTCTGGGTTGATCTGGAGCACTACTGCCATTTTCTGCAGAATCCTTTTGGACCCATGCCTTATGTTTATGTCCTTTGCTCGGATCCGAAGGTTTGGATTTGTCGTTTGGTTTCCCCTCTGGTTGACTACTTCCCTGAGTACGACAATTGTCTAACGAGTGACCAATTATCTGACAATGAGAACATAATTTTGGGTGTTGTTCATAACCAACAGAACCAATCGAACAGTGTCCCGATCTCTCGTACATAATGTTATACTCCTTGCCCTTCCGGAGATCTAGTTCAATTAAGGCACGTGCATAATGGTACATGGTTCTGTTTCGTGTATGTTCATCAATGCTTACCACATGACCAAGGGCGGATGCAACTTTTTCAATAATGGGCACATAAAAATATTTCATTGGCGATTCGAAGATACGAACCCACACAATTGAATTCCGGCACCCATTTTTAAGCCTGATTGTACCAATTTTTGAGGGCCATGATCGCTTCAAGAAAATCATGTACCAAAGTAACGATTTTCCAACTTCCCGTAATATTCCAGCTTTTGTCCAGTAAAGTCTTGAGCTCCGTAGTCGGGATTGGTCTAGCACCTGACCTTAGTAAAATACGTCCAATGACAGAGTTTTGCAAGTCCAGGACCCCTTGCCTGTGAATCGAATCATCAATATTAACTGATAGATACTCACCCTTTTGGACTGGAGCAGCCATCGAAGGATTAAGAACATGTAAAAAAGTCTTATTCCGTGGTGGATCCTGACCATCAATTTCCCTATCATTGTGAATCACAATTGCATTGCTAACATGATTAGCAGCCGACTGCATACCCACAGCAATACTAGATTTCAAAACTCTAGTCCCCGGACTCAAACCAGCAGCATCAGTTGGCATACCACTGTGATTTATCCCAACACCAGGCCCCAAATTCACAACATAAGCAGACAAACCAGAGGACTCACCAGAATTTTGCACCAAATGTGGGTCGAAATTGGGGGGAATCTGCTGATTTGCAGTAGAGGTAGGCTGCCCACCAGATTTGAGCGAAGGGGGTCGAGATGTAACCCTAGTCATGGCCAGAATCATCTTCGTGAGTTGAGGGAACGCCTAAGGTTCGTGCGCCAGGTTCTCGGGCGCCACGGTACCGTACAAAAATTCCCCAAATTGGGGGGACTTTTGAGTCAATCCCGGCATATCTAGGGTAGAGCCATGTTGAAGAGAGGAGGTCAAAGCTTTCGAAATCGAAGGAGAAGGCACAGGTTCCGTTTGCAAATTGTTCATCTTCATATGAGGGTGTAGATCGATGGCCGTATCTGCTAAGGCTTTGTGCGCCACCTGGGGGAAGCTTATTGGTGCCGCCAGACTCATAATCATTGGCCTGAAAAAGTCAGACCCACAAGTTGGAATGTTCATGCTTCTCGTCCTTGCTACCCTCTCACCCACCTCACAACAATATGGTAACTACTCAAGATTCCTCTGTCACTGCCTCTGCTTTAATGTTTCCTAACATGTTTTGTGTGCACATCGTGTTTGTGTTCCTTTAGAATTAACATGTTCTATTAAAATTATGTCTATAAATTGTGAATTATTTGTAGATTTGTATACTGATTGCTCCTCTTAGATTCATGGAAGTGGGATAATTGATGTTTTGTTATTTACAAATAGGTACCAGCCCCATACAAATTGATCAAGTAAAGGAGTGAACTGAGCTCAACCATGATGGAGCTAGTGTCGAACTATCCTGTTTCTTTCTTTTTGCTTCATTTATTTCAGTATGCATATATTTTACAATTTTATTATTGTATTTGTGCATAGGCAAAGAATAAGGTTTCCCCCTGTCTCTATTAAAAGGTAATCAATAGCTTCCCATATTATGTAGCATAATTTAGAACAAGATGTGTTTTTACAACAAAGGGGATATATTATAGCCACCACAATCTACAATACTAATATCACTATACTATGGTTGATTATGCACCCCTATGAATGTATGTTGCAGCACTTATCATTAATTATTGATTTCTTAAGTATGGTCTGTGACAAGTCTAACATATGTAATCATTTAATCAACTCAGTGAGGATATACTTTGATTTTTGTTGTGTAGTATAAATTAATCTTCTAAGCACTTTTTTTTTTTTTGGGAAAAAATTTGTAGTGATTTGCTATACCTCTTAATTGTCAATGGAAAATACATGAAGGAATTCGTAATTGTGATTTTTACAGTGAAAAAGTAGCATTAAAAGTTTATCCGCCTAATAAAAAAACTGGGGTCCTCCAAGAGCCACAAATTCAGGTTGGTCTTGAGGACTCGTCTGAAAATTCAAGTTGGTCTCTAGGACTTGTCAATATTTAATTGAATATGTGTCACTAAAAACACAAATATAGTGACAACAATTTGTTATGTTACAGAATAATATGACTAGTGACAATTTTTTATATTGCCACTATTTAACAAAATATTTGTCACTAAAAACACAAATATAGTGACAACAATTTGATATGTTACAAAATAATGTAATTGGCGACAATGTTATATATCGACACTGTTTAACTTAAATATTTTTTCACTAAAAACACACATATAGTGACAACAATTTAATTTGTTACAAAATAACGAAGCAGGTGACAATTTTATATATTGTCACTATTTAACTGAAAATTTATCACTAAATATACACATATAGTGAAAATAATTTATTTTGTTACAAATTAATATAACTGTGATTAATAACAACAACTTTATATATTGTCAATGTTCAACTGAGTATTTGTCACTAAAATACAAATTAAAAAAAAATTAATATCCATAAATTTTAAACATTCATAAATTTACATTTAAAAATTATATATTTCTTAATTTTTTAATTAATCTAAAAATAACTATACAATGTGAACATTGTAAAAATTAACAAATAAAAATTATATCAATTAAGATAAATCAATTTTTTATTAAGGTTATATAAGATGAACAGAAAATGACCTAAAATTATTTAATTAATTTGAAAATTACCAAAAAAACTGTGAAGTTATTTAAAATTTATAATAATTACGTGAAATAAGTAAAATTGTAATCTTAATTCTATTACACTGAATATCAAATAAAAAATTCAGAAATTATTATTATTATATATATATGTATATATGTGTATACACAAATTAATATTCTAAAATATAAAAAATTAAAATGTAATTTTATTTGATTAACTTGATAATAATTATCAAAAGAACATGGAACTTGTTTAACATTTAAATACGTTAAACGATTTTCACATAATCAATGTAAAATAAAGATTCATCAAGTAAATTTAGTTAACATTCAAGATTTTTAATAAAATTAGAAATTCTCTCATAGTTCAATGCATGATAGTGTTGATAAATATATTATATAAATTTTATAATATAAGACATGTAAATATATAATATATATATATATATATATATATATATATATATATATATTCATAACGAACATTAAATCAAAATAAAATTCATATTATTTATTATATATATCATAAATTATTCCTAGAGGTTTAATAATATCTTATTTATATCATAAAATATATCCTAAAGATTAAATATAAATTATATTCTTAAGATTTAAAATTTCTTTTCATAAAAGGAAAAATTCAAATAAATAAAAAATACATAAGAGATAATTTGAATTACTATTAATTTACAAACTCTTTAAGGTCCATTAGGATAATTAATTTTATAATTTTAATGTATTTTGGAATACAAAAATTTAAGTTTTAAATTTACAAAAGAAATACATTAATTTTTCAAGTATTTTATAAAAATTATCATTGTAATGTAAAAGAATTATCACTATTCCAAAAAAAAAATTAATAGTAATAATTTTTATACACAATAATGATATAGTTCATGTATAGACTTGATTTTCTGAGTGTTACTCATTTTTTATTTATTTATTTTAAATAGAAAGATAAAGAAGGCTCTATTTCCCACTAAATATTCGAATTCAAATACTAGTTGACTCTTAATATGCAAACCTAATATGAAATTGATTACTAAGTCTTGTATGCATCCAGGTGCATCGTGCGCACTCATAACGCATTTTAGAACCATACAACGATTATCTTTGAAATATGCAATTTTTTTACATTGAAGTGTGCAACTAGTAATATGAAGAAATAGTAGCACGATTTGTTGTAAATAAGTTGCATCTTTCATTATAACAAGTTGCATGGTTCTAAAATGCTATATGAGTGTACGATTTTAACAAATTGCATGGTTCTAAAATGCAATATGACTCACTCCAAATTGATAGTTAATATTCTTACTCTAATACCAAACTAAATTAGCAAATTGTGTGAACCCGAGTTCACAATGAACTCTATTTTTTTAATATTATTGTTATGTACAAAACTTATCACTGTTATGCACAAAAATATCAATGTTACACACAAAAAGTATAATTTTTAAATAGTGATATTTTTTGTGCAAAACACTGATAGAGTTCATGTATAGATCTAGTTCACAGGAGTGTTACTCAACTAAATTTTATCAAATATTAGACTCTATTGATATTAATTTATAAGAATAGTGATATATGTTCCAAATATTTTTTATCTAAATATAATGTTATCAGTTTCATCAAAAACTCTCCAATGAAATTTGTTAATAATATGAAACTCATATCATTACACTTATAAACTGATATTACTACTTTTATAAACTAATACCTATAATATTTGATGTTATGATCCCAATTTATAAGTGTAAGGGTATTAGTTGATATGTATATTGATATCAATTTGTAAATAACACTATAAATTTCATACTGTGAACAAGTTTAACCGAAGACCTACTCCAATTTCATACTATGAACAAGTTTCAGAGGAGAGTTAGTGTTTATTTTTTTACTCCTTTGATAAAGGCTAGGTCTTGTATGCATCATAGTGAATTTTAGAATTTTACGACTTATTATACTGAAAAATACAACTTATTTACACTTAATCGTGCAATTATTAATATGAAAAAATAGTTGCACGGTTCAGTGTAAATAAGTTGCACTTTTCAGTAAAACAAGTCGCACGATTCTAAAATGCACTATGAGTGCATGATGCACCTGAGCAGTATAAAGTATTACCAAATTTTCTCTAAATTAAACTAGAAACAAGTAAAGAAAATAAATTATATGTATAATATGCGTTTAGGAAAATCTAAATGCATAGATTTTATTTTGAGTAATGTTTAACTCAACTGGGGATTTGACTAGTGCGCTGCACGTGACTCGTGTAATTGTATTTTGATTTGTCGAAATATAGTCGTGAAAAACCCTTACCACAACAAAATGTGGCTTGCTCGATTCTTCCATCTTTATTAAACAAAATAAACAATTCTGCACATCTAATTACAACAAAATGTGGCTTGCTCGATTCTTCCACACTATACATTTGATGGTCTAGGGGTTAGACATGTAGGTGATTGACTCTAGTCCAAGTGGGAGATTGTTAGTGTTAGTGTCCTAGAGATAATTTATTGTAAGGACATAATACTAGATGATATTCAGTTTGACTTAATATTATAGTTCATTTAATATTAAGTTATGACAATACACTTGTTTGAGTATTATGTTTGATTGTTTGCATTTATGCGTACAAGTGTTCTCATGAGTCATTGTTGTCATTGAGGTTGTGAGAACTCAGATGACTTGAGCATGATTTTCAAGTAGCCCCGATCAAGGACCCGCAAGAATGGGATATTGATGATGCAATTGAGATTGATGTGCGATCTGCATCATACTCTTAGAGAGTGTAGTAAGATCTCACGTACTACGAGATGCTAGGCATCTCATGATGGATGCACAAATACCTTAGAGGGTAATGGTATACCCATCCGAGAAACCGTTTGATGTAGTTCCACTATATGTGTCTACGGGTGTCTTGGTTAGTGGGAGCGATACGATACTCCTTTGACTTGAGGTCAATACGCACGACATGTGTGGAGTGATGAACTTTGACCATGACCGACGCTTGCACCCTTCCATGAGTAGATATGGCTTGGATTGGGTTCATCATGAAAATGCATGTGCGTCGTAGTTGAGCCAAGAATAGGATTCATTCCTCAAAGTGGATTTAGAAATAATACTTATCTTCTCATCAAAATTGGATCTAAGTCATCAGCCGATGCACGTCAACTAAGACTTTGTGGCTAAGTGTGACATACATGATCAATTAGTGAGTAGAGATAATATGATTAAGTTATTTGAATAAACACTTCATCATGTTCAAGACTTAATTGAGTATTCGCGAATGAAAGGAGGAAATCGTAATAGTCCATGTTTCAGTTACAGGTAGTTGCACGTTTCTCGCAACGTACCTCATATATTGTGAATGTCTGATTTATTGTCTAGGGTTCAATTAAGACCGTTAGTTTGACTAATTGCTCTATATATGAGGGTCTATGAGTCACACAACAAGTAATTCCCTTTTATGGATTGTAGTTGGTTGATTAAACTTTTAAATTGGATTTAATATTTAATTTATGGAGGATTAATTAGTAATAGATTAATTTTAAATTAATTATTTAATTAAATTAGATTTAATTAAATAGGATTCCCAATAATAATATATAGAATATTATTATAGGATTTAATATATATGGAATCAAATCCGTAGAGATTTGATATACATGGGAATTAGAGATTTTATATATGGGAAATAAATCTAAGAGATTTATTTTATAAGATCAAGGAACTTATTTCTTAATCAGGTTAGCTTAAGATTTAAGCTGGGTCTCCCCTATGTATATGAGCTCTTGGAAATTCATAATACAAGGATTCATATTTTCTCCATAAAATCTAGAATATGAATTTTCCTAGCAAATTCCGTCTCAGATTCAACGCTAGCAAATCTGTGCAAGACCGTGAATGAGAATTACGTGGATACCATAGTAGAGAAATATGCGTACGGTTTAATGTAAGATTTCTCATTATGTTTATACGTATTCAATTATGCAATTACGTGTTCGTTGTTGATGAGCTGTTTATTTCCGCTGTGCATGTATTACGTGTATACGTACCTATATATTCCAACAATATTAGGATCAAACTGCTAGAAAGGACAAAGTTGCACGCTTATAGCATGACCAACCCTGAAAACATCACTTCACATCTACATACCTTCCTAAAATAGACTTAATTTCAAATTTCTCTCCAACGGCTCTTTGAATTCAAGGTTTATAAATATGGGAGAACCCATTCAGCGTTCCCAACGGAAATTATCAAGCATTCAAGCCTTCAAGCCATTTCCGCAAGAACACTCAAGAACTCAAGCTTATATTCAAGTGTTCATCCCATCCCTCTTAGAATAATTATCCTTTCATAGCTTTAGGCTAATCACTTGTTAGGGATAATTCCTAGTTAGAAAAACAAAACAAACCCCCCTATACACAACCTGTTAGAAAAGTTTGTTAGAAAGTTTGTGAGTTAGTCATCTAGCTTGCAATCTTGGATAAAGTGAGAACTCAATAAACATCGGTTTGCATTGTGTGCCTAACATAGAAAAATAAAGTGGTTGATAGTGATCCCCTGCTGATAGGGAAGAATGGATGTAGGAGAAGCTCTCTGAACCACTATAAATCTTGTGTGTTATTTATCTGCTTTACACTAGCACTACACTCTTAAAAATAACTTGCATACTTAAGTTGATAAGATTTGACACCAAGTTTACTGATCAGATCAGTCTGGTCTTTTGTCTGCTGATCAAGGGCAAAACTTAAGTTGTTTGAAAAGGATTTTCACACGGGTTAAAAACTAGCTTCCTCACATCAGCTAATCTGATAGACGTCTAACTGATAAACTTACCAGCTGTCAGTAGGTTGGATATCAGATCAGGCTGATCCCATTTCGCACTCTGCAGTACTTATCTGATTTTACACGCTGCTCACAAGAAAAGTTTGAAAGTTTTATTCACCCCTCCCCTCTAGACTTTCCACTAATGGAACCCGTTCGGGACCTACATAGGTTGATTGAGGTTTGCACATAGATTAAGATTTTTTTTGGAAAGGTAAATTAGACAAGTAAAATGTCTATATTATAACACTATTTAATGATTGTTATAGTGTCCAATATAATTAATGCATAAGGTTATCTAAGTAAATTAATTATAAAAAGTTTGCCTATATATTTGGGACATCCATAAAAATAAAATTATCCTATATAATTGGAACAGAGGGAGTACTAATGTTTGAACTTTTAGAATAGTGTACAACTGTGATGTAATTTCAACGAAATTATAAACATTTTTTTGGATTTTACTAATTTTGAATAATTTATACTTTATATTGAATTTTTTTTTAAAAAAAAAATTATTACATAATACATTAGTGGCCCGTTTAGCTGTAGCCCGGTAGGGATGATGTTAAGTTCCAACTATTATGGGTCTGTTAAGAGTAAACCGATAAAACCATGAACCGTTTATGCCAATATATTGTTATAGTGTTCAATATAATTAATGCATAAGGTTATCTAAGTAAACTAATTATAAAAAGTTAGCCTATATATTTGGGACATTCATAAAAATAAAATTATCCTATATAATTGGAACAGAGGGAGTACTAATGTTTGAACTTTTAGAATAGTGTACAATTGTGATGTAATTTCAACGAAATTATAAACATTTTTTTGGATTTTACTAATTTTGAATAATTTATACTTTATATTGAAAATTATTATTTTTAAAAAAAAATTATTACATAATACATTAGTGCCCGTTTAGCCGTAGCCCGCTAGGGATGATGTTAAGTTCCAACTATTATGGGTCTGTTAAGAGTGAACCGATAAAATCATGAACTGTTTAGGCTAATAGCCTTATAAGATTTGTCATAATGAGTTATGATCATCCCGTTTAACATTTGTAATTGAAAGTCTCAAGCTAGTTATTATTATAAGTATGTCATACCTTGAGAGATGGCACATAATTTGGACCACCAAAGGTGGCTACTATTCTTATTGCCGGGTGATGCTCATCTCTTTACTGTTATCTCTCTCTCATATAAATACCTCGATTTTTAGGGATGACACATGTTCCTCACTTTCAAACGATACATATGACTCTACTATTACATCTTCAAGTGTACGTATTACTCCATGTCAGTGGATATGTCTAGGGAAAATACCAAAAAAATTAGTATTTTGTGCTTACCATACTAAAAAATATGGGATATATTGATATTTTTGGTACAATGTGTTATCGTATCGAAAATGTTGATATATGATAACAGTATAAAAATTAAACATACCACGGGTATTTCGGTATATAACGAAATACATAAAGATTATTCAGTATTTGATAATGTTAGTATTATCGGTATATGCCATAATAAATACATTAATAATTCAACATAATAATTATAATAATACATTTTACCATAATTTTAATTTTAACAGAACTATATATATATACTTTACAGAAAATAACATAAACACTATAACTTTTAAACTCAAACAAAATTTACAATCAAATTAACATTACGGAAAGACTGGCAAATGACAAGGGCTTTGGGGAGGGGAATCTCTCGCTAAACGCGTGTTATTAAGAATTTTGCAAGAGAAAATTTTCGTCCAACAGAAATTTTTAATCCCTGTCAAAACCATTTAAAGGCAACTATTTGTTGCTCGCCATTAGCGAGTACTTAATCCGTTGCTAATTAGCAAAGGATTGCCCTCGTCATTTTTCACTACAGAATCATTTATGGTCGACTAATTTTCTTGTTAATCAGTCGCTAATTTGTTGCCTTTCAATTTTCGGGAAAAAAGAATGGCTAGGTTCGACCCTGCCCCGCAAGCACACCTAGCATGGTGGCTAACCACTAGTTTACTCTTCGATCATTGTTTTATTTGAGCCTTTGTGCCTTTGAAATTGTAAAGGCAAACTCTCGTGGGTCGTTTGTACTAGGCGCTTCATTCATTATGTTGTTGCTTTCAATGTATATGTGTATGTATATGATATATTTTCAGGAATTTTTTAAATCTTCTTCTTTTATGTTTTATATAACTA
This sequence comes from Stenogyne calaminthoides, assembly GCA_037126765.1. Lineage (NCBI taxonomy): Eukaryota > Viridiplantae > Streptophyta > Magnoliopsida > Lamiales > Lamiaceae > Stenogyne > Stenogyne calaminthoides. The sequence goes on from JBBCBC010000027.1 coordinate 26,695,856, forward strand.
TTAGTCATTCTAATTGAGATTATGCTTTATATAATATTATAAATTTATATTCTAATTGAGATTTTACACGTCATATAGCATTTTTTAGATTTAATTTTAATTTATATTACTTTATACGTCAATATGTGTACTTATAAAGATGTTCTTCATCTTCCCATAAGTATACAAAGTGTGTTAGCCTTTTGAGTTCATGAAATCTTAGGCTAGGTCCAGTTGGATGCCGGACTCTAGTCATTTTCCCCTATATTAATTTGAAGGCAAGTTTTCCAGTGTACCATTTGACACCAATTTAAAATTTTTATGTAATTGAACTTTTTTTTTCCAACTTTTTTTCTCCATTTTTTTCTTTAGGTTTTTACCCGACCCGACCCGAACTCGGCCCGACTGGTTCATGGTTCACCCGATCCGAATGAGTTTAGATTTTCTTTTCTTTTCTTTTTTTTAGTTTTTTTAGTTTTTTCAGTTTTTTTTTCTTGGTTCAGACCCAACCCGAACCCGACACAAGTGGTTCATGGTTACCCCCGACCGAATAGTTAATGGTTTAGTGTTTAAGGTTCATGGTTTAGAGTTTAGATTTAGGGTTCATAGTTAATCTAAATTAAAATTGAATCCAATTGCACCAATTGCACCTTGTACAATTGGTGCACACAAGCATCATTCTAATTGGAAACATCAAATTAATAATTATATGTAAAATATAAAAATTACTTCTCAAATTATGTATAGTGAACACGTTTAATTTGGTCCAAAAATGATATTAAATCTCAAGCCTCTTTCTAATATAGTATAGATATAGATGAGAAATGAGAATGGGAAGAGGTGGAGGAATTTGAAAGTAGGAAAATAAGTAATGTAGTAAAAGAAAATAAATAATAATAAATAAAAATAGGGACTAAACTATACAAAATAAAATATGACAGGGTAATTTTGTCCGAAAATGATTTCAAATCTCAAGCCTCTTTTTAATTTAGTATTGATTATTTATTTTCTTTTACTACATTATTCTTTCTTTTGTTCAAATTCCTCTCACCTCTTGCCATTCTCATTTCTCACTCGAAAAAAACTGACACCACTCAAACAAAATGATTTTCCCTTGTTGTAATGGAAGAGATGACAATTGCCAACACATAACATTCAAATAAATTGATTTTCCCTTGTTGCAATGGAAGAGATGACAATTGTCAACACACATATATATATATATAATTATCATATTTTTATATTTAATTAGTGATCCTTGGCGCGCGATGGTGCAGGGCGTGCGATTGTGAAAGTGAGGAGGAGCAGGGCTGCGATGAAGTAGGGCGTGCAATTGATCGTCATTATATCAATCAGGTATTTATTTTGCCTTTTATATGTAAATCGAATTTTGTAAACTTCTATTATTTGATACATATGTGTGTTAGAGACGAGATGGAGATGTGAATTGGTGTGTTTTGCAATGATATGTGTGCAATCATTTGTGTGTGCAGACAAGAGAGAAAGAAGCATGAGGTGTAACCTGCGATATTTAGTGTGTGTTTTAGGGTGTTTGTGTGGCAGTTCGAAGTAGGGAGCGGATGTTTGAAGTAGCTTCTTCAAATGCACTTGGGGAAATAGAGAGGCAACTGAAAAAAATTGTTGTTTCTAAGCATTATGATAGATGATATTGAGAAATAAAAGTTATTTCTATGTGGATACTTATATGATAAAGAACCACTATCTGAAGGGTTATTAACATGTATTTTGTGCATTATTCTAAATGCAGAAATAGAGTTGCAACACTCTGCAATTTGGATGGCTGGTGTGTTTTTGATGCTTCTAATGTAGTTCCTTGAAAACAAAGTAGCAATTAATCTCACGAGAAGTGAATTTGTAGAAGCGTAAGAGGCTAGTTCCAAGTGAAAGACGTAGATATGCCATTACTTCAATGATTTGATTCTGGTACTAAACATCAAAGAATTTGTTCTATTTTGTTTCAGATCCATGATTGCATTCCACAAGAAGAATACGCTAATATAAGAAGTTGCAAGAGTCAACGAGCTCCAATCCAAATGATCCCTCTATTCATCTTAACATGGTAATATAGGTTTCTCTCTTCTTTTTTCAAGTTTTCTTGCTCTGGATAATTCTGAATTTCTTGAGATACTTTCATATTTGGTGTTTTGTGGAGTAATCTATATACTTACATATGTTACTACCACAGGTTTAGAAATTTTCATGAACCAAAAATATTTAGAGTTGATAGTTACTGAAAATTGATGTCAGTGGGCAATATAACTGGACACAATATATGTAGAAGTATAAATAAAACTCTATGAACTTGGACACAACGGAAGAAACGACATCAACTCGCACCGGATAAATAAATGTTTGGACCAAAGATGGTTGTGCTAAGGGACTATTAAACTCAATAATTTAACTACTGTATACTAAATTAAATCACCAAGTATATTAGAATTTTTTAAAAAACCAAGATCCAGCTACTTTCATTGTAAAATTTTATATTTTATTTGTTAATCGACATGTACCATTAAACTTAAAAAATCTTAACACAATTGCACGAGCCATGTGTAACACACATGTCAGAAAATCTAGTTATATTAAAAGGGAATTAGTTTGTGCATCATGCTAATTTCATAGACATCGTATTAATAGAGTTTATAGTATTTAATTAAATTATACTAAAAACTAAAATTAAAAGACGAGTACAATTAATAATTGGGGGATTGACTCTAAGGTACAAAGTCACTCCCCAAGTGACTCTAAGGTACAAAGTGCGTTAAATGTCAAAAATTGCACTCCAAAATTGACATATTTTTTGCACTTCTAGGCCAATTTTGGAGTACAATTTTTAGCATTTAACACACTTTGTACCTTAGAGTCATTAATTTTCTGCACTTTGTACATTAGAGTCTTTTTGTTAGAAACTGTGTACTTTAGATGTTGGGATAACATTTGCCAGGATCTATCAGGATGACCTCATAAACACAAATTTAAATTAACAATTATTACTAACATGAATTTACCTAAGTGAATTCAAATAATAATTACGCCAACAACGTCATGCAAATAAAATTCACGTAAAAGATCCTAGCATGCGGAATTTCTAGGAGTTTACGTAAACGTACCCGTTGGAGAGACAGTTTGGGATGGACAGGATCAAGTATCTGGCTACCAACCAAAAGTCCTTCTCAAGTATTCCCAAGTCCTCGTTCAATAACCCGGTGGGAGGTTCTCCGATGAACAATTTATAAAACAAAGGAAAAAATAAAATTGTTGCACCACCTTTGTGGATTTTTAATATTTTCAGCACATGTAATTGCTGCACGCAATTGAATTTTTTTGAAAAAACACAAATTGTCGACGTTTCAAAATATTTGATATTTTATCGACGCTGATATTTTTCCCGAAAAAAAGATCAATTCCTGTGTCTGGGGATGAAACATTCATCCCCTATTTATAGTAGATAGGGGGGACGAAAATTAGGCTCAAAATAAGGTTAGGAAAGACATTTTCTTGATCTCCAAGAAATCTTGAATATATCTCATATATTCTTCTTTCCATGTGTATTTTTCCACAAGAATCTCACACCCTTATTTAGCCTTAAATTTCAAAATTTTCAAGAAGATTTGCAAGATTGGATCTTTCTTGAATTTATGAGATATTCTTATATTCCAAGAATACATATCTTTCTTCATAAAATCTTTCCAAGAAAAAATTAAGAAAATCTTTCTTCCCTCCCCTTACACAAAATTTTCGAAAATCCCATTAAAGATACCAAGTGGGAGATTTCTTGAATTTATGAGATAATCTTGTATTCCAAGAATACTTATATCCTTTTCCATAAAATCTTTGCAAGAAAATTTCTTCTCCTCTTTTCTTTAATATTTTTGAAAAATACAAAATATTAGGCAACAAAATTTATTTTTATTTTAAGCACCTTTTATTTATTGGACTATAATTGGGCTACTTGAGGGGCCTTTAGGAGAATTAAGATGGACCTTCCAATGGACTTCTGAATTCCAATATTGAGCCACAATATAATTCAGCCCATTAATATTAATTAATACCACTATATAATTAATATTGCACTATCCAATCTTAACCCATATTACTGTAATATGGCTCCCGGTCATTATTTCCCGTGTTTAAGATTATTTAGTCCACTAATTAATTAAGCCACTGAAAAGCTTTATATTAATTAATATCTTTATCATTGGAGTAAGGACAACTCAGCTTTATTATCCATACCGGAAAATAAATTCCACTTACAAGATTTGGTATGATAAAGGTTCCGAGCCCACCAAGGGGACCAATCACGCAAGACTTTGCAAGCACACGATTCTCTGTATTAATCTTAGCAACCGTCGTACAATTAATATTATTGCCCAAGATATAGGGTATCGAAGTCTCAATGATTCTCTTCCCATTTATAAGTCAAAGCAATAATTACTAATCGCACACGGTCCTTATTAAGTGACAGAGATTAAGAAATCAACAACTACTGAGGTCTAACTCTTCATCCCTTAAGTCAGTGCGAATGAGTTTATCCTCTCTGCAGGTCCGCTTCAGCACATCGAATGCACTAGTGTAATCTCTTGGTCAAGACAAGTCAATCTGAGACTTACACATCAACTTCTACCAATAGACTGTTTGGGTCTATCTAGGTTGTGAAACACGCACTAGTTTACAAGGGACTGTTAACGTGATCTTCTGTAATCTGGTATCACCACGTTAACTACAATGTAACATGTGCTATTATATGAACGGTTTGCAATAAATATATAACATTCAATCATATTTAAGGCAACAGTGATACATAATTTATTTCAGTAAATAAGTGTTTAATACATAGGTTATACAGAGTAAAAACATACTTTCACGTATAACCCCAACATTAGATTCATTATTTTTTAATAATTCTGAAAATTAGTTTGTGCATTTTATTTTATTATCATGTATAATTTTTTATCATAATATTGAATTTGATGATGTGTATGTAGGTCCCGAACGGGTTTCAGTGAGGGTGGAAGTCTAGAGGGGAGGGGTGAATAGACTTCCAAAACTTTTTGTGGATCAGGTGTGATATGCAAGTATGCCCGATCAGAGTGCGGTGTGAATCAGTATTGACTAATATCCAACTTGCTGATCTGTATGAACTAGATCAGTTCGGCGTCTATCAGTTTAACTGATGGTGCGAAAGATTAGTTAACCCGTGTGAAAACCAGTTGTACTCAATCAGAATTCTGAACAATCTGTTTTAGATCGGATGACTAAAGTGTCAAGTTGATCAGTTCAGTAGCTTGATGTTAATCTGAACCAGATTCAGAATATGCATGCAGATAACAAGTAGTGTGCAGAAAGGTGTAAAGCAAAATAAAGGCACTTAGATTTATAGTGGTTCGGACAACTTGTCTTACGTCCACTCTTCCCTATCAGCAGGGGCACCAACTTAACCAACTGGACTTAGTTTAATGTGTTAGTCCAACACAGTACAACCAACAGATGTTTCACGAGTTCTCACTCAACCAATCCCAGAAATCAGATCTAGAAACCCTAGACTGAAATCTTGCTATAACAAACTTAACCTAACTTTTGTTTGGGTATAAGATTTGTAATGTTCCAACTGGAATACTATCCTATCTTCTAAGTAGCCTAAGGCTGGAGGATAAGTATTCTATGCTAAGAACAATGGGATGAACACTTAGAAAATATGCTTCGATTTAGTGTTCTTCGTGCGGAAATTTGCTAGAGCTTGAGCTTGATGATAATTTCCGTAACCTTACTATGAAGGTTTGATCCCAAATATATAGGCACAAAATCGAACTAGCCATTACAGAGCAATTCGAATTTAGGTCTATCTTAGGTAGGTCTGCAGGCTTGACTTGACGTGCTCAGGAACGACATGGCCGAATTCGTACAATCTTGTCCTTTGTAGCCATTTAACCCTGAACCGCCTTTCTGCAGTTTGTCAGTGCTCCGTACATGCGTTGTCGATTCCTCATAGGTTATTAAGTATGTTGGGGAATAAGTTGCACAGATCTATTCGGGGTGAATATTTAAATACAAATTTAATTCTTATCATTATTACTAGCATGAATTAATCCTATATTAATTCAAATAATAATCCAACAACATATCATGCATATAATTATTCACGTAAAACCTAACCATGCAGAATTCTACGAGTTTACGTGAGCGTACCTCTTGGGATGGCAACAGTGTGGCTGATTAGACTAACCAAAAGAACTTCACAAGTATTCCCTTAGCCCTTGTTCGACTATCCGGTGGAAGGATACTTGTGAACAATTAACAAAAGGAAATAAATTATGTTGCACCACCTTTGTGGATTTACTAATTTTTCCAGCACATGGAATTATACTTGGGAATGAAAGAATCATCCCCTATTTATAGAGTCCAAGTGGTCGAAAATTGTGCCCAAAAATAATGTGGAAAAATCTTTTCTTGATCTCCAAGAAATCTTGAATATATCTCCTATATTCTTTTTCCCATAATTATAATATTTCACAAAATCCCACCTACTATATTTTTATGGATAATTTCGAAAATATGAGGGATCAAGAATCCAAGATTTGGATCTTCTTGAATTTATGAGATATTCTTGTATTTCAAGAAATACATATCTTCCATAATATCTTTTCAAGAAAATCAAGAAAATCTTTCTTGCCCCCTATATTTCAAATATTTCAAAATTCTCTTATGAATAACCAAGTGGGAGATTTCTTGAATTTAATGAGATAATCTTGTATTCCAAGAATACATATCTTCATTCCATAACAAAATTCAAAGAAAATCTTTCTCCCAACTTATCCACAATTTTCGAAAATTACTTGGAAAAATAAGCGACAATATTTATTTTATTTTAATCACCTTTTTCAGTTATTGGACTATATGTTGGGCTACTCAGGGGGCCTTTAGGAGAATTAAGATTGGACCTTCTAATGGACCTTGAATATCTAATATTGAGCCACAATATTATTCATGCCCATAAATATTAATTAATCCCACTACATAATTAATATTGCACTATCCATCTTAACCTATATTACAGTCAATATGGCTCCCGATTATTATTTCCCGTGTTTAAGATTATCTAGCCCATTAATTAATTCAAGCCACTGAAATAACTTTCCATTAATTAATATATTTTGTCCTTGGTCAAGGAACGGTTCAACATTATTATCCATACCGGAAACTAATTCCACTTGCAAGATTTGGTATGATAAAGCTTATGAACCTCCCAAGGGGGCAAATCAAACAAAAGCGTATTTTGCACCACGATTCTTCAGATTAAATCTTAGCAATCACATATGACCAATAATATTGCCCAAGATAAAAAGTATTGAATCTCGTTGATTCTCTACCCATGATAAGTCAAAGCAATAGTTACCAATCACACGTGATCCTATTTAAGGAACGAAGATTAAGAAATAACGAACCACTGAGGTTTAATTCTTCCTTATTCAGTTCTGAAGAATTTGTCCTCCTGTAGGTTCTATTCAGTGCATCAGTCATGCACTAGTGTAATCTCTTGGTCAAGACAAACCAATCTGAGCCTTACACTTCAACCTTTCACGATGGGTTGTTCATTTCCATCTAGGTCATGAATGACGTACTTTTAGTTACAAGGGACTGTTAGTTTAATCTTCTGTGATCTGGTATCACTAAATTTACTACAATGTAACACGACGACTTATTGAGCAGGTTATCAAAGTAAATATATGTAACATTCGATAATATTTAAAGCATCAGTGATAAACAATTTATTTCAGTAAATAAGTTCGAAATTCAGTTTTGATTATACAAAGTAAAAAGCATATTTTCTAGTATAATCCCAACAATCTCCCACTTATACTCAAAGTCTGCTTTTAAGTATACTACAACATGTCTCGTGTAGTCTGTGACATCTAATGTCACCTACACGAACCTAATAATTTCTCCCACTTATACTCAAAGCAGATTGGCAACGGTCTTGACACCCATTCCTTCCACATGTCTCTCGAATGTATTCAGAGGCAGACTCTTTGTGAATGGATCTGCTAGGTTATCCTCAGACGCTATCTTTGCCACATCTATATCTCCTCTCTTAACGATATCTCATATAAGATGGTATTTCCTTTCGATGTGTTTGCTGGCTTTGTGGGCTCTTGGTTCCCTTGAATTTGCAACTGCTCCGACATTGTCACAATAAACAGTGATTCTGCTGGGCAAATTCAGAACCACATCTAAGTCCACTAGGAAGTTCTTGAGCCAAACCGCTTCTTTCGCTGCCATTCGGCTTCCATGGTAGAATCTGCGATGCATTTCTGCTTGATGCTTCTCCATGTCACGGCTCCTCCCCCATGCAAAACACACTACCGGAGGTAGATTTTCTGGAGTCTATGTCTGATTGGAAATCCGAGTCCGTGTAGTCGATGGGGATTGGACTATCTGACTGATAAACCAACATTCTTTCCCGAGTTCTTTTCATATACTTCAGAATGTTTTTAAGCGCCATTCAATGATCTTTTCCGGGTTACTTTGATATCTTGCCACCATGCCTCACAAGAAAGCGGATATCCGGTCTCGTACACAGCATTGCATACATAAGGCTTCCGACAGCCGAAGCATAAGGATTGCCTTTCATGTCATCTATCTCATTTTGCGTCTTAGGGGACATTTTCTTGGATAGATGGATTCCATGCCTGAAAGGTACGAAGCCTTTCTTGGAATCTTGCATGCTGAATCGTTTCAAGGCAATTGTCTATGTATGAAGCTGCGATAAGCCGATCATCCTTTTCTTGCGATCTCGAGTGATCTTGATCCCAAGGATGTGTCCGGCTTCCCCTAAGTCTTTCATATCAAACTGTTTTGAAAGCCATGCCCTTACGTCTGATAACACCTTTACATCGTTCCCGATGATCATAAGTCATCTACATATAGTACTAAGAATACCAATGCAGTTCCGACATGCTTTTTATACACACAACTTTCAAACTCATTTTGATCGAACCCATAAGACTTTATAACATGATCAAAACATTGGTTCCAAGCTCTGGATGCCTGTTTGAGTCCGTAAATGGACTTCATGAGCATACAAACTAGGTGTTCTTGGCCTTTTTCAATGAAGCCTTGGGGTTGTTGCATATAGATCTCTTCATCAAGACTTCCGTTAAGGAAAGCTGTCTTGACATCCATTTGCCAGATTTCAAAGTCGAGATGCTGTGACAATCGATGAGAGAATATGGATAGACTTAAGCATGGCTCTAAAGAAAAAAGTTTCCTCATAATCGATCCCTTCTTTCTGAGTATAACCTTTCGCCACTAGTCTTGCTTTGAAGGTTTCAACCTTCCCATCCGGTCCTCTTTTTCTCTTGTACACCCACTTGCAACCAATGGGTTTGACCCCATTAAGTGGTTCGACTAGCTCCCACAATCTGTTATGAAACATAGAACCCATTTCGGCTTTCATTGTTGTTTGCCAAGAATCTGCATCCTTGTATTGGAGTGCCTCGTCATATGTCCATGGGTCTGATTCGTCTTGTCCGGTAATCAAGTCCGTGGACTCTCCTATTCCCATGAATCTCTTGGGTTGTCTAACAACCCTCCCACTACGACGAGGTTTCGGTTGTGAAAGCGTGTCGTTTGGTATATCGTCTAGTACAGTTGGCATTGAGGTTTGCCCTCTTAGCTCATTTAAGGTAATCTCACTTCTGGGTTTTCTTTCGTTCATATAGTCTTCTTCCAAAAATCTAAAGTGGGTGTTAATAACCACCTTTTGATCTTCGGGACCATAGAACATACACCCTTTTGTTCCCTCGGGGTATCCTACAAACAACCTTAATTCTGATCGAGGATCCAATTTCTTGGCTTCCTTGTCCAACACGAGGCGACACCCCCAAATTCTCATGTGTCTCATACTAGGCTTGCGCTTGGGTCCACAATTCTTTGGGAGTTTTGGGAACCGATTTGGATGGCACCAAGTTAGAATGTAAGTTGTTGTTTCCAAGGCATGACCCCGAAGCGACTTGGGAAGATCCGCATAACTCATCATAGATCTAACCATTTCCAAAAGAGTTCTGTTTCTTCGCTCTGCAACCCCGTTTTGTTGAGGGGTTCCGGTGCGATGGTTTGGGATGCAATCCCTTCATCGATAAGTAGTTCAAAAACTCATTCTTCGAGGCATTCACCTCCACGATCGGATCGTAGAGACTTGATACGTTTTCCCTATGATTCTCTGGCTTGAGCCTTAAATTCTTTGAATTTCTCAAAGGTCTCGATTTATGCTTCATAAGGAAAATGTAACCGCATACTTGAGTAATCATCAATAAAAATGACAAAATACTCATAACCTCCTCTTGCTTTGGTTGACATTGGACCACATACATCTGTGTGAACGATCTCTAATACTTCTTTGGCTCTATTCCCCTTGGCTCCAAATGCCCTCTTGGTCATTTTACCCTCCAAACATGATTAGCGGGTTGGAATTGGTTCAACTTGGAGAAGGTCCAAATGAACCGTCTTTTCACCAACCTTTGGATCCTCTTTGTATTTATATGACCCAATCTTAGATGCCAAAAAAGTGTCTCCGTTCACGTCGATGAATGTTTTTCTTTTTCTAAAACAGTTGATGTGTTATAGGATGCATTTAAGTGAGTGGTGTGTGTACGCGTTAATTGTATAGAGATTATTCCGACAATGTTCCATGACGGATAAAATTATCAAAAAGAAATGGTAACAACTTTATTAAAAGTAACCGAATATCCATCATGAAAAAGTTTAGAAACTGAAATTAAATTCTTTTCTAAAACAAAAACGTAAAGAACATCTCTTAGAATTAAAACTATGTCTTCAAAAGACGGGTGCACTTCTCCCATCGCTTCATTTTGCCACTCAGAAGATCGCCCGAAAGGTGATGAGGATCTCACTTCCACTTAGTTGTCGGGGTCCGCTTGAACCCCTGTAATGTGAAACAAACATGATCAGTGGATCCCTTATCCACCACCCATAAATGGGAGGTGTTGGGAGATGAATTTAATAAAAGATATATGATTTTGATTAGATCCCAAAACCCCTGAGTATGACATGTTCAAAATGATCTTGATAGTTGAGTCAGGATTCAGTTTTAGAGTACTCGAGGATGTTATCTCGCAAAATGTATAGTCGCAGATATAGTTCGGGATAGGTTTCAAGACTCAAGAACTCAAGATGTTTCAAGTATCCGAGGTTTTGAGGATGAAATCGAGATATCGAAGACTCGATGATGATCTTGAATAATCAAGACAAAGACGAAGACTCAAGACATCGGTCAAGATAAACTACAAAGATTCGGAAGACTCAAGACTCAGGAAGACCTCAAGACTCGAGAAGACTCAAGACACAAGATCAAGATCGAGGCGAAGATCAAAGAATATCAAGGCACAATAATTATCAAGACTCGGTAATGTCTTGAATGCTCGAGATGAACTCAATGTTCCGAGGCACTGAAATAAATCTATCTGAAGGATGCAATACTGAGAAGATTGCGATTCCTTAGAAAGTTAGATATTGCCAAAACATTCAAATGCAGACAAAAGGAACTAAGTCAGAAGTGTTGTTAAGGTTATATCAAACTCAGAGTTTGTAACCAAAAAGAGCCGTTGAAGGTGTCTACCTTTAACTGGAAACAAAAGTAAAAAAGAAGAAGACGACACTGTACCATACTGACATTGACAGTGACAGGTCTCTGAAAAAGATGTCAGATGTACAAAAGTTCCAGACTGCAAAAAGTGAAGACCGGCTACATGAAAGGCTATTGCCTAGAACGTGTTAGGGATTTTCAAACCCTAAATATAGTCGTTTCTCACACACCATAAGAGGGAACTCACGAAGCTGTCTCTCCAATGGATAGTTTTCAAGAGTGACCTTGGTGTATGCCTATAAATTTGGTGACCTCTACATTGTAAGGTTACGGAAATTTATACGCAACTCAAGAGCTCATACTTATTCTTGTAAAAGTTAAAGCACTCGAAAAACTTAGAAATTCCCAAGTGCTTCTACATTGAAGAGAGCTCACTATACTAAGCCTAGCTTGATAAGACTTATCCAAAGCTTAGTCGAGATATCCTAACCCTTTGCATTGTGCTTCATTGTAAAGGATATCTCATCCTAGTTGGAAACCAACCAAGAAACCCCAAACCCTTGAGAAGGTAGTTGGAGTGTGTTTGTTGGTGAGAAAGTGTTGTAAAGAGTTAGTAAGCTACGTGGAGTATTCAGAAAACTCTAGAGGAGAAGTTAGTAAGCTACAGGGGTAGTCTGAAAGCTTGTGTGTGATTGAGTAAGTAAACTACGGAGGTAGTCAGAAAGCTCAAGGTCGGGTTGAGTAAGTAAACTACGTGGAGTAGTCAGAAAACTCAGGGCCGAGTTGAGTAAGTAAACTACGAGGTAGTCAGAAAGCTCAGAAGTTGATAGTGAATTTCTCTGAAGAGTCAGGGAGAGTGGACGTAGGAGCTTGAGTCTCTGAACCACTATAATTGTTGTGTTCTTTATTGCTTTCCTTATCATGCTTAATCATTTGCATTGACTTGATTTTTGAAAGCATACTTTTTCATCGATATTAGGTTGGAATCAATCCTTTGAAGTTGCATAAGTGAATCACGGCCTAATCACTATTTCATAAAGGGAAGGTTTTTCAAAGAAAGCTTAAAACGAGTATAAACTAAGGCCAACCATTTCAAGACGGTCGAGTAGCTAGAACAGATAGGTACCGAATCGAACTCTCTCTCGAGGATTGATGAAGTTAGTTATCTCGATCCAAGCAACTTCAGGATCTCTGACACTTTCGAGGATTGAGTTGGGATTATCGAGGTATCTGAAAGCAATTTCGGGATCTTTGTCTCGAGAGACTTTGACTCAGAGCGATCTGTGCTTCTCGAACCTAATCTTGAGGATTATCGACCCAAGTGACCTCGAGAAGAAAAAGTTTTAAAAAAACTTGAACACGTGTATTCCCCTCATACGTGTAAGACTCAATTTTCACCGGGACCAACAAGTGGTATCGGAGAGCAAAGGGTTCAACTTGACCCTCTTTGTGTTGACAAAGTTTTATTTTTCAAAAATACTTGTGGTCTATCTCGAACCGATCTTATTTTCTTTGAAACTTTTTATTTTTCAAAAGATCGGAAAAATGTCTTCTAAAAACTTCTCATGTTCTCGGTGGAGAACTATGACCTATGGAGATCGAGAATGCAGACTCATCTCAGTATTCCAAACATGAGCGTATGTGGAGAGTGGTCTCTCAAGGACCATTCCAATTTCTTTGTAGTGAATCCCGAGTAATGAAGATGAGAGAATTGATCCTAGAGCAGAATTTCCTAAGTCCGATGACCAACTGACTCGAGGAGAGAAAGTTAGTCAATCTAGACTACATTGCAAAAGACACACTATCAAAGACAATTGATGATGGTGTGATGGGAATGATCTCTCACCGTAATCTTTGCTAAAGAGATTTGGGATACACTAGTCAAGTTATGTGCCAAGGCACAGATCATATAAAAAGAAAACAAACTTTCGGTGGCAATTGGAAAGTTTGATAGTTTTGAAAATGGATGATGGTGAATCAATAGACAAATTGGAAGTCGATTCACTAAAGCATCATGAATGATCTAAATGCACTTGGAAAGAATATCCACAGAGAGAAGTTGCATTGAAAATTCTTAGAGGTCTTTCTAAGAAATGGGATATTCATGCAGTGGTGATTGAAAACACCAAGAATATTAACTCAATGCCTTACCAACAAGTCTTCTCTGAGCTAAAGGCCTGTGAATTTGTAATTGATAAGAAATCCAAAAAGGCTGACAGCAAAGATGATTCTTCTTCATCGAGTAAAAATGTGGCTTTAAAAGCCAAAGATAAAACCCGGAAGACTAGAGAGTCGAGAACCCCATGCCAAAAATCGGGATGAGCTTGAGGAAAAGCTAAAGATCGATGGCAAGAAGGTTTGATAGACTCAATAGTAGATTTGGAAAATACAAAAACTATTACAGGAACCACAGGTACCAGAAGAAACCTGAGGACAGATCAACTGAGAAGAAGAAGGACCTGAAAACTGAAGGATCTTCATCCAAGCGAAAAGACTTCAAGTCCAAAGAAGAAAATGATCAGGATGATGATGCCAACAGATGCTATAATCGCCGGGAAGAAAGGTCACTTCCAAAGATGATTGTCCGGATTTGAGTGCTAAGGAGAGAAGAGAAAGGCAAGCTATAAGAGACCAGAAGTTCTCAAGCAAAAAGGTCATGGTTGCAGAAGAAGAACACTTTGAGGAGGGTTCTAGCTCTTCAGATGAGATATTCTCAGACAGTGAAAGTGATGACATCTGTATGATGGCCATTGAGGAGGTAAACTCTTCTTTCTCTGTTGTTGCTCCTACACTAGCACAAGAGTTTTCAAGTTCACGAAAAACAAATTATTTTGACTCGATGGATTCTTTTGAGAATCGATGAAGGACTATGCTTTTTTGTAAGGATCGCTAAATCGAACTCAAGAGCGTAATAAGGAACCGAAAAGTTGAAAATCTAAAATGGAAAGACTCTAGCAATATTGAAATCACTTCTAAATTAATGGGAGCTACTTGATGAACTGGATGTTTCGAAAGTACAACTCTCGAGAAAGAGAAGTTGATAATGTCCCTAATCGCGAGAAGCTAGAGAAATCCATTGAAGAGATTCAAACTAATCGTAATCGAAGTTCAATGACCTCTCCGAGAAGCATAAAACTCTACAGAATCTGTGAGGATAGTGCATGAAGAAGTTAACTCTATTGAATAATGCATCTAATGTAATAGATGAAATCAGAGTTACCGAGAGATGCGTGACTATAAAATCTGGATTGGGATACATTCGGGGGGGAACCTCACAAGGTCATCCGAATCTTTGCGTCAAGTAGCAAGAAGACTATCTTTGTAAAACCGATGGCACCTACACTTCAAAATCAAGTAATGCCCAAGGTTGTAGACAAGGGAAAAGGACCTATGGTCTCAAGAATTTGAATGATCGTTAGAAAGCCCAAACCTCGGGTAAAGGCTAGAAAACCCGAGCGATCGATTGGAAAGTTTCAGTAAGTACTTCAAAGCCTCGGGCTAAGAATGCAAACCTAAAAGGCTCCATTAATTGAACCATCAGAGGAATCCTCGGATGAGAAACACTCACCGAGACATTCTCAATGAAGAGACCAAGTCCTCAATATCTTTGAAAGGCCCAGATTTTAAGCATGCATAACCTTTGAACCCCACTTGCCTAAGGGTAAAGGTTATCGAACCCGAAGTCATCAAAGATTTAGACCACCAAGACAAAAAGCCTAAGCATCTCAAGTAGAAGGCTGAACCAAAGAAGAATTCAAAAGTCCATGTTCATGCTAAAGCTAGCACACATATCTAAAACGCTAAGGCACCCGGAGTAGTGGATGTATATGTTGATGTTTATGGAAGACAAATTAGCCACTCTAAAGTGATTAGAGTTGTCGTGATTTGGATTAGAAAGGTACAAACTAACCTCGTAGGAACCTACACAAATTGGGTACCTAAGAATTGATCTGTTTTTCGGGGAGGAAAACAAGGGCACTAAGTCGATGAAAGATCACATGGCGATGATGAGCGAGATGAAAAAGCTCTCGATGTATGGTATCTTGACGGTGGATGCTCAAGACATATGACAGATTCAAGAAGATGCTTTCAATGACTATGTTGAACAAAGAGGCCATGCAGATCACTTTTGGAGATAACTCAAGGGACGATGAAAGATATGGAACTTTAGAAGCTTCAATTTCGGTTCATATCCATGGTGTTTCATATGTTTACGGATTGAAGCATAACTTGCTTTCAATTAGCCAATTCGCGTGATAAAGGTTTCAATGTTGAGTTCTCCAAGAACTTATGTTTTGTGAAAGATAATACATCACGGAAAGTACTACCTTGGGTACAAGAAAAGGGAATGTGTATCTTGGTCGATTGGAGTTCAACTCCTAAAGATACATGTTTAGTTGCTAAAAGTTCCACAGATACCCGGTTGGTTATGGCATAAAAGAATGAATCACCTAAACTTCAAAACCCCGAACAAGCTTGCAAGATTAGCTCTTGTGAGAGGGGTTGCCTAATGAAGTGTTCAAGAAGGAACATATTTGTGATGTGTGTGTAAAGAAAAGAAAACAAGTTAAAGCATCATTTAAAAGCAAAGTTGAAGTTTCTCTTGAAAGAATACTCGCCATTCGTGATATGGATCTCTTTGGTCCTATAACACTGTGAGCACTAATGATGAAATACACATTGGTAGTAGTTGATGACTACTCAAGATATACTTGGGTCATATTCTTACTCAAGAAGAAAGAGACTCGAGATAAAATTTGCCGGAGATTCTTGAAAAGGCTCAAGATTGAAAAAAATCGAGTGTGGTCAAAATCGAGATCGACAAAGGAACCGAGTTTATAAATCATATCATTTCGATTATTATGCAAAGAAATGGAATTCTACATGAAACATCACCGCAAGGACCCCTCAACAAAATGGTGTTCTTTGAAATAAAGGAGCGAGAACTCGAAAAAAGTTTGCCAAGGACAATGATTCTTTGGTGACATTCCTAAAAGGTTTTGAAATTTGTTTGTCAACCTTTGCATGCTACTCTCGAGAATAGATCCATCTTGACAAAAAGTCAAAGTAAAACGCCTTATGAGCTTTGGAATGAAAGGAAGCCTCTTGTTTCTTTCTTTTCGTGTGTTTGGTTGCAAGTGTTTCATACACAATAATGGTAAAGATCGGTTGAAAACTTTTGATGGTAAAAGGCGATGAAGGAATATTCTTAGGATATTACAAGTCAAAAAGCTTTTCGAGTTTACAACTGTAGGACTCTTATTGTGGAGGAAACACCTCATGTTGTTTTTGATGAATCTACTTGTGTTCGTAAGAAACAGAACATGATCTTGAGATGAACCGACTAAGAGGATCACCCGATTAAACTGAAACAAAAAGATAAGTCATCCATTGAACACGAAAAGAAGAAGTCGGGTCACTACCTATGATTGGAGTGACTCAGACTCGAATAAAGAAGTTCGAGGATGGAAATGAGAATGGTGAGACTCGGGAAAACCAACACTCCAAAAGGTGACCAATCAAGCAGACACCGATTCGGACTCGGTATGTGATGCCAACGAAGATGTGGTCACGGTGAGGCAAATTCTGAATCTATCAACCAAAGGGGAACAAATGTCTCGACAATGTTCTCGAATAGAATTTCTGAGGAAGATGATTCCCTTTCTCCTTTTGTTGTTCCTGAGTTTGTTTGATTTAATCGAACCTAACATTTCAAATGTTGAGGATACTCTTGAAGGGGAACATCAAGAAGGAAATGGTTAGATAGTCATCCTACAAGTCAGTTTGTGGGTGAACTAATCAAGGTGTTAAAACAAGAAGGTTCCATAGTGAGAGTGCACTATTCTCATTTGCTTCCTATCGGAGAAAGAACCTCACCGAGATTGGTGAAGCTCTACAAGATACTCCTTTGGATTCTTTTGCTATGCAAGATGATTTGAATCAATTCTCAAGGAATGAAGTATGGGAAATTTTGGTAGATAGACCCGAAAAGGCACAATGTCATTGGAACCAAGTGGGTTTTCAAGAATAAAAGAGATGAAAACAACAACATTGTGAGAAACAAAGGCAAAATTTAGTTGCACAAGGTTATTCCCAAAGAAGAAGGCTTGGATTATGATGTATTTTTGTTGCAAGACTAGAAGCCATCGATTGTTTCTTGCATATGTTGCCCACATGAAGTTCACGATCTATCAAATGGATGTGAAAAGTGCATTTTCGAGCAGGCGTGCTTAAAAGAAGAGGTTTATGTGGAACAACCTCCTGGTTTTCAAACAAAATGACCAAGTTTATGAGTGCTCGAAAAAAGCTTTGTATGGTCTTAAGCAAGCACCCGAGCATGGTATGATACTTTTTCTCGGTTTCTTCTTGACCATGGTTTTGTCAAAGGAATCATTGATAGAACTCGTTTAGGATAGAGGATGGGAAGATATCTTACTAGTTTAGATATATGTTGATGACATCATTTTTGGATCTCCAAACCATCGGTTGTGTGAAAAGTTTTCAACACCGATGAAAAGGCAAGTTTGAGATGTCAATGATGGGAGAGATGAATTTCTTTCTAGGTCTTCAAGTGAAACAATCAAAGGAAGGAATATTCATCAAACGTGCAAAGTACACCGAGATCCGATTGCTAAATATGGTGTATAGAATTGCAATACGATTAGGATTCCCATGAATACTAACTATAAGATGGATCCGATTTCAAGGCAAACCGTCGTTGAGTCATACCGATTATAGAGGAATCATTGGATCATTGCTCTATATCTCACGACCCGATGGGTAGGATATAACATTTCTTTGTTGGGATATCGCCAAGATACCAAGCTAATCCTAAGACTAGTCACATGGAGGTCGCCAAAAAGATACTAAAATATCTTAAGGGCACAGTGAATAGAGGATTATGGTATCCAGCTGATGATAACCTTGAGTTAAGTGGTTACTCAGATGCTGATTATGGAGGTTGCAGAATTGACAGGAAGTCCACTTCAGGAACTTGTCAATTTCTAGGAAGCAAGCTGATATCTTGGTTTTCAAAGAAACAAACCTCAGTAGCAACAAGTACTACTGAAGTTGAATATATGGCTGCAGGAAGCTGCTGTGCTCAGATTCTTTGGCTCAGACAACAATTAAGGGATTATAAAGTTGTAGCCAATGAAGTACCAATATTTTGTGACAATAATAGTGCCATTGCTATTTCACAAAATCCGGTATTACACACCAGATGCAAGCATGTGGATATCAGACATCACTTCATCAGAGATCATGTCGAGAAGAAGGACATAAGGATGGAGAAAATTCATACTGATAAGCAAAGAGCTGATATCTTGACCAAACCTTTGGCTAAATCAAGATTTCAAGAACTTTCAGTCGAATTAGGGATGTTAGAACCAGGCGTATAGAGTAAAATCTGAAAAATTGAAGGTTTTCAGATGCATGAAGTTTTTTTCTCGTAATTCTCTTGAGAAGCTCAGGATAAAATGGAAATCGAATCGAGTCTGTGGAAACTCAGATTTTCTTGAAGGTCAAGATTAAAAGAGCAAAACCCGAACCATTTCAGTATTCAGTATTATACTGACATTTTATCAAGGTCAGTACTCAGTAAGACTGATAGAGGGAAATTAGTCTGAAGAAGTAATGACTCATGCGACTCATTTATTGTTTAAGTAAAATTCAGTAATCATTCGCAATAAATACAAAACACCTGAGGAATGTTTTTGGGCGGGATCGCTTTAAATTCCGAAGAAGGTCAACAGTCATTTAATGCTCTACTACATTAATGACCAATGAGGATGTTTTGGCGGCTTACTTTTTCGAGAGATCGGTTCAAGATAATTCGATTAATGGGAGATTGATCTCAACCGTTGTTTTTCACCTAACCAACGCGATTCCCCACGATCTCGGCTATATAAACCCCAATCAACCATTCTAGCCAAAATTTTATCAAACCCTTAAGCTCCCCAAATCCTCTGCAAAAAAAAATCCCTTTGCCCGTAAATTCTCCAAACCCTAAAGCTTCATTTCTTCAATCAAACTCTAAAAATGGCTCCAACCCTATTCGAGAGATTAGCCAAAACCAACAAGCCATGGGTACGAGTTCGATTTGTCTCACTTGAAAAGCACAACCAACTCAAAGTGGGAAGAGGAGGCTCTGCGATATGATTCGAATTGGTTAAACTCATCTAACTAGTCGCAGTTTAACGACCGGTGAGTTTTGCGAAAAGAGGTAATCAATTCATCTATAACTTGAAGATAGATGAAGAGGGTTGTATGCATTCTAAGTTAATCAGATCACACTTAGAGCATTCGTCCCAAATACGCCGATTTTGAAAAGGGATGCGTATATAGTTAAAAAAAATCAATGATGTTTTTGAGCTCGTGATAGAGGAGAGGATCCTACGATGTATATGTCGTAGAGAGCAGGAGTACTTAGATAGGATTCTTTGAGAATCTGTTAAGTTTGAGGCGACATTACATAAGAGGCACTTAAAGCCACAATATCGTATGTTGATGGATATTGTGAGCAAGTGCATCATGAGTCTTCTTGGGGAGTTTTGAGCGGATCAAGACTCAAGCTCAAACCGATGGCGGCGATAGAGGCCTCACCCACCTGAGACTTCAACTCATTTGAAATTTTCGATTCAGACGGTGAGTGAGCAGACCAAAGTTTTGAGGAAGGTTGACGGGGCGATCTCAATCAAAGGCAAGATCCACCATGCCACCAAAATTGCTTACATTTTGGAGATGTGCAGAGAGGAGGAGGATATCTTCGCCAATTCGACCCCATTCCCTAAGTCCAAAATTCTCTTTAAACCCATTCACGCAAAAAGCGGTCATCGGGAAGAGAGAAAAGAAGGTAGAATCACCTGCGGCTGAAAAAGAGACTCAACAAACCAGGGGGAAGGTTTTGTTGGAGGCAAAGATGGAGCAAGGAGCAAAAATGATGAAACAGAAGAACCTTGCCCCAAAGCGCAGAAGATTGGTGGTTCTCACCGATGAAGATGGAAGTGATTCTGAAGAGATTCAACCGGAGGGCCAAACCGCTCAGAATTCGCCATTGCAAGTGTTGGCTCAGGTTATCTCTAGGACACAGGATCAGACTGAGGAGCAGGTCTTCTCTGAGGTGCTCGAGACATCGCTCAGTTCAGATAAAATTTCTCAGGAAATTTTTAAAGGAGCTCAGACCTCAGAAATACCTACCTCAGATGTGCAGGCTCAGACAGCAGAAGAGCCAACTCAGAGTCATACTGAGGATATGCCAACTCAGGCCTCAGAACCCTCTCAGATGCAACCGTGGACTGGCAGACAAACTTGAGATCTTCTTTGAGGCTCGGGGCGAGAATATTCTTGATGAGCTTCGGTGATCTCTTTGTTTGATCCTCGGTGACGCTTCAACTGAACCAGAGAGCCCGAGATGGAAGAAGGGCGAGGCTGAAGAAGGCGAGTAGAGGAGCAAGGGGGAATGGTTCATACTTGACCGATACCCTGAGCTTAGCTCATACCCTGATCTGCAAGATGTTTTCTTCAGATTAAGGACAACTGTGTTCATCCTAAATCAGACTCTTCCCGAGATGCTTGATATTGCTACTTTCAGAGGGGAAGACTGGTGGAATGAGAAGATAGCCTTTCTGACCGACTTCTCAGGGTTCAGAAGGACAAAGCTCAGGATGAAAAACTCCGATTTTGATGAGCTGGTTCAGAGGAAGTTGGCTGAGAGGAGAGCAACTGAAGTTGGTGCCCCAAGCAGCGGAGACAAATCTCAAGATGGAGATGGGGACCAACAGGGAGATGTTGAGAAGCAGTCTCAGATGGAAAAGGTGACTTCTATTGTTGATCGATCGATCTTTAGCACTCTTGATTGATTGAGGCTCATTGGAGATCGAGCTTCGAGTTGAAGCTGAAGCTCAGGTGCAGGCCGACCCTCAGATTGTACCTGAACCTCAAGATGATCAGACAGCACAGGAGGTGCAGAAGATTCCTGAGATTGATCTCACTCCCTTGATGGAGAAACTTGAGAAGGTTGAGCCAATGATGATCAAAATTGCTCAGATGGAAGAGACGTTGGCCAATCAAGCTCAAAAGATGAAAGGTCTTAGTCACTCTTCAGAGCTGGTGCAAATTCAAAACACTCTGACCACCCAGATGACCTCCATGGAAGAAAAGCTGAATGAGAAGCTGGAGGGAGTCAAGGCTGAGTTAAGTGATGAACTGAAGCAAAAACACCAGGAGAGTTCTGATTTCCTAGAGGTGAAACTGGCAGAAAAGAATGAGGTGCTAATCAAGTCTGCTGTTGAGGAAATGGGCTCATTACTCATGACCAAGATGACAGAGATGTTCAAAGAAGCACTCTCTGGCCATTTTGCCCACTTATCTGAAGAATTTTCCGTGGCCAAGAACCATCTAAGGAGGCTGGAAGACGAACAAGATCAGATAGCAGGAGAGATTCGCTGTGTGAGCAAAGAGCAATATCACATGGACACAACACTCTCCAGGCTTCTTCCAAATTACGGTGCCAAGAAGGGGGAAAAGGAAGCTGAAGATCTCAGAAAGTTCATGGCACGTACTTTGGAGAAGAAGGCTCAGAAAAATGCTAAAATGTATAATCTAGCCAAAGCCTTTAAAGAAGTCGAAGCTACTGAGAAATTAAAGTTCGCTCAGGTAGAAAAGCCTATCTACACTCGAGTTTCTAAGCAAGCTATGCTTGATGTTGCAAAAGAGAAACTGAGTGCTAGAGCAAAGGTTGGAACAAGCCAGACTGCTGCTGAACTGCCTATGAAGAGGAAGGCCTTGGGCGTTGTTCAACCTGTAAGCAAACGTGCAAAGGCTTCTAAGCCAATCCAGAGAAAACTGATTCTGGATGATGAAGAAACAGAACAACTAGTGGTATCTGAGTCTCAACCTCAGAAAAGAGTCTTCAACACGAGAAATGCTCTGAAGACACTCCAAGAAGAACAAGTTAAAAAAGCTGCTGCTTCGGTCTCAGGAGCGTCTGTGATCAGAAAGAAGATAGACGAAGAGCAGAAGCGAAGGAGTGAATTCAGGAAGTTTGCGAGCAAGAGGAAAAGAACATCAAAAGCACTAAAGTGGCCCCACGTTGATAAATGGATGCCTATCAAACTCAACGATATGTGGGAAGAAGTTAAGAGAACCTTCTGGTTCAATTATGATGTTCTCATGGAATGAAGAGGGGAAAGCTCAGATCAGAATGAAGCTTTCATTGAATATCTTCTTATCTTCTATCCAAAGTATCTACAGAGCTGGATTAACCTTGCGGATGAAGGAGAGGTACAGATAGTAGCCCCTGGTCCATATTACTCAAGAGATTGCTCAGTATGCTGGTCAGTTGGGTCTAACAGGAAACAGTCCGGACATCATCAAGGAGAGAAATGAGCTGAAGAAGAGATTTTTCGGAATGTTCGACCTGGAGGTGCCAGCTGATGAAGTTGAGAATGAAGCAAACTGAAGAGCATAAGACTGAAGAGCCAAATCAGAAGACTGAAGACTCAGAAGATTCTGTAATCTTTAAATTTTTGTCTTTTTGATTTTGTTGATAAACTCATTGTAACCTGTAATGGGATACCAATCATCAATGAAGATTTATCATTATGCTCAAAAGATAATATCTCATTATCTTATTTACATGTCTTTTATTTTGATATGACTGAATGAATGTCTCTGAACTGATTGTATGTTGATAAGGGGGAAATTGTCTGAATATGGGAGAAATTGTTTAAGTATTTGGTAATGAACTATTTAAAGAGATTCATTACTGAAGAAATTGATAAATGATTAAACTGTTGAGAAACTCTGAAATTGTTGAGAGATTCTCTGATTTAAGAAATTGTTGGGAGACAACCAATCTTGTAATAGGATAAACTGAAACCTGAGTATAGGTTATATGTTTGTAACAAGATAGGTTTTTGGCATCATCAAAAAGGGGGAAATTGTTGGGAGATGAATTTAATAAAAGATATATGATTTTGATTAGATCCCAAAACCCCTGAGTATGACATGTTCAGAATGATCTTGATAGTTGAGTCGATTCAGGTTTTAGAGTACTTCTCGGGATGTTATCGCAAAAATGTATAGTCACAGATATAGTTCAGGATAGGTTCTGAAGACTCTGAAGAACTCAGTATGTTTCTGAAGTATCCGAGGTTTCAGGATGAAACTGAGATATCAAGACTCAAGATGATCTTGAACAAATCAAGACTCAAAAGACTAAGACTCAAGACATCAATCAGTATAAACTACAAAGATTCAGAAGACTCTGAAGACTCAGAAGACCCTAAGACTCAGAAGACTCTGAAGACACAAGATCAAGATCGAGAATCAAGATCAAAAGAATATTGAAGGCACGATAATTATCGAAGACTTCAAGAATGTCTTGAATCTTTCAAGAATGCATCTTGAATGCTCGAGATGAACTGAATGTTCCGAGGCACTGAAATAAATCTATCTGAAGGATGCAATACTGAGAAGATCGCGATTCCTTAGAAAGTTAGATATTGCCAAAACATTCAAATGCAGACAAAAGGAACTAAGTCAGAAGTGTTGTTAAGGTTATATCAAACTCAGAGTTTGTAACCAAAAAGAGCCGTTGAAGGTGTCTACCTTTAACTGGAAACAAAAGTCAAAAAGAAGAAGACGACACTGTACCATACTGACATTGACAGTGACAGGTCTCTGAAAAAGATGTCAGATGTACAAAAGTTTCAGACTGCAAAAAGTGAAGACCGGCTACATGAAAGGCTATTGCCTAGAACGTGTTAGGGAGTTTCAAACCCTAAATATAGTCGTTTCTCACACACCATAAGAGGGAACTCACGAAGTTGTCTCTCCAACGGATAGTTTTCAAGAGTGACCTTGGTGTATGCCTATAAATACTGGTGACCCTCTACATTGTAAGGTTACGGGAAATTTATACGCAACTCAAGAGCTCATACTTATTCTTGTAAAAGTTAAAGCACTCGAAAAACTTAGAATTTCCCAAGTGCTTCTACATTGAAGAGAGCTCACTATACTAAGCCTAGCTTGATAAGACTTATCCAAAGCTTAGTCGAGATATCCTAACCCTTTGCATTGTGCTTCATTGTAAAGGATATCTCATCCTAGTTGGAAACCAACCAAGAAACCCCAAACCCTTGAGAAGGTAGTTGGAGTGTGTTTGTTGGTGAGAAAGTGTTGTAAAGAGTTAGTAAACTCATGTAGGGCCAAGAACACCTAGTTTGTAAGCTCATAAAGTCCATTTACGGACTCAAACAGGCATCCAGAGCTTGGAACCAATATTTTGATCATGTTATAAAGTCTTATGGGTTTGATCAAAACGAGTTCGAGAGTTGTGTGTATAAAAAACGTGTCGGAACTGCATTGGTATTCCTAGTACTATACGTAGATGACATTCTGCTCATCGGGAACGATGTAAAGGTGTTATCAGATGTAAGGGCATGGCTTTCAAAATAGTTTGATATGAAGGACTTAGGGGAAGCCGGGCACATCCTTGGGATCAAGATCACTCGAGATCGCAAGAAAAGGATGATAGGTTTATCGCAAGCTTCATACATAGACACTGTCTTGAAATGATTCAGCATGCAGGATTCCAAGAAAGGCTTCGTACCTTTCAGGCATGGAATCCATCTATCCAAGAAAATGTGCCCTAAGACACAAAAAGAGATAGATGACATGAAAGGCATTCCTTATGCTTCGGCTATCGGAAGCCTTATGTATGCAATGTTGTGTACGAGACCGGATATCTGTTTTGTCGTTGGCATGGTGGCAAGATATCAGAGTAACCCGGGGAAGGAACATTGGACGACAGTTAAAAACATTCTGAAGTGTCTGAAAACAACTCGAGATAGAATGTTGGTTTATCAGTCAGATAATCTAATCCCCATCGGCTACACGGACTCGGATTTCCAATCAGACATAGATTCCAGAAACTATCTGCCTCAGTTAGTGTGCTTACATTTGGGAAGTGTAGCCATGAAATGGATGAGTGTGAAGTATAAATGCATCACTGACTCAACCATGGAAGCCGGGTAAGTAGCTGCTTGTGAAACAGTGAAAGAACCAGTTTGGCTCTAGACCTTCTTAGTGGACTTGGATGGAGTTCCAAATTTGCCTAGCAATATTTGCTAGGGGCAGTTGCAAATTCAAGGGAACCAAGAGTCCAAGAGTCAAACAAGCACACTGAAGGAAAGACATCTTATACGAGAAATTGTTAAGAGAGGAGATATAGAGGTGGCAAAGATCGTGTCAGATGACAACCTAGCTGATCCATTCCCAAAGGGTCTGCCTCAGAATACATTCGAGAGACATGTGAAAGGATTGGGTGTCAAGACCATTGCCAATCTACTTTGAGTATAAGTGGGTGACATTATTAGGTTCGTGTAGGTGGCATTAGTTGTCACGTACTACACAAGACATGTTGATATATACTTAAAAGCAGACTTTGAGTATAAGTGGGAGATTGTTGGGATTATACTGGAAAGTATGCTTTTACTTTGTATAATCAGACTAACTGAATTTCGGACTTATTTACTGAAATAAATTGTTTATCACTGATGCTTTAAATATGATTGAATGTTACATATATTTACTGCATAATTGTTCATTAAATAGTACGTGTTACATTGTAGTTAATTTAGTGATACCAAGATCACAGAAGATTAAATTAACAGTTCCTTGTAACTAAAAGTACACCATTCACGACCTAGATGGAAATGAACAATCCATCGTGAAAGGTTGTAGTGTAAGGCTCAGATTGGTTTGTCTTGACCAAGAGATTACACTAGTGCATGACTGATGCATTGAAGAGGACCTACAGGAGGATAAATTCTTCAGAACTGAACTAGGAAGAATTAGACCTCAGTGGTTAGTTATTTCTTAATCTTCGTCCCTTAAATAGGATTGTGTGTGGTTAGTAACTATTGCTTTGACTTATTATGGGAAGAGAATCAGTGAGATTCAATACCCTATATCTTGGGCAATATTATTGGTCACATGCGATTGCTAAGATTTAATACGGAGAATCGTGTGCAAGTACGCTTGTTCGATTTGCCCCCTTGGGAGGTTCATAAGTTTTATCATACCAAATATTGCAAGTGGAACTAGTTTCCTGTATGGATAATAATGTTGAACCGTTCCTTTACCAAGGATAAAAGATATTAATTAATGGAAAGTTATTTCAGTGGCTTGAATTAATTAATGGGCTAGATAATCTTAAACACGGGAAATAATAACCGGGAGTCATATTAACTGTAATATGGGTTAAGATGGATAGTGCAATATTAATTATGTAGTGGGATTAATTAATGTTTATGGGCTTGAATAATATTGTGGCTCAATATTGATAATTCAAGGTCCATTGGAAGGTCCAATCTTAATTCTCCTAAAGGCCCCCCAAGTAGCCCAAGATAAAGTCCAATAACTGAAAAAGGTGTTTAAAAATAAAATAAATTTGTTGCCTATTTTTTCTTGTATTTTTCGAAATTTATGGATAAAAGGGGAGAAAGATTTTCTTTGAATTTTGTTATGGAATGAAGATATGTATTCTTGGAATACAAGATTATCTCATTAAATTCAAGAAATCTCCCACTTCGTTGTTCATATAGGTATTTCAAAAATTTTAAAATATAAAGGGCAAGAAAGATTTTCTTGATTTTCTTGAAAATATATTATGGAAGATATGTATTTCTTGAAGTACAAGTATATCTCATAAATTCAAGAAGATCCAAATCTTTGAATCTTGGACCCAATATTTTCGAAAATCACCATAACTTGATGAGGTGGGATTTTTGTGAAATATTTTAATTATGGGGAAAAGAATATAGGAGATATATTCAAGATTTCTTGGAGATCAAGAAAAGATTTTTCCACATTGTTTTTTCCCTAAAAATCGATCACCACCCCATCTATAAATAGGGGATGATTCTTTCATTCCCATGTGCAATTCCATGTGCTGGAAAAATTAGTAAATCCACCAAAGTGGTGCAACAAAGTTTATTTTTCCTTTTGTTAATTGTTCGCGAGTATCCTTCCACCGGATTGTCGAGCAAGGACTAGGGAATACTTGGGAAGGACTTTTGGTGTGTTTTCATATACAAGACCATTGCCATTCCAAGAGGTAAGTTCACGTAAACTCGTAGTATTTCCGCATGCGTAGGTTTTACGTGAATTGTTTATATGCATGATTTGTTGTTGAAATTATTATTTGAATTAATATGGGTTAATTCATGCTAGTAATAATTGTTAGAATTAAATTTGTATTTAAATATTCATCCCGAATAGATCAGGGTAAATAATTCCCCAACAGTACTCTGTTGTCGCCTCCTCATTGGTCGATATCTTCCTTTGAACAGAGACAACAAAAATGACTATTTTAGTCAACCAACACTGAGTTGATACTTTCCTTAGTGTTCACGAACATATAACATTCTCTTTGCATGTACTCAGAATGAACAAACACTATTTACACTCGGAGTGACTTGTTCAGGTTCTGTTGATTCAGTACATAAGAGTCTTCAGGATCTTCTGATCTTCAGATTCTTCTGATCTTCAGGTTCTTCTGATCTTCAGGTTCTTCAAGTCTTCAGGTTCTGTAAGTCTTCAGGATATACTGATCCTTCAATATGGTTTAGGTCTTCAGTATAGTTTGGTCTTCAGGATACTTCTGTGATCTTCAGACAAAACATTGAAACCTATTCTTAACCTGAACTATGTTTGCTAACTATACATGGTGCAGATTGTCCTGATAATTTGAAACCTGATCCTATACTATCAAGATCGTCCTGAAACATGTCATACTCAGGGGTTTTAGGACCTAATCAAAATCATTATTAAATTCATCTCCCAACAATTTTCCCCTTTTTGATGATGCCAAAACCATCTTGTTACAAGCTTGCAAACAGAAATAAACCTAACATCTACTCAGGTTTCAATTTATAAAGCAAGAAAAACAAGTAAGGCAACCATCAAACAATCAGTAAGATAATGAGATATTATCTTTTGATCATCAGAAAATCAGTAGATTTTTCATTAAAGCTCAAAAACCATGATTACAAGTTACAATGGTTTTCATAAGATTCTACTGAAACAAAATAAACAGAAGGAAACAAGATACATCAATCTTCATCAGATTCAATTTCATCAGCTGGTGGCTTCAGGTTGAATTGGTCATAGTATCTGATCTTCAATTCTTCTCTGTTGCGAAGAGTCTCACCATCATTTCCATTCTGGCCCAGATACTCTGCCTGTTCCACAAAATCAGCATGAATGAAATCATAATTGACCATCCCGTTCTTGTATCTTGGTGGAGGGTACTTGATCTGTCCAGGAGCTTTTGGCTGATAGCCCAAGGTGTCGAATATATTAAACCATTTCTGGCAAATATCAGTGTAATTCTGAAGCAGGTAGGCGATGAATGCTTCATCTCTGTCAGCATTGGGCCCAGACCAGTTCAGCAACACATCATTGTTGAATACGAGCTCTCTCTTGGCGGTCTCCCATCTATCATTCATCTCAATAGGTATCCATTTATCAATATGGGGCCACTACCTCTTCCTCGGTTTCGTGCCTCTCCTCCTCAGGATCATCCTCTGAAAGCCTCCAAGCTTTCTCTTTGCTTTCTCCCTTTCCTTCCTGGTCATTTCTGACCCTGGCACTGAGACTTCAGCCTTCCTCTTCTTCTCAGCTTCTAAGGCATTAACTGTGTTGTGCCAATCCCAGTTCAGTCTCTTGGTGGACACATCGTACACACCAAATCCTTCCTTGAAAATATCATCAACCTCTTCATCATTCTCAGCAAGTTCCTGAGCAACTTCTTCAACATCTTCATCGAACTCAGCAACTAATTTCCTCTGAGTGGGTTTCCTACTTGTAGGCTTAGCCAACTGTTTGGTCTTCAGTGGCTTCTCCACAAATGAAACAGTAGGTTTCTTCTGAGGGTTTAATATGGCATGGGCTTCTCCTTGCTTACTTGATTCCTGAGTCCTCTGCCTCTTTGCCCTTTGTTCAATTACTTCCATGGCAGCCTCAGGGTGAATCAGAACTTCAACCTCTTTCCTCTTTCCTCTGTGGACCTCAGTAGAAAACTGTTCTGATTGCCTTTCCAGAGGTGGTAGGGCAGCAAGCTTGTCATAGCTTTCCCCCTTTTTTGGCATCATAATTGGCTATCAACTCAGATAAGGTTCTGTCAATGTGGAGCTGTTCTCTGCCAATGGACCTTACTTCTGCCGCCACATGGAAATGCTCATCCTGAATCCTCTGTAGTACATTCAGGCTGGTGCTAGTGTCTTCAGCAAGACCACCATATGTTGCTTTCATTTTCTCCATCAAGGAGTTGCTCATCTCATCCACAGCCAATCTGATCATCTCATCAGCCTTGGATTTCAGAAAATCCTCAAGAGCTTTTGATTTCAGATCAAACTGTCTCTCCATCTCATCCTTCATCTCCTTAGCCACATCATCAAATTTTGTACTGAGAGCAGTAAATTTACTATCTATTGAGGTAGATAGTAGATTTACTTGAGCAAGTGTAATCATGGATGTGCCAAGTGTCCTGATGAATTCACCCTGAGAAACCTGTGCCTCAGCAAGCTTTGATACTTCACCAACCAGAGGTTCAAGCTTCGCCATTTGATCAATCATTGGCTTAAACATGGTTAATTTCTCAATGATGGGTGTGAGATCAACAGTTGGTTGTGCGGTAGGGATCTCTTCCTCTGTTTCAGTCTGAAGCCCAACTTCAATAGCTTCAATGGGTTTTGCTGCAGGCTCCTGAGAGGTCTCTTCAAACGGGGTCACCTGAAGTTCAGAAACGTCCTGAGCTTGTTCCCCCTGAGCAGATGCTCCAGCCTCATCAAATTTTGGACTACCCTCAGCAGGGTCCTGATCAGTCCGATCTTTGTCCTGAGCCTCAGAAGATCCTTCAGGATGATTAATAGGTTGTCTCTCAACAACCTTCTTTTGGACAAGCTCCTCAAATTCAACAGCTTTGATCCTTAGCCTCCTCTTTCCAAGACCTGAAAAGCATCAAGCTCTGCCACTTCCTCAGCCCAGAAATCTTCTCCCCTGAAGTTTCCTATTCTTAACATCATGGCAAAGGATTGATTTACAATCATCATGACAGTTTTCAGTCTGACAAATATATCCTGGAGGTCAGGATAGTTGGCAAGGATTGGGAATTTGTCTAACACAAATCTCTCAGCTTTCAACTTCCACTCCTTTCTTCGGCTTCACCTTTCCTAAGTTCAGAAACAGGTGATTCTTCCTCAGAGGTAGAATGAGCCTCTGAAGGTATAGGAATTTTTGACTCTGAGGGTTGAATGATTGGGATCTGTATTTGGCTTACTTCAACAGGTTTTTGATAACCTGTGAAGATCTCTCTAGTAATGCGATCATCTCCAATACTTGTGTTGAGAACCTCAGTAAACACATCTTCTTCAGGAATATTTGCAGCTTCAGCCTCAGCAGCTTGTGAAACGGCTTTCAAAAGTCTATCAAGTGGAGATTTCTCCCCTTCAGCCACTTCACTTATTTTCCTCAACCTCTTCTTCCTCTTCTGCTCATCCTGAGCCTTCTTCCTCTCACCTGTTTCCCTCTTCACTTTCAGGAGCTCAAGTGCCTTTCTCCTCTTCTCAGGTTCCTCTGCGGCCTTCTCAGACACCTTTTTGCCTTTAGTACGGGTGATATCAGCAATAGTCATCCTATCCTGATCTGATTCAGAGCTCTCAACCTCAACTTGCTCTGTCTGTTGTTCAGGCTCTTCCTGGATAGCCTGCTCTTCAGGCTCATCCTGAGCTGTAGAACTAGTACTCAGAGAAGTCGTCTGTCTCCTCTTCTGCGACTTAGGCCTTCGAAACATGATTCTGTTCCGATTGAAAGTAGAATCGGTCAAGAAAAACATATTCTTCCTCGGCAAGGTTTCCAGAAGATAGCTTATCTTCGTTGCAAACAATACCTTTCCGACTTTAGTGAACGTCCCTTTGTCATACTTAATCTTCTGATTCTGGCTAAGTATGCAGCTTACCAAGAATTTCAACCAATTGAAATCTCTTGACAGTGAATCCTTGATTGCAGCCATTAACCTCAACTTGTTTCGGCTAACCTGCTCTAAACTCCCAGAAGTGCTCATTAAACACTTCGCCACAATATCAATAAGGACTCAATAGACAGGTTTTAGACATTTCTTATTCAAAGCACCCTTCAGTTCAACCTTTGAAATAGAAAACCTATCTAAAATCTCCTGCTCTCTTCCAATCATATACACCGCTGGATCATCACCTCTATCATTCAACTCAAAGACATCATTGATATTGGTTAAAGATAACTGTACTTCTTTCGCGGTAACAACCTCTGCTTTGGATTTTGCATAAGTGCCAAAGCTGATTTGTGAGACCAAGGCTCCATTGGTGTCTTCTTGCAGGTTGATCACGAACTGCAGCACCTCCTGTGATAACTCAAGCTTTGGTTTGTTTTCGACCAATCTTCCCAAATGAGTTAGTCGAAGCATATGGAGAGCTTCTTCCTCTACCGGCGTGTTTTTGTTATCGTCCATCTCCACACATGCTCAAAATAAGGTTTCTCCGATTCTGCGAGATTCCTTATCATTCCGCAGCTTGGGAATTCCATTGAAGAATTTGGTTTAGAATATGTGGAGGGTTTGGATAGTTTGAACGTTTTATGCAGGGATGCAGAGTGTAAAATGATAAGTGTTTGGCAAAAAATGGGGTATATATATGATCAGAAGGATAGATCAATGGTTGAGATTAAATCCGAATAAACAACTCTGATTGATTGTAATAATCTCAAGATTTATTTGCTATTAATAGCAAATAGGCAGAAAATCATTTTTAATGGCAGCAAAATAGGGTGACAAAAAGATGTATCACTCTAACCAAGGTAAACCCATGGTGTTCTGCCAAAACTTTAGCCAATAATAATTCTTCAAACATTCCAAAATGATTAAAGTTCGTGTCTTTGTATTTATTTCAAATGATTCGATACTTAAAATAAATGCTTGTGAGTAAATGCATGTGTCAAAGTGTGTTTCCACGATAGATTAATTGAATACTTAAGCCTTCTTTGAACATCCCGATCGAATTTTATCCATCTTGACAAAACCATGGTTTATGATGAAATGGTGCTTGATATCCACATGCTTACATTAGTAAAAAACGGATTTTTTCCGAGTGGTATTTGTCCTGAGTTTTTCTTACTGAAAAACTTCATGCATTTGAAGAACTTCTCTCTTCAGGATAAAATACTCACCGATCCAACATCCCTAATTCAACCGATAGTTCTCGAAATCTTGATCTTTGGATACCATAATCCCTTATTAAAAAGGCTTAGTAAGAATATCGACACGTACTCTCTCATGTATCAAGATGAATTTTATCCATCTTGATGTCTTTCTTCTCTACATGGTTTATGATGAAATGGTGCTTGATATCCACATGCTTACATCTAAGTGTGTCTTCGTGATTAATCCTTTCTTGTAGTTTGTATTCATGCGAACAAATACCATAAATCTAGATGATCCGTATACTTTGCACGATTGGGATTTTTTTATATTGCAATCAAACCTTTGTTGTTGTCACGGAATATAGGAACTTCATTGGCCATAACCTTATAATCTCTCAATTGTTGCCTTAGATAAAAGAATCTGGGTGCTTGCTTCTGCACCACAAGACTTTTCCTCATTCTACATGAAGCCGGAGGTTGTTCCCATAAACCTCTTTTTTTTGGGTATAATAATCGATGGTCCCGATTTGAATGTATTTCATTTCGAAACAAACATTTTGGTGAAGTACTAGTTACAATTTTTTTTTTGCTTTTAAGAGTGTTGTTTTGCTTATAATCGAATGCATATGACAATATAAGAACCGTAAACAACACAACAATTTTTCTTAGAAAACTACGGGATATCATTTTTCTTCCAAGAAATTGACAAGTTCACAAAGTGGACTTCCAAGTTCAATTCTGCAACCACCTCGTAAATAATCGACAGATCTCAATAATCTCTAAGTTAATTCAAGGTTATCATCATCTTTGGATACCATAATCCTCTCTGTGGTTCTATTCAATTAGATGCCCTTTAGATATCTCCAAGATCTTCTTGGCCGCTTCCATGTGACTAGTCTTAGGATTATCTTTGTATCTTGCACATGTCCCAACAGCAAAAGTAATGTCAGGTCTACTTGTTGTGAGATAGAGCAATGATCCAATGATCCCTCTATAATCAGTATGGTTAACTGATTTGCCTTCAGGATCAAAGGATCCATCTTGTAGTTTGTATTCATGGGAATTTAATCGCATTGCAAGCTTTTCGAATACCATACTTGGCAATCGGATCATCGGTATACTTCGATTCAATCACGATTGATAAAATTCCTTCTTTAGATCTGCTATTTGACAATTTCACCAAGTCCTAGAAAGAAATTCATCTCCCCCATCATTGACATTTCAAACTTACCTTTCATCAGTGTAGAAAACTTCTCACACAACTGATGATTTGGAGATCCAAAGATAATGTCATCCACATATATCTGAACAGGATATATTTCCCATCTTTTATCCTGAACAAGGTTCTATCCACAGTCCCTTTGGTAAACCATGATCAGTAAGAAATTGAGATAAGTATCATACCATGCTTGATGGTGCTTGCTTCGAAAGACCATACAAGACTTTCCTAAGCTAAGAACTTGGTCATTCTTGCTTACGCACTCAGCAAGCTGGTTGAAGACAATATTCCTAAAGGAGGTTGTTCCACATAAACCTCTTTCTTTTTAATCGCAGTTGAAATGCACTTTTCACATCCATCGATATACCTTAAATTTCATGTGAGCAAAGATATGCAAGAAACAATCTAATGGCTTCTAGTCTTGCAACAATTGGTGCAAAGGTTTCATCATAATCAAGCCTTCTTCTTGGGAATAACTTTGAGCAACTAACTTTTTTTTTTTGCTTTTATAATTTTTGATTTTGTTTACAAATGCAATTATTCTCATCTCTTTTATTCTTGAATACCCACTTAGTTCCAACCACATTGTGCTTCTTAGGTCTATCCACTAATTCCCAAACTTCATTCCTAGCAAACTGATTTAGCTCTTCTTGCATAGCCATGATCCAGAAGGAATCTTGAAGAGCTTCCTCAATCTCAAAAGAGGTGGAACTTTTTTTTCGGATAGGATTGTTGAACAAAGCACTTTCTCCATGGAACCTTCTTGTTTTAACTCCTTCAGATAATTCTCCAACAATCTGACTTGTAGGATGACTATCTAACCATGTTTTCCTGGATGTTCCCCCTTCATTATTATCCTCAACATCAGAAATGTTAGGTTCAGGTAATTCATTAAACTCAGGGAACAACACAAAAGAAAAGAGTAAATCATCTTCCTCAGGGGATAATTCATTTTGAACATTTTCAGTGACATTTATTCCCCCTTGGTTGATGGATTCATAGTTTGCCTCAGCTGTGACCACATCCTCATCGGCATTACATACCTGAGTCTGAACTGGTGTTTGATCAGATTGGTCAGCTTCAGTGTGTTGGCTTTCCTTCAGTGGAGAACTATCATCCTGAGTACCACCAGCTTGAGTATTTTCATCCTGAGTCTCTTCTACTTATGAGTCAGTTTCACACCATTCATAGTAGGTGATTGACTTCTTCTTTTCAGGCTCAGATGATGTTTTGACATTCTTCTTCAGGCTAAGTCTGGTGATCCTCTTTGTCAAGTCTCCTAAATCAACTTTCCTATTTCTTATGAACACAAGTAAATTCATCAAAAACAACATGAGGTGTTTCTTCTACAATAAGAGTCCTACAGTTGTAAACTCTGAAGGCTTTACTAATTTCAGAATATCCTAAGAATATCCCTTCATTAGCTTTGCTATCAAAAGTTTTCAACTGATCTTTACCATTATTGTGTATGAAACACTTGCAACTAAACACACGAAAGAAAGAAAAAAGAGGCTTCCTTTCATTCCACAGTTCATATTCTTTTTTTTTTTTCTTGATTCTTGGTCAAGATGGATCTATTTCGAGAGTAGCATGCGGTGTTGATTTTTCCTCATTAAAAATCTCTTAGGAATGTAAGCTTCAGCAATCATTGTTCTTGTAGCTTCTTTCAGGGTCCTATTTCTTCTTTCTGCAACACCATTTTGTTGTGGGGTCCTTGCAGCTGATGTTTCATGAGTTATTCCATTTGCTGCACAATAATCGATATAATATGGTTGATAAAAATTGCCTTTTATCCGATCGATCGATTTTGACCACACTTAGATTCTTTTCAGTACTGAGTCTTTTCAATAATTCTGGTAGTTTGGTCTGAGTTTCTTTCTTACTAAGTAAGAAAATGACTCATGTATATCTTGAGTAGTCATCAACTACTACCAGTGTATATTTCTTGTCATTAGTACTCACAGGTGTTACTGGACCAAAGAGATCCATATGTAATAGTTGAAGTATTCTATCAGTAGACACTTCTACTTTGCTTTTGAATGATGTTCTAATCTGTTTACCTTTTTGACAAGCATTACAAACATGATCTTTACTGAGCACTTCATTAGGTAACCCCCTCACAAGTGTTAATCTTGCTAGTTTGTTCAGGGTTTTGAAGTTCAAATGGTTCAGTCTTTTGTGCCATAACCAACTGGTTTCAGTAGCCTTCTTGGCCATTAAACATGTATCCATAGGAGTAAGTCTCCAATCAGCAAGGTACACATTTCCTTTCCTAGTACCAGTCAGTAATACTTGTTGTGAAACATTATCTTTCACATAACATAAGTTCTTTGAGAATTCAACACTGAATCCTTTATCACAGAATTGACTAATAGAAAGCAAGTTATGCTTTAAACCAGACACATATGATACACAATGGATATGAACAGTATCAATTTCAAGAGTTCCATATCCTTCTGTTTGTCATTTGGAATTATCTCCAAAAGTTATCTGAGGACCTTTCTGTTCAACATAGTCAGTGAGCACATATTTGTATCATGTCATGTGTCTTGAGCATCCACTATCCAAGTACCATGCAATAGGTGCAACTTCAGTTCCACTCATCAGCTTAGTGCCCTTATCCTTCACCTACAAAACAAATTAGGCCTTAGGTACCCATTTGGTGTAGGGTCCTACTAGGTTAGTTGTACTTTTGGAACCCAAATCTGCCTGATAACTCTAATGACTTTAGAGTGGCTGATTTGTCTTCCATAAACATCTATATACACATTCACCACCCTCGGTGCCTTGGAAGTATCCTGTGTATGAGTGCCAGCCTTAGCATGAACATGAGCCTTTGAATTCTTCTTGGGTTCTGGCTTTTTGTTCCATTGCTTTGGCTTTGGTGCAGCTGATCTCTGTCTCTACTGACTTGGGTTCAAGAAACCTTTACCCTTAGGCAAGTGGGGTTTAGGTCACCTATACTGAAATTGTGGTCTTTCAGTATCCTGAGGACTTGGTCTCCTCTTCTGAGAATTTCTCTGCTGAGTGTTTCTCTTCTGAGGATTCCTCTGATGGATCAGGGCAGATCTCTTCAGGTTAGTATTCTTAGCCTGAGGCTTCGAAGTACTGGCCTGAGGATTTCCTACTGATTGTACAGGTTTTCTAGCCTTTTCCAGAGGTCTGGGCTTTCTTTCCTAAACTTTCAGATTCTCTGAAACCATAGGTCATTTACCCTTGTTCAAAACAAGGGGTTGTTCTTCAATAAGAAGATCAGTATGAGCAGCATTCAGAAGATCATGTGAGGTTTCCCCTGGAATATATCCTAATCCAGTTTTTATAGTTGCAGGTCTTTGATAACTCTGAATTTCATCTATTGCTTTAGATGCAGAATTCAATAGAGCTAACTTTCTCTGCAAACTATCCTCACTTTTCTTTACAGTTTCATGTTTCTCAAAGAGGTCATTGAACTTAGTTCTGATAAGCTGATTTTCTTCAGTGGATTTCTCTAACTTTCCTTTCAGAGCCTCTACCACCTTCTCTTTCTCTGAGAGTTTTACTTTCAGAACATCAAGTTCATCAGTTACTCCCATCAATTGAGAAGTGATCTCAACAGCATTAGAGTTTTTCCGCTTTAGATTCTCAGCAGTCAGCACTTCATTCTGCTCTTGAGTTTCTATGAACAGTTCTTGTAACACAGAATAGTCCTTCATCAGATTCTCAAAAGAACCCATCAGGTCAAAATTACTGGTTACAGATGAACTTGATAACTCAGGTGTTTGTGTAGGAGCAGCAACAGAGATAGAAGAATTTACTTCCTCAATAACAACAAGGCAAACATCATCACTATCACTATCTGAGAACATCTCTGCTGAAGAGTTGGATCCTTCCTCAGAATGTTCTTCTTCAGCAACCATTGCCTTCTTGCTGGAATACTTCTTGTCTCTTTTGGCTTGCCGATCCTTTCTTTGTTTGGAACTCAACTCAGGACAGTCATACTGAAAATGACCTATCTTCTTACAGTTGTAGCATATGTTGGTATCATCATCCTGATCATTTTCCTCTTTGGATTTGTAGTCCTTCTTTTGGATGAGGATCCTTCAGCTTTGTAGTCTTTCTTCTTCTCAGTAGACTTTTCTTCAGCTTCTGAGTTGTTCCTGTTCCTGTACCTGGTATTTTTATAATACCTCTTATACTTTCCAAATTTGTGGTTCATTTTCTCAAACCTTCTTGTCATTAGGGTAATTGTCTCATCTTTTTCATCCTGCACTTTGTTAGATGAGGTCTCAAGTTCTTTAGAATTACAGATTTTATCTTGTGCTTTGAAAGCCACATTTTTGTTAGATGAAGTATCATCTTTGCTGTCAGTTTTCTTAGTTTTCTTATCAATTACAAACTCATATGCTTTCAACTCAGAGAAAACTTGTTGATATGGCATAGAAGCAATATCTTTGGTGTTCTCAATCACAACAACATGAATATCTCATTTCTTGGACAGTCCTCTAAGAATTTTCAGAGCAATTTCTCTTTTGGGATATTTTTTTTCAAGAGCACTCAGATCATTCATAATGCTAGTGAATCTAACTTCAAGTCTTTCAATAGATTCACCATCTTTCATTTCAAAACCATCAAATTCGGCAATAGCCACAGATAGTTTGTTTTCTTTGATATGATCAGTGCCTTGACACATTATAGCAAGTGTGTCCCAAATGTCTTTGGCAGTTTCACAGTGAGAAATCATTTCCATAACACCATCATCAATAGTGTTATATAGAGTATCTTTAGCAATATAATCCAAGTTAACCAATTTTCTCTCCTCAGGAGTAAGTTGGTCATCAGTTTTGGGAAATTCATCCCTTGGATCATCTTTTTCAGCATCAGTAGATCTAGGATTAACAACCTTAAACTCAAAAGGTCCTTGAGACACAACTCTCCACATTCTCTCATGTTTTGAGTACAAGTGTGCCTGCATTCTCAATCTCCATAGATCATAGTTCTCAACTGAGAACATAGGTAGTTTATTAGAAGGCATGATGAAATAACCTTGTAAGATATCAGCAGTAAGATCTATTCAGTAGACCACCAAGTCTCTAAGTAAACAAGACTATGGCTACCAAAGCAAGTGGTCAGTTAGAACCACTGCTCTGATACCACTTGTTGGTCCCGGTGTAAACAAGTCTCACACGTGTATAGGGGGGGAATACACGTGTATAGTGATTTTTCAACTTTTTAAAACTTTACCGAAATCAGTGAGTCAAGTTATCCTGAGTTTTAGTCCTGAGAAGTACAAATGACACTGAGTCAAAGTCTACTGAGACAATAACACTGGGCAACTTTCAGAGACTTCAGATTAGCTCAACTGATTCTGAGTTTCTACAACAGAGTCCAAATAGGCTTGGAGTAGATAATAGTCTTACTGACTACTCAGGAGAGTTTATCAGTTTGATAACTATCTATACTAGCTTATCTAGAGTGCGGAAACGGTAGGCCCTAAGTTTATACTCGTTTTACTTTGCTGAAAATCTTTTCTTAATGAAACAGTGGTTAAGGATGTGATTAGGTTAATACAAGTTCAGTGGATTGATTCCAACTGAATATTAGAAATGCTTTCAGTGAAATATGCAACCGGTACAAATGCAAAGCAGAAAGCAAATAACACAGCAAGTTATAGTGGTTTAGAGGCTCAAGCTCCTACGTCCACTCTCTATGACTTCAGAGAAATTCCTTAACACACTACTTCTACTACCTCAAGCTTTCAGACTGAACTCAGCAGCTTACTAACTTTCTACTACGAGCTTTCAGGCTGAACTATTGCAGCTTACTAACTCAACACACACAAGCTTTCAGATTGAACAATCAGCTTAGTAACTTCTTCTCTAGAGTTTTTAGACTGAACACAGCAGCTTACTTACTCTTTACAACTCTCACTTCCAACTTCTACACACACAAACTACCTAATCAAAGGGTTTGGGTTTTGGTTGGTTTCCAACTAAGGTGAGATATCCTTTTACAATGAGAACACAAGTAAAAGGCTAGGATATCTCGAACTAAGCTTTGAATAATATCTTGAATCTATGCTTAGTAAATGAGCACTCTTCAAAGATGAAACACTTGGGAAATTCTAAGGGTTTCGAGTGCCTCACAAGAATGCTTGAATACGAATGAGCTCTGGAGTTGCTTTGATTTCCCGTAGCCTTGAAGTGTTCAAGGCCTCTGGTATTTATAGGCAACTCTTCAAGAAGTCTTCCTTTGAAAAACTATTCGTTGGAGAGATAGCATATCGGGTTTCTTCTTTGAGTATATGGTGAACGGCTTCATTAGGGTTTGAACGAGCCCTTGCATGCTTTAGGAAATATTCAGACTAGCAGCCAATCACCAATTTCTGTGAACAATACAAATATCTCTGCTGACAATCTTCAGAGAAATGTCGCTTTCAGTGTCAGGAAAGTAAGTTGTTGTCACTTCCTCATTGGTCGGCATCTTCCTTTGAACAGAGACAACTAAAACGACTCTTTTAGTCAACCAACACTGAGTTGATACTTTCCTTAGTGTTCACGAACGTATAACATTCTCTTTGCATGTACTCAGAATGAAAAAACACTATTTACACTCGAAGTGACTTGTTCAGGTTCTGTTGATTCAGTACATAAGAGTCTTCAGGATCTTCTGATCTTCAGATTCTTCTGATCTTCAGGTTCTTCTGATCTTCAGGTTCTTCAAGTCTTCAGGTTCTGCAAGTCTTCAGAATATACTGATCCTTCAGTATGGTTTAGGTCTTCAGTATAGTTTGGTCTTCAGGATACTTCTGTGATCTTCAGACAAAACATTGAAACCTATTCTTAACCTGAACTATGTTTGCTGACTATACATGGTGCAGATCGTCCTGATAATTTGAAACCTGATCCTATACTATCAAGATCGTCCTGAAACATGTCATACTCAGGGGTTTTAGGATCTAATCAAAATCTTTATTAAATTCATCTCCCAACACAATCTGCTGTATAAATCGTTCCTTTTCTGGAGCTGGTTAACAGAATCTGTTGAGTCACTCGATTCCTGATTGTGCATTGATCTGACGAGAACTCAACACTAAATCCGTTGTCGCAGAACTGAGATACAGATAACAGGTTGTGCTTTAATCCATCAACGTATGAAACACCTTTAACCTGTACATCATCATTCACTAAGGTTCCAACTCCTCTGGTAAAACCAAAGTTGTCGTCACCAAAAAGAACTCGTGGGCCTGGTTTTTCAATGTAGTTGCTGAGGAGGTGTTGGCCTCTAGTTATGTGCCTTGAGCATCCACTATGTATATGTACCAGATAGTTGCTTGTATATCTCCTTTATTGGCCACTCCCACTCGAGCCTGCAAGTAAATCAGATTTTAGGTACCCCTAGTAGAATCGGGTCCTGGGGGGTTAGCAGTACCTTTCGGGATCCAAATAAATCTGGCACTTTTGTTGAAAACAGAGGGCTTGATTTGTCTCCCATAAACATCTACATAATCATACGTCTCTTTATATGCAATCTGGTCAGTATGATTATTAGTGTGAGCCTTGGATGAATCAGAAGACTTGGGATTTTTCATTAAAATTTATCTTCTTTTAATCTAGTGGGGCTCAGGTGGAGGAGCCCTCGGTTTCTGATTGTATGGGTAGGTACGACTGCTACCATTAAAAGATTCATATCTTTTTGGCATAGATGGTCTTAGCAGTTTACCCTTAGCTTGCTTGTTAGGCAGCTTGGATTGAGTTGACTTCAGTTGAGACTGTCCCTCGCGAGATGGTCCAGACTGAGGCCTGCTCTGCTGATTTGGCTGAGGACTCTTCAGAAGAACAAGATTCTTCTGTTGATCCTTCGGCTGATGTCTGGTCAGTTGGGGTCCATTTTTGTTTCCTTTCTGATCCGGCATTCGCCTTGCCTGGTCAGCTGATCCTTTTCCCTTATCTAATACAGATTTGGCTTTTCGTGTATCTTGATCAGAAACTCGTTTGGTTACACTTTTCTGATGTGAACCAGACGGTGCTTTTGAGGATCCATAAGGGTTCTCATACCCAATTCCCTTCTTATCAGTTAGCGTACGAAAATAGTTATTCAGATCTTGAACGGTCTTAGATGATTTCGTGAAAACCTCTATTTTCTTACGCAAACTGTCCTCGGTAGTTTTCAGATTCTCATGCATTCGGAAGAGTTCATCAAACTTAGCCTGAAGGACTTTGAGTTCTCCTCAGATTGATCTTCTTCTCTGGCCATAAGACAGATGACGTCATCAGATGAGAAATTCATATCATCGACATCATCAGTTGTGGTAATCAGACAGAAATCTTCAACAGATGAGTAGCCTGAGTCATCTGAAGGCAGAAAAGAGTCATCGATGCAAGATGTGTCGGCAACCATTGCTTTTCTGTCTCGGAACCTTTGTTCTCTTCTGTTCCACTTTTCCTCTCTTTCCTTGGGAGTCAGGTCGGGCAATTAACACTGTAGTGACCTGGTTTCTGATAGTTGTAGCAAACCCTTGAATCTCCAGAACTTCCTCTGTTAGGAGAAAATTTTCTTCTGTAAGATCTGTCAGGAGACTTTCCACCTTGTCTGTAATCAGAACCTCTCTTATCCGACCTCTCATCTCGTCTGTTCTATTTGCGATCCTCTCTACGATCATCTTTCCTTTCATCCCTGTGATCTTCTTTTCGTTCATCTCTTCTGTTATCCCTATCATCTGAAGAACGAACCTCTCTTGTGATCTGTCAGAAGATCTTCGATCTCTTCCTCTGCTTCGCCGATAGTCATTGTAAAACTTTCTGTACTTTCCCATCTGAACATTTGTTCGTTCAAGTTTTCTTGTTAGTAGTGCAATCTATTAGGCCTGGCTGATGATGTTTCCAACTGGTTCAACAATTCGTGAACTGCTACTGGTTGCCTAAAATGCAACAGATTTAGTAGAATTTGCAGCAGCTTCAGCAGGAACATTATCTGATCCTTGTCCTCTCTCAATCAGGTCGAACTCATGGATTTTCAAACTGAAGATTAGGTCATTCGGCTTCTGGTAGCAATATCTGGACAATCTTTAATCACGGTCACCTTGGTATCCCATTTCTTGGTCAGTGATCTGAGAATCTTGTAGTTGATATCTTTGTTTGACATTACTCGTCCTAGATCACGCAGTTGGTTGACTCCTCGAGTGATCCTTCCATCAAATTGATCAACTGTTTCATTCGGTAGCATCTTAAGTTTCTCAAATATCACCAGCTCAGCTTGCAATCTGTTGTCCTTAATCTGTTCATTTCCTCTGCAGATTTCAGCAAGTGTATCTCAAACTTCCTTAGCAGTCTTCAGGTACTTCACCTTTTCTCTTGTAGTAGAATCCATAGTTTTCATGACGAGATGTCTGGCAACAGTATCCAGATTTGACAATTTCCTCTCATCTGCATCCATCAGAGAGGGACTCTTTCTGATTCTTGCTCCAACTGGTTGAGTAGGATCTCATGCTTCAACTGGATTATAGTGATAGATGATAATCGGTCCTATCTCAAGGATCTCATCTATTCTGTTGCTTATAACTCCCAGATGGTCTCTCATATCGATAGACCAGTCTGCATACTCATCAACAGAAAACATGGGTAAATTATGATGCATTCCTGAAGTGTTATCCATGCTTGTGGTGATTTTGTAAAGTATGAATTTTAAAATTGGTTTTTCAAGATAGGTCAAGTGACCACAAAGGTTCTTCCTCAAGAACCGATGATACTCAAAGCCAGTGGTCGGAAGAACCACTGCTCTGATACCACTTGTAGGTCCCGAACGGATTTCAGTGAGGGTGGAAGTCTAGAGGGGAGGGGTGAATAGACTTCCAAAACTTTTTGTGGATCAGGTGTGATATGCAAGTATGCCCGATCAGAGTGCGGTGTGAATCTGTATTGACTGATATCCGACTTACTGATATGTATGAACCAGATCAGTTCGGCGTCTATCATTTTAACTGATGGTGCGGAAGATTAGTTAACCCGTGTGAAAACCAGTTTTACTCAATCAGATTTCTGAACAATCTGTTTTAGATCAGATGACTAAAGTGTCAAGCTGATCAGTTCAGTAGCTTGATGTTAATCTGAACCAGATTCAGAATATGCATGCAGATAACAAGTAGTGTGCAGAAAGGTGTAAAGCAAATTAAAGGCACACAGATCCACTCTTCCCTATCAGTAGGGGCACCAACTTAACCAACTGGACTTAGTTTAATGTGTTAG
Source organism: Stenogyne calaminthoides (assembly GCA_037126765.1). Classification (NCBI taxonomy): domain Eukaryota; kingdom Viridiplantae; phylum Streptophyta; class Magnoliopsida; order Lamiales; family Lamiaceae; genus Stenogyne; species Stenogyne calaminthoides. The sequence continues at coordinate 26,740,137 of JBBCBC010000027.1, forward strand.
TCCAACATAATACAACCAACAGATGTTTCACGAGTTCTCACTCAACCAATCCCAGAAATCAGATCTAGAAACCCTAGACTGAAATCTTGTTATAACAAACTTAACCTAACTTTTGTTTGGGTATAAGATTTGTAATGTTCCAACTGGATTACTATCCTATCTTCTAAGTAGCCTAAGGCTGGAGGATAAGTATTCTATGCTAAGAACAATGGGATGAACACTTAGAAAATATGCTTCGATTTAGTGTTCTTCGTGCGGAAATTTGTTAGAGCTTGAGCTTGATGATAATTTCTGTAACCTTACAATGAAGGTTTGATCCCATATATATAGGCACGAAATCGAACTAATCGTTGGAGAGCAATTCGAATTTAGGTCTATCTTAGGTAGGTATGCAGGCTTGACTTGACGTGCTCAGGAACGGCATGGCCGAATTCGTACAATCTTGTCCTTTCTAGCCGTTTAACCCTGAACCGTCTTTCTGCAGTTTTTCAGTGCTCCATACATCCGTTGTCGATTCCTCATAGGTTATTAAGTACATGTTGGTCCCGAAAAACCCGATTTAAAACTCGTAAAATCTCAATGGGAGGTGACTTAAATTTTTTTTTTCGAATGTGTTATGCAGATTTGCTAAGTATGTATGACAGTTAATATGAAAGCAAATAAGAACACACGTATTTTTATAGTGGTTCGGAAAACTCGTCCTACATCCACTCTTCCCTTCATGGGGCACCAACTTAACCAACAGATGTTTACCGAGTTCTCACTCAAACGGGACTTATCACCCTCTAAGGGATCGCCTACCCTCCCTTTCGGGATTTCTTAGATGTTTACCGAGTTCTCACTCAAACGGGACTTATCACCCTCACGGGATCGCCTACCCTCCCTTTCGGGATTGCTAGATGTTTACCGAGTTCACACTCACCTACAAACTTAACCGACTGATTTGGGTAAGGTTTGTTTGGTTTTCAACTAGGTTGAGATTTTCCTTACATTTGTTTAGCCTCAATCTAAGGATGGGGAAAATCTCTCTAAGCTTAGGATATAGCATTTGTGCTTAGATCAGGGTAGAACACTTTTGAATATATATGTGTATTTCTTGCTAACTGGTTCTATGAATGGAGTTGCTTGAATATTTGGCTTTAATTTCACTTTGCGGATCCTCCATTATCTTCTTTTTGAAGATAGTGCAATGTATTTATAGTGTAGATTTAAATATTACCGTTGGGCGTAATATTCAAATCCATACTAATAACTTCCAAATTTTTTTTTTGTCCTTTTGCACTTTTCCTTGCAGCTTTTATGTCACATCAATATGTGTGTTGTCTTCTTAGTGCTTTTTGTGTGTCTAACGGATCCGATTTCAAATCGTCTTATTCTTGTTGACTCTCCCGATTCTCGGGTCGTTTGATGCGGTACATGATTTTCGGTGTCAGAATTGGTTTAGTTTCTGGTCTTGATTTCGGTCCGGTTCTGCATCGATTCAAAGATATCAAGATCGATTCTTCATTAATAAGATCGATTCAACATCGATCTTTGCATCAGTTAAAGATATCGATTCAAAATTTAGACAAATAGATCTTATTTCTTCTTCGATTTACGATTTCTTCTTCTTAACTTGTTCTCTCGTTCCTCTCAACTTGTTATCGTAGATTAATTTAAATAACACAAGTTGATAATGTTTTCGCATAATTTATCAAAATTAAAATATATCGAAGACACTTCAAGCTTTCAATTACTAACCGTGTTGACATTCTATCGAACACTTGGAATGTACTAGGTAACATTGAAGTAGTCACCGATGGAGTTGATACGCATCGATTCGAATACCTTTGATTCTACACGGTTGTAAGTTGCCTTAGCACAACTTACTGACTCTTCCTTGTTGTCATCTGATGTAGGTCTTTTTGTCTTGATATCTTCTTGTCTTCTGCTTGTCTGATTCTCGACTTGTCTGCTTCTTCATTCATCAGATCTTTAGCATATCTGATCTTCAACTTATCTGATCTTCTGACCTTCAAGACTTAACCTATTCATATTGAGTTCCCCCTCAATATGTGACCTATCAGTTACATCAGTTGTCTATACATTTCAGCTGGTCATCTTATCTGCTATATAGATCATTACAAATTTTTACATTATATGTTTTGGAACTTCCATCGAAACTACAAATTTTCCAACATGCGTATATATATATATAATATATTCGAATTATTCATTTTTTGTACAATAATTTAACCGATCAAACTAGTAATTTAATGATCCAATTAATTGTCCGATTCAAATTCAATGACCGTCCGCATTTAAAAACATGTTTTGAGCCTTTGTATTTCCTTTTAGTTTTTAAATATCATCTCATTTAGTTTGGTGGGCATTGTTTGTTTTTTATTTTAGGTCCACGTTTTGAGCCTTTTTATTTTCTTTTTGTTTTTTAAATATGATCTCTTTTTTAATATTTTTTTGATAACTCGATAGTTGGCCCAAAAATTGACTAGTTCGGTGGATCAAAATCAACCGTCCACTAACAAGAGTCTCACTTCAAATCAGAGCAAAACTCTATATGGACCAGAGCCCATTTCAATTGGACTTATTACTATTATATTATTTATATATTTGAACATGTTTTTTTGTAAAAATATTTAACGGAATGCGTTATGTAGTACCATTTTTTCAAGTAAAACGTAATACTATGAAACCTAAATAGTTAGAAAAAAAAATTATAAGACAGTATCATATATGGCTTGAATTCTATTTACTTATATGTTATATGACTAAAGATTACATAACTTCAATCCAACTATATTTTCAAGGAGAATATGATTCAAATATATAAGTGAAAAACACGTTATCATGTATGAGATCATTACATACAATGTGTCTTCAAAAGTTATGATTTTTATAACACAATGAAAAGTAATTTCAAGAAAAAAACACAATAAGCATCACTCAACTAAAATTTATTACTTCTTTTCTCAAAACAAAAATGAATGATTGCATACAATTTCATAGATAATATAACTCTAAGAAATACAATACTATAAATTGTATAACACCAAGAAATACAATACTATAAATTTATTATTATAATGTATTTAAAAACTTACAACTTGTTGCATTGAAATTATGACTTGTTACATTAAAACGCAACTATATTTTACAAATACATATTGCACATTTTAATGTAATACATTACAAATTTTTATGTTACAAATTACAAATTTTTAAAATACGCTATGAAGTGCATAGTATAAAGTGACTAAAAATCAAATGGTACATGTAATATCGATTTTAACTAAAATCCAATATTGAATTTATTCTCAATTTAACTCGGTAAAAATAATTAAAGATGATTGAATTGTTTAAAGAGCCCATCGTTATCAGTACTCTACATGATGCTTGTTGGCTATTATGAATTTGAAATCCATTTTTTAAGCCCATCATACAACCTTAGTTACATTTACTTGAAATAACTCACAGATCCAACAAAATCCCTTTGAAACTAGTTTAAAATGAGTAATGAACCTCAAATCTAATAATCAGTAACAAGTATCAACTACCAACCAAAACAGCTGTACCAACACAACACTATTGACCTTCATCCATAGCATCACCCCCGTGACAAGATCTTTCCACTTCAGACTCGGATTTTCTAGGGACGGAATCTTCAAGGGCCTCGAGAAAGGAAGGAACGGTGAACTTGTCTGCAAGAAGACAAGATGTTAAACAGATTCTTAGCAAAGGAATCTTAATTTTATTATTCAGAAGTTCAGTTGAAAAAAGCATTCTAGATAAACCAAATTATGAGCAATGGTGAAGCTAGGGATGCTGTAAGAATGAAATGATCTCCTAAAATAGGATATATGTGTAATCTCAACTGCCCCAGTTTGGAAAAAGCAAACACTTACATTTGCTGGGATCTATCCCAAACTGGGTCAGATCCACCTGTCCTGTGCGCAGCACCTACAACAAGAACAAAACACAATTAAATAAATGCCCCAAAAAACAGAGCAAAAGAAATGTTGATTTATTGGAGGAACCGCACGTAAGTAAACGAATCTAGTTGTTGGCGGAATGGAGGACTCTGCAGCAACTCTATTAACTCCTCTGGAGTCCATATGCCCTGTAATCACGGAAGAATCTCACTAAGGGACCAGACATTTTATAACTAAAAATAGAAGGATACAACGATAGTAAACTATTTACCTCTGGCAAATGTGACATCAATTCTTTATCTAAAGGCAGCTCTTGAATTTCTATCCATAAATATTCCGGCTTCAAAATATCACCTAATCCCAGGCCTAGATAAACCACGGAAACCAGAATAAAATCAAGTTAAGGAAGGTTCATAATCATCAGATGTCACTACGTTGATGTTTCAAGTCCCATTTATACGTCAAAAAGTCAAAGAAAAGTTTTTCAAATAAGATATAAATAACCATGAATCCTAATAAAAATCAAGGTCTTCTATAAGTGTAGTTTCTATATTACTAAACACCAAGGTTAATATCAATATGCATCAGGATAAGGAAAGTTAATACCTGCATCTGGGTCTGCTGCTTCACGTGCATCAGAAAACAAGATATATAAAAGTTCATCAGGCTAGAAGAAAAGATGCCAGACAGTGGCTCATTCTAACCGAACGAAGAATACCTGCAGATCCTATGTTACTAAGTATACGTTGAAGTTCTGCCAACTTTACAGGTCCAGCAGATGTTACATCACCACTTGCTTCTGCATCCATGCTAGGACCAACTAAATTTCCAGCCCTATCAAAGTAGAATGACAATGTTACAACTTACAAGAATTCTGATACACTTCATATTATTATTATTATTTTTTTTTTTATTTTGTTTTATTATTATTAAAGTTGGGGCAAATACTTCAATGCACTTGAGTTTCACCGTGCAACTCAAGTACATTTTTAAATGGTATTAGTTGATCAGTATTAGTTGTTTTCATTGAGCAGTATTAGTTGTGCACTAGTTGCACGTTGCAACAGGCGTACCCAGTGTTGCTCTATAGCTGGGCCTTTTATTTCAAATTCTTGAATAAATTGTCCGTGGGCTTTATTGCTTAGGGTTTATGTTAGTATTTAGTTTTGAGAGTCTATTTATATTGCTTTATTTTTCTTATTTAGGGCATCAAGAGGGATCATAGAATTTGGAAACAAGCAATTGTTGCTTGGGCAGGATTTAATCCCTAAAACCTTTTATATTATAGTTTTCTCATCTCTCAACCCTTTTATCCCAACAAATTTTCCACAAGTTAATAGATCATTTCAAGATAAAGAATGTGGAAAAATTTTTAAACGGTTTGGTGATGTACAGGTAATTATCATGATAAATTTTAGGGATTAAGTTTTTTATAGTCCTGTAACTTTGCATCTTTTTGAAATTGGTCCCGTATGTTTTGACTTTTTGATTTTGGTCCTGTAAGTTTTTAAAAATTTTGAAATTGGTCCTTTCACCTGCTATAGCAGGTCACCAATCAGATAACAACCATCTATGTAATTATTTTATTTTTTATTTTAATTTCGAAATACCACCTAAACTTTTTTAATCCCAATAATTTTATGTCGGGATTTTTTTGTGTTTTTTAGGAAGGAATAGTGATTTTCTTCGTATTTTGATTTATTTTTTTATTTTTTGATCAGTTTAGATCCAATAAACTGACCTGATTTGCTTTGTCTTTTAATGTACAAATTGTTTTTAAACACGATCAAAAATCTGGCTAAGATTATAATGATTAAAAAAGTTCAAATGACACTTCGAAATTAAAGGAAATAACAAAATAATTACATATGTAGCGGTTAACTGCTTGGTAACCTGTTGTAGCAGGTGAAAAAGGACCAATTTCAAATTTTTTAAAACCTACAGGACCAATTTCAAAATTTTAAAAATTTTACAGGACTAATTTCAAAAATTTTAAAAACTTACACGACCAAAATCAGAAAGTCAAAACGTACGGGACCAATTTCAAAACGAGCAAAGTTACAGGACTACAAAAAATTTTATCCCTAAATTTTATGATCAATCAAAAATCTTATCTAGGTACCCATCATATGACAGGATTATCCATATTGTTAAATTTACCTAGAAGAGATATCATCCTCAACGTTAACTTCTGAGCTCTGTACAGGTACTGACACATCAGGTTCATTGTCACTGGGCAACTCTGTTTGAGAAATGAGATGATACTATTAAAAGAAAAATGAAAACATACAAGAGTCAAAGGTGACCAAAAAGAATATCCAACCCATATGAAAAAGAATAAAGGCCCAAAGTAGTCCACAAGAGAAAATCCCCAAGACTAGTAAAAGCAAGATGGGGGCAGAAAATGCCCCCTTGTAAAACCCAATCCCAAACAATAAGGCTATAAATAAAATACTAATTACAGGTTTAAAAGAAAACTTAGGCCCAAAAAATAAGTGTAGAAAACCCAGGCCCATGTAGTAAATCCCCCAAGAAACAACTAGGCTCTCAATCAAGCCCAATGATAAATAAAAGGCAAAGTTTCATATGAAACTGGTTTACCGTGCACCACTCATACTATTGCTTGTAGAAACTAATACTATAGCAACTATAGTATTAGTTTCTACAAGAAATAGTATGAGTGGTGCACAGTAAACCAGTTTCACATAAAACCTTCTCGTTGATGAATTATCTCCAGCATAATAAACCAGTGACAAAGATCAAAGATACAAAAACAACTTCAGCAACTAAAACCTATATTACTGCATGGATAGGTAGCTGTCCAAATACCTGGAGGTTGATTTAGGTAGAGATTGATGGAGTTGCATAGCTGTGCATCATTTTCAACTTTGGGCTCCTACAAAAAATCAAAGCAATACTCATTAACATATGTACAATCTTCATACCCAATAACTAAAGGAAAAGAAAAAAAACTTATGAATTAACCTGCATCCAAAAGAAGAACTTTCTGTCATCCGTATGGAACTTCAGGATGTATACTCTTCCAGCAGATTGATTAACCTGAAAGAGACTCAAAATTATAAGCATGCAGTTATGTACTAATTGAAAAGGATAGTTGCATGCGACACTCTAAACAAGACCAAAGAGATGTACCTTTTCAAATACTGCCTCATCAGGAAAAACAATTTGGTCCTGTGTTCAAGTTTAGCTAAGGAATAACAATGATCCAATAAATACTTCCTATGAACTGTTATTTTAGGGAACAAAAAATTGTTCCAAAGTATTTGTCGCTTTTGGTTTTCCAAGAGAAATTAAATATATATCTTTTCCAACTTTGTCCTTGTCTTAATTTTTGTGATATGTCTCATTTATATACAAGATTCTATTTACAACACCCAGAAGGGTATATTTGTCCTTTTTATACAAATATTATGAGACTTAATGAATTTCTTAATCTTATACAACCAAAAGCGATAATTAAATTGGAACCGAGGGAGTAATAGATGGAAGGAGATTGTAGAATACAACAGGCACTAATACAGCCATTCATCACAATGAATACAAAATCAGGATACATCCTCAACAATATTTAGAGATCTGTCGAGCCACTGAAAATGGACAAGCCCTTCTTCTCCCTGTAAAAGATAAGGGAATATGGTTAGCTTTAGAAAATAGAAACTCCACGTACATATCATTACATCATGAAATCCTATTACAAAGTGAAAAGAAAATGACCTCTTGGTTTTGGGAGAAAATAGCGAAGATAGAGAAATAGAAGATGTCAAGAAAGGTAATAAGAAATAGATGTGTTTCTCCTTACCTTTCCAATACGAACAAGTCCTTTACGAGAATCAGGGATTACACGTGTTCCTTCCAAAAGCATTTTCCCAGCACGAAATTCCAGCAAAACTTCCTAGATGGTGCAATAAAGAGAAAGTGCCTAATAAATTTTTCCATCCGTAAAAAATATTATGTTCAAAACATGGAAAAATGTTCAGAAACAACATCACATAAATATCTCTCTCTCTTTCAATCATTGATTGCACAGGGAATTAAAAGTGTGTCCAAGACACTGAAGAAAGCACAGCAAGCATAACCTTTAACCCACTGCTCTATGAAAACAGATAATGAATTTCCATGATAAAGACAACTAAATACAGAATCAAACATTTCAAAGAATTTTGGTAAATGTTACATAGACTTAGGGTTCAGATGGTAAATGTCAATTCAGAGGAGATAATCATGTATGACAACATAACCCTCATGATTTTCTCCACTTAAAAAGCTTTCCAAATAATCTTCATCAAATGTGTAAGGAAGGATCTATAAGGTATGCATATGAACCAACTATCCCCCTCCCCCAAGATTTTTCCAGATTTGGGTAGACCCACCGACCAACAACTTACTCAGAATATACACTGTCTAAAAAGAAGATGAAAAGCAAAAATAGAATACATGATCTTCCACAAAGGAACACATAAACAAGTGAAAACCACTAACTAGCAGTCTAGCTCAAGTTCAATGAAAGAAGTGGACAACTATTCTTGCAGATTCTAGATTTTTGTAAAGTAGGATGTGATAATGAGCAAAAAAAAAACATTAGTAATATTCCCAATAAGCAAAATTATTAAAAGATGAATTTTCAAGAAGCAAATTCCTGAAGGAAGGTCGTCAACTTCTCCATTGCGTCATTTTTCTAGTTCCTTAACTCCCAAATCAACCGATTAAGCGATCTAGTCAAAATTAAGAAACTTGTGTAGTGAATATTTATGCGTGACCAGCAAGGGATCATCAAAGGTGAAGAGTATAATAATACCACATAGCTTAGGGACAGGACAATGGTAATCTATTAACTGGTAGAGCTAGCATTCTACTTGTTGGGGCACACAGCTTAACATATTATGTTTCTGAAAAAGGAAAATAGATGTCATATGATACAGAGAAAACATATAACATATAATGCAATAGCAAATGTACAAAATCTGGGATCATATAGTACATCATATCACATGTCACACTCATAGTGATTTTTAAGTCACTTAATGTTAAAGGATCCAGCATCATGCTCGTTGCAAATTTAAATGCATTACACATCATTAAAATCAACTAAAATCCATTGAACTCCCTTCTTTTTTGTTCGGTTAGGTTCATATTAACATGATGAATTTATCATTGAGGAATGACCCAACACATTGAAATACTATACCACAGACAACAAAGCCGAAGTTAAAAATAATACATACCTGCATATGAGCAAAGTCATCAGTTGCAGAAGAAACCATGAGTTAAAAGCTTCTTTACAAAATTCTCTCTCTTTTATTCAAAACAACTGCCACACAGAAGATTAAAAAATTAATTAGAAATTGGTCTTTCTATAGAGTGTCAGGTTAAAGACTTCCCCCAAAACACAAGGCCCTCCTTCATTGCACTCAACTCAACCCCAACCCCAACCCCAATCCATTCTCCCCCCAAAAAAAAGATGAATAATACATATTTAAATCCTATAAATTTCAACTAAAAGTTTTCTAAAATAGAAATCAGGAAGAAATTGATGAAAAGTTAATACGATACAATTTTGAGCGGCGAAAACGTTTTCAAGGTAGAAAACAGCAGAACATAAGCATCTAAAACCGCTTAAGTAGGGTTAGGGGAAAAGATTAAACGAAAAGTTGCAGCAAAAAGACAGAAGAATCAATGATTTACCACGACGGTGTTTGTAGGTAGGTAATCGTGCAGCCGCCGCGGTGGGAAAGAGGTTGACAGGCGAAGTAGAATTAGAAAGAGGAGGAGAGAGCAAGAGTTGAAGCAAGATTTTGAGGCGATGTTCACACTGGGTGGCCCAAATTCTTAAATTCATATTGGGCTTCTTTAAATAAAAAGAGACAAAGTCCAAAAACATTTAAAAGAAATATTACAAAATTAATACAAGTAACAATTATTTTTGGACAATTTTATACTCTCAATATTTATTTGTAAACTAATATTTTTTATAATATATAATTTATTTATTAATTCATATATTTTTATTGATTATATCTAATTAATCGTATGAACTGAACGTATAGAGCTAATATTAATTTAATCAAAATAATTGATTAATTTATTATATGAAGTTAATACTTGCAAAATTTTTTAATTTTATATGTAATTAATGTACATACGTATTTATATACATATTAAAGATTTATAATATATATATATATATAATATCTCTAATACCTCAATTTTATAAATTAAAAAACTTGTATTTAATAAAGATACTAAGTGTTATATCTGAAAATCTGATTTATTTGGGCCTTTTTAATTTTTTTTTCATGTCGTCGCTACTTCAGGTTGAGTTAGGGCATTGGCAATTCCACGGACTTCTTCTTCCTCACTTCGCAAACAAATGCGATCAGATCTCAGTTGGTTTTCATGACGCCGCATCTCAAGGTTTTCCTTCTCTTCTCTTGTTCTTGTTCTTCTTTTTATTTTTTCCTCTTCCATATTCTTCTCGCTTTCTTCAATTTTCTCATCCTCGCAAATTTACTGGTCCTTTTGCACTCTTTCTTACGTTGTTCTTTAAATCTGTAATTTTGGACTGAGGTTTTTTTTGTGCTGGTACTGATTATTGTTCATGTAGTAACACTCTTTTGTTCAAAGGATAACACTTTTGTTTATGTAGTAACACATCAAGTTGTTCTTTAAATTTGTAATTTTAGACTTGAGATTTCTTTTCGTGCTTCTACTGGTTTTAATCATGTGGTAACACGTTTTTCTTCATAGGGTAACACTTTTTTGTTCATGTGTTCTTTAAATCTGCAATTTTAGACTTGGGATTTCTTTTCGACCTTGTACTGATTTTTTTATGTGGTAACACGTTTTTTTTCATAGGGCAAAACTTTTTTGTTCATGTAATAACACTTGTTTTTTTAGTAATATGTAAACACTGTATATATGTCGTAATAATATGTGAATAATCATGTGTTACCATATGAACAACAATGTGTTACCTTATGAACACCAATGTGTTACGTTATATTTTAATATGTGTTACACAAGATATGAAGTTATTTCAATATAACAATGTAGTAACACTTACACGTAGATGTAGTAATATACAAAAACTTGACAAGGTTTTGTTCATGTGGTAACACGTTTTTCTTCATAAGGTAACACTTTTTTGTTCATCTAATAACACTTATTCTTTAGTAATATATAAATGGTATACATATCGTAATACTATGTGAATACTCATTTGTTACCATATGAACAACAATGTGTTACCTTATAAATGTTTATGTGTTACGTTATGTTTTAATACGTGTTACGTAAGATATGAAGTTATTTTAATATAACAATGTAGTAACACTTACACAGAGATGTAGTAACACACAAAAACTTGACAAAAATAAAAATAAAAATTATGTGCTCAATAAGAATTGAACCTACGACCAAATACCTTAACAACAGACTTACACCACTAGGCTACAACACATACATATCCTTCTATAAATATATATCTCGTCAGCCCAGACCTGAAGCCCACAACCCACAACCCTTGTCTGCCCTGTCTGGCCCGCACCCCATCTAACCCGCTAGTTTTTCAGTTTTTTGTCTTATTTGTATGGTATTGCACATAACACAATGGTGTAATATTTCTCAAGAGTCCTACTCTATATAAATATTTAAAAAAAAAACATACATATATTACCCATAAAAAGTAGGTTGTGGCTACTTATGCCCAAACTTTTGTTACACCTTTGTTTAAAAAAAAACACTATTGTTACACCTAATGTTTCCAACTTTTTTAATATTTTGTAGCATCACATACCATTTGTAAAATGGTGTATTGAGTAAATATTTGGGTGTGAATAGTCAGATCTTTAAGCATAAAACCCGCTCTACTCGGGTTGGATTTGGACGCTGTTAAGCGGGTATGGATCGTGGTTTTTATAGAACCCACCCGAAGAACCACCATTAGAATCCACCTCATTAAAATATTTATATTATTTTATATTTTTATGCATTTATATAAATGAATATTGAAATTAATGTATTTAAATTTGTGTGTATATAAATTATTTTAAGCATTACATGAATTTTAAGCGTTATTTTAAGTAAATATATTTAAATTTAAATTATTTAATTTCAAAACGAAATATTTTATACTTTAAAATTAATTTTTAAATAGTAAAAAATAAAATCCACCTCAAACCCACCATGTTGTCCAAAATTGTGTACATAATAAATTAATTCCAAGTTTTCACCAAAATTGTACCAAAAATTGGATAAATAAATTGTACCCAAACACGAAATCACACATCACTTGGATGTTGAACAAAATGAGTATATAGATAGATAGAGGACATCGAGGCGAGTCACTAGAGATTCGTCAGAGAAAATTCTGATGTCGGAGGCACCTCCACATGCACCTGAAAGAAACTTCCCAGAAAAACATTGTCGATGTGTGTGGGCTATTAGATTTTTGGCAAAGGGTCACCGAACGGTAGCTCACTTCGTCGTGCCGACGGTGTCTACCGAGGATGATCGAAAAATGTTAAACCCCAAATTTTGTGTATATATAATTTTCTCAAACCTTAAGATTCAAAATTTGAAACCTTAGATTTCGTGGCTGTGATACTATGTTAAACATTATTTAATAGTCATTATTGGAGAATTTTATATGTATTCACTAACGAGATGAGTAGATATTTATATACAAAGATCTAAGCTAATTTAAAAAAAAAAAAAAAAAAACCTATACAATCCTATAAATCAATAGCATGTATATATGTATGTATTATATTATTCTAACAGTTTAAAAACTCAAAACAAACCATTGATCATAATTATAATTTCATGACAACACTTAGGCTTCGGGATTTATTGTGCTAGTTATCTCTAGTGGATCAAAAAATTTTAATCATTTACTTATTTTAATACTACTAAGAACCATTATACTTGAGAGGAAGTAGCAAGCGTGACAGTTAAATTAGTTGTAACACATTTATTTATTAGTGCAATAAGTATTAATTAATTTATATTAATATACATAATATCAAATTTTTAATTAATATTAAAATTTTGATATTATGTATATTAATATGAACTAGTTTTTTGCTCGTGCGATGTACGTGTTGGAAAATAGAGGCACTTAAAACACGTAATCACATGCGCATCGGAAATTAAAGTTCACCAACAACGAACAATTAATTGCATACAAATTACAATAATCATAACGAGAAATCTTACAGTAACTCGAGTGCAGATTTCTCTACTACGGTATCCACGTAATCCCCAATTACAGACTTGCACGTATTTGCCAGCGTTGAATCATGAGACAGATTTGCTAGGAAAATCCAAACTCTAGAACTTATGGAGAAAATATGAAGTAACGTTGTTTGTGAATTCCCAAGAGCTTGTATATATAGGGAGGCTAGCTTAAATCTTAAGCTAGCCCAATTAGGAAAATAAAAACCCTAATCTTGAATTAAATTAATTCCTCTTAATTTAATTCCCTAAATATAAATCTCTACGGATTTAAATGCCTTATATAAAAATCTCTACGATTTATTTTCATATACATTAAATCCTACAATTATATTCCAAATATAATTATTGGAAATTCTTATTTAATTAAATCCAATTTAATTAAACATTAATAATAATTAATTCCAAATTAATCTATTATTAATTACTTCTCCATAAATTAAATATTAAATCCATTTTAACATTTAATCAACCAACTATAATCCGTAAAAGGGAACTACTTGTTGTGTGACTCATAAGCCCTCATTTACCGAGAGATTAGTCAAACTAACGGTCTTAATTGAACTCTAGTCAATAAATCAGACATTCTCAATATATGAGATACGTTGCGAGAAACATGCAACTACCTGTAACTGTAACGTGGGCTATTACGATTTCCTCCTTTCATTCACGAATACTCGATTAGTCTTGAACAATATGATGAAGTGTCTATTCAAATAACTTAATCACTTTATCTCAAATCACTAATTGATCACTTATGTCACACTTGGCCACAAAGTTCAAGTTGACGTGCATTGGCCAATGACTTTGATCCAATTATGATGAGAATGTGAGTATTCTCTCTAAATCCACTTTGAGGAATGAATCATTTTCTTGGCTCAACTACCATGCACATGCACTTCGTGATGAACCCAATCCAAGCCATATCTACCCATGGAAGGGTGCAAGCATCGGTCATGGTCAAAGTTCATCACTCCACACATGTCGTGCGCATTGACCTCAAGTCTAAGGAGTATCACATTGCTCCCACTAACCGAGACACCCGTAGACACATATAGTGGAACTACATCAAACGATTTCTCGGATGGGTAAACCAATACCCTATAAGGTATTTGTGCATCCATCATGAGATACCTAGTATCTCGTAGTAAGTGAGATCTTACTATACTCTCTAAGAGTATGATGCAGATCGCACACCAATCTCCATTGCATCATCAATATCCCATTCTTGATGATCCTCGATTGGGGCTATTTGAGAATCGTGCTTAAGTCATATGAGTTCTCACTCACTCAATGACAGCAGTGACTCAAGTGAACACATATAAGAATAAATGCAAACAATCAAACATAATATTCTAATGAGTGTAACGCCATACATTTAATATTAAACAAATAATAATATTAAACCAATACTGAATATTATCTGAATATTATGTCCTTACAAAGGATTGTCTCTAGGACACTAACACTAACATTACGGGCTTGTTGTAATTTTGTAATCTATAAGAGAATACACGATTTCTCATATGAATTCGGTGCACAGATTAAATCGATGTACTCGCCTTGTTTTAGTTATTAGCATGTACATTTCAACTGTATTTATCTGCACGTTTTATTTCACGGTTCTAACCAAATTTAATCTGCACATACGTGTATTGCATGTCTCACATTACACGTAAATATTTAATAAAATGTAATTGAATAATGGAAAGTTTCAAGAGACCAGGCTTCTTGCTATCATTAATTGAAGCATTCTTATAAATTTCTTTTTGTCTTCTTCACAACTCAAAAACTTGTTGGAATTTAGAGGCCCGTAAACACGTAATACATTCGCAGTGGAAATAAACAGTTCACCAACAACGAACAATTAATTGCATAATTAAATACGATTAAATGTAAATAGAATTCTTACAGTAATTCGTATACCGTTTTTTCTACTATGGTATCCACGTAATCCCCAATCACGGACTTGCACGGATTTGCCAGTGTTGAATCCCGAGATGAATTTCTAGGAAAATTCTAACTCTAGATCTTATGGAGAAAATATGAATTAACGTTATTTGTGAATTCCCAAGAGCTCATATATATAGGGAAGACCCAGCTTAAATCTTAAGCTAACCTGATTGGGAAATAAAATCCCTAATCTTTATTTAAATAAATCTCTACGATTTTATTTCCCCATATAAAATCTCTACAGATTTAATTCCCATGTATATCAAATCTCTAAGGATTTGATTCCATATATATTAAATCCTATAATAATATTCCATATATTATTATTGGGAATCCTATTTAATTAAATCCAATTTAATTAAACATTTTAATTAAAAATTAATCTATAATTAATTAATTCTCCATAAATTAAATATTAAATTAATTTAACATTTAATTAACTATAATTCTTCCATAAATTAAATATTAAATCAATTTAACATTTAATCAACCAACAATAAATAAGGCATTCTCAATATAGGAACTACTTGTTGAAACATGGGACCCATTTCCTCATTTCATTCGAGAATACTCGATTAGTCTTGAACATGATTATTCAAATAACATAATCAATTTATCTCTTAATTGAATGTATGTCACTTAACCACAAAGTCTACATGCATCGGCCGATGACTTTGAACAATTATGATGAGAAGATTGTATTCTCTAAATCCCATTGAGGAATGAATCTTATTCTTGGCAAGCATTGGTCATGGTCAAAGTTCATCACTCATGGTCAAAGTTCATGTTCCCACATGTCGTATTGACCTCAAGTCAAAGGAGTATCGCATCACTCCCACTAACCTAGACACCTGTAGACACATATAGTGGAAATACATCAAACGGTTTCTCGGATGGGTATACAAATACCCTATGAGGTATTTATGCATCCATCATGACATACCTAGTATCTCGTAGTAAGTGAGATCTTACTACACTCTCTAAAAGTATGATGCAGATCGCACACCAATCTCCATTGCATCATCAATATCCCATTCTTGATGATCCTTGATCGGGACTATTTGAGAATCATGCTTAAGTCATCTGAGTTCTCACAACCTCAATGACAACAATGACTCATGGGAACATTTGTATGAATAAATGCAAACAATCAAACATAATATTCATACAAGTGTATTGCCATACATTAATATTAAATGATCTATAATATTAAATCAAACTGAATATCATCGAGTATTATGTCATTACAATAGATTGTCTCTAGGACACTAACACTAACAATCTCCCACTTGGACTAGAGTCAATCACCTTACATGTCTAACCCCTAGACCATCAAATGTCTAGTGTGTACATGAACACTAAGTGTTTTGGTGAAAATATATGCCAAATTAAATATGTGGGAATACATTTTAATTCTATTTCTCCCATCGTTATGATCTCCCAGATCAAATGATAAGTCTGGGTACATGCTCGTTTATGCTTGTTGATCTCGGTTCCTTTGCTTGAGCAATCACACTAACGTTGTCTCAATAAAACTTTATTAGACAACTGACACTCGAAACTACCCCTAGTTCTCTTAAGAACTATAAAATCCAGACAACCTCCTTGAAGGCTTCTGATACAGCAATGTACTCAACTTCGGTTGTTGAATCTGCTGTTCTTTTGCTTAGAACTATTCCAACTGACCGTTTCATTATTGAGAGTTAAATGTAACCTAACTGTGATTTGTAATCATCACAGTCGGATTGGAAACTTGTGTCAGCATAATCAGTGACTACTAGTTCTGACTGTCCACTATAGACAAGGAAACATTATTTAGTTCGTCTAAGATACTTCAAAATGGTCTTGACAGCAATCAACTGAGATTCACCCGGATTCTGTTGGTATCTATCAGTGATGTTGATAGCGCATGCCACGTTTGGCCTAGTGCAAGTCATGGTGTACATGATTGACCCAATTGCATATGCATATGAGACATATTTCATGTGCAGCTTCATCATAAGGACAATCCTTCTTTGACAGCTTTATCCCATGATTTGCCGGTAGAGACCCTCTCTTAGAGTCCTCTATCGCAAAATGCTTCAACACCTTATCTACATAGGTGGACTGTGACAACCTCAACATCCTCTTGGATCTATCCTTGTGGATCTTGATCCCTAAGATGTAGTAGGCTTCACAAAGATCCTTCATCATGAAGGTCTTTGACAACCAATCTTCAACGGACTGCATTAACGGGATATTGTTTCTCAAAATCAATGTGTCATTGACATACACGATTATGAAAATAATATTCTTCCCATTGTGTTTAAAATAAATACAAGGATCTTTCGAATTTCTGATGAAGTCAAAAGACTTGATAGCTTCATCAAATCGGATATTCCAACTCCTAGAAGCTTGCTTCAATCCATAAATGGATCTCTAGCTTGCATACTAAATTAGAGTTTGGCTTAGATATAAAACCTTCCGGTTGAGTCATAAACATTTCCTTATCAATGTTTCCATTGAGGAAAGTTGTTTTGACATCCATCTACCAAATCTCATAATCATAGTGTGTTGCTATCGCAAGTAAAATTTGAATGTACTTGATCTTTGCAACTGGTGAGAAGGTCTCATCACAGTCAATGCCTACGTATTGACTATAATCCTTCGCCACCAACCTAGCTTTGTAGGTTTGTACTTTGCCATTTGCATCAGTCTTGCGCTTGAAGACCCAGTCGCAACATATGGGTCTAACCTCTTTAGGCAACTCAACCAAGTCCTGGACTTGATTGGTGTACATCGAGTCCATCTCGAATTTCATGGCTTCATGCCACTTCCCTGAATCAATATCTAATATTGCTTCAGAATAAGTATTAGGATCGTCCTTATCTGGTATGTCCACATTATTGAGTTCCTCCAAGAGGTAATCGTATCTAATGGGCGGATTACGATTTCTAATTGACTTACGGAGCTGTGGTTGTGCAAGCTGTACATTCTGATCTTGAAAATTTTGTGGTGCATCGATTTCATCAATGTCCGGAGAGTCCTCAAGAGCTACACTTTCAGATGCCTCTTGGGCGGGAGTTTGAACTATGTTGTTCTCATTCAGCCCGCTTGGAGGTTCTTGCACAGGCAAGCCAACTCCAATTACGCTCCCACTGGCTGAAAGACGATCACCTAGTGAAAGACTCCCACCGTGAAAGTTGTTGAATGCTCCCACTGATTCCTTGTCATGTTGCTTTGACAAGATATCAGTCTCTTTGTTAATTTGTGGTTCTTGAATTTCTTCAAGTTCTATCAGCTTACGACCTTATTCCTTAAAGACATAGTCTTCTTTTAGGAACTTGGTCTGCCTAGAAACATTCACTGATTGTTTCTCCAGTAGATAGAAGTAATATCCTCTAGTTTCCTTAGGATATCCCACAAAGTAACCATTTTCACCTTTGGATTCCAACTTGTCGGTAAGCATCCTTTTCACAATCACGGGGCAACCCCATGTTTGATATGTGTAAAAGTTAGCTTCTTGCCACACCATAGTTCATATTGTTTATGCTCAACTGATTTAGATGGAATCCTATTTAGAATGTAAATTGAGGTTTGTAACCCGTATTCCATAAGAATGTTGGAAGACATGAAAAGCTCATCATGGACCTCACCATGTCTAACAGGGTTTGGTTTCTTATCTCGGACACACCGTTTATCTGAGGTGTTTCGGGAAGAGTCCATTGTGACTGGATTCCATATAACTTCAAGTAATCAGTGAATTCGTGGTTAAGGTATTCACCTCCTCGATCTGATCGAAGAGTCTTGATACTCTTACCAAGTTGCTTCTCTACTTCAGCCTTAAACTCTTTGAATTTCTCAAAAGATTCGGGTTTGTGTTTCATAAGATACACGTATCCGTTTCTTGAGAAATCATCAGTAAAATGATGAAGTATCCGAAGTGACCCCTAGCTAGAGTGGGCAATGGTCCACAAACATCGTTATAGATCAACTCTAGAACTTTTTGGCATGCACCCCTTTCCCAGAAAAGGGTATGTTGATCATATTGTCCATGAGAGAAGATTTGCAATCTCCATAAGACTCAAAGTCAAATGGGGTTAAGTAGTCCAACTTTCTTAACCTTGCAATTCTTTTCTAGTTTACATGATCAAGTTCTACAATGCCATAAGTAAGTAGGGTTTTCATGATTACTAAGTTTGAGTCTTTTATTTTGTATATTAAGAACATCATATCCAAATGCAACAAAAACATGTTGCGAGTAATAGAAATAACTAAATGACAATCATTACGTTTTAATCTAAAACCAAAGGGTAAGTTTGACACATAAGTCCCCACACGTTCAGTTAGCAACTCTTGCTCCGTTTCCACGTCTAAGACGATTTCACCCGCCCTAACTGCCCTATGACATATGAGCCCTTTCACATTAGTGCAAATGTGAGAGCCACATCAGGTATCCAATACCAAGCAGTTAACGCTATTAGTGGACATGTTTATCTTAATAAGAAACATACATGTTCTAGTGCTAGAAGCACCTAGTGTCTTCTTTTTCAAAGAACCAAAACCTTCATATCCTTCTTCCGGTGCCCTCTTCTACTTACAGTAGAGGCACACATCCTTGTTTACCCGCTCCTTCCTTTGAACACCATCTTAGTGATAGTGAACTCAAAAGTCTTGAGCACGTTGTGAAGTTCATGCACGGTCGCATCCGTCTTCCAGTTGCTCTCGGATTCATATTTTAACTTCATTGTGAACTACAATATGAACCCACCTATACACAACTTGTTAGGAAAGTTTGTTAGAAAGTTTGTGAGTTAGTTCATCTAGCTTGAAATATGGGATAGAGTGAGAACTCAGTGACCATCTGATTGTATTGTGTGCCTAACACATAAAACAAAGGTGGTTGTTAGTGATCCCCTGTTGATAGGGAAGAGTGGATGTAGGAGAAGTTATTCGAACCACTATAAATCTTGTGTGTTATTTATCTGCTTTACACTTGTATTACACTCTTAAAATAACATGGACATTTAAGCTAATCAGATTAGACACCAAGTATACTGATCAGACCAGTCTAACCTTTTGTCTTCTGATCAAGGGCAAAACTTAAGTTCTTTGAAAAGGATTTTCACACGGGTTAAAAAATAGCTTCCGCACATCAACTAATTTGATAGATGTCCAACTGATAAGCTTACCAGCTGTCAGTAGGTTGGATATCAGATCAGACTGATCTCACTTTGCACTCTGCAACACTTATCTGATTTCACACGCTGCTCACAAGAAAAGTTTAAAAGTCTATTCACCCCTTCCCTCTAGACTTTCCATCCACAAAGCCCATTCGGGACCTACAGTAAATTTTCTTCGTTCATGCAAGAATTCAGAACTTTGGAAGATTGTTAGTACATAAGCTTGGGTCATTTTTTAATATTATATAATATATTAGTCTACTTTAGGATCAAGCTTAAGATACACTGTGTAGAGAAGCTTCAATGGAAGTTAGAGAGTTATTTAAATTAATGCCTTCTAAGGCATTAGTTAAATTTTTATTTTGATATTTTTGTTTACTCTTAACTAATGTATTCTTCATAATGTGAATTCATCTGGTAGGGCCCTGAGGTTAAGAGTGGGATTTACCGCAACCAATTACATCTAAAATTGGTTAGAAACTTACTCTTACAATTCGACGAACAGTTGACACATAGATCAACTCACAGTTGGAAAGGGCATTTTTAAATCGTGTTGCATGGTAGACAAACTCTTAGCTAAGGTTCTTGATGAATTATTGCTTATATGATAATAATGTTGAGATGTTGAAATTTAGATGAAGTATTTGTTTTATATTATAAGTAACAAATATTTTCTTCATACTGTGAACTGATTCGGACTGGGCGCTGAGGTTAGGAGTGGTTATTTACCTTAATCAATTACACTCAAAATTTGTTAGAAACATATTTTTGCCATTTGAAGAGGAGTTGATATAGAGATCAACTCACAATTGGGAAGAGGAATTTCTTAAATCATGTTGGTACATAAATTCTTAGCTAAGGTTCTTGACGAATTCTTGCTTATATTATAATAATATTGAGAAATAGAGGTAGAATTTGTTTTAGATTGCAATTATTCTGATAAAATTTTATAACTTACTCCTTATATTCTTTACCTTATCACTACAGTTTAATAATCCAAAAACTAATAATGGAATGTGTGGCAAAAACACTTAGACTAATATTCAAGATTCATTTAATATAAATGTAATACTATAGTTAAAAGAGTTTTGTTAGTGTTAGTGTCCTAGAGACAGTCTATTGTAAGGACATAATACTCGATGATATTAAGTTTGATTTAATATTATAGATCATTTAATATTAATGTATGGCAATACACTTCTATGAATATTAAGTTTATTTGTTTGCATTTATTCATACAAATGTTCCCATGAGTCATTGATGTCATTGAGGTTGTGAGAACTCAGATGACTTAAGCATGATTCTCAAATAGCCCCGATCAAGGATCATCAAGAACGGGATATTGATGATACAATGGAGATTGGTGTGCGAACTGCATCATACTCTTAGAGAGTGTAGTAAGATCTCACTTACTACGAGATACTAGGTATCTCATGATGGATGCACAAATACCTCAGAGGGTATTGGTATACCCATTCGAGAAACTGTTTGATATATTTCCACTATATGTGTCTACGGGTGTCTCGGTTAGTGGGAGCGATGCGATACTCCTTTGACTTGAGGTCAATACGCACGACATGTGTGGAGTGATGAACTTTGACCATGACCAATGCTTGCATCCTTCCATGGGTAGATACGGCTTGGATTGGGTTCATCACAAAGTGCATGTGCGTGGTAGTTGAGCCAAGAATAAGATTCATTCCTCAATGTGGATTTAGAGAGAATACTCATCTTCTCATCATAATTGGATCAAAGTCATCGGCCGATGCACGTCAACTTAGACTTTGTGGCTAAGTGTGACATACATGATCAATTAGAGATAAATTGATTATGTTATTTGAATAGACACTTCATCATGTTCAAGACTAATCGAGTATTCGCGAATGAAAGGTGGAAATCGTAATAGCCCATGTTTCAGTTACAGATAGTTGCACGTTTCTCGCAACATACCTCATATATTGAGAATATCTGATTTATTGTCTAGGGTTCAATTAAGACCATTAGTTTGACTAATCACTCGATATATGAGGGCCTATAGGTCACACAACAAGTAGTTCCTTTTTACGGATAATAGTTGGTTGATTAAATGTTAAATTGGATTTAATATTTAATTTATGGAGAATTAATTAATAATTATTATTAATTTTTAATTAAATTGGATTTAATTAAATAGGATTCCCAATAATAATATATGGAATATTATTATAGGATTTAATATATATGGAATCAAATCCGTAGAGATTTGATATACATAGAAATTAAATCCGTAGAGATTTTATATGGGGAAATAAATCGTAGAGATTTATTTAAATAAAGATTAGGGATTTTATTTCCCAATCAGGTTAGCTTAAGATTTAAGTTGGGCCTTCCCCATATATATGAGCTCTTGGGAATTCACAAATAACGTTAATTCATATTTTCTCCATAAGATCTAGAGTTAGAATTTTTCTAGCAAATTCATCTCGGGATTCAACACTGGCAAATCCGTGCAAGTCCGTGATTGGGGATTACTTGGATACCATAGTAGAGAAAATGGTATATGAATTACTGTAAGAATTCTATTTACGTTTACTCGTATTTAATTATGCAATTAATTGTTCGTTGTTGGTGAACTGTTTATTTCCGTTGTGCATGTATTATGTGTTTACTTGCCTCTAAATTTCAACAGTGGTATCAGAGCTTCAGGCTCTTGATTAATTGTATAATTGATGATTTATTTAAAAGATTTTTTTTTATATAAATCGGGTGCGGCCGTTTTTAGAAAACAACTGCACCAGATGTATTTGTTTTGCTTTTCGCTGGGTTTCTCTCTCTCGCTTCACTTGACACACTAGGGTTTGGAGCCCTGGCCGCTTGAACCAGCGCCGCCCGCTAGTGACGGAGACCGTGGCTCGTCGCTTGAGGTGGTGGCTAATCGCTATGCCTCGTCGACGGCTTTGCGTCACCGCATCGCTACGCGTGACGGTGGCACCCCAATTTTGCGATGGTGTTTCCTCGTTCTGGTTTGGTCTTAGCGGTGGTGATTCGCGCTCGCGTTGACCGATCGATGGCGATTTGCTACTCACTAGGTTTTGGCGGTGGATTGTTGTGCGTGCGGTGCATCCGAGGCCGGTGATTCACCTCGATTTGGCTACGCGAGGATGATTCCGTACGCATCGTCAAAGGCGAGGTTGTTTTGCACCCATGAGCATCTCCACCATGACGATCTGTCTGCATTTTGAACGACGATGATGGAGAGTCGCTCGCACATGCCTAGCGGCATCGGCGACTCACTCACGCGCTAACGATGGTGTCGGTCCCTTGGTCATTTGCGTCGATTCCTTCTGGTTTCGTCTTGGGTCTCTTATGCTTGCCTGATTTCGATTTGATGCATACTGAATTTTGCCTTGATTCGTGTTGGGTGTCCTTTCGCCTACTGTTGCTTCCTTTATCGCGCACTGTAACTTCAATTTTTCAAAAACTTTTCGATGCTGGAAATATGATGTTCACGTATTGAATTGTTGATGATGAATGATGGTTTGGTGTTTGGATTTGGAATTGGTTGTCCCGAATTACGGATTGGATCTGTGGAATTTGGGCGATGATGCGGGGAGGGCTGTTCTGCAAATTTGATTTGGGGCAGGCCCTCCCGTGCAGATTTTGGAAATTGCATATGAGCCCTCCGAAAAACAAATTAATATTTTAACTTTTAAATTGGATTTTGAAGTTAATTAAGGTTGGACCGTGGATTGATTAATTAATTAGATTAATTAAAGTTTGAAATTGAAATTTTGTTTTAAAATTGATAAAGTTTTAATTTTAAAACAAATTAAAAGTTGGACTTTTAAATGTTTATTAATTGGATTAATTAAAATATTGATAAGAATTAAAATTGGTCAAACTGAAATTATTAAACTTTTGTTTTATTTTAGTTTACGTTTTATGATTATCAATTCCCACTTCTATTAACTTGTTTTGAATTAGTTGACGCTTTTATGGTCCGCATTATATTATTTGGGTAGGTGGCGCCCAATAATTATCGGACCGTATTAATGTTTGGGTAGACGGCGCCCATATAAGTGTTAGTCCGTATGAAATCATGTTTGGGTAGGCGGTGCCCAATAATTGCTCAAATGTGATGTAGATTAACATGTTGGATCCCGATTAAGTAATTAATACCCCGCCTTTAAAACGTTCCTCACTAAAATATGGTTTTCTCATTAATTTGATAAGATGTCTTCCATCAAAATTAAAAGTAAACCGGAGATTTCGTTCCAATGGGTATTTAAGACCAAATTCTTTTGCTCGGATCTACATTCAACGGGACTTCTATAGGGACACGTAGTGTCGCCGCTTGATGGTTGTAAACCAACTTAACTTTGTTTCACCAGCCAAAGCAGGGAAACGAAAGTTAAGGGACATCCGATTGAACTAGGTTCAATCAACTAGGAGTTGTAGTTTTGCAATTGGTTTGGAGACCTACCAGTTCTGCTATTATAGTATTCAACCAAAGCTGGGATTATGATATTAGGAATGTGGATCCTAGTCCATTATAATTTATATTAGATATAAATTCGTATTCTTCCGATGAGGTCGTTGAATATGTGAAAATAATGGAGACAAAATAAACACAAAAGAAAGGCCATGTTTATTTTGATTGTTGAATATTGATCATATGAATTATATGTTTAATTCCCGTTTTATGGAAATGACTTGATAGCTTGAATGCTTGATAATTTTCGTAATGAACTCTGAAGGGGTTTGTCTCTATTTATAGAGGTGAGATCAAAGAGCCATTGGAGAGCAATTTGAATCTTAGTCTATTTTTTGTAGGAGGACAGTTATGAAGTGATGTTGGCAGGGACAGACATGCCTAGAGCGTGCAAATTTGTCATTTCTAGTTGTTTGACCCTCATACTTCATATCTTGCTTTGTCAGTACAAGTACATACGTGTCTTCCTCTGGTTGGTTGACAAGCACACTAAAACGACACTTATCAGAACATTTTTTGATCATTTTTTTGGTCTGATCTTAGTATGACTTGATAATATTCTTCATGTGTTTCTGACGTTAAACTTGACTCTAGAAAAGAGTCAATTATCCTCGAACCATCTGACCATCAGATAAATTCCCAAGTTGATCTGATCTGATCAGATTTGAGTCTGAAGTAAGATTAACTTATCAACAATCTTAAGACTCTATTGTGTTGGGAAATTCGGGGTGCCCGATCTATTCGAGGTGTATTTAAATACATATTTAAATTATTTAATTAATTACTAACATGAATTAATCCTAAATCAATTCAACATAATAATTAAACAAGCAATAACAACACGCGTACACGTAATTTACGTAAATCCTAAGCATGCGAAATCTAGGAGTTACGAGATTACATACCTCTTGTAGAGACAACCGTTGAGACGATGGATCAACCCAAAGTGACTTCTCAAATATGTCCCACGTCCACGAACGTAATCTGGTGGAAGGATTCTCATGAACGATTTTAACAAAAGAGAAAATAAAATATTTGCCACCACCTTTGTGGATTTCTAATTTTTCCAACACATGGAATTGCATTGGAGATGAAAAATTCATCCCCTATTTATAACAAGGGGTGGCCGATTTTTTTCCTCTAGAAAAATAAGGAGAAAATCTTTTTCTTGATCTCCAAGAAATCTTGAACATATCCCATATATTCTTTTCTCCATAATTAAATTTTTCACAAAAATCCCATTTCCCTTTATTACAAGATTTTCCAAAAATACAAGGAAACAAGAATCAAGATTTGATTTCTTGAATTTATGGGATAATCTTGTATTCCAAGAATACTTATCTTTTTCCATAAATTTTTTCAAGAAAATCAAGAAAATCTTTCCTCTTCTTTTTCCTACAATTTTCGAAAATATCTAGGAAAAATTAGGCAATAATATTTTTTTCTTCTTTACATTAATTGGACTTTAATTTGGGCTATTTGAGGGGCCTTTAGGAGAATTAAGATTTGACCTCCAATGGGCTTTGAAACTTTAATATTAAGCCAAAATATAATTCAAGCCCATTAATATTAATTTACTCCACTATAAAATTAATATTGAACTATCCATCTTAATCCATATTACGATGCTTCAATAATATGGCTCCCGGTTATTATTTCTCGTGTTTAAGATTATCTAGTCAACTAATTAATTAAGCCAATGAACAAGCTTTATATTAATTAATATCTTTGTCCTTGGAGTAAAGATAGCTCAACATTATTATCCATACCGTAAACAAATTTCCACTTGCAAGATTTGATATGATAAAGCTTCTGAGCCCACCAAGGGGACAAATCAAGCAAGACGTACTTGCACACGATTCTCCATATTAAATCTTAACAATCGTCATGTAACTAATAATATTGCCAAAGATATAAGGTATCGAATCGCGTTGATTCTCTTCCCATCATAAATCAAAGCAATAGTTATTAATTTCACACGATCATATTTAAGGGACGGAGATTAAAAAATAACAAACCACTGAGGTCTAATTCTTGTATATTCAGTACCGAAGAATTTATCCTCATGTAGGTCCTATTTAGCGAATCATAATGCACTAGTGTAACCTCTTGGTCAAGACAAGCCAATCTGAGCCTTACACTTCAACCTTTCATGATGAACTGTTCATGTTCATCTGGGTTGTGAATTTGTACTTAGTTACGAGGAATTGTTAATTTGATCTTCCGTGATCTGGTATCACGAAATTAACTAAAATGTAACATGTATTATTTATTGAACAAGTTTTCAACAAATATATATAACATTCAATCATATTTAATGCAACAGTGATAAATAATTTATTTCAGTAAATAAATAAGAAATTCAGTTTGGTTATACAAAGTAAAAAACATACTTTCCAATATAACCCCAAAAATCTTCCACTTATACTCAAAGTCTGCTTTTAAATATACTACAACACGTCTCGTGTTCTATGTGACATTTAATGTCACCTACACAAACCTAATAATATTTCTCCCACTTATACTCAAAGCAGATTGACAATGCTCTTGACACCCATTCCTTCCACATGTCTCTCGAATGTATTCTGAGTCAGACCCTTTGTGAATGGATCTGCTAGGTTGTCTTTCGACGCAATTTTTTCCACATCTATGTCTCCTCTCTTAACGATTTCTCGTATAAGATGCTATTTTCTTTCTATGTGTTTGCTAGCTTTCTGGGCTCTCGGTTCCCTACAATTTACAACTGTTCCGACATTATCACAGTAAACCGTGATTGTGCTGGGCAAATCCGAAACAACGTCCAAGTCCACTAGGAAGTTTTTGAGCCAAACTGTTGGTCCCGATTTCTGGAAACCCATTAGTGTGGAAAATACCATGTAATGCATATAAAACAGGGGTGAGGGCAGAGTGATTCCAATTACTCTTTTTTTTTGCTTTTAAGAACGATGTGTGTTTTGCTTAATCGAATGCATATGGCAAGTAAGAACATAAAGCAGTAAAGAACACACGATTATATAGTGGTTCAGACAACTCGTCCTACATCCACTCTTCCCTTCATGGGGCACCAACTTAACCAACTGGACTTAGTTTAACGTGTTAGTCCAACACCCAACAGATGTTTACCGAGTTCACACTCAAACGGGACTTATCACCCTCACGGGATTGCCTATAGATGTTTACCGAGTTCTCAGTCAAACGGGACTTATCTCCCTCACGGGATTGCCTACCCTCCCTTTCGGGATTGCTAGATGTTTACGAAGTTCACACTCACCTACAAACTTATCCTACCAAACTGATTTGGGTAAGGTTTGTTTGGTTTCCAACTAGGTTGAGATTTTCCCTTACATTTGTTTAGCCTCAATGCTAAGGATGGGAAAATCTCTCTAAGCTTAGGATATTACATTTGTGCTTAGATTTAGGGTAGAACACTCTAAATATATGCGTGTATTTCTTGCTCAGTGTTCTATGGTGGGAATGCTTGAGTATATGGCTCTTGGCTCTATAACATCTTTTCCACATTCTCCACCACGCGAATAATGAAGGAAGAACTTGTATTTATAGTGTGGATTTGAATGTTACCGTTGGATGTAGTCACATTCAAATCCATATATTATCGTAGCTCTTTGCGGCTTTTCGGTGGTTGTTTTCCTCTCGTTGGTCGCGTTAGCTAAATCTACTTGGCTATAATCTTGAGTTCTTCTAAGTCTTGAGTTTCTACGAGTCTTGAGATTCTTCGAGTCTCGAGATTCTTGATTCAATGAACTTCTCTTGGCGGACCTTATGCGTCGGGTATCTTGACACTCGAGACTAGCGAGTTGACTCTTCGGACTTGGACAATCTAACCCTGGTCCTTTAGCTTTTCGAGCTAAGCGATCATCGATAGGGATTCGATTCTCGGTGAACATGACTTGAATGACTTCTCTTACGATGCGGTATGCATTTACGGTTTTTCGATATCGATTTCTTCTGCTTTGATCGATCGGCTCACGTGATCGGATCGGTATATCATCAGTCGACATATCGGTTTATGCGCGTCAGTTAGTACTGTCGAGGTTAGCTTATCTAATCTCGATCCGCGTTTGATCTCGTCGGTCTCATCGCTCATTTCGTCTGCAACCTCCTCTTACGATCCGGTCATCCGATCATCCGATCAGTGCGATTACGGTCATCGATCATCGATCGGTGGCTTATCTTTTCTTCTCTTCTGATTTTGCACAACTCATCAGTTAACTCGAAACTCATCTTACTCATCTGATCTCGATCAGCCTCATCTGCAGCCTCATCTAATCTCGATCATCTTTATCTGATTTCGTGAGTTCCCCCTCAACTTGTTCTCTCGTTCCCCCTCAACTTGTTATCTGTAAATTAACTTCAATAACACAAGTTGATAATGTTTTGGCATAATTCATCAAAACTAAAATATCCCAACAATTTCCCCCTTTTTGATAATGACGCCAAAATATTAAAATATATGCATTTTTACAGAAACGGGTTTTTGTTTAAAAAGATCAGTTCAGGTTGTCACATTTGAAATCAGTGAACTTTTGAACTCCCGCTCTGATACCAATTGTTGGTATCAGTTCAGATTGTCACATTGAAATCTAGTGAACTTTTGAACTCCCGCTCTGATACCAATTGTTGGTATCAGTTCAGATTGAAGCTAATTTTAGTACAGAAACGGGTTTTTGTTTAAAAAGATCAGTTCAGGTTGTCACATTGAAATCTAGTGAACTTTTGAACTCCCGCTCTGATACCAATTGTTTGGATATTTTAGTTTTGATGAATTATGCCAAAACATTATCAACTTGTGTTATTGAAGCTAATTTACAGATAACAAGTTGAGGGGGAATGAGAGAACAAGTTGAGGGGGAACTCACTTAAAGATTTAAGATGATCGAGATCGGACAAAAGGTCATAGATGAGGCCGATCGAGATCGATGAGTAAGATGAGTTCGGAGTTAAATGATGAATGCGGCAAAATCAAGAGAAGAAAAGATAAGCCGGTGATCGGATGATCGATGACTAGAAATAGATTCGATCGTAAGACCAGATCGGATGACCAGATCGTAAGAGGAGGTTGCAGATCGAAGAGGAAATAGATGAGATCGACGAGATCGATTCTTGATCGAGATCGATAAGCTAACCCGATATGCTAACCCGATATGCTAACCTCGATGCACTAATCTGATGCAGTATAAACCGATATGCCGACTGATGATATACCGACCGATCATGTGAGCCGATCGATCAAAGCAGAAGAAATTAGATATCGAAAAAAACCGTAAATATGCATAAAAGAGAATCAAAAGAGAAGTCATTTGAAGTCATGTTCACTGAGAATCAGAACGCTACTGATGATCAGTTAGCTTGAGTGCTAGTGATCGAGGGTCGATTGTCAAGTCAAGAGCCGAACTCGATTAGCCTCGAGTGTAAAGTATACCGACGTATAAGGTCCGGCCAAGAGAAGTCTGCTGAATCAAGAATCCTGAGACTCAGAAGAATCCTGAAGACTCAGAGAAACCTGAAAACTCAGAAGAATCCTGAAGATTATAGCCGTTAGATTCAACTGATGTGGACCAATGAGAGGAAGATAACCAGCCTGGAAAAGCTGCAAGAAGCTAAAGAATAGTATGGATTTGAATGTGACTCCATCCAACGGTAACATTCAAATCCACACTATAAATACAAGTTCTTCCTTCATTATTCTTCACCAGATGCAGAATTTCTCAACTGGTTGGAGAACAAGCACCCAGATTTTCTGAAATATCTGGAAAATGAGGCCAGAGTAATCAATGTGAGAATATCTCATCAAGAGTATGACGTGATGGACTACTCGAAGAAGACAGATGGCTCATTTGACAGACTGGCATTTCAAAGGTTCTATTTTGATATCCTGAACAAAGCTCGCATAATCGATCCTCGGCAGATCAATGATGTCAAATGGAAGCTATCTGGGATATTCAACATTCCTCGGGATCAACGATAAATGCCGAGAGGATATAAGCCAAGAGATTAAAGATCGTAAGATTGTTTTAGGATCGGTGAATTTAAACCCAAACTTTTCTGATGTAATATGTAATCGATAAATCTGATGAATGAAAAGTTTATTCTTTTTCTGATCCTAAGACAAAATCTCATTTGTCTTCTGATTATGTGTTCTTTATTGTTTTATATTTATCAACTGTGTTGGTTTCTCAAGTGTTTTAGTTTCATCAAAAATGGGGAAATTGTTGGGAAATTTAGAGTTTTGATGAAAGTTCTAAAACACATGTAATAGGACCAGTCAGACCTGTTAGCTGACTGATGTTTTTAATACCAGTTATAAGATGAACAGTTGATAATTATTATATAGAACAACCGATGTATAAGATAAGTAACATATTTAGGGGGAACCTCAATATGTATAGGTCAGATCTAAAGATCAGAAGAACAAAAGATCAGCTGAAGTCCGACAGGCCAAAAGGCAAGGGAAGGACAGAAGATCAGATGATCTTATAAAGTAAGATAATCAGGTAAAGTCATGAAACACAAATTCCGAAAACCTGAAGATCAGATGACTACCAAAAGATCAGACTAGAAGACCTACATTAGCCGAGTCTGCTAGTTGAGCTAAGACAACTGGCACCAGAAGACTATATCAGATAGACTGATCAGTTGTAACTAATCAGGTC
Source organism: Stenogyne calaminthoides (assembly GCA_037126765.1). Lineage (NCBI taxonomy): Eukaryota > Viridiplantae > Streptophyta > Magnoliopsida > Lamiales > Lamiaceae > Stenogyne > Stenogyne calaminthoides. The sequence continues at coordinate 26,771,575 of JBBCBC010000027.1, forward strand.
AACTCACACCAGATGTTAACTGATGTTTCACCAAGTCATACGTTGTTGATCTGAACAAGAAGAATGTCAACTTTAGTTGGTAGAACAAACACTAAAAAGTGTTTTTGTTAACCAATAAGAACAAGACACGTATGAACAGAGCCGACAATACGGGATTTGGTGTTGCTTGGTCAAACGGCTATAAAAAATGACATACACTCTTTCGGCCATGCCGTACCTAGAAGCACGTCACATAAAATCCTACATATCTACCAAATATAGCCTGAAATTCAAATTGCTCTCCAACTACTCTTTGATTTCGAGGTCTATAAATATGAGATTACTCTTTAGAGTGAAGACACGAAAATTATCAAGAAGCTCATACTATATCCAAATTTCCGCATGAAGAACACAACCTTGAAGATTATTTTTCTAAGTGTTCATCCCATAGTTCTTAGCACCAAAATCTTATCCTCTAGCTGTTAGGCTACTTAAATACTAGGAAAGATTTCAAAGTTGGAACAAACAACAAGTCTTACCCAAAACCCAAAGTTAGGTTAAGTTTGTTTAGCAAGATTTCAGACTAGGGTTTCTAGTTCTGATTTCTAGGACCGGTTGAGTGAGAGCTCTATAAATATCTGTTGGTGTAATGTGTTGGACTAACACAATAATCTAAGTCCAGTTGGTTAAGTTGGTTCCCCTTGTGATAGGGAAGAGTGGATGTAGGACTGGTTGTCCGAACCACTATAAATCGTGTGTGCATTTACCTGTTTGATTAATTGATTTACACTATTGCACACAACTTAATTAAATCTGCATACATATTCTGAGTTAGGATCAGCTAGCACCAAGCTACTGATCTGATCAGATTGACTCCATAGTCATCTGATTGAAAACAGCTTCGGAATCTGATTTGTTATAAACTGGTTTTTCACACGGGTATAAACTAGCTTCCGCACAATCAGTTAAACTGATAGATACCGAACTGATCTGCCCTCAGGCGATCAGTAAGTTGGATATCAGTCCAAACTGATTCACTTGCACTCTGATCAGGCAAACTGCAATCACACCTGATCTGCACGAAAAAGTTTTCAGAAGTCTATTCACCCCTCCCCTCTAGACTTCTGCCCTCACGAAACCCGTTCGGGACCTACACAAACCGCTTCTTTCGCTACTTCACAAGCAGCTACCTATCGGGCTTCTATGGTAGAATCTGCGATGCATTTCTGCTTAACTCTTCTCCATGTCATGGCTCCTCCCCCATGCAAAACACACTACCCGAGGTTGACTTTCTGGAGTTTATGTCTGATTGGAAATCTGAGTCCGTGTAACTGATGGGGATCAGACTGTTTGACTGCTAAACCAACATTCTGTCCTGTGTCCTCTTCAGATACTTTAGAATGTTTTTAACTGCAGTCCAATGCTCTTTCCCAGGGTTACTTTGATATCTTGCTACCATGCCTATGACAAAGCAGATAGCCGGTCTCGTGCACAACATTCCAAACATGGGGCTTCCTACAGCCGAAGCATAAGGAATGTCCTTTATGTCATCTATCTCATTTTGTGTCTTGGGACACATCTCCTTGGATAGATGGATTCCGTGTCTAAAAGGCACAAAGCCTTTCTAGGAATCTTGCATGCTGAATCGCTTCAAAACTGTGTCTATGTATGAAGCTTGTCAGAGGCCAATCATTCTTTTCCTGCGATCTCGAGTGATCTTGATCCCTAGGACGTGACCAGCTTATCCTAAGTCCTTCATATCAAACTGTTTCGACAGCCATGCCCTTACATCTGACAACACCTTTACATCGTTCCCAATGAGAAAAATGTCATCTACGTATAGTACTAAGAATACCAAGGCAGTTCCGTCACGCTTTTTATAAACACAACTTTCGAAATTATTTTGATCAAAATCGTAGGATTTTATAACCTAATCAAAACATTGATTCCAAGCACGAGATGCTTGCTTCAGTCCATAAACAGACTTCTTTAGCTTGCAAACCATATGCTCTTGGCCTTTTTCAATGAAGCCTTCGGGTTGTTGCATATAGATTTCCTCGTCAAGACTTCCGTTAAGGAAAACCATCTTGACATCCATTTGCCAGATCTCAAAATCTAGGTGTACAACAATCGACAAGAGAATGCAGATGGACTTGAGCATAGCTACGGGCAAAAAGTTTTCCTCATAACCGATCCCTTCTTTCTGAGTGTACCCTTTCTCACCGAGTCTTCCTTTAAAGGTTTCCACCTTCCCGTCCGGTCCCCTCTTTCTCTTGTATACCCACTTGCATTCAATGGGTTTCACCCCATTAAGTGGTTCGACTAGGTCCCATACTTTATTGTGATCCATTGAACCCATTTCGGCTTCCATTGTAGTTTGCCAAGAATCTGCATCCTTATCTTGGATCACCTCATTGTATGACCATGGGTCTAATTCTTCTTCGTATATCAAGTCCGAGGACTCTTCTATCCCCAAGAATTGTTCGGGTTGTCTGACAACCCTCCCACTGCGATGAGGTTCTGGTTGTGTAGGTGTGACGCTTGGTATATCGACTTGTACAGTCGACAATGGAGTTGGCTCCCTAAGTTCTTCTAAGGTAATTTCACTTCTAGGCTTTCTATCGTTCATATAGTCTTCTTCCAAAAATCTAAAGTGCGTACTGATTATGACCTTTTGATCTTCGGGACCATAGAACATGCATCTCTTTGTTCCCTCGGGGTATCCTATGAACAACCTTAATTCCGAACGTGCATCTAATTTACCAGCTTTCTTATCCATCACGTATGTCGGACACCCCCAGATCCTCATGTGTCCCAAGCTGGGCTTGAGCCCTGTCCATAATTCTCTAGGGGTTTTGGGAACCGATTTGGATGGCACTAGGTTTAGAATGTAAGCCGTTGTTTCCAAGGCTTAACCCCAGAATGATTTTGGTAAATCCGCATAACTCATCATTGACCTGACCATTTCTAAAAGTGTTCTGTTTCTTCGTTCTGCAACCCCATTTTGTTGAGGGGTACCGGGTGTAGTCAACTGGGATGCAATCCCTTCATCTGACAGGTTGTTCAAAAATTCATCGCTGAGGTATTCGCCTCCACGATCAGATCGTAGAAACTTGATACTCTTTTCCTTATGATTCTCTGCTTGAGCCTTAAATTCTTTGAATTTGTCAAAGGTCTCAGATTTATGCTTCATTAGGAAAATGTATCCATAGAGTGAGTAATCATTGATAAACGTAATGAAATACTCGTAGCCTCCTCTAGCTTTGATTTGTATTGGACCACACACGTCAGTGTGAACGATTTCCAACACTTCTTTAGCTCTAAGCCCCTTGTCTCCAAATGCCCTCTTGGTCATTTTACCCTCCAAACATGATTCGCAGGTTGGAAATGGTTCAATCCGGAGGGACTCCAATGAACCATGTAGGTCCCGAACGGGTTTTGTGAGGGCAAAGGTCTAGAGGGGAGGGGTGAATAGACTTCTGAAAAACTTTTTGTGCAGATCGGGTGAAAGCGATTAACTTTGATCAGTCTGAAAGTGAATCGGTTTGATCGATAACCAACTTACTAATCGCGAAGGCGGTCGATTCGGTAACTATCGGTTTAAGCGATGTCATGGAAGCTAAAGTTTTACCGATGTGAAAAACCGGTTTTGATAAATCGATTCAAAGTGTTTCTTTTAACCATTGACTAAAACTGTCAAACTTGATCGGATCGAAGCTTGGTGCTAGTGATCTTAACTTAGAAATATCTTTGCTTTAATAGTTGTGTGCGATTGTGTAAACAATTATTCAAAGCGAGTAAAAAGCATACATAAGATTTATAGTGGTTCGGACAAACCGGTCCTACGCCCACTCTTCCCTATCACAAGGGCACCAACTAAACCAACCAATGGACTTAGATTTTGTGTTAGTCCAACACAAGACACCAATGAGATATTTAAAGAGTTCTCACTCAACCGATCCTTAAATCGAGAACTAGAAACCCTAGTCTGAAATCTTGCTAAACAACTTAACCTAACTTTGGGTTTGGATAAGGTTGTTTTGGTTCCAACTATGAAATCTTTTCTCGTGTTTAAGGTAGCCTATCAGCTAGATGAAAAGATTTCTATGCTAAGAACTTATGGGATGAACACTTAATAAAATAATCTTCTAGTTCGTGTTCTTCGTGCGGAAATCTGATTATAGCTTGAGCTTCTTGATCGTTTCAGGGTTTTCTTTTTTCGTAATCTTCACTCTGAAGTGTAATCCCATATTTATAGACTTCGAAATCAAAGAGCCGTTGGAGAGCAATTTGAATTTCAGGCTATATTTGGTAGGCTTGCAGGATTGATGTGACGTGCTTGTGAACGGCAGCATGGAAAAAGCGTGAATAGTATCTTTTATAGCGTTAGAGAAGGCAAGACCAAATCCCATAATTGCCGGCTCCGATAAATGCGTGTCTCGTTCTTATTGGTTTGACGACTTTTCGGTGTTGTTCTTCCAACTAAGGTTGACATTCTTCTTGTTGAGATCATCGACGTATGATTTGGTGAAACATCGATTTTTCACTGGTGGTACTTTGATCATCAAAGCCGATCGATCTACTTGATGGAGTCTTCTGGTGCCGGTTGACTTAGCTTCAACTAGCAGACTCGGCAGATGTAGGTCTTCTGGTCTGATCTTCTGGAAGTCATCTAATCTTCAAGTATTATGAGTTTGAGCTTTATGACTTCAGCTGAGATATCTGACTTTATCAGATCGATCTGATCTTCTGTTCTTCTCTTGCATTCTGGCCTGTCGGATATCAGCTATTCTTTGGATCTTCAGATCTGACCTATACATATTGAGGTTCCCCCTCAATACGTGACCTATCTATTTCATCAGTTGTTCTATACAGTAATTATCAACTGGTATTTTATAAACGGTAATATAAACATCAGTCAGCTAACAGGTATGTCTGGTCCTATTACATGTGTTTTAGAACTTTCATCAAAACTCTAAATTTCCCAACAATTTCCCCCTTTTTGATGAAACCAAAACACTTTGAGAAACCAATCACAGTTGATAAATGTAGGTCCCGAACGGGTTTAGTGAGGGCAGAAGTCTAGAGGGGAGGGTGAATAGACTTCTGAAAACTTTTTGTGTAGATCAGGTGTGAGGCGATTAACCCGATCGAGAAGCGAGTGAATCGGTTTGGTCGATAACCAACTTACTAATCGCTCAAGGCGGATCAGTTCAGTAACTATCGGTTTAATCGATGTGTCTTTGAAGCTTAAGTTTTACCCGTGTGAAAAACCAGTTTTGATAAATCGATTCCAAAGTTAATCTTTTAATCGGTTGTGAAGTGTCAAGTATGATCGATCGAAGCTTGGTGCTAATCGATCTCAACTTGGAATATGTATGTTGGCTTTTTTAAAGGTTGTGTGCGATTGTTTAATCGGTTAATCAAAGCGGTAAAGGCACACAAGATTTATAGTGGTTCGGACAAAACAAGTCCTCGTCCACTCTTCCCTATCACAAGGGGCACCTACTTAACCAATGGACTTTGTTTTATGTGTAAGTCCAACACGAAGACACCAACTAGATGTTTAAGGAGTTCACACTCAACCGATCCCGAGATCGTAACTAGAAACCCTAGTCTCGAAATCTTGCTAAACAACTTAACCTAACTTGGGGTTTGGGTAAGATTGTTTTGGTTCAACTATGAAATCTTTTCTTGCGTATAAGCGTTCTAATTTAGATGAAAAGATTTCTATGCTAAGAACTTATGGGATGAACACTTAATAAAAATAATCTTCTTGATCGTGTTCTTCGTGCGGAAATCTGATAATTGCTTTAGCTTCTTGATTGTTCAGCGTTTCCGTTCCTTGTTGTTTTCTTGAAGTGTAATCCCATATATATAAACCTTGAAATCAAAGAACCGTTGGAGAGCAATTTGAATTTCAGGCTATATTTGGTAGACTTGCAGTATTGATGTGATATGCTTCGGGAATGGCATGGCCGAAAGCGTGAAAAGTGTTTTTATAGACGTTACAGAGAAGCATCATCAAATCCTGCAATTGCCGGCTCCGATCATACGTGTCTTGTTCTTATTGGATAGCAGACTCACTTTTCAGTGATGTTCTTCCAACTAAGCTTGACATTCTTCTTGTTCAGATCATAGACGTATGATTAGGTGAAACATCAGATTTTACCCGGTGGTGACCGATCGATCTACGATAGAGTCTTACGGTCTTGGTTGATTTAGCTTCAACCAGCGGACTCGGTGATGTAGGTCTTCCGGTCCGATCTTCCGGAAGTCATCGATCTTCAAGTATTCTCGAAGTTTGAGCTTCATGACTTCAAATTTGAGATATCGACTAGATCGGATCGATCGATCTTCCGTTCTTCTCTAAAGATTCGGTGCCGCGGGATATCATTTGTTCTTTGAGTCTTGAGATCGACCTATACATATTGAGTCCCCCTCAATATGTGACCTATCTATTACATCGGTTGTTCTATCTGATAATTATCAATCGGTCTCCTATAAAGAGTAATATAAACATCGATTAAATAACGTGTAATTTGGTCCTATTATTACATGTGTTTTTGGAACTTTCATCAAAACTATAAATTTCCCAACAATTTCCCCCTTTTTGATGAAACCAAAACACTTTGAGAAACCAAATACAGTTGATAAAAAATAGAACAGTTAAGAGCATATAATCAGAAGACAATGAGACTTTGTCTTAGGATCAGAAAATAAACTTTTCTCATTAAAATATGTTGATTACATGTTACATCAGAAAAGTTTGAAAAAGAGCAGCTGATCCTGAGTAGTCTTCTGATTCTTCACTCTTTAGGCTTGTATCCTTCTGGCATCTCTCTTTGATCGTGAGGTACGTTGAAAATCTGATAAAGTTTCCATTTGACATCATCAGTCTGCTGAGGATCAGTTATGTGCGTTCTGCGCAGGATGTCAAAATAGAATCTTTGAAATGCCAGTCGGTCAAATGAGCCATCTGCCTTCTTCGAGTACTCCAACAGATCATACTCTTGGCGAGTTATTTTTACATTGATAAGCTTGGCCTCATTTTCCAGATACTTCAGAAAATCCGGGTATTTATTTTCTAACCAGTTGAGGAATTCTTCATCAGGAGATTCTTCTTGTGGAACAAGATTAAGAACAAAGGCATCCAGAAGCCATTCACTCCTGATCTTATTCCATTCCTCAAATTTCTTAGCATGCGCAGCAGTTTTTGGGATGATCTCATCAATTCTTGCTGGCAGCTTAGGTTCTGGTACGGATTTTCCAGCCCTTCCTTTCTTCGCTCTCAATCTGAATTTCTTCTTCAGATTTTCTGCCTCTGCCATTTTTTCTGCCCTTCTTTCTTCTTGGCTTTTTCGGGCTTCTTCAGCTATCTGCTCTTTGGACATCTTTTCAGTAGTCCGTGTTTGTGATGTCCTCGCTTTTGTTTATGTCGATTGGTTTCTCATTCATTTCTTCCCTTTTTGGTTTGATCAAAAAAGTAGTGAGTGAGGGGGAGGTCGAGAACCAAAGTTGATTTGCGATCGCCTTGTTGAGATCTGCAGCAGATATGCCTTGAGTTTGAGCGATTAGATTTTGAATCGTCGATATCATTTCGATCTTGACAATTCCATGGCGATGAGAGTGTTTTAATCGGTTTGTCAAGTTTCTCTTACATCGATTCTAGCTTGTCATTGAGCATCGAAAAAAAACTTGTTGTTTATCCACCGAGTCGGTTTGGCATCAACGGTCTTTTATCGATTCGGTGACTTGATGGAGACCTGATTTGAGAGAACCCGATCTTTGATTGCCCCAATCGGGAAATAGCCAATTCCCTTTGATCTGTTATTTCTTTGATGGCAATCGCCTTTGATCATTATCGGTCCCTCAACTTCTTCTTCTTCGGGAGATCTTTGAGAGATAAGATTTGATCTCCGAAGTTGATCAATAGTGGCGTGTGATGTTGGAATGTTGGGTGTCACTTGATCCGATTCGAGTTGTTTTGTGCCTCCGGTGGTTGGTCATGAAGCTGCGGCACCCAGCTCCACTATCATCGGCACTCTGTATCCTTCATGATGGCATCCGGCCGGGAGAGCTTTTTGTCGGTGATCTCGATTAAGTCTGTTCCGGCAACCAAGCTTCTGTGGATCAGATCTTTGGCAATTTAGCGATTATCGGCTCATTTGGTGATCTCACTTTAGCAGATTTCCTCATGTCGAAATCGAAGTACGCAAACTCATCCGCGCCCATACATTCAATAATTATTATAAAAGTGCGAAGCTTTTTAATGAAGATCTCTCGGTGAGGATCTCCATAACTTCCTCTCTTATGGCGGGATGGGCGACCCGATTGGATACAACTCATCAATTTCTCTTTTCGATTAGCATTACGATCAATTTCGATTATGATCTTTGTTGATGCGGACTCGAGGTGTCTGTCGGTGGTTTGATGAGATGTGGAAGGTTACGTTTGTCTTGAGTAGGCGGAAGATGGCTGATCGGTTCGACTGCGAGAGGGTTTCTTTGTGGAAGAGTCTTATACGGTTCCACATCGGATAAGCTTTACAGTTCCTGGCCGATGTAGTTTAGGGTTGTGGCGGTGGAAGAATATGAGAGACATGCTCAGCAGCCATTAGTCTGAGTGGTGAATCAGCTCGGGCTTGAGGAGAAGGAGATCGTTCGGCTTGTGCTTCTTCCTCAGAATGAACTGGCGAGCTCTCATCTTGAGAGGCCTACCTGTCTGATTTTTCACCTGATTTTTGTGTTGTGTGACCGATCCGGCGCTCTTTCTTCATCGACTCATCTTCTAGCATCAGAGTCATGGAGGCTTGCTTCGCCTTCTTCGGCCTCTTCTCCTGGGCCTTCACCAGTTTTCTTTTCTTCTTCTGGGGGGCAACTGGTGTAGACGAGGCTGCTTCCTTGCCTTTTCCTTTCTTTGTCTTTGGGGGGGTTGGCCGCATATCATCGTTTGGTGGCCCAAAAATGGCTAAAGTGGTGGAGAGGAATGCCTTATAGGGCTTCATTCCATTCTGTTCCCATTTGGCATTTGGCATTTGGCATTTTGTCTTGTAGGATAACTGCAACCTTGTTGATATTGCTGATCCTCTTCTTCAGATAGACCTGCCTCCACTCATCAACTCCAAATTTCTCATGTTCTTGGAGTAGAATAGCCTTTAGGAACCCGTGCCAATTGATGTTCTTGGCTTCATCAATTATTGAGACATCTTTGTCTGGTTTAGCGACGGATGTAAGAGCATGAAATTTGAATGAAATACCTATAATTGTCTTTGACAATATGCCAAACAACAATCGGTATTTCCTCTTGAGCATTGGCCTGACAAAACCTGACGTTTGATGTTTGTCAGCCTCTCTGAAGAGCTCGTTTCTGATCTGCTCATCTTGATTCTCCCTGTAGTGTGCAGGCGAGATTCGTCCTTTAGGTGAAATTTGAGCAGGCGAGTTATATCCTCATTCGTCGATCGATCTCTTCTCCGTGATTTGTCGAAAAGTAGTTCTTCTCTGGAGCATCTGTATCCACCCTTAAATTTCTTACGAATTAGGGCTTCATCTTTGCATCTTTGGATTGCGATGGCGGCCACAATATTTCTCGATCTGCTTTTCTTGAAATTTCCTCTACTTCCATTGATTCCGGATCCTTTGTAACCCCAAATTGTACGAACTTGTCTTCGACAATCCTTAATGCCAGTTCCGCATAATTGCACATTATTTTACCCATACCGTGAGTGATCATCTACAGATAAGATATATTCGGTTAAAATTGTGCATAAATACTAAGAATATCACATATGCGGAAACCAAGAAACAATAAAGCATAACACAGGATATCAACGATTGACAAGAATATTAATAAACAAAGGTTTTAAGAGAGAAGATTCATCAGATAATCGGAAAATTACCAGATTCAGTTTTTCAAAAGGATAGATTTAGATCGCAAGAAAAACACTTTGAATCGTAGGCGAGTAATCTGAAGTTTTCGAAGAAAAAGTCGGAAGATTGTGAATCAGAAAAACTCAGGTAGGGTTTGATGAACCTTATAAAGACGAGGAGGGAAAAAGAAGACAAGATTTGGAAGATCAACCGTTTGAAAAGATTAAACGCTCCAGATTAAGCGGTTTTGATCGTAGGGTCAGGAAAAGCACGTACGAAAACCTTTTGGATTTTAAAGACACATTTAGTGGCAATTAATACAAGTTCCCCACGTCCGCATTAAATATTTTTGCAGGGAATACGTCACAAAAGGTAATGGTACAGTAAAGCAAAAAATATCAGATAAGATCCGATAAATAAGCAAAGAACAAGAGAAAAGAAAAGCGTATCTGGTTGACTGATATTGTAATCAGTCAATACCACTTGTCCATGTTGATTTCACTTGTTGATCTTAGTATTCTGCCTAAGCCTTAAAATTTCCCAACTGATCTTTTCAACTGATGCGCTTCACTTTGCATCTGATTTGTTGAAGTTTCAAGCTTAACTGATCTTCCTTGAATACGTCTGATTTTCCTTCTGATCCTCCTTGATCAGTTGAAGTTCCCCCTTCAACTGATATTTTTGTTTTTCCCATAGACTGATATATCTGATTTGTTGGCGTTTCAAGCTCAGCTGATCTTCCTCATCTGATCAACTTCGTATGTAGTCAGATTTTAGTTGACCTAAACTGATTCTTCTCAGATCAAGCCAATTCTTGGGATAAGTGTTACCGCCAAAGCTTAGTCTAGAATAGTAGCTTCTATTCTCTAAGTTGGCGCTGATTTGATTTATCGCGTAATTATAAATCGTAAATCTTGATATGTCAATCCGCCGTAAATTTATCCAATTATCAGTCACGTGATTCCTACACGCTGTCCTTTTGGTGCAGATTTCTCTAAAAGGTTTTGAAAACTCGAATTTGCATTTGCACCCTTGCTTGGCCTCTATAAATTGGACCAATGTTTTACACAACATAACCCATTCACCATACTTATCTTCTTTGTAGAATCATGTATCCTGGTGAACCCTTATTTCCGGTGAAACTTAAAAGAAACACCTTTACCCCTTTTTCAATGATTTCAGCTTCTCAAATCATCCCTGTGTGTACCTTATCACTGTCTTCGTCGTCATCAAAGATTTCACATACAATCGTTGCCAAGCTTCTCTACCACCAAGGCGGCGGTTACGCTTATCGCGAATAACCGAGAAGACACTTTCTCCTATTAGTATGCACCTTGTGTGTCTATCGAGATGATGTAACCGCATCAACGGACTTCGATCGAAAATGAACATGAGTTTGATATGCGATTTTGATCAGTCAACAACTGATCTTCGTATATCAACTCACCATTTAACAGCTGGAGAGCCCACTGACTCTTTCTTAGGGCTCCTGGCTTAAAAATCCTATCAAGGCATTTGCCGCTCCCTTTGGTTTTAGCTTATTGCTAGCGGCTCTAGGATTTCTTTAAATCCTCTCTCACCCTTGTTAAGTGGGGAAAATGAGAGCATCGAGATCTTAAAATCTCTCTCCCCCGCACTTCTTGGGTTAGGATGAGGGTTTAGGGTTATAGTTTAAAGGTTTAGGTCTAGGTTTTATGTCTTGACCTCGGGTCCTCTTGTACTTGTATCTTGTAATGTAAACGACCTTGGTCTTTATCAATGAAAAGTTCTATTATTCCATTGTTGTGTAAAATTCCTGTATCCTTATGCGATTTTAAGCTTTAATCTTGTGAATACCACTTGTGAATCTTGCTTGTTGAATATCAGCTTAATCGACTTACAAAGTATAACTAAACATATTTAATCAGATAATCCTTTAAACGATCAGTTCCTTTAATCTGATAAACTTTAAATCTGATCAGTACCTTCTCATATCAGTTCCTTGACTTATCTTCTGATCAGTTGAGATACCAAATTCAACCGATTCTACTTGGTGATTAGTTTCTCAACCAGCTGGTTCTGGAGATCATTCCATCAAACATTTTAGGTGCATTTTCTCCAAGATCCAGAAGCCCTAGCTCATTGCATAATTCTCTGAATCTGATCTCAGCTAGTGGCTTGGTTAGAATATCAGCTTTCTGTATATCAGTATGAATCTTTTCCATTATGATATTCTTCTTTTCAACATGATCTCTTATAAAATGGTGTCTGACATCCACATGCTTGCATCTTGTATGTAGAACGAGGATTACGAGTGATTGCACAAGACTATTCTTCATCACGAGAAAATAGGTACATTCTTAGCTTCAATGTTATAATCCCTCACCACCGACTAAGCGGAAGCGGTTGGGAACAACAACTTCCTCGCGGCCATATATTACGCCCGGTAGTAGATGTCGAATCGATGTGCGGGTTCTTTGAAAACCACGAGATGGGTTTACTTCCTAAGAACCGACAAGTTCTCGAGGTGGATTTTTTCGTCAATCTTGCGGCCTCCATAATCGTAATCGTAATACCCACTAAGTTCTAGATCATCATCGATGGGTAAAATAAACCAAGGTTTATTGTCCCTTCGGATACTTAAGAATCCTCTTAGTCGCTTCTAGGTGGCTTATCATTGGATTTGCTCGAAATCCGGCACATACACCCTCTGCGAAGGTTATATCCGGTCTGGTTTGGCAATCGGGTATAGTAGAGATCCAATGAGAGCCCTATATTCTTTTCGATTTGTTTTCGACCATCCTCATGCGGATCCATCTTGAATCCGGTCATCATAGGAATTTTGGCTTCTTTACAATTTTGAACTCCAAACTTAGCCAATAAATTCCTAGTGTCTTTGCTTGGCGAGATGAATATCCCTTCGTACTTTTGCTTTACTTGAAGACCCAAAGAAAGTAATTCATCGACCCATCATGGACATCTCGAACTTCCCTTGCATCGGTTCTTTGAATCTTTCACATAGACTCTTTGTTAGGAGATCAGAAGATGATGTCGTCCACGTAAATCTGAACCATCGAATATCTTTTCCATCTTCTATTCGAATAAGGTTACATCCCTTTGTTCCTTTAGTGAACCCACTTCGATCAAGAACCGAGAGAGTGTATCATACCAAGCTCGAGGAGCCTGTTTTCGAGCCATAGAGAGCTTTTCTTAAACGGTACACGGGTTGCCCTTTTCAAAGCACGGAGGTTGTTCGACATAAACTTCCTCTGCTAGTACCCCGTTTAAGAAAGCACTCTTTCGTCCATCGATACCGATGAACCCTCTGTGGGAAGCATATGCAAAAAAATGGCTTCTAAGCGGCGGATGGTGCAAAGGTCTCATCATAATCAATTCCTTCGATTGTGAATACCCTTAGCAACAAGTCTTGCCTTATTTACGATGATGACATTTTTCTCATCTCTCTTGTTCTTGAATACCCACCCGTGCCAATTACGTCTTGATGATTTGGTGCATCTACCAGTTCCCAAACTTGATTTCTCTCGGAACTGTTCCGACTCTTTCTGCATGGCTAGAATCCGAGTTTGCGTCTTGTAGAGCTTCCTCTATTGTTGTTGGTTCCTTCATAGGCGGATCTTGACAATACATGGCACTTTCACCAATCGATGTCTAGTTTTAACTTTATCGGATGGGTCTCGATGATCGATCGGTTGGATGATTTGGTTATCCAGTCCTTACGATTACGATTTGCGTCGGTTTGGAGAACATCGTCCGTTTACGATAAAATTTCATTACTAGCGATTGGGAGTGGTGTAAAGTTATGATCCATTTGATAAGAACAAGTCTCGGTGATGTTGGACTCATCATGTGCTGATGTCTGTTCGTGGGAACTTTAGATGTTCCCCGAACCGGATGGTTCGATTGATACCGTCTCAATTTGATCGACTTCTTCATCGGCAGATTTTTACGTACCTTAGGATCTAATTGATCGGTGAATCAACTAGATCCGGTGAATCGACTAGATCGGAATGTATCTTGTTATGATTTACGATTCTTTTTCTTTGATCGTTCATTGATCCATTTTTACGAGCATCGGGTTCGGTTGATCGGTACATCTTCTTGTTCGAGGCGATTTCTCTTGATCGAAGATGCTTCATCAAAAAGACTACATGGGGTGTTTCTACCACAAGTAGGGTTAAATCTGTTGTAAACCCTGAGCGCCTTGCTAGATGAGGAATATCCTAAGAATATACCCTCATCTGACTTGGCCTCAAAGGTTTTCAACTGACTCTTCCCATTGTTGTGTATGAAACACTTACACCCAAAAACATGGAAGTAAGAGACACGAGGTTTTCGTCCTTCCACAGTTCATAGGGTGTTTTGTAGTGAGCCTTAGTCGAAGACATCTGCTACGAGTGTGGCATGCGGTGTTGATTATACGCTTAAACGGCTTGGTATTGCATGTTCAATTAACATCGTGCGTAGCAACTTTCTTTGAGAGTTCTGTTTCCTCCGCTCGCTACTCCATTTTGTTGTGGCGTCCTTGCGGTGATGTTTCATCTTGTATACCAAACTTAGAGCAAAAATCGATAATAAAGAGTTCGTAAATTTTGTACCTTTATCGTCGATTTTTACTCGATGACACCCTTCTCATTTTGTAATCTTTTTTAGCGGCTCTCGGGTATCTTCGTTTGTCGTCTCATTCTTCTTATGTAAGAATATAACCTGTAAACTTGGAATAGTCATCCACGATTACAAGAGTATATTTGCGTCCGATTGAGACCGACCGTGTATGCTTGGTCCAAATAGATCCATATGAAGCATTTGCGGTACTTTTCTTTGGATGCGGTCTGGGAATTCCCTTGAATGAAGCTTTGACTTTTTTTCCGACGACCTTGATACATATCCGATCCTTTGAAAATACTTCATTGGAAGTCCTTCCACTAGAGACATCCTTGCTATCTTATTAAGAGTTTTAAAGTTGGATGGCTCATTCTTTTTTGTGCGAGCCACCGCTACTTTTGGAACTCTTGACAATCGAGCATGCATTTCTTGGGCAATTTGTTTCAATGGTTTGTGTAGATCGTCCCTTTCCTTGAACCAGTTAGCAAAATCTATTGAGTGGCTCGATTCTTGATAGTGCATTGGTCGATCGAGAACTCAACACCTGAATTCGTTGTCGCGGAATTGTGAAACCGATAATAGGTTGTGCTTTGGACTTCCGACATACGAGACTCGTTACTTGTACATCATCATTCTCTAAGGTTAGAATCCTTTGGTATAACCAAAGTTATCATCACAAAAGACTACACGCTGAACTTTACATTTCTATGTAAGAGCCGAGGAGATGTTTGCTTCGGTCATGTGCCTTGAGCATCCACTATCGATGTACCGGATAGTTGCTTGCACACCTCCTTTGTTGGCGGACCACGCGATCCTGCTTGACCAAATCAGCTTTTAGGTACCCTTTTGGATTGGGTCCCGAGGGTTAGGATTAGTTTTGGGGATCCATACAAACAGAGCACTTCTATTGTGATCGGTTAGATCGGAAATGTCCGATTTGTCTCCCATAGTTATCAACATAATCATCGTCTCTTTATATGCTTTTCGATTAGTATGATTATTAGTGTGAACCTTGGGTGACTTAGAAGACTTGGGATTTATCTTTTTCGTTTGTCTTCTTTTCATCCGAGTGTGGTTCTCGTGCGTGCCCCTAGATTTTCGATTATAGGGGTAGGTATGATCGCTACCATCAAAAGATTCATATCTTTTAAGCATAGGTGGTTTTTGCGGTTTACTCAAGCATGCTTATTAGTAAATGACCTTGATTGGGTCTCAGATTGTACTTCCTTTACGGGTTGTCTTTTTCGATTCGACTGTTGATTAGGTTGAGGTTTCTTCGTAAGATCGGGTTCTTCTGTTGATTCCTCGGTGATGCTTTTACCGATTGGGGTCCATTTCATTTCCCTCTTCGTTTAGGCACCGCCTTACCCGCTCAAGCCCCGGGTCCTTTTCCTTATTAGATACATGTTTGGCTTTTGGTGTATCTCTGTTTAAACTCGTCTGATTACACCTTTTGAGATGAATCACCGGGGCTTTTTGAGGATGTGGAAGGGTTCTCATACCCAAGTCCCTTCTTGTTAATCGTTGTTATTAAAAATAGGCGTTCATGTCTTGAAGCGGTTTTAGATGATTTTGAAAAAACATCTATTTTTCTTACGCAGATTATCCTCGAGATGATTTTAGACTTTCATGCTTTTGGAGCATTTCATCGAATTTTGCTTTGCGGATTTTTGAAGTCATCGAACTTCTTTTTTGTTAATTGCCCGGTGATCTTTGATGACCTTCTCTCCGATCGAAGCTTTAACCGAGAATTTTAAATTCCTCGGTTGCCTTAAAAGTTTTTTTAGGGTGATCTAAGTTCGGAGGCTTTCTTGAGATCATTTTTTTTAGCAATGGTGATTATTTACGGTCCTCGGCTTATCATTTTAAACTTCCAACTATAGCATAGCATGTCTACTGCATTGGAGAGATCCTCAAGCAATTGCTCGAGTAAATTTGCTGGTCAATCTCCCGATGGGTGTGCTAATGATGGCAGTGTAGAAAGCGAGCAGCGGGTTTTGGAGGTTACCTCAGTTGGTCCTCCCCGCCGGCCGGGGCGAGATCTCATCATCGTCGAAGAGAATATCGGATCTTCATTTTCATAGAAGTCAACAAAGATCACGTCGGTAATCTTCTCTGAGAGGAGTATCGAGTCCTCGGAGGCGGATAGGAATCGTCGATTCGGCGTATCGGCAACCATGGCTCTTTCTGTCCCTATCGCGTTGCTCTCTTTTGTTCCTCTTTTCTTCCCTTTCTCTTGGCGTCAGTGCAGGCGTCTGGCGCTATAGTGACTTTGGCTTCTCATAGTTGAAGCCGCGCTCCTTGATCCAATAGGAACCTTTCCTTCGGTGAATCACTCCGTCTGTATGACCCTATCGGGGTGACTTCCTTTTCGATAGTAGTCGAGCTTCTTACAATACGATTGGATATCTCTTCCTTCCTCGATCGATTGTCTCTTTTCCTTTCATCTCGTGATCCCTCCGATAATCGGATCGGTTCTTTCGGAGATCTATTGGTCGATCTCTATCTCTCCCTCGGTATGTTGATAGTCTTATAAAATCTTGATACTTACCAAGTTGGACGTTTGACTTCTCAAGCTTCAGTAGCAGGCGATGCGATTACACTGACTCATTATATTCTAACAGTTCGTTGGCCTTCGTTCTTTGTTGGTTGCCTTAAAAAGCAATGCGATTTTGAAGTTTGAGGCTTGGTGGGCACCTCATCTTCATCGGCTTGTCCTCTCTCAATCAAATCGGTCGGTGAGCTTTAAGGCTCAAGAACAAGCTACTTGGCTTCATTTTTGAAATGTCTTGGCAATCCTTGATTCTGGTGACCTTCATATCCCACTTCTTGGTGAGAGACCTTAGGATTTTGTAGTTGATATCTTTTGCGGACATCTCTCTACCAAGTTCTCGAAGCTTTGTTTATAGACATTGTAATTCTTCCATTGAGTTCGTTGATGGTTTTCGTTGGCGGCATCTTGCTTTTTTTGAACTTCACTTTGGGTTAACTTGTAGGCGGTCCGTTTTTATCATTCATTTCCCTCGCATATCTCGGCCGAGTATCCCACATTGCTTTCGCAGATTTGAGATACTTAATCTTTTCCTTGGTGACCTTATCCATTGTTTTCATGATAATATGCCTTTGCGATAGTATCTAGAGTATCGATTTCCTTTCCTCTGCATCCATCAATTTTGGGCTTTTTAAGTACAAGACTTCGGGGCAAAGTGCGGATCTCCTCCAAACTGCGGGGTTGTCGTAATATATGATGATGGGTCCTCTTTCGATGACTTCCATCATTTTGCCCTGATCGAGCCTAGATGGTTGGACATATATATGGCCCAATCTGCATACTCATCGATTGAGAACTTCGGAGATCATGATACATACGAGGTGTTATCCATGCCGAAAGTGATTTTGGAAAATGAATGAGTTTTAAAACAGTTTTGGATCGGTTCGATTGACCACAAAGATTCTTCCTCAAGAATCGATGATACCTGAGTCGATTAGTGCAGAGAACCAACCGCCTCGATACCACTTGTAGGTCGAACGGTTTAGTGAGGCGAAGTCTAGGGGGAGGGTGAATAGACTTACGAAAACTTTTTGCGCAGATCGGGTGTGAGGCGATTAGCTTTGATCAGTGAAAGTGAATCGATTTGGGCCACGATAACCAACTTACTAATCATTGAAGGTAGATCGGTTCGGTAACTATCGGTTTAACTGATGTGTCGGAAGCTTAAGTTTTACCCGTGTGAAAAAACCGGTTTTGATAAATCGATTCCAAAGTTAATCTTTTAATCGGTTTGATGAAGTGTCCAGTATGATCGGATCGAAGCTTGGTGCTAATCGATCTCAACTTGGAATATGTATCGCTTTAAAGGTTGTGTGCGATTGTGTAATCGTTAATCAAAGCGGTAAAGGCACACAAGATTTATAGTGGTTCGGACAAACCGTCCTACGTCCACTCTTCCCTATCCAAAGGGCACCTACTTAACCAATGGACTTTGTTTTATGTGTAAGTCCAACACAAGACACCAACTAGATGTTTAAGGAGTTCACCTCAACCGATCCCGGAGATCGAGAACTAGAAACCCTAGTGCGAAATCTTGCTAAACAACTTAACCTAACTTGGGGTTTGGGTAAGATTGTTTTTGGTTCCAACTATGAAATCTTTTCTTGCGTATAAGTAGCCAACAATTTAGATGAAAAATTTCTATGCTAAGAACTTATGGGATGAACACTTAATAAAAATAATCTTCTTGATCGTGTTCTTGATGCGGAAATCGATAATTGCTTTAGCTTCTTGATTGTTTCGTTTTAGTTCCTTGTTGTTTTCTTGAAGTGTAATCCCATATATATAGACCTTAAATCAAAAGAACTGGTTGGGAAGCAATTTGAATTTGAGGCTATATTTGGTAGACTTGCGATATTGATGTGATATGCTCGCCGAAGAATGGCATGGAAAAAGCGTGAAAAGTTTTTTATAGGCGTTCGGAGAAGCATCATAAAATCCTGCAATTGCGGCCCGATCATCGTGTCTTGTTCTTATTGGATAGCGGACTCACTTTTCGGTGATGTTCTTCCAACTAAGCTTGACATTCTTCTTGTTCGGATCATAGGCGTATGATTA
This sequence comes from Stenogyne calaminthoides, assembly GCA_037126765.1. NCBI lineage: Eukaryota > Viridiplantae > Streptophyta > Magnoliopsida > Lamiales > Lamiaceae > Stenogyne > Stenogyne calaminthoides. The sequence continues at coordinate 26,790,637 of JBBCBC010000027.1, forward strand.
GGTGAAACATCGATTTCACTGGTGAGACTGATCGATCACCGAATCGATCTACTACTCGAGAAGTCTTGGTGCGGTTGACTTAGCTTCAACTAGCGGACTCGTGATGTAGGTCTTCCGTCGATCTTCCGGAAGTCATCGATCTTCAAGTATTACGAGTTTGAGCTTCATGACTTGGTGAGATATCGACTAGATCGGATCGTCGATCTTCTGTTCTACTCTAAGCATCTGGCACATCGGATGTCGATTTGTTCTTTGAGTTTTGGATCGACCTATACATATTGAGTTTCCCCTCAATATGTGACCTATCTATTACATCGGTTGTTCTATCTGAGAATTATCAATTGGTCTCCTATAGCGAGTGTAATATAAACATCGACAAATTAACTTGGTCATTTGGTCCTATTACATGTGTTTTTGGAACTTTCATCAAAACTATAAATTTCCCAACAATAAATATAGAACAGTAAAGAGCACATAATCAGAAGACAGTGAGATTTTGTCTTAGGATCGGAAAATAAACTTTTCTCATTAGATTTGTCGATTACATATTACATCGAGAAAATTTTGAATTTAAAAGCCTCAATGATCCCGAGAAGTCTTCCGATTCTTCACTCTTTAGGCTTGTATCCTTCTGGCATCTCTCTTTGATCTTGAGGTACGTTGAAAATCTGATAAAGTTTCCATTTGACATCATTGACTTCTTTGAGGATCGATTATGCTCGTTTTACTCGGGATGTCAAAATAGAATCTCCGAAATGCGGTTCAAATGAGCCATCCGCCTTCTTCGAGTAATCCAAGCAGATCATACTCTTGGCGAGATATTTTTACATTGATTATTTTGGCCTCATTTTCCGGATACTTTAAAATGACGGATATTTGTTTTCTAACCCGATTGAGGAATTCAAAGATTCGGAGATTGTTCTTGTGGAACAAGATCTAGAACAAAGGCATCGAAGCCATTCCGATCTTATTCATTTCTCAAACCTCTTAGCATGTGCGGTTTTTTTGGAATGATCTCATCTACTCTTCTCGGCGGTGAGGTTCGTACAAATTTTTCGGCCTTTTCCTTTCTTCGCCCCTCATCTGAATTTCTTCTTGGATCTTACGCCTCTGCCAATTTTACGCCGTTCTTTCTTCTTCGCTTTTTTGGGCTTCTTGACAATCTGCTCTTTGGGCGATTTTCGGCCGATTTCTTACTCGGCTGAATTTGGCTATTGTCTTCTTATGACTTTCTTAATCGAGTGGTAGTACAAGTTGTGATGTCGGCACCCGCAGCAGCCTTTCTTGCCTTTGACTTTTCCATCTTTTGAAATTTTCGTTAGCAAAAAAGATCGGATGGTCTAGTCTTTTGTCCATAAGATTCATTTTGTCGAATAAGGTCTTCATTGTTATTGATCGTGTCGATTGGTTTCTTGATTCTCCTTCCCCCTTTTGGTTTGATCAAAAAAAGATTTGAGGTGGGAGGTCGAGGGGAACCAAAGGCGACCGATATTACCTCGTTGAGATGAGCGGATAAACCTTGAGCTTGAAAGTTAGATTTTGAACCTTCAAAAATATTTCGGTCTTGACAGATTCTATGGCAAATAGAGAGGGTAAGAATTAGTTTGTCAAGTTTCTCTTCTGTCAATTCTAGCTTTTCAAATTGAGCATCGGAAAAGTGTTTTGTTGTTGATCGACTTGAATTAGCTTGTCATCAATTGATTTTATAAGTTCATTTCCCGGAATTGGTCATAGTGTTGGGATTATCTTTGAAAAGTATGCTTTTTACTTTGTATAATCAAACTGAATTTCCGGACTTATTTTGAAATAAATTGTTTATCACCGATGCTTTAAATATGATTGAATGTTATATATATTTCTTTGCATTTAACTGTTCAATAATTAAATCGTGTTACATCAGTAGTTAATTTAGTGATACCCGATCACAAAAGATTAAATTAATGATCCGCCTTTGTAACTATAAATCGCCATTCACGACCTAGATGGATATGAACAACCATCGCGAAAGGTTGAGGTGTAAGGCTCGGATTGGTTTGTCTTGACCAAGAGATTACACTAGTGCATGGTGATCTTGTTGAATAGGACCTCCAGGGAGGATAAATTCTTCTTTAACCGAACATGGAAGAATTAGGCCTCGATTGGTTCGTTGTTTCTTAACCTTCGTCCCGAAATAGGATCACGTGGGATCGGTAACTATTGCTTTGACTTATCATGGGTAGCGAATCGGAGAGAGATTCAATACGCATTTTATCTTGGGCAATATTATTGGTCACATGTGATTGCTAAGATTTATCGAAGAATCGTGTTAAAGCACGCTTGCTTGATTTGCCCCTTGGGAGGTTCATAAGTTTTATCATACCAAATCTTGCAAGTGGAATTTGTTTCCGGTATGGATAATAATGTTGAACCGTTCCTCGACCAAGGACAAAAGATATTAATTAATGGAAAGCTATTTCAGTGGCTTGAATTAATTAATGGGCTAGATAATCTTAAACACGGAAATAATGGTAGGGAGCCATATTGATTGTAATATGGGTTAAATGGATAGTGCAATATTAATTATGTAGTGGGATTAATTAATATTTATGGGCTTGAATTATATTGTGGCTCAATATTAGATATTCAAGATCCATTAGAAGGTCCAATCTTAATTCTCCTAAAGGCCCCCCTGGTAGCCCAACATATAGTCCAATAACCTAAAAAGGTGATTAAAATAAAATAAATATTGTTGCTTATATTTCCTCATTAAATTCGAAAATTATGAATAAAAGAGGGAGAAAGATTTTCTTTGAATTTTGTTATGGAATAAAGATATGTATTCTTGGAATACAAGATTATCTCATTAAATTGAAGAAATCTCCCACTTGGTTATTCATTAAGAGATTTTCGAAATTTTTGGAAAATAGAGGGCAAGAAAGATTTTCTTGATTTTCTTGAAAAGATATTATGGAAGATATGTATTTCTTGAAATACAAGAATATCTCATAAATTCAAGAAGATCTAAATCTTGGAATCTTGCTCAAATTTTCGAAAATTATACCATAAAATAGAGGAGGTGGATTTTTGTGGAATATTTTAATTATGGGAAAAAGAATATATGGGATATATTCAAGATTTCTTGGTGACCAAGAAAAGTCTTTTCCCACATTGAAAAACCACCAAAATTTACGGCCCCTCCTCTCCTATAAATAGGGATGATTAGTTCATTCCCAAAAGTACAATTCCATGTCTTTGGAAATATTAGCAAATCCACATACGTGGTGCAACAAAGTTTATTTTTCCTTTTGTTAATTGTTACGAGTATCCTTCCACCGGATTGTCGAAGCAAGGGCTAAGGAATACTTGGGAAGTCCTTTTGGTTAGTCCGTCCGACCAAAGCCACCGCCATCCCGAGAGGTAATGCGTTCACGTAAACCCGTAGATTCCGCATCATTATGTTTTACGTGGCTTTTTATATGCATGATATGTTGTTGCAATTATTATTTGAATTAATATAGGATTAATTCATGCTAGTAATAATTAATGAATTAAATTTATATTTAGATATTCACCCCGAATAGATCTGTGCAAATCATTCCCCAACACATAGTTTGGGAGAACTGATCTTTGATTGCCTCAATCTGGGAAATAGCCAATTCCATTTGATCTGTTATTTCTTTGAGGCCAATCGCCTCGATCATTATCACTCCTCAACTTCTTCTTTCGGGAGATCTTTGAGACATGATCGATCTCGAAGTTGATCGATGGTGATGTGAGATGTAGGAATGTTATCGTCACTTGATCTGTTTTTTGATTTGTTTGTTCCTCCGGTGAGTGGTTGGTCATGAACTGCGGCACCGGTTCACTTCATCATCAGCTCGGCTCCGCATCCTTCATAGGCATATCGCTTGAGAGCTTCTTCATGATCTCAGTCCGCCTTGTTGATCGGCCAAACTTCGCGTGGATCGAGCTTTAATTGATTGGTTATTAGCTCGGTTGGTGATCTACTTGAGCAGATTTCTTCATGCTCGAAATCAAAATCTGCGAAATTCGCCGGCACCTCCCTCTCCGTTTCTATAATCATCATAAAGTAGAAGCTCTTTAAGGATATCTTTCCATGTGAGGATCTCCATAACTTCCTCTCGATAACGGGATGGGCTGACTCTGGATACATCGCATCAATATCTTGTTCAATTTGCATCGACCATTTTCGGTGATGGTCTTGGATGATCCGGACTCGAATTATTTGTTGAATCGACCAATTCGGTTGATGAGATGTAAGGAGTGGTGCTTGAGTAGGCGGAAGTTGGGTGATTGGCTCGACTGCGAGAGGTCCCCATTGTCGAAGCAATTACGTAAACTCTACCAGCGGGTAAGCTTTCGGGTTCCGAACTGATGTAGTTCGGGTTGGCAGGCGGGTGGAGGAGAAGGAGAGACATGCTTTCGATGGCGAATGCGGCGGTGAATCATTTCGAGTTTGAGAGAAGGAGATTGTTGCGTCTCTTATTCCTTCCTCCGAATGTTACGGCGAGCTCTCAACTTGAGGCTTGCTGCTGTCGATTTTCATATGATCTTTGTAGGCGCGCTCAGTGATCGGCGCTCCTTAAGTCATCGACTCATCTTCGAAAGCGAGTCATGGAGGCTGTTTTGCCTTCTTAGGCCTCTTCTCCGAGCCTTCACCAATTTTTCTTTTTCTTCTTTTGGGGGGCATCTGGTGTAGGCGTGGGTGCGCCTCCTTGGTTTTTCCTTTCTTCACCTTTGGAGGAGTGGGTAGTATATCATCATCGAATTGGCCCATATATAGGCTGAAGTTGTTGTGAGGAAGGCCTTGTAGGACTTTAGTCCATTACGGTCCCATTCGGCATTTGGTAGTTTGTCTTTCAAGATAAGCGCAACCTTGTTGAGATTCTTGATCCTCTTTCTTCGAGATAGACTGCCTCCATTCATTAACTCCAAATTTTTCATGTTCTTGGAGTAGAATGGCCTTCGGGAAGCCATGCCGATTGATGTTCTTGGCTTCATCAATTATCGCAGCTGACCATCTTTGTCTGGTTTGACGGATGTTAGAGCGAAAGGGCTGAATGAAATACCCATGATTGTTTTTTGACAATATGTCGAACAACGATCGGTATTTCCTTTTAGCATCGGTTCGACAAAAACACTGCGGTACGATGTTTGTCGGCTTCCCTGAAGAGTTCGTTTCTGATCAGCTCATCTTCATTCTCCCTGTAGTGCGCAGGTGAGATTCTTCCTTTGGGCAAGTTGAACAGACATGTTATGTCTGCATTTGATGATCGATCTCCTCTCCGATTAAGCGAAGAGATCGGGTTCATCTCGGGGAGTGTCTCAGTATCCACCTTCAAATTCCTTAGGAATTCGGGTGCTTCATATTGCATCCTTTGGATTGTAGTTTTGCGACCCAAGTACTTTTCAAGACCTCCTTTCTTCAGAATTTGCTCCACTTCCATTGATTCTGGATCCGTCATAACACCAAACTTGACAAATTTGTCATCGACAATTTTTGTTGTCAGTTCAGCATAGTTGCACATTATCTTTCCCATTCCGTGAGTGGCCATCTACAATAAGATAGACTAAATTAAAATTGTGCATAAACATGAAGATATCATATATTGATTATCAAACCTATTCTCAGGCCTAGTAATCAATAAACACATACGGATATGAAGACAAGATAAGGCAAAACGCAGGATCACAAATATAGACATAATCTATATGATCAATGTATTTTGAAAATAAAAAAAAATCATCAAATAACCAGAAATTACCAGATTCAGTTTTTCGGAAGATAAGTTTGAATCGCAAGAAAACACTTTGAATCACAGAAAGGTAATTTTGAGTTTTCAGAGAATAAATCGCAAGAATTTTGAGAATAAGAAAACTCTGGTAGGGTTTTGATGAAACTTATAAGGAGGAGGAGGGAAAAACGAGATTGGAAGATCAATCGTTTGAAAAGGCTAAACGATCCAGATTGAGCGGTTTTGATCGTGTGGTTAGGAAAAGCACGTACGATTGCCTTTTGGATTTAAAAGCGCATTTTGTGGCAATTAATACAAGTACCCCACGTCTGCATTAAATGTTTTGCAGGAAATACGTCACAAAGGTAATGAGTACAGTAAGGCAAATAATATCAGATAAAATCAAATAAGGTAAGCAATAAACAAGGAAAAAGAAAAGCGTATCATGTTGACTGATATTGTAATCAGTCAATACCACTTGTAGTTGTAGGTGATTCCACTTGTTGATCTTAGTTTTCTGTCTAATCCTTATAATTTCCCAACTGTTCTTTTCAACTGATCCATTTCACTTTGTGTCTGATTTTCCTTTTCTGATCCTCCTCTGTCAGTTGAAGTTCCCCCTTCAACTGTTATTTCTGATTTCTTGTAGACCGATATATCTGATTTGTTGAGGTTTCAAGCTCAACTGATCTTCCTCATCTGATCAGTTTCGTATGTAATCAGATTTTAGTTGACCTAATCTGATTCTTCTCAGATCAAGCCAATTCTTGGGATAAGTGTTACCGCCAAAACTTAGTCTAGAATAGTAGTCTCTATTCCCTAAGTTGGCACAATTTGACATGCGTAATTATAGTCTGAATATTTCGATATGTCAATCCGCCGTAAATTTATCCAATTACCAGTCGCGTGATTCCTACACGCTGTCCTTGTGATGCAAATTTCTCTAAAAGGCTTTTTGAAATCAAATTTGCATTTGCACCCTTGCTTGGCCTCTATAAATTGGACCAATGTTTTACACAACATAACCCATTCACCATACTTATCTTCTTTGTAAAATCATGCATTCTGGTGAACCCTTGTTTCCGGTGAAACTTCCGACAAACACCTTTACCCCTTTTTCAATGATTTTAGCTTCTCAAATCAACCCTGTGTGTCCCTTATCACTGTTTTCGTCGTCATCAAAGATTACACATACAATTGTTGCCAAGCTTCTCTACCACCAAGGCGGCGGATCTGCTGTTGCAACTGAGAAGACACTTCTCCTAACCGTATGCACCTTGTGTGTCTATCGAGATGACGGAACTAGCATCAACAGACTCAGTCTGATATAAAACATGAGTTTGATATACGGTCTGGATCAGACAACAGCTGATTTTCGTATATCAACTCAATTTTTTCATGTGACACATGTGCCCATAAGGTCTTTGAACCACTTTCTTGGCACATGTGCTCCATTTAACAGCTGGAGAGCCCATTGACTTCAGGTCTAAGGGCTCCTGGCTTAGAAATCCTATCAAGGACGCTCTCGCTCCATTGATTTTAGCTTCTGCGAGTGGCTTTAGGATTATTTCAAAGCCTTTCTCACCCCTGTTAAGTGGGGGAAATGGGAGCATCAGATTTAAAATCTCTCTCTTTCCCCCCCTTCTCGGGTTAGGCTTAGGGTTTAGGGTTTAGGGTTTAGGGTTTATGTATTGACCTCCGGGTCCTCTTGTACTTGTAACTTGTAATGTAACCTGACCTTCGGGTCTTTATCAATGAAAATTTCTATTATTCCATTGTTTTGTAAATTTTCTGCTTTCTTATGCGATTGTAGGCTTTAATCTGTGAATCTTGCTTGTTGAATATCAGCTTAATCGACTTACAAAGATGTAAAATAACCAAACTGATTTAATCAGATAATCCATTAAACTGAACGTATCCTTTAATCTGATAAACCTTTAACATCGATTCCTTCTTATACTTGATTCTTGGATCGATCTTGATCGGTTGAGATACCAACCTCAACTGATTTCTCTTGACCTGGTTAGTCTCTTAACCAGCTGGTTCTGGAGATCAGTCCATCAAGCATTTTAGGTGCTTTTTCTCCAAGATCCAGAAGCCCTAGCTCATTGCATAATTCTCTGAATCTGATCTCAGCTAGTGGCTTGGTTAGAATATAGAACTTTACGTATATCAGTATGAATCTTTTCCATTCGATGTTCTTCTTTTCAACATGATCTCTTATGAAATGGTGTCCGACATCCACATGCTTGCATCTTGTATGTAGAACAAGATTACGAGTGATTCAATAAAGACTATTACCGGTCACGAGAATATAGGTACATTCTCGAGCTACAATGTTATAATCCTTCTTGACTAAGCCGAAGCGATTGGGGGCAATAGCTTCCTGCTGACCGTATATTACGCTTGAGTAGTAGATGTCGAACCGATATGCGCTTCTTTGAAACCACTTGAGATCGGTTTACTTCCTAAAAGCGGACATGTTCTCGAGGTTGACTTCTGTCATTCTTGCAACCTCCATGTCGAATCGAGAATACCCACTAAGCTCTAGATTATCATCGATGGGTAAAATAAACCGAGGTTTCTTGTCCCCTTTAGATACTTAAGAATCCGCTTAGCTGCTTCTAGGTGGCTTTGCATTGGATTTGCACGAAATCGCATATACACCTCTTGCAAAAAGTGATATGCGGTGTTTGGCGGTCGGTATAGTAGAGATCCTATGAGAGCCCTATATTCTTTTTCGATTTGTTTTCGACCATCCTCATCTGGATCCATCTTGAATCCGGTCATCATAGGAATTTTGGCTTCCTTGCAATTATGAACTCCAAACTTAGCCAATAAATTCCTAGTGTACTTTTGCTTTGAGATGAATATCCATACGTACTTTGCTTCACTTGTAGACCCGTAAAGTAATTCATCGACCCATCATGGACATCTCGAACTTCCCTTGCATCGGTTCTTTGAATCTTTCACATAGACTCTTGTTGGGAGATCCAAGAAGATGATGTCGTCCAAGTAAATCGAACCATCGAATATCTTCTCCATCTTCTAATTCGAATAAGGTTTTTGTCCATTGTTCCTTTAGTGAACCCTTTGTCTATCAAGAACCGAGAGAGTGTATCATACCAAGCTCGAGGAGCTTGTTTGACCCATAAAGAGCTTTTTCTTAAGCGGTAGACTTGGTTGCTCTTTTGAAGCTTTGGAGGTTGTTCGACATAAACTTCCTCTGCTAGTACCCCGTTTAAGAATGCACTCTTCACATCCATCGATACAGTGAACCATCGATGGGAAGTATATGCCGTAAACAACCGAATGGCTTTCTAGGCGGCGGTACAAAGGTCTCATCATAATCAATTCCTTCTCGATTGTGAATACCCCTTAGCAACAAGTCTTGCCTTATTCTGGTTATAACATTTTCTCATCTCTCTTGTTCTTGAAAACCCAAGCCCGTGCCAATTACGTCTTGATGATTTGAATGCATCCACCAGTTCCCAAACTTGATCTCTCTCGAAGCTGTTCGGCTTCCTCTGCATGGCTAGAATCGACTTGCGTCTTGTAGAGCTTCCTCGCATTTGTTGGTTCCTTCATAGGCAGATAACAACAATACATGTCACTTTCACCAATCGATGTCTAGTTTTAACTCTGTCGGATGGGTCTCCGATGATCGGATCAGTTGGATGATTTGGTTATCCGTATATACATTACGATTTGCGTCGGTTTGGAGAACATCATCCATTTTCGATAAAGGCTCATTACTAGCGATTGGGAGTAGTGCGGATTCGGGATCCACTTGATAAGAACATGTCGGTGATGTTGGACTCATCATGTCTTGATGTCTATTCCATTAGGAACCGGTGTTCCCCCCGAACCGGATGGTTCGGTTGATATCTCGGTTTGTACCCGGCTTCTTCATCGGCAGTTTTTTTAGTACCTTAGGATCGATTGATCCGGTGAATCAACTAGATCTGGAATGTATCTTTATTACGATTTTGATTCTTTTTCCTTGATCGTTAGGTGATCCATTTTTCGAACATCAGTGGAGTTGATCGAGGTACATCTTGTTACGAGGCGATTTCTCTTGTAGGAAGATGCTTCATCAAAGACTACATGGGGTGTTTCTTCCACAACTAGGGTTAAATGCATTTGTAAACCACGAAAGCCTTTTGCTAGATGAGGAATATCCTAAGAATATACCCTCATCCGACTTGGCCTCAAAAGTCTTCAACCGACTCTTCCCATTGTTGTGTATGAAACACTTACACCCCAAAACATGGAAGTAAGAAACACGAGGTTTTCGCCCTTCCCACGATTCATAGGGTGTTTTGTTGTGAGCCTTAGTCGGAAGACATCATTACGAAAGTGTGACATGCGGTGTTGATAACTCCGCGAAACGGCTTGGTATTGCATGTTCAACTATCATAGTGCGGCGAACTTCTTTGAGAGTTCTGTTTCTCCGTTCTGCTACTCCATTTCTGGCGTTCTTCCGGTGATGTCTCATGTCAGTATACCAAACTTAGAGCAAAAATCGGTAATAAAAGAGTTGTAAATTGCGTACCTTTATCCGATCTGATTTTTACTACTCGACACCCTTCTCATTTTGTAATCTCTTTAGCGATTTCGGGTATCTTCGTTTGTCGTCTCATTCTTCTTTATGTAAGAATATAACCGAATGTAAACTTGGAATAGTCATCCACGATTACGAGTATATTTGCGTCCGTGAGGACCGACCGGGTGTAACTGGTCCAAATAGATCCATATGAAGTATTGCGATTACTTTCTCTTTGGATGCGGTCCATGAATTCCCTTTAATGAAGCTTTGATTTTTTTTTTCCCGACATCAAAGACATGTCCCGATCCTTTTGAAAATACTTCATTCGGAAGTCCTTCCACTAGAGACATCCTTGTTATCTTATTAAGAGTTTTAAAGTTGGGGATGGCTCATTCTTTTTGTGCGAGCCAACCGCTACTTTTGGAACTCTTAACAATAAAACATGCATTTCTTGGGCAACTGTTCCAATCGGTGTGTAGATCGTCCCTTTCCTTGAACCGATTAGCAAAATCTGTTGAGTGGCTCGATTCTTGATAGTGCATTGATCATCGAGAACTCAACACGTGAATCCATTGTCGCAGTAATTGTGAAACCGATAATAGGTTGCGCTTCGGACCTTCGACATACGAGAATCCGATTATTTGTACATCATCATTCTCTATGTTAGAATCCTTTGGTATAACCAAAGTTATCATCACCAAAGAGTACGCGGAACGCTACGGTTGTTTCTATGTAAGACTGAGGAGATGTTTGCTTCCGGTCATGTGCCTTGAGCATCCACTATCGATGTACCGGATAGTTGCTTGCACACCTCCTTTGTTGGCGGACCCACGCGATCCTGCTGACCAAATCAGATTTAGGGTACCCCCTTTAGGATTGGGTCCCGAGGGGGTTAGGATTAGTTTTGGGGATCCATACAAAGCGAGCACTTCTATTGAGATCGATTAGATCGGAAGGCCCGATTTGTCTCCCATACCTATTAACATAATCATATGTCTCTTTATATGCTTTTACGATTAGTATGATTATTAGTGTGAACCTTGGGTGACTTAGAAGACTTGGGATTTATCTTTTTTTTTGTCTTCTTTTCATCGATTGTGGTTCGGTGGAAAAAGTGACCCTAGTTTTTACGATTATAGGGGTAGGTACGATTTTGCTACCATCAAAAGATTCATATCTTTTTGGCATAGGTGGTTTTTTGCGGTTTACCTAAAGCATGCTTATTAGGCGGTACCGACCTTGATTGGGTCTCAGATTAGACTTCCCTTTACGGGTTGTCTTTTCTCGATATACGATCTGTTGATCGAGTTGAGGTCTCTTCGGAAGAATGGGTTCTTTTTGTTGATTCTCTACGATGCTTTTTACCGATTGGGGTCCATTTACATTTTCTTACGGTTTAGGCACCTACCTTACCCTTTCAACCGGTCTTTTTCCCTTATTAGATACAAGTTTGGCTTTTGGTGTATCTTTTTCGGGTTTCGTTTCATTACACCTTTTTGAGGTGAATCAACCGGCTTTTGAGGATGTGGAAGGGTTCTCATACCCAAGTCCTTCTTGTTAATCGTTGTTCGAAAATAGGTGTTCATATCTTGAAGCGGTTTTAGATGATTTTGTAAAACCTCTATTTTCTTTGCTTGATTATCCTCGAGATGATTTTAGACTCTCATGCATTCGGAATAGCTCATCAAATTTCGCTTGAAGGATTTTGAAGTCATCAGCTTGCTATCTGTTAATTGCTAGGCGATCTTTGATCCTTCTCTCGTCCGATCGGAAGATTTAACTTTCAGAATGTTAAGTTCCTCTGTTGCCTTACGGCGGTTTAGTGATTTAAGTTCAGAAGCTTTACTGAGATCGTTCTCTTTAACAAGTTGATTATTTCTTATCCTTAGCTTGTCATTCTTAGCTTCCACTATAGCATAAGTGTCTCTTTGCATTGGAGAGATCCTCAAGCAATTGCTCGAGTAGAGCTGCGGTCAATCTCCCGGCGGGTGTGCTAATGATAGCGGTGTGTAAAAGAGACAAAGCGAAGGTTTGAGGTTACCTCAGATTGGTCCTCCTTGGCCATCAAAGGCCGAGATCTCATCATCATCGAAGAGAATATCGGATCTTCATTCTCATAGAAGTCAGCAAAGCTTATCGGACAAAAATCTTCTCTGAGAGGTATCGAGAATCCTCGAGGGCGGATAGGAATCATCAATTCCGGATGTGCCGCTTAACCATGGCTTTTACATCCTGTGCGTTGCTCTCTTCTGTTCCTCTTTTCTTCTCTTTCTTTTTGGCGTCAGTGCGGGCGATCTGTATTTGTAGTGACGGCTTCTCACGGTTGAAGCATGCTCCTTGATCCGCGGAACCTTTTCTTCCGGGTGAATCACTCAAAATGCGTATGATCTGTCGGTGACTTCCTTTTCGATAGTAGTCGAGCTCATTACGTCGGATCGATTATCTCTTCTCTCATCATTTAGATTATCTCTTTTCTTTTCTTCTATGTGATCTCTTGATCATCGGATACAGTTCTTTACGGAGATCATTGGCTGATCTCCTATCTCTTCCTAAATTTATATTGATAATCTTTATAGAATCTTCGATACTTACCAAGTTGAATATTTGATTTTTCTAGTTTCACAGTAGCGAGCGATCTATTACCCTAACTTATGATGTTTCCAACAGGTTCATTGGCCTTCGATCTGCTGCTGGTTGCCTTAAACGCAACTGATTTAGAAGTTGAGGCTTCAGCGGTCACCTCATCTTCATCTGCTTGTCCTCTTTCAATTAAATCGAACTCGTGAGCTTTAAGGCTTAAGAACAAGCTACTCGGCTTCATCTTTGAAATGTCTTGGCAATCCTTGATTATCGTGACTTTCATATCCCATTTCTTGGTGAGAGATCTTAAGATCTTGTAGTTAATATCCTTGTCTGACATCTCTCTACCAAGTTCTCGTAGCTTATTCACTGACATAGTAATCCTTCCATCGAGTTCGTTGATGGTCTCGTTGGGCAAACATCTTGCTTTTTGAACTTCACCCGTTAAACTTGTAGACTACTGTCTTTGATCTGATCATTTCCCTCGCATATCTCAGCTAGAGTATCCCACATTGCTTTCGCAGTTTTGAGATATTTAATCTTTTCCTTGGTGACCTTATCCATCATTTTCATGATTATATGCCTAGCAATTGTGTCCAGAGTATATAGTTTCCTTTCCTCTGCATCCATCAAGGCTGGGCTTTTTCGTACAAGACTTCCCGGGGCAAAGTCTGGATCTCATCCAACTGCAGGGTTGTCGTGATACATGATGATGGGTCCTCTTTCGATGACTTTCATCATTCTGCCACTAATCGAACCTAGATGGTTGCACATATAAATGGCCCAATCTGCATACTCATCAATTGAGAACTTCAGCAGATCATGATACATACCAGAGGTATTATCCATGCTAAGTGATTTTGGAAAAAGAATGAGTTTTAAAAACGGTTTTTTTCAAGATCTGTTCAATTGACCACAAAGATTCTTCCTCAAGAATCGATGATACTCAAAGCCAGTGGTCTGTAGAACCACTGCTTTGATACAACTTGTAGGTCCCGAACGGGTTTTGTGAGGGCAGAAGTCTAGAGGGGAGGGTGAATAGACTTGAAAAACTTTTGTCTTGGATCGGTGAAAGCGATTAACGATCAGTCGAGTGAATCGATTTAGGCCGATAACCAACTTACTAATCGCTGAAAGGCGGTCGATTCCGTAACTATCGGTTTAACTGATGTCGGAAGCTAAAGTTTTACCGTGTGAAAAACCGGTTTTGATAAATCGATTCCAAAGTCGGTCTTTTAACCGGTTGACTGGCGGGTCAAACTTGATCGGATCGAAGCTTGGTGCTAGGCTGATCTTAACTTTAGAATATGTATGTTGCTTTAATAGTTGTGTGCGATTGTGTAAGCAGATAATCGAAGGCGGTAAAGGCACACAAGATTTATAGTGGTTCGACAAACCGATCCTACGTCCCACTCTTCCCTATCACAAGGGCACCAACTAAACCAATCGGACTTAGATTTTTTTGTGTTAGTCCAACACAAGACACCAACAGATATTTAAAGAGTTCTCCTCAACCGATCCCGTAAATCTAACTAGAAACCCTAGTCGAAATCTTGCTAAACAACTTAACCTAACTTTGGGTTTGGATAATGTTGTTTTGGTTCCAACTATGAAATCTTTTCTCGTGTTTATGGTAGCCTATCAACTAGATGAAAAGATTTCTATACTTAAGAACTTATGGGATGAACACTTAATAAAATAATCTTCTAGTTTCGTGTTCTTCGATGCGAAATCGATTATAAGCTTGAGCTTCTTGATCGTTTGAGGTTTCCATTTTTGTAATCTTCACTTTCTGAAGTGTAATCCATATTTATAGACTTGAAATCAAAGAGCCGTTGGAGAGCAATTTGAATTTCAGGCTATATTTGGTAAACTTGCGGGATTGATGTGGCGTGCTTGAGGCGGCATGGAAAAGCGTGAATAGTGTCTTTATAGCCGTTAGAAAGGCAGCACCAAATCCGTAATTTCGGCTCGATCATCGTGTCTCGTTCTTATTGGTTATGTGAAGCACTTTTTTGGTGTTGTTCTTCCGACTAAGGTTGACATTCTTCTTGTTCGGATCATCGGCGTATGATTTGGTGAAACATCGATTTTCACTGGTGGTGACTTTGATCATCAAGTGGCGATCGGTCTACGATGGAGTCTTCTGGTGCGGTTGACTTAGCTTCAACTAGCGGACTTCGGTGATGTAGGTCTTGGTGCGATCTTACGGAAGTCATCGATCTTCAAGTATTCGAGTTTGAGCTTTATGACGGTGAGATATCGACTTTTATCGGATCGATCGATCTTTTTTTTCTTCTCTTGCATTACGGCTGTTCCGGATATCGGCTATTCTTTGGATCTTGGATCGACCTATACATATTGAGGTTCCCCCTCAATATGTGACCTATCTATTACATCGGTTGTTCTATACATTAATTATCAAGCTGGTATTCTATAAGCGGTAATATAAACATCGATCATAACAAAGTTGGTCTGTCTACGTGTTTTAGAACTTTCATCAAAACTCTAAATTTCCCAACAAACCATCTTGGACCAACCTTTGGATCCTATTCGGATTAATATGACCTAATCTTAGATGATAAAGAAGTGTCTCGTTCACGTTAGTCGAACGTTTTCTTTTAGTGCTCAAAACGGTAGATGTGTTACAGGATGTATTTTGTGAGTGGTGTGCACAGTTAATAGTATAGAGATTATTCCGTAAAGTCCAATGACAGATAAACACGTCGTTATGAAAAACAGTAACATGCTTATTAAAATGAACATAATATCAATCAGAAATTAGTTTAGAAACAGAAAAAAGGTTTTTTTAAAAAACAGTAACAAAAAGAACATCTCTTATAACTAAACTTTTGTCTTCAAAAGACAAGTGCACGTCTCCCACTGCTTCAGCTGCCACTCTCGTAGCATCGCCTAACGTGATGAGGATCTCACTCCCACTAAGTTGTTGGGTCCGTTTGAACCCGTGAAGCAAACATGATCAGTGGATCCCATACCAACTACCCACGGATGAGAAGTATAGCCGCTAAACAAGTTTCAACAACTAGTGCATGAGAATTACCTTTCTTTCTGGCCCTTTTGGGCTTGGAATAGACAAACCTCCATTGTCCTTTTGCACCGCAGTTGAAGCACTTCCCCTTTGGGTTTTCCTTGACACCACCAGTATTCCTCATCTTACCATTGCCCTTGGCAACAATTGAGTTTGATTGCTTATGGCTTTCGGTCCTCTTCTTCTCCTTGCCTTCCCTTGGCCTAGAAGATGAAGACGGACCTCTTGCCGTCAAAGCTTGAGTTTGGTGCCCCATCAACATCTCTGCCGAGACCAAAGCTTGCAACAAAACAGCTAGCGAGGCCAAAATGCTCAAAAATTTTGGGGCAGAGAGTGGAGTACCAAATCGATCTGGGTCTCCAGATCATAATCCGCACCCAGAACCTCAAGTTTGTTCAGATGGGACCATCAATTTTGAGGACGTAATCCCTTACGGGGTTGTCCTCCACCATTTTCAGCGAAAACATCTCTCGCAAGGTGATTTGACGAGCCCCACATTTTTGACTCGTTAGTTGGCTCATCTTGTTTTTGGTGTGTCAAGAATCCACTTGTGCTTTTGTGCAGTTAGGACAATCCTAACTTTTCGTTTTCAATCAACATAGTTTCCTATACAATTCTATTGACTTTAAGTATATTAACAGTTGATTAAAAGGTTGTGACATGCTGAACTGAAATAAACACACATTTTGTGTCAATATCTGGATCAACACAAAGAAAATCACATAATTCAATCACATGAATCATATTAAAATCTCAAAAAAATATGAACATGCATCAGCCAACATCTTAAAACAGTTTAAATGAGCCACGTGGGTGGGTCATCATTTAAATCACATTTAAGCAGGTAACAAACAAGAACAGTTACAAACCTTTAATTTAAAAAAAATAATTAATAGTTGACTCCCACTTGACCAATATAAAATTGACACGGACTTCAGAAAAGTATATGCATATCAATTTTATACCTAAATAATAACCATGATTAAATACAAAATTATTATTTCATTTTGAACGAGCCTCTTGGGAGGGTCATCGTTACCACTAGTAATAATTCACGATCATCCTTTTGAGAATTTATTCATGTAAAAGCTTTCTTTTGGCCGTCCCTTTAGGGAATTTCTTCAAGAGAATTCACAAATAAATAAATCATGGAGGTCAAATTAATTTGATTCAAAACCAAATTACTTATATAAAACATACTTAGTAATTTTTTAGTTTGAGATTTTTCACAAGCAATATCTCATGCAAACACATTAAACGAATTTAAACAGAAGCATAAGAAAGAAAATACATCAAAACAAAACATAAATTAAAAATATTGGGCACAAATTATCCAATTGTCATGGTTTAATTTTGCTTTTCTTGATCTTGAAGAAACTCCGTCTTGATTTCTCCCACTCGTTCATCTCGAAAAAAATTTCATCTCGAATCGCCACACTAAGTAGCTTGCAGCCGGAATACACGTCCGTATCCAGCCGGCCCCTTGGCCGAGCGACCGCACCCGTGCGCCTAGGCACAGCGGGCGTCGCTCCTACAGTTCTCGGCAGCCTCGGCAGGCATCGGCAAGCACCACGCGTACCCGCGTGCGCCCGCGCTCGTGCACTTTCCAGCCTCGGTCGCCTTCGCCCTCATCTGCGCATCCGCCTGTGAACTCCTGGCTCATGCGCGCTTGCCTTATCCGCCTGGCCCGTTCGGCGCACGCCCATCGCGCACCCGTGCCTTGTACCCTAGTGCTCCTGTGCGCCTAGGGCCGATCCCGCCCGACGCCGAGCGTCGTGCCCGTGCGCACCTGGTGACATCCGCGTTACGCGCGTGTCTCCCTTGGCACGTTTCGCGTGATGCACGTCGCCCACGTACGGTTCCGGATCCGTTTTAATTTCTCGTCTTCGTCTTCCTCTTTGATCAGGTTATAATTTATTTAACGAGAAAATAAATAAACCTTAAATCTAGACTAGACTATTACATTGAACAAATCAAATAGCTTAATCTACTCGTGGATTTTCTCACGAGAAAAATAAATTCGAACGAGTCAAATTAAAACCATTCATACGCATGAAATAATTAAACACATTAAATACCATGAAATTTGGATACCTGCAAAACAGATCTAACAATTCTACTATCCAATTTCGAATAAAATTTAACGGCCAACAAATTTAAATAACAATTTAAATACAGAGCTCGAAACCGAAGCTCTAATACTAGTTGTTGGGAAATTCGGGGTGCCCGGATCTATTCGAGGTGTATTTAAATACATATTTAAATTATTCAATTAATTAATAATATGAATTAATCCTAAATCAATTCAACATAATAATAAAACAAGCAATAACAAAACGCGTACACGTAATTCACGTAAATCCTAAACATGCGGAATCTAGGAGTTACGAGATTACATTCCTCTTGTAGAGACAGCCATTGAGACGATGGATCAACCTAAAGTGCATTCTCAAATATGTCTCACATCCACGAACGTAATCCGGTGGAAGGATTCTCACAAACGATTTTAACAAAGGAGAAAATAAAATATTTGTCACTACCTTTGTGGATTTCTAATTATTCCAACACATGGAATTGAATTAGGGAAGAAAAATTCATCCCCTATTTATAACAAGGGGTGGCCAATTTTTTTTCTCTAGAAAAATAAGGAGAAATTTTTTTTTCTTGATCTCCAAAAAATCTTGAATATATTCCATATATTCTTTTCTCCATAAATAAATTTTCCACAGAAATCCCACTTCCCTTTATTACAAGATTTTCACAAAATACAAGGAAACAAGAATCAAGATTTGATTTCTTGAATTTATGGGATAATCTTGTATTCCAAGAATACTTATCTTTTTCCATAAAATCTTTTCAAGAAAATCAAGAAAATCTTTCCTCTTCTTTTTTCCTACAATTTTCGAAAATATCTAGAAAAAAATAGGCAATAATATTTTCTTCTCTTTTTCATTAATTGGACTTTAATTTGGGATATTTGAGGGACCTTTAGGAGAATTAAGATTGGACCTCCAATGGGCTTTGAAACTTTAATATTAAGCCAAAATATTATTCAAGCCTATTAATATTAATTTACTCCACTATAAAATTAATATTGAACTATCCATCTTAATTCATATTACGATGCTTTAATAATATTGCTCCCGGTTATTATTTCCCGTGTTTAAGATTATCTAGTCCACTAATTAATTAAGTCACTAAACAAGCTTTATATTAATTAATATCTTTGTCCTTGGAATAAAGACAACTCAACATTATTATCTATACTGAAAATAAATTTTCACTTGCAAGATTTGGTATGATAAAGCTTCTTAGGCCACCAAGGGGACAAATCAAGCAAGCCGTACTTGCACACGATTCTCCGTATTAAATCTTAGCAATCGTCATGTAACTAATAATATTGCCCAAGATATAAGGTATCGAATCGTGTTGATTGTCTTCCAATCATGAATCAAAGCAATAGTTATTAATTTCACACGATCTTATTTAAGGGACGGAGATTAAGAAATAACGAACCACTGAGGTCTAATTCTTGTATATTCGATACCGAAGAATTTATCCTCCTGTAGGTCCTACTCAGCACATCATAATGCACTAGTGTAATCTCTTGGTCAAGACAAGCCAATCTGAGCCTTACACTTCAACCTTTCATGATGAATTGTTCATTTCCATCTGGGTTGTGAATTTGTACTTAGTTACGAGGAACTGTTAATTTGATCTTCCGTGATCTGGTATCACCAAATTAACTACAATGTAACGCGTACTATTTATTGAACAGGTTTGCAACAAATATATATAACATTCAATTATATTTAATGCAACAGTGATAAATAATTTATTTCAGTAAATAAATAAGAAATTCAGGTAAAAAGCATACTTTCCAGTATAACCCAAACATATTGGAGTCTTCAGAACTTGTACTCTGCTAGTCTCCAGTGTCCTGTAATCTTCGGGTCTTCTGATCATCTTGACACATAGACGAATATATTAAGTTTCCCCTCAATATATGACCTATTCTAAAGCATCAGCTAACTAACAGGTTCAACTGGTTTCCTATCAAATTCATCAGTTGACTAACAGGTTCAACTGATCCTATTAC
Organism: Stenogyne calaminthoides; assembly: GCA_037126765.1. Classification (NCBI taxonomy): domain Eukaryota; kingdom Viridiplantae; phylum Streptophyta; class Magnoliopsida; order Lamiales; family Lamiaceae; genus Stenogyne; species Stenogyne calaminthoides. Next base: position 26,810,649 of record JBBCBC010000027.1, read on the forward strand.
ATGTGTTTTTAGAACTTTCATCAAAACTATAAATTTACTAAAAACCTATATGATTGGGACGGAGGGAGAAGTTAATTCATAATTAGAACATTAATAGTACGATATTATTTCAAAGAATTCTCTTAAAATTGTTATAACAAGAGTTCATGAAATATATGTTAAACGTAGTTTATTTTAGAATTGGGTCTCATGTGCATCTAGGTGTACCGTGCACTCATATTGCATGAAAACATAGTTGTATGTTGGGATAACATTTGCCAGGATCTATCGGGATGACCTCATAAACACAAATTTAAATTAACAATTATTACTAGCATGAATTTACCTAAGTGAATTCAAATAAAAATTACTCCAACAACGTCATGCAAATAAAATTCACATAAAAGATCCTAGCATGCGGAATTTCTAGGAGTTTACGTAAACGTACCTGTTGGAGAGACAGTCTGAGATGGACATGATCAAGTATCTGGCAACCAACCAAAAGTTCTTCTCAAGTATTCCCAAGTCCTTGCTCAATAACCCGGTGGGAGGTTCTCCGATGAACGATTTATAAAACAAAGGAAAAAATAAAATTGTCGCACCACCTTTATGGATTTCTAAAATTTCCAGCACATGGAATTGGTGTGGGGATGAATAAATTCATCCCCTATTTATAAGTAAGGGGGGTTCGAAATTTTGGACTGAAATTAGGGTTAGGAAAGATCTTTTCTTGATCTCCAAGAAATCTTGAATATATCCCACATATTCTTCTTTCCATGTGTATTTTTCCACAAAAATCTCACACCCTTATTTAGCCTTAAATTTCGAAGTTTTCAAGAAGATTTGCAAGATTTGATCTTTCTTGAATTTATGAGATATTCTTATATTCTAAGAATACATATCTTTCTTCATAAAATCTTTCCAAGAAAATCAAGAAAATCTTTCTTCCCTTCCTTACACTAAATTTTCGAAAATCCCATTAAAGATACCAAGTGGGAGATTTCTTGAATTTATGAGATAATCTTGTATTCCAAGAATACTTATATCATTTTCCATAAAATCTTTCCAAGAAAATTTCTTCTCCCTCTTTTCTTTAATATTTTCGAAAAATAAAAAATATTAGGCAACAAAATTTATTTTTATTTTAAGCACATTTTATTTATTGGACTATAATTGGGTTACTTGAGGAGCATTTAGGAGAATTAAGATGGACCTTCCAATGGACTTCTGAATTCCAATATTGAGCCACAATATAATTCAACCCATTAATATTAATTAATACCACTATATAATTAATATTGCACTATCCAACATTAACCCATATTATGGTAATATGGCTCCCGGTCATTATTTCCCGTGTTTAAGATTATTTAGTTCACTAATTAATTAAGCCACTGAAAAGCTTTATATTAATTAATATATTTATCCTTGGAGTAAGGACAACTCAGCTTTATTATCCATACCGGAAAATTAATTCCACTTGCAAGATTTGGTATGATAAAGGTTCTGAGCCCACCAAGGGGACCAATTACACAGGACTTTGCAAGCACACGATTCTCTGTATTAATCTTAGCAATCGTCGTACAATTAATATTATTGCCCAAGATATAGGGTATCGAAGTCTCAATGATTCTCTTCCCATTTATAAGTCAAAGCAATAACTACTAACCGCACACGGTCCTTATTAAGTGACAGAGATTAAGAAATCAACAACCACTGAGGTCTAACTCTTCATCCCATAAGTCAGTGCGAATGAGTTTATCCTCTCTGCAGGTCCGCTTCAGCACATCGAATGCACTAGTGTAATCTCTTGGTCAAGACAAGTCAATCTGAGACTTACACATCAACTTCTACCAATAGACTGTTCAGGTCTATTTAGGTTGTGAAACACGCACTAGTTTACAAGGGACTGTTAACGTGATCTTCTGTGATCTGGTATCACCACGTTAACTACAATGTAACATGTGCTATTATATGAACGATTTGCAATAAATATATATAACATTCAATCATATTTAAAGCAACAGTGATAAATAATTTATTTCAGTAAATAAGTGTTTAATACATAGGTTATACGAAGTAAAAGCACACTTTCGCTTATAACCCCAACAATCTCCCACCTATACTCAAAGTCTGTTTTTAAGTATACCACAACACATCTAATGTATTATACAGTGACATCTAATGTCACCTACATCAACCTAATAATATATCTCTCACTTATAATCAAAGAAGATTGGCAACACTCTTGACACCCATTCCTTCCACATGTCTCTCGAGTGTTAACAGAGGCATACCCATTTGAATGGCTTTAGTCCATCTTTGGACCTTTTTATCTCCTCTCTTAGCTTGATTTTTTCGTATAAGATGGTATTTACTTTCAATGTGTTTCTTTGGCCTTGTGGGCTCTCGGTTCCCATGAATTGCAAATCGCCCAAACAAAAAAAAAACCATGATTGTCTTTGGGCAAATTCGAACGACGTCCAAGTCCATAGAAGTTCTTTTCTTCTTTCTCGCTTCGTCAAGCTACATATTCGGCTTCCATGGTAGAAAGCGATGCAAGCGCTTGACTTCTCCATGCATTCCCGGACAAAACCATTACCCGAGGTAGATTTTTCCGGAATCTATATCCGATTGGAACATCTCGAAACAAAGATTGGTAAACCAACATTTTATCCCGAAGTTCTTTTAGGATACTTTAGAATGTTCTTTACGGTAGTCCAGTGTTATTTCTGGGATTACTTTGATATCTTGCTACCATGCCAACGGCGTAGAAAATATCGGTCGTGCACAATATTGGATACATTCTTCGCATAAGGATGCCTTTCATGTCATCTATCTCCCATTGTGTCTTGGGACACATGTCTTTCGATAGATGGATTTCGTGCTGAAGGGTACAAAACCTTTCTTGGAATCTTGCATGTTGAATCACTTCAAAAAAAGTGTCTATGTATGAAACTGCGATCGATCATTCTTTTCTTTTCGATCTCGGTGATCTTGATCCCAAGAATATGGATCGGCTTTAAGTCCTTCATATCAAACTGTTTTTGACCATACCCTTACGTCGACAAAACCTTTACATCGTTTTTCGGGAGCGAAGAATATCGTCACGATAGTATTAAGAATACCAAAGGGTGGTTCCGAGATAACTTTCAAACTCGTTTTGATCAAACCTTAAGACTTGATTACATGATCAAAACATTGGTTCCAAGCCCTTGCTTTAGTCCATAAATGGACTTCCTTAGCTTGCAAACAAGGTGCTCTTGGCCTTTCGCGATTTTCGAGTTGTTGCATATAGATTTCCTTCAAGACTCCTTGTTTGTCTTGACATCCATTTGCCGGATCTCAAAATCTAGATGTGCACTATTGCAAGGAACCTGAATGGACTTAAGCATGACTCTGGTGAAAAGGTTTCTTCATAATCCCTCTTTTTAAGTGTATCCCTTTGCCACAAACCTAGCTTTAAAGGTCTCGACCTTCCCGTCCGGGCCCTCTTTTTTCTCTTGTAGACCCACTTGCATCCAATGGGTTTTACCCCCACTGGTGGTTCCACTAGCCCCCCACACTTGATTATGATCCATTGAGCCCATCTCGCTTCCATTGTGATGAATCCTTATCTTGGACTCCTTTATATCAAGATTCTCCTATCCCCATGAATCTCTCGGGTTGTCGAACAACCTCCCACTACGTCGAGGGTTCGGTTGTGTTGGTGTTTGTATATCTCAGTTGGTAAAGGATTTTGCCCTCTTATTTAAATAAGGTAATCTCACTTTTGGGCTTTCTATTGTTCAAAAAGTCTTCTTCCAAAAATCTAAAGTGCGTACTTATTACCACCTTTTGATCTTCGGGACCATAGAACATACACCCTTTCGTTCCCATGGGATATCCTATAAACAACCTTAGTTCCTAACGTGTATCCAACTTACCTGCTTCCTTGTCTAGCACGTATGTCGAACACCCCCAAATCCTAAGATGTCTCAGACTGGGCTTGCGCCCGGTCCACAACTCTTTAGGGGTTTTGGGAACAAATTTGGATGGTACCAAATTTAGAACATAAGTCGTTGTTTCCAAGGCATAACCCCGAAAACGACTTGGGAAGATCTGAATAACTCATCATGGATCTGACCATTTCTAAGAGTGTTCAGTTTCTTCGATTTCGCAACCCCATTTTGTTGAGGGGTTCCGGGTGCAGTCAATTGGGAAACAATGCCCTCGTCTGACAAGTAGTTCAAAAACTCATCGCTGAGGTATTCGCCTCCACGATCAGATCATAGGAACTTGATACTCTTTTCCATATGATTCTCCACTTTGGCTTTGAACTCTTTGAATTTATCAAAGGTTTCCGATTTGTGTTTCATCAGGAAAATGTATCCGAATCTTGAGTAATCATCAGTGAATGTCACGAAATACTCATAACCACCTCTAGCTTTGGTTGACATTGGACCACACACGTCAGTGTGAACGATTTGCAACACTTCTGTGGCTCTATTCCCCTTGGCTCCAAATGCCCTCTTGGTCATTTTACCCTCCAAACATGATTCGCATGTTGAAAATGATTCCATCTATAGGTCCAACAATGAACCATTTTTCACCAACCTTTGGATCCTATTTAGATTAATATGACCTAATCTTAGATGCCAAAGAAGTGTCTCGATCACCTTTTCTGAACGTTTTCTCTTATTGTTTGAAATAGTCGATGTGTTATAAGATGCATTTTGTGAGTGGTGTGCACAATTAATAGTATAGAGATTGTTCTGCAACGTTCCATGATAGATAAACACATCGTTATGAAAAATAGTAACTTGTTTAGAAAAATGAACAGAATATCCATCAATAAATAGTTTTGAAACTAAAATAAGTTTTTTACGAAAAATAGGAACGTAAAGAACATCTCTTAAAACTAAAGTCTTGTCTTCAAAAGACAGGTGCACGTCTCCCACTGCTTCAGCTGCTACTCTAGTAGCATTGCCTTAGTGTGATGAGGATCTCACTTCCACTAAGTTGTCGGGTCAACTTGAACCCCCGTAACGTGAAACAAACATGATCAGTGGATCCAGATCCATTACCCACGAGTGGGTAGCATATGCCGCTAAACAAGTTTCAACAACTAGTGCATGAGAATTACCTTTCTTCCCATTCCTCTTAGGCTTGGGACAGGCAGACCTCCAATGTCCTTTCTCACTGCAGTTGAAACACTTCCTCTTTGGATTTTTCTTGACACCACCAGCATCCCTCATCTTACCATTGCCCTTGGCAACAGTTGAGTTTGATTGCTTATGGCCTTTTTGTCCTCTTCTTCTTCTTGCCTTCCCTTGGCCTAGAAGATGAAGACGGACCACTTGCCGTCAAAACTTGAGTTTGGTACCCCATCAATGTCTCTGCCAAGACCAAAGCTTGCAACAAAACAGCTAGCGAGGCCAAAATGCTCAAAACTTTTGGGGCAGAGAGTGGAGTACCAAATCGATCTGGGTCTCCAGATCATAATCCGCACCCAGAACCTCAAGTTTGTTCAGATGGGCCATCAATTTTGAGGACGTAATCCCTTACGGGGTTGTCCTCCACCATTTTCAGCGAAAACATCTCTCGCAAGGTGATCTGACGAGCCCCGCGTTTTTGACTCGTCAGTTGGCTCATCTGATTTTTTCGGTGTGTCAAGAATCCACTTGTGCTTTTGTGCAGTTAGGACAATCATAATTTTTCATTTCCAATCAACATAGTTTCCTATACAATTCTATTGACTTTAAGTATATTAACAGAGGATTAAAAGGTTACGACATGCTGAACTGAAATAAATAACAATTTGTATAAGCACAAATTTATCACATAATTCGATCACATTATTCATATCAAAATCTCAAAACAATATGAATATGCATCAGCCAACATCTCAAAACAGTTTAAATAGGTCACGTTGGGTGATCTGTCTATTTAAACAGATTTAAGCAGGTTACAAACAGGAACAATTACAAACCTTTAATTCAAAATTAATAGTCGGCTCCCACTTGAACAATATAAAATTGACAGGGACTTCGGAGAAGTATATGCATATCAATTTTATACCTAAGTAATAACCATGATTATAAATAGAACTATTACTTTGTTTTGAACGAGCCTCGTTGGGAGGGTCATCGTCGCCACTGATAATAATTCACAATCATCCTTTTGGGAATTTATTCATGTGAAAACTATCTTTTGGCCGTTCCGTTGGGGAAATTTCTCCAAAACAATTCACAAATAAATAAATCATGGAGGTCAATATTGACGTAATTTTATTATCCGGAATAAAATTTGTTAATTAAAACATACTTAGTAATTTTCAAAAGTGAGATTTTCTTTAGACAATTTTAAAATCATGCAAACACATTTAACAAATAAAATTGCACGAATTTAAAACAAGCATCAAGATAAAATAAATCAAGTTGGGCATATATATCCAACTGTCATGAGTTAAATTTCATATCTTGATCTCGAGAAATCGTCTCTTCTTTTGCCTTCATCGTTCGTCTCGAAAGGCTCCCACTGAATCCACAACAATTCTTTAATTAGTGTCCACCATCTTGGGTTAGGACGACGTCAGGAAAATGAGTAGCTCACGACCCGGAAAGTGAGTCCGCGTGCTCCTAGGCGCACACCTCGGTCCGGCTCGGCCATCTCATCCCGTCGCCCAAGGCACATGTGCGCGGAGCATCACCGGACGCGCCCGCATCAGGGTCCCCGCCCAAGGTCCGAAACAACCCGCCCAAGACGCCCGCTTTGGCTGCGCGAAAGTGCAGCGTGCGACCCCATCACCCATCAACCCCCTGGCCCTAGCACGTGTCTTCTTGCCCCGTCAAGATCCCACTGGCGTCTGGCGAGGTCGCTAGGCATTCCTCTAGCCCATGTGCTCCCTAACCCGCTTTCGCGTCACGTCCGGGCACTTGGAAGACCGTCTTTAATTCTCCATCTCCGTCTTCGTTCACGATCAGGTTGCAATTTATTTACGAAAAATAAATAAACCTAGATCTAGACTAGTCTAGTACATTTAACAAATCAAACAAATACTAATCTACTCGTGGATTTTCTCACGAGGCAAAATGAATCGAACGAATTGAATTAAAAACCAATAATTTATTTGCATGTAAATAAGCACATTAAAAAAACCATGACAATTGGATACCTGCAAAATAGATCTAACAGTTCTACTATCCAATTTCAAATTTTAATGAACAACAATTTAAATTACAGTTTAAAAGATCAGATCCCGAACCAGGGCTCTGATACCAGTTGTTGGGATAACATTTGCCAGGATCTATCGGGATGACCTCATAAACATAAATTTAAATTAACAATTATTACTAGCATGAATTTACCTAAGTGAATTCAAATAATAATTACACCAACAACGTCATGCAAATAAAATTCACGTAAAAGATCATAGCATGCAGAATTTCTAGGAGTTTACGTAAACGTACCCGTTGGAGAGACAGTCTGAGATGGACAGGATCAAGTATCTGTCTACCAACCAAAAGTCCTTCTCAAGTATTCCCAAGTCCTCGCTCAATAACTCGGTGGGAGGTTCTCTGATGAACGATTTTTAAAACAAAGGAAAAAATAAAATTGTTGCACCACCTTTGTGGATTTCTAATATTTCCAGCACATGGAATTGGTAAGTAAGGGGGGTTCGAAATTTTGGACTGAAATTAGGGTTAGGAAAGATCTTTTCTTGATCTCCAAGAAATCTTGAATATATCCCATATATTTTTCTTTCCATGTGTATTTTTTCACAAAAATCTCACACCCTTATTTAGCCTTAAATTTTGAAATTTTCAAGAAGATTTGCAAGATTGGATCTTTCTTGAATTTATGAGATATTCTTGTATTCCAAGAATACATATCTTTCTTCATAAAATCATTCCAAAAAAATCAAGAAAATCTTTCTTCCCTTCCTTACACAAAATTTTCGAAAATCCCATTAAAGATATCAAGTGGGAGATTTCTTGAATTTATGAGAAAATCTTGTATTCCAAGAATACTTATATCATTTTCCATAAAATCTTTCCAAGAAAATTTCTTCTCCCTCTTTTCTTTAATATTTTCGAAAAATACAAAATATTAGGCAACAAAATTTATTTTTATTTTAAGCACCTTTTATTTATTGGACTATAATTGGGCTACTTGAGGGGCCTTTATGAGAATTAAGATGGACCTTCCAATGGACTTCTGAATTCCAATATTGAGCCACAATATAATCAGCCCATTAATATTAATTAATACCACTATATAATTAATATTGCACTATCCAATCTTAACCCATATTACGGTAATATGGCTCCCGCTCATTATTTCCCGTGTTTAAGATTATTTAGTCCACTAATTAATTATGCCACTGAAAAGCTTTATATTAATTAATAACTTTATCCTTGGAGTAAGGACAGCTCAGGTTTATTATCCATACCACTTGCAAGATTTGGTATGATAAAGGTTCTGAGCCCACCAAGGGGACCAATCACGCAAGACTTTGCAAGCACACGATTCTCTGTATTAATCTTAGCAACCGTCATACAATTAATATTATTGCCCAAGATATAGGGTATCGAAGTCTCAATGATTCTCTTCCCATTTATAAATCAAAGCAATAATTACTAACCGCACACGGTCCTTATTAAGTGACAGAGATTAAGAAATCAACAACCACTGAGGTCTAACTCTTCATCCCATAAGTCAGTGCGAATGAGTTTATCCTCTCTGCAGGTCCGCTTCAGCACATCGAATGCACTAGTGTAATCTCTTGGTCAAGACAAGTCAATCTGAGACTTACACATCAACTTCTACCAATAAACTGTTCGGGTCTATCTAGGTTGTGAAACACGCACTAGTTTACAAGGGACTGTTAACGTGATCTTCTGTGATTTGGTATCACCACGTTAACTACAATGTAACATGTGCTATTATATGAACGATTTGCAATAAATATATAAAACATTCAATCATATTTAAAGCAACAGTGATAAATAATTTATTTCAGTAAATAAGTGTTTAATATATAGGTTATACAAAGTAAAAACATAATTTCACGTATAACCCCAACATTGTATTGTTCAGTGTAAACAAGTTGCATCTTTTAGTATAACAAGTTACACGATTCTAAAATGCACTATGAATGCACGATGCATACAAGACTTAACTTTATAGTGCATTCATCTTTCTTGCTAATTTGAAAATAAGTGTTGGCCAGGTGAATTCTGAAAACTATGGGAATGTCAGATTTAGAGGATATGGGACAATGATCACAACTACTCTGAACAATAAGTTTTTGAGAACTAGAAAGATGAAAGACCTCAGAGTAGATGATATGAATAATATTATATTTGTGTTAACTAGTGGAAGATTTATTGTATGGGAAAACAAACTTCCATGTGCTCATTTGACTAGATATATTATGTGCTGCATAAGTTAAGTATTTTCAACTGTGCCTTCAAAGAACTCTACTGTGTTGACAGGGGAACAAAAAATTTTGTTATATAGAATAAGTCACCTCCAGGTGATTTAGGTCAAATTATTTTTGATAATATGATGACTTATTCTGGAAAACTTGGTAATTAAGAAATATATACTGCCTTATCCAAGTTTGATATATAATGTTTTGTAGGATAAAGTGTTTGACAGACCTAAAGCTATAACATTAGTGAATTTGTTGCTTGTTTTGACATTTCTCTTGCAATAAGGTTTGGAGACAAGGATTTTGATCTTCCAATCATAGGTCTTGCAAGAAGAAGACCAAATGTTGTCCATCCCATTGGGGACACTTCAGTAAACATTGAACATATTGATGGTGTTACTTATGCCACTCTTTCTACTAACTAAATTCTAAAATAGATTGATGTTCTTCAAGACACAATTAATAGTCTAGTTAGGCAACAAGATTTATGGAGAATGCTTCTTTCTCCTCCCACAGAGGGAATAAGGCCTGATGTTGCTAGATTAAGTGGATATATTTATTGTGATCAGAATCAAAACCAACAAGATGTTGATGATGAAGATACTAATGCTACTAAAGTGGATGCATAAGATGTTGGTGATGGTGGACAGAATGTTGTTGGACATGTTGCTGCTAAAAATACTGAAGATGAAGAAAATGTTGCTGATGATTATGTTATTTTATTGGTGAAGTGCGGTGGAGTCCGCGTAGATTCAAGAAGTTGCAATTGAATTGTTCAACCCATTCCTCTCTCTTACTTTGTTTAGTATTTCATTAAGTCCATGTGTTGGACAACATTCTAGGAAATATAATAGATTTTCCCTTTCTCCTAGCACTAACTCATATTACTATATGTTATTCGCAACATTCTTGTATGTAGGTTGATGAACTAAAAGGTTCTAAGTAATGCGGTTGCAGTTATACAAGAGTGATGAGTTGAAGACATAATGAGTGGTTTCTAGCATCAGGAAGATAATGGGGGAATGATTTTTAGGTCTCTCCAAATTCACCGAATAGTTGTGATATGCAGTTGAGTTTGTGATTTATATATACAAGATACATAGAACAACAAATATAAATACAAAATAATATCAATTGAATTATAATTTTACAAAGTTGGTAGTTATTGATTCTCCCTGTTTTTCTTCAATAAATACTTTATGAAGATTGAAGATTAAGAGAGTCATCTATCGAGTGGCAAACAAGTAATTAAATATTGAGTGTGATAGAGCATCTAGTTTTGCTAGGGTTATTGTCTTCTCGTTTTGTGTTGGTTGGGTGGTATAAACATTCCTATCGACATCAGATCTATTTCGAGTGTATGTTAGGTTGAATATGAAAATTTTCAGACTTATAGATAGATATTTTAGGTGGTGTGTTTACATTTTATCTTTTTAGATCTTGAGTTAAGGTCTTTGTTTGTATCACTATAAGTTATAGTGAAGATTTCACCCTTAGGCACATATAGGTTAATTTACTCTATACAAAGTTTTGAATCTATTTCCAAAGTTTATTTAAGTTTCCGCGGTTATATATTATCTTTTATGTTGTGCAATATATGGGATCTGATTATAAATCGAGCTTTGTTATTCTATTTCGTTCAAATTCAGAGGTGATTGTGTTTGATAATTAGAACCAAAAAAATACGACACTATCAGAGAAAGTGAATTATGCACAAGACAACCATTGAGAGCAATAACAATTTCAAACCATTGGAATTCATGAATAAGTTAAGAAAAAAAGTTGAGAACTTAATTGTTGGGATATTTTAGTTTTGATTATTTATGCCAAAACATTGTTTAATTATCAACTTGTATTGTTTAAGTTCATTTCTAAAGGTAACAAGTTGAGGGGGAATTGAACAAGTTGAGGGGGAACTAATCTGAAGTCTCCTGAGAAAATAGGTCTGAAGAAAAGTGGCCTGAATGGAAGAAGGCTGAGTCTAAGATCGCTGAATGTCAGATGGCTTGAATGCTGAAATCCTTAATGTTGAAATGCTAATTCTTTGGAATCTGAATCGTGAGTCTTTGGAATCACGAATCCGAATCTTTGGAATCTCAATCCTAAGTCTTTGAAATCACGAAGTCTTTGAATCCTAAATCTCGAATGCTAATCCCGAGTCCGAGTCTTTGAATCTCGAGTCTTTGAGTTCGATTCACGAATGTTGAATGTTGATTTTAGAAGTTGCAGAAATTACAGAATAGTAAGTCGTGGTTAAGTGAGGTAGTTGAAGAGGCAATCCCGTGGAGGGTGATAAGTCCAGAGGCGAACCCGTGAGGTTATAAGTCCAGTTGAGTGAGAACTCATTAAACATCTGTAAGCAATCCCGCAAGTGTAGGCAATCCCTTGAGAGAGAAGTAGTGGTTAAGTGAGGTAGTTGAAGAGGCAATCCCGTGGAGGGTGATAAGTCCAGAGGCGAACCCGTGAGGGTGATAAGTCTAGTTGAGTGAGAACTCATTAAACATTTGTAAGCAATCCCGCAAGGGAGGGTAGGAAATCCCGTGGAGGGAGATAAGTCCCGTTTGAGTGAGAGCTCTATAAATATCTGATTGTACTGTGTTGACTAACACAATAAACTAGTCGAGTGAGTTGAAGGAATTTCCCTACGGATAAGGGAGAGTGGACGTAGGAGCTTGAGTCTCCAAACCACTATATTTTGTTGTGTTCTTTATTGCTTTATGTTCTTGTCATATGCAAATGTTTAATAACAAGCAAAGCAATTCCTTGAGAATTTTTTTTTTTAAATCACAATTTCCCCTCTTTTTTTTTTTGTAGAATTAAATTATTTTTCGGGACCAACATTAATTTTTTTACACGGTAGTCAAAGCAAGCAAAAAGTGTGAAAAGCTAAATAACAAGTGCCCCAAGCTATTACTAAAGGAACTAGGAAGGAGGGTTGCATTCGTCCTCCATTGTAACGCCGAAATCCAGAATGAAGCCTTTATCGCTTTAACACTCTAGATTCAAGTTGTCACTTAGTAACCAAAAACCCGAATTAAAAAAAATCATTTTAAAGTAATGCATCGAGTAAAACATATAAGTTTTCACAGTTAATAATGATTTATAAATCACGAGTAGTGTGGGCCCCTTTATTAAAACTAGATTGTTCCATAATATTAATAATCAGTCAATTAAAAGATAACATACATTTTAATCATCGAGCAACTTTTAAAAGAGTTTGTTGCTCGGCGTAAGAATAAATTCGCCAATTATAAGAGTGAAGCATTTATGTTAGAGTTCTATATAAGCGTAAAGATATATATGCATCAATATTCTTAATGTTTGGGAAACTCCGTGTCAATCCTGCTTTCTTTGCTCTTGCCCTCAAGTCCTAAACACCGAAATGGTATTAAAAAGGGGGGGCGTGAGCTACTTCTCATGTATGGACATCATGTACGCTACTTTACAGATTGGCAGTACGCCGAAATATAATTATCTTGGTATTTTATTAAAGAATTGTTCATACGCTTTTGCGTAGATGATTGTGGAGGTTCGTACGGAGTCTTTGTGTAGACTAGTTCGTAACTTGGTGTCTTATGGTATTCTTATTTTTAGTTTAATTTCATAACATTGATGATATTCATAGGATATCATCCATCATGATCATTTGATCATAAACATTTCATTTAAATCATTTGAATTCATTTTGGGACACTTCCAACCTTGCGCATGATAATTATCATGTGGGAATCCCCTTTGAGTTTAGTCCAACCTACATGAAAAAACGCATGATAATTATCATGTGGACTTAATAAAAATATTCTTCTTGATCGTGTTCTTGCGGAAATCGAAATTAGCTTGAGCTTCTTGATTGTTCGTTTTCGTTTCTTATTTTCGTATCTCACTCTAAAGTGTGATCCCATATATATAGACCTTGAAATCAAAGAGCCGTTGGAGAGCAATTTGAATTTGGCTATATTTAGTGAACTTGCAGAGGCTTGATGTGACTAGCCGAGAGCGGCATGGCGGAAAAGTGAATTTGTACTTTGTAGCCGTTTTAGAGAGGTAAAATCAAATCCCAATTATTATCGGCTCCGATCATCGTGTCTTGTTCTTATTGGATAGCAGACTCACTTTTGATCTTTGTTCTTCCAACTAAACTTGACATTCTTCTTATTGAGATCATCGGCGTATGATTAGGTGAAACATCGATTTCACTGGTGGTGACTTTGATCGGTCTACGATAGAGTCTTCAGGTCTTGGTTGGCTTGCTTCAACTAGCGAACCAGTGATGTAGGTCTTCAGGTCCGATCATCCGGAAGTCATCGATCTTCGAGTATCACCGAGTTTGAGCTTCATGACTTCGGTGAGATATCTGTTGGATCGGATCGTCCGATCTTCTGTTCTTTTCTAAGCGTTCGCCTTTTATCGGATATCGGCTTGTTTCTTTGAGTCTTGGATCGACCTATACATATTGAGTTCCCCCTCAATATGTGACCTATCTATTACATCGGTTGTTCTATCTGATTAATTATCAACTGGTCTCCTATGCGAGTAATATAAACATCGATCGACTAATGTGTCCATTGGTCCTATTACATGTGTTGTTGGAACTTTCATCAAAACTATAAATTTCCCAACAATTTCCCCCCTTTTTGATGAAACCAAAACACTTAGAGAAACCAAAAATGATTGATAAGAAATAGAAGCGATTAAGAGCATGTAATCAGAAGACAATGTAACTTTGTCTTAGGATCAGAAAAAAAATAAATTTTTCTCATTAAAGAATGATGATTACATGTTACATCAAAAAAGTTTGAAAATAAGCGCAGCTGATCCTGAGTAGTCTTCTGATTCTTCACTCTTTGGGCTTGTATCCTTCTGGCATCTCTCTTTGATCTTGAGGAATGTTGAAAATCTGATAAAGTTTCCATTTGACATCATCAATTTGCTGAGGATCAGTTATTTGCGTTCTGCTCAGGATGTCAAAGTAGAATCTTTGAAATGCTGTCTGTCGAATAGCCATCTGCCTTCGAGTACACGGATGATCATATTCTTGGCGAGTTATTTTTACATTGACCGGCTTGGCCTCATTCTCCGAGATACTTGGAAAATCCGGGTATTTATTTTCTAACGGTTGAGGAATTCTTCATCGGGAGATTCTTCTTGTGGAACAAGATTAAGAACAAAGGCATCGAAGCCATTCGCCGATCTTGTTCCATTCCTCAAATTTCTTAGCATGCCAATTGTTTTTGGGATGATCTCATCAACTCTTCTTTGGCGGCTTAGGTTACGATGCGGATTTTCCGCCCTTCCTTTCTTCACTCTCAAATTGAATTTCTTCTTGATTTTACGCCTCTGTCATTTTACGCCCTTCTTTCTTCTTGGCATTTTCGGGCCTATACGCTATCTCTGCTCTTTGGACATCTTTTCGGCCGATTTTTTTTACATGCGTATCTCCGGGTTTTTGTTCTTCTCGAGTTTGTGATGTCCCTTCATCAGTTGGTTTCTCCTCTGTCCTTCCCCTTTTTGGTTTGATCAAAAAAAGTAGTGAGGTGGGAGGTCGAGAGAACCAAAGTTCAACTGCGATCGCCTTGTTGAGATACGCAGCAGATATACCTTGAGTTTGGCTTGAGTTAGATTTTGAATCGTTGATCTCGGCTCCGTCTTGGCCAATTCCATAGCGATAGAGAGTGTTGTGATCAACTTGTCAAGTTTCTCTTACATCAATTCTAGCTTGTCATTGAGCATCGAAGAAAACTTGTTGTTTATCCACTTAGAGTCGATTTGGCATGTTGCGGTCTTTATCGATTCGGTGTCGCTTGATGAGACCTGATTTGGGGAAGCGATCTTTGATTGCCCCAATGGGAAATAGCTATTTCCTTTGATCTTTATTTCGTTGAAAGCAATTCGCCTTTGATTCTCTCGATCCCTCAACTTCTTCTCTCGGGGAGATCTTTGAGACAAGATCGATCTCCGAAGTTGATCGATAGTGGCGTGTGATGTTGGAGCGTTAGTTGTCACTTGATCGGATTCGATTGTTTGTGCCTCGGTGGTTGGTCATGAAGCAAAGCACAGTTCCACTATCATCGGCGCTCTGCATCCTTCATAGTGGCATGCCGGGGAGCTTTGTCGGCGATCTCCGATTAAGTCTGTTAAAGCAACCCTAACCAACCGCGTGGATCGAGCTTCATGATTTAGCGATTATCGGCTCATTTGGTGATCCCCCTTTTGCGAATTTCCTCATGTCGAAATCGGAAGTCGCAAACTCATCTTTTGCACCGCCCATACATTCTATAATTATTATATGAAAAGAAGCTTTTTAATCGAAGATCTCTCGGTGAGGATCTCCAAAACTTCCTCTCTTATGACAGGTTGGGCGACCCAGTGCAGGTACGGCTCATCAATCTCTCTTTTCGATTGATTCGATCAATTTCCCGTTATGATCTTTGTTGATGATCGGACTCGAGGATTATCGGTCGATTCAATTTGATGAGGTATAGAAGGTTCCGTTGTGCTTGAGTTGGCGGAAGTTGGTGGTCGGTTCGACTGCGGAGGTTACTGGCGTAGGCAGTCTTGTTTCCTGACGATTAAACTACGGTTCGAAGGAATGCGATTTCGGAGTTCGCGAGCGGTGGAAAGGATAGGAGAGACATGCTTCGGCGGCCGTTATTCGCGGCGGTGAAACGATTTGGAGCTTGAGGAGAAGGAGATTGATCGGAACGTGCTTTCCTCGAGAGTGATCTGGCGAGCTCTCGGCAAGCGGCCTACTGTCGATGTTTCACTGATTTTTGTGGTGCAGCAACAGATTACGGCGCTCCTTCTTCATCGACTCATCTTCTAGCATCGAGTCATGGGAGCTTGCTTCGCCTTCTTGACCTCTTCTCACAGGCCTGATTTTCTTTTCTTCTTCTTGGGGGCATCTGGTGGGCCTTACGGGGGTCCTTCACCCGGTTCAGTGATTTCGCCAGCATCTCAGTGCGTGCGAAGAAGTTGCCTTCTTGCCTTTTCCTTTCTTGGATTTTTGGAATTTCGGGCATATCATCGTCCGGTGGCCAAAAATGATTGAAATGTTGTGAAAGCCTTTATAGGACTTGATCCATTACATTTCCCATTTGGCCTTTGGCAATTTATCTTGAAGGATAAGCGCAACCTTGTTGAGATTCTTGATCTTCTTCTTCGAGACATACTGCCTCCTCCACTCATCTACTCCAAATTTCTCATGTTCTGGAGAGAATGGCCTTGAGGAACCCGTGCAATTGATGTTCTTCGGCTTCATCAATTATTGCGATCATCTTTATGCAGTTTGGTGATGTAATAATATTCTGGGCTGAATGCAATACCCATTATTGTTTTTGACAATATGTCAAACAACAATCGGTATTTTCTCTTGAGCATTGGCACGACAAATCTCAAGTATGATGTTTGTCGGCCTCTAAGAAAACTCTTTTACGATCGGCTCGTCTTGGTCTCCTGTAATGGGCGGCGAGATCCGTCCTTTGGGTAAAGTGAACAGACGGGTTATGTCGCATTAAATCGATCCGATTTTCGTTGCTCTGTATTTGTCGAAAGTAGTTCTTCTCCTGGAGCATCCGTATCCACTCTTAAATTCCTTTGGAATTCTAGTGCTTCATCTTTGCATCCTTTGGATTGCGTTGAGCGGCGGTATAAAATTTCTCAAGGCACCTTTTGAAGAATTTGCTCGACCTCCATGGATTAGGATCAGTGATATTGAGCTGCATGCGAACTTATCATCCACGATCCTTTTGCGATTCGCATAGTTGCATATAATTTTGCCCATACCGTGAGTGATCATTCACAATCTACAGATAAGATAGATTCGGTTAGAGAGTTGTGCATTAATACAAAGAATATCACACAGGCGGAAACTAAGAGGCAATAAAGCATAACACAGTAGAAACATTTAAGATCAATGGATTTACAAAGATGCATCAAATAAACATATATTACCGGATTACATTTTTTTTGAAAAAGATGATTTTTGAAACTTAGGAAAACACTTTGAATCGAGAGAAGTATCTGGAGTTTTAGGAGAATAGATCGCAAGTTTGTGAAATGGAAAACTCCGGTGCTTTTTTGATGAACTTTATAAAGGCGAGGAGGGAAGAAGAAGACACGATTTTGAAGATCAACCGTTTGAAAAGATTAAACGCCCTCAGATTAAGCGGTTTTGATCGTAGGTCGGAAAGGAAAACGCGTCGAAAAACTTTTTGGATTTAAAAAGCACGTTTAATAGCAGTTAATACATGTACCCCTTACGTCCGCATTAAATGATTTGCAGAGAATACGTCACACGGATAATGGGTACAATAAGGCAAATAATATCCGATAAGATCCAGATAAATAAGCAAAGAACAAGAAAAAAAAAAAGCGTGTCTGGTTGGTGATATTGTAATCGGTCAATACCACTCATCCATGTTGATTTCACTTGTTGATCTTAGTATTCCATCTAAGCCTTAAAATTTCCTAGCCCGATCCTTTTAAGCGATCTTCTTCACTTGCATCGATTTGTTGAGGTTTCAAGCTCAACCGATCTTCCTTGAATCGTCGATTTTTTGCGATCCTCCTTTATCGGTTGAAGTTCCCCTTCAAGCGATATTTCTATTTTCCATAGGTCGATGCATCGATTTTTGGAGTTTTAAGCTAAATTTGATCTTATCATCGATCGACTTCAAATGTATCGATTTTGGTTGACATAATCTGATTCTTCTCGGATCAAGTCAATTCTTGGGATAAGTGTTACCATGAAAACTTAGTCTAGAATAGTAGTCTCTATTCCTAAGTTGGTAGCGATTTGTATTTGCATAATTATAAATGCAGATCTTTCGATATGTCAATCCATAGTAAATTTATCCAACTATCGATCGGCGTGATTCTACCACATTTGTCCTTTTTTGGTGATTTCTCTAAAAGGTTTTGAAAACTTGAATTTGCATTTGCACCCTTGTTTGGCCTCTATAAATTGGACCAATTGTTTTTACACAACATAACCCATTCACCATACTTATTTTCTTTGTAAAATCATGTATCCTAGTGAACCCTTATTTCCGGTTAAACTTAAGGCAAATATCTTTACCCCTTTTCAATGATTTGACTTCTCAAATCAACCCTTTCGTCCTTATTGTTTGTTTTCGTTATCGTCAAAAGATTTCACATACGATTGTTGCAAAGCTTCTCTACCACCATGGGCGGGCTGTTTGTTAAAGCGAGAAGACACTTCTCCCTAACCGTATGCACCTTGTGTGTCTATCGTTATGGCGTAACTACCATCAACAGACTTAGTACGAAAATGAACGTGAGTTTGATATGCGATCTTGATCAGTCAACAACTGATCTTCGTATATCACCTCACCATTTAACAGCTGGAGAGCCCACTGACTCTTTCTTAGGGCTCTTGGCTTAAAAATCCTATCAAGGCCGCCGTCGCTCCATTTTTCTTGATCTTCAGCCTCTGCGAGCGCCTTGATATATTCTTTCTTTAAAGCCTCTCTCACCCCTTGTTAAGTGGGGAAAATGAGAGCATCGATTTAAAATCTCTCTCTCTCCTGCTCCACTTGGGCTAGGATGAGGGTTTACGGTTATAGGTTTAGGGTTTTGGGTTATCACTTATGTATTGACCTCCGGGTCCTTTGTACTTGTATCCTGTAATGTAACATGACCTTCGGGTCTTTATCAATGAAAAGTTCTATTATTCCATTGTTGTGTAAAATTCCTGTATCTTTATGCGATTTTAAGCTTTAATCTTGTGAATATCACTTGTAAATCTTGCTTGTTTGAATATAAACAATCGACTCATAAAGATGTAAAATAGTCCAACCGATTTAATCGATATTCCTTTTAAAATGGCGTTTCCTTTAATCGATAAACCTTAAATCGATCGGTTCCTTTAACACGATAATCTGTAGATCGATCGATTTCTCACATCGGTCCTTGGTCGATCTTACGATCGATTGAGATACCAAACTCAACCGATTTCTTTCAACTTTGGTTAGTCTCTCAACCGGTGGTTTTTGGAGATCATTAAAGTCAAACATTTTGGGTGCATTTTCTCCAAGATCCGGAAGCCTAGCTCATTGCATAATTCTCTGAATCGATCTCGACTAGTGGCTTGGTTAGAATATCGACTTTACGTATATCGGTATGAATCTTTTTCCATTACGATATTCTTTTCAACATGATCTCTTATAAAATGGTGTCGACATCCACATGCTTGCATCTTGTGTGTAGAAGCGGGATTACGAAAGTGATTGCAATAACACTATTACATCACGAAAATAGGTACATTGGTAACTTCAATGTTATAATCCCTCATTTCGGCCGACTAAGCGAGCGATTGGGAACAACGACTTCTATGACCATATATTACCTTGATAGTAGATGTCGAATGCCCGATATCCGCTTCTTTGAAAACCACGAGATCGGTTTACTTCCTAAGAATGACATGTTCACGAGGTGGATTTTACGTCAATCTTGCAACCTCCATAATCGAATCGAATACCCACTAAGCTCTAGATTATCATCGATGGGTAAAATAAACCAAGATTTACCGTCCCCTTCAGGATACTTAAGAATCGGCTGCCATTTGCTTCTAGGTGGCTTATCATTGGATTTACCTAAAATCGGCACATACACCCTCTGCGAAGGTTATATACGGTTCTATTTGGCGATCGGTATAGTAGAGATCCAATGAGAGCCCTATATTCATACGATTTGTTTTCGACCATCCTCATACGGATCCATCTTGAATCCGGTCATCATAGGAATTTTGGCTTCCTTACAATTTTGAACTCCAAACTTAGCCAATAAATTCCTAGTGTACTTTGCTTGGCAGATGAATATCCCTTCTGCACTTTGCTTCACTTGAAGACCCAGAAAGTAATTCATCTGACCCATCATGGACATCTCGAACTTCCCTTGCATCAGTTTGCTGAATCTTTCACATAGACTCTTGTTAGGAGATCCAAGAAGATGATGTCGATCACGTGAATCTGAACCATCAGAATATCTTTTCCATCTTCTATTCTGAATAAGGTTCTATCCACTGTTCCTTTAGTGAACCCACTATTGATCAAGAACTGAGAGAGTGTATCATACCAAGCTCGAGGAGCTTGTTTCAGGCCATAGAGAGCTTTTCTTAAGCGGTACACTTGGTTTGCCCTTTTCAAAGCACGGAGGTTGTTCGACATAAACTTCCTCTGCTAGTATCCCGTTTAAGAAAAAGAACTCTTTCGTCCATCGATACACGATGAACCCTTTGTGGGAAGCATATGCAGAAAACAGCGAATGGCTTCTAAGCGGCGGCCCGGTGCAAAGGTCTCATCATAATCAATTTCTTCCGATTGTGAATACCCTTTTAGGAACAAGTCTTGCCTTATTTACGGTGATAGCGTTTTTCTCATCTCTCTTGTTCTTGAATACCCACCGTTGCCAATAACGTCTTGATGACTTGGTGCGTCTACCGGTTCCCAAACTTGATTTTGCCGAAGCTGTTCGGCTCTTCTGCGCATGGCTAGAATCCGACTTGCGTCTTGTAGAGCTTCCTCTATTGTTGTTGGTTCCTTCATAGGCGGATATGACAATACATGGCACTTTCACCAATCGAAATCTAGTTTTAACTTTATCGATGGGTCTCCGTTTATCGATCGGTTGGATGATTTGGTTATCCGTGTCCTTCCATTACGATTTGCGTCGGTTTTGGAGAACATCGTCCGTTTCGATAAAATTTCATTACTAGCGATTGGGAGTGTTGCAGAGTTATGATCCACTTGATAAGAACAAGTCTCGGTGATGTTGGACTCATCATGTCGATGTCGTTTCGTGGGAACTTCAGATGTTTCCTGAGCCGGATGGTTCGATTGATCTTATCTCGGTATGTAAACTTCTTCATCGGCGGTTTTTCGTACCTTAGGATCTCGAATGATCCGGTGAATCGACTAGATCGGAATGTATATTGTTACAATTTCGATTCTTTTTCCTTGATCGTTAGGTGATCCATTTTACGAACATCGGGTTCTTGTTGATCGAATACATCTTGTTACGGTTGATTTCTCTTGATGGGAAGATGCTTCATCAAAGACTACATGGGGTGTTTCTTCCACAAGTAGAAGATGTAAATGCATTTGTAGACCACGAAAGCCTTGCTAGATGAGGAATATCCTAGAAATATACCCTCATCGACTTGGCCTCAAAGTCTTCAATGACACTTCCCATTGTTGTGTATGAAGCACTTACACCCAAAAACATGGAAGTAAGAGACACGAGGTTTTCGTCCTTCCACAGTTCATAGGGTGTTTTGTAGTGAGCCTTAGTCGAAGACATACATTACGTGTATGGCATGCGGTGTTGATTATACGCTTGAAACGGCAGTATCGCGTGTTCGGCTAACATTGTGCGGCGGCTTCTTTGAGGGTTCTGTTCCTCCGTTCAAATTTACTCCATTTTGTTGGCGTCCTCGCGGTGATGTTTAATCTTTGTATACCAAACTTAGAGCAAAAATCAGTAATAAAGAGTTGAATTGCATACCTTTATCGATCGATTTTTACTACTGCGACACCCTTCTCATTTTGTAATCGTTTTAGCATTTCGGGTATCTTCGTAGTCGTCTCATTCTTCTTGTGTAAGAATATAACCCGAGTAAACTTGGAATAATCATCCACGATTACTAGAGTATATTTCGTCCGTTGAGATCGATTTGGTGTGGCGGGTCGAATAGATCCATATGAAGTATTGCAGCGATTCTCTTTGGATGCCGATCAAAATTCCCTTGAATGAAGCTTTATTTTGTTTTCCTTTTCGACATGCGATACATATGCGATACTTTGAAAATACTTCATTTGGGAGTCCTTCTACTAGAGACATCCTTGCTATTTTGTTAAGAGTTTTAAAGTTCGGATGGCTCATTCTTTTGTGCGAGTCAATCGCTACTTTTGGAACTCTTGACAATTAGGCATGCATTTCTTGGGCAAGCTGTTCCAATCATTTTGTGTAGATCGTCCCTTTCCTTGAACCGGTTAGCAAAATCGTTGAGTGGCTCGATTCTTGATAGTGCATTGATCGATCGAGAACTCAACACTTTGAATCCGTTGTCGCGAGAATTGTGAAACCGATAGTAGGTTGTGCTTCGGACCTTGACATCTGAGACTCGATTACTTGTACATCATCATTCTCTAAGGTTAGAACCCTTTGGTATAGCCAAAGTTATCATCACCGAAAAGAGTACACGCGGGCCTTTACATTTCTATGTAAGAGTTGAGGAGATGTTTGCTTCGGTCATGTGCCTTGAGCATCCACTATCGATGTACCGGATAGTTGCTTGCACACCTCTTTTGTTGGCGGACCCGCGAACACGCAATCGGTCGGGCTTTAGGTACCCCCTTTTAGATTGGGTCTGAGGGGTTAGGATTAGTTTTGGGAATCCATACAAAGCGAGCACTTCTATTGTGATCGGTTAGATCGAAGGCTTGATTTGTCTCCCATACACGTCAACATAATCATACATCTCTTTATATCTTTCTTTTTTTGTATGATCATTAGTGTGAACCTTGGATGAATTAGAAGATTTGGGATTTTCCTTTTTCATGTTTGTCTTCTTCTTATCGATTGTGGTTCGGTCTGGTGACCCTAGATTTACGATTATAGGGGTAGGTAATGATTTGCTACCATTAAAGATTCATATCTTTTAGGCATAGATGGTTTTTGCGGTTTACACGAAGCATGCTTTTTAGGCGGTGACCTTGATTGGGTCTCAGTTGTACTTCCCTTTTTACGGTTGTCTTTTCGATTCTGATCTGTTGATTAGGTTGAGGTTTCTTGAAAGAAGCTGGGTTCTTACGTTGATTCCTCGGTGATGCTTTACTAGTTAAGGTCCATTTTTTCATACGGTTAGGCACCGCCTTACACCGCTCAAATTGGTCCTTTTCCTTATTAGATACATATTTGGTTGTTGATGTATCTTTGTAAATTTGTGCGAATACACCTTTTTTTGAGATGAATCACGGGGCTTTTGAGGATGTGGAAGGGTTGTCATAGCCAAGTCCCTTCTTATTAATCGTTGTTCGAAAATAGGCGTTCATATCTTGAGCGGTTTTAGATGATTTTGAAAAAACCTCCATTTTCTTCACCTTGATTATCCTCGGATGATTTTAGACTTTCATCTTTTGGAGCAGCTCATGAATTTTTGCTTGTAGGATTTTGAAGTCATCGACTTCTTTGTTTGTTAATTAATCGATCTTTGATCGCTTCTCGATCGAAGCTTTAACCCGAGAATTTTAAATTCCTCGGTTGCCTTCGGAAAGGCCGGTGATCGGGTTAGGAGGCTTTACATAGATCATTTTCTTTATGGTGATTATTTACGGTCCTCGACTTATCATTTTCGACTTCACTATAGCATAAGTGTCTCTTGCATTGGAGAGATCCTCAAGCAATTGCTCGAGTAGATTTGCAAAGTCGATCTCGGCGGTGTGCTAATGATAGCATGTGTAGAAAAGCATAAAGCGGGTTTGGAGGTTACCTCAGTTGGTCCTCCGGCCATCAGGCGAGATCTCATCATCGTCTGAAGAGAATATCGGATCTTCATTTTCATAGAAGTCAACAAAGACTGGCGGTCGGGAAGTCTTCTCTGAAGGAGTATCGAGTCCTCGAGAGGCGGATAGGAATCGTTAATTCTGACGTATCGGCCAACCATGGCTCTTCTGTCTTTATAACGTTGCTCTCTTACATTTCCTCTTTTCTTCCCTTTCTCTTGGCGTCAGTGCAGGCGGTCTGCGCTATAGTGACTGGCTTCTCACGGTTGAAGCACGCTCCTTGATCCACCGATCCTTTCCTTCGGGTGAATCCTCCGTCTGTATGACCTATCGGGTGATTTCCCTTTTCGATAGTAGTCGAGCTTCTTACATCGATTGGTTATCTCTTCCTTCCTCCGTCGACTATCTCTTTTCCTTTCATCTCTGTGATCCTTCGATCATCGATCTGGTTCTTTTCGGGAATCATTGGGCTGATCTCCTATCTAAATCTCGGCTATGTTGATAGTCCTTATAGAATCTTCGATACTTACCAAGTTGAGCGTTTGATTTCTCAAGCTTTACGGTAGCGAGCGTCTGTTACGGCGACTCACTATATTCCCAACATGTTTGTTGGCCTTCGATTCTTTCTTTGGTTGCCTTAAAATGGCCCGATTTTTGAAGTTGAGGCTTGGTGGGCACCTCATCTTCATCCGCTTGTCCTCTCTCAATCAAATCGAACTCGTGAGCTTTAAGGCTCAAGAACAAGCTGCTTGGCTTCATTTTGAGATGTCTTGGCAATCCTTGATCCACCGTGACCTTCATATCCCACTTCTTGGTGAGAGACCTTAGAATTTTGTAGTTGATATCTTTATCGGACATCTCTCTTCCAAGTTCTCGAAGCTTGTTTATAGACATTGTAATTCTTCCATCGAGTTCGTTGATGGTTTCGTTTGGGCAACATCTTGGTTTCTCGAACTTCACCGGTTCGCTTGTAGACGGCTATCTTTTATCCTGTTCATTTCCCTCAGATATATTTCAGCGAGTATCCCACATTGCTTTCATGATTTGAGATACTTAATCTTTTCTTTGGTGACCTTATCCATTGTTTTTCATGATAATATGCCTTGCGATAGTATCTAGAGTATGCGATTTCTCTCTTCGCATCCATCAAATTTGGGCTTTTTTCGCGCACAAGACTTTCGGGGCAAAGTCGTATCTCTCCCGCGGGGTTGTCGTAATAAATGATGATGGGTCTCTTTTCGATGACTTCCATCATTCTCCCTTAATCGAGCCTAGATGGTTGGACATATATATGGCCCAATCTGGCATACTCATCGATTGAGAACTTGTTGAGATCATGATACATACGAGGTGTTATCCATCTTTGAGTGATTTTGGAAAATGAATGAGTTTTAAAAGCGGTTTTCAAGATCGATTGAGTTGACCACAAAGATTCTTCCTCAAGAATCGATGATACCGAGTCGATTGGTGCAGCCAGAACCATGACTCGATACCACTTGTAGGTCGACGGGTTTAGTGAGGCGAAGTCTAGAGGGAGGGTGAATAGACTTACGAAAAACTTTTCGTCTTGGTCGGTGTGAGGCGTTAACTTTGATCGAGTGCGAGTGAATCGGTTTAGGCGATAACCAACTTCTTGTCGCTGAAGCGGATCGGTTCGGTAACTATCGGTTTAAGCGATGTGTGCGGAAGCTTAAGTTTACCCGTGTGAAAAACCGGTTTTGATAAATCGATTCAAGGTTAATCTTTTAATCGGTTGGTGAAGTGTCAAGTATGATCGATCGAAGCTTGGTGCTAGGTGATCTCAACTTGGAATATGTATCGCTTTAAAGGTTGTGTGCGATTATGTGAGCAGTTAATCAAAGCATTAGTGGCACACAAGATTTATAGTGGTTCGGACAAACCGATCCCACGTCGTCTCTTCCCTATCAAAAGGCACCGACTTAACCAAGCTGGACTTTGTTTTATGTGTAAGTCCAAACAAGACAACCGACTAGATGTTTAAAGAGTTCACACTCAACCGATCCCGAAATCGAGAACTAGAAACCCTAGTGCGAAATCTTGCTAAACAACTTAACCTAACTTGGGGGTTTGGGTAAGATTGTTGAGGTTCAACTATGAAATCTTTTCTTTGCGTATAAGTAGCCTAATCGGCTAGATGAAAAGATTTCTATGCTAAGAACTTATGGGATGAACACTTAATAAAAATATTCTTCTTGATCGTGTTCTTGTGCGGAAATCTGAAATTAGCTTGAGCTTCTTGATTGTTGGCGTTTTTCGTTTCTTATTTCGTATCTCACTCTAAAGTGTGATCCCATATATATAGACCTTGAAATCAAAAGAGCCGTTGGAAGCAATTTGAATTTCAGGCTATATTTAGTAGAACTTGCGAGGCTTGATGTGACTAACCGGGAATGGAATGGCGGCGTGAATTTGTAATTTGTAGCCGTTTGAGAGGTAAAATCAAATCCGCAATTATCGGCTCGATCATCGTGTCTTGTTCTTATTGGATAGCGGACTCACTTTTCGGTCTTTGTTCTTCCAACTAAGCTTGACATTCTTCTTGTTCGAGATCATCGGCGTATGATTAGGTGAAACATCGATTTCTGGTGGTGACTGTCGATCGGTCTGAATCGATCGATCTACTGATAAGTGTTCGGTGCGGTTGACTTAGCTTCAACTAGCGGACCCGTCGATGTAGGTATTCAGGTCGATCATTTGGAAGCCATCGATCTTCGAGTATCGAGTTTGAGCTTCATGACTTGGTGAGATATCATTTGGATCGATCGTCGATCTTACGTTTTCTTTCTAAGCGTTACGGCACATGGGATATCGACTTGTTCTTTGAGTCTTCAGAATCGACCTATACATATTGAGTTCCCCCTCAATATGTGACCTATCTATTACATCGGTTGTTCTATCAAATAATTATCAACCGGTCTCCTATGCAGTAATATAAACATCGGTACCTATGTGTCTGTTGGTCCTATTACATGTGTTGTTGGAACTTTCATCAAAACTATAAATTTCCCAACATGGGACACTGGTAACAGCTACCACGTGCAATCCCCTCTTACAACTTCCCACCTCCTTCGTGAAATCGCATTTTATGTATCTCGTAAGATACATATCATATCATTCATAAGCTTGCCATTTTTATTAATTATTTTCTTGTGTTCTTATAGATTGGTATTTGTTTAGTTCAGTTCGAAATACACCAACAATCCATATAACATTCAAGGCAATACAGTAATGACAGCCACCTCGTTAACTTTAAGAAAAGTTATAAGACTTGAAACTGGTTTGAGAGTTTGAGCGTGGCGGTGATCGTCAAACTTTGATTTGACAAAGACTTCCCTAAAGACAATATTTTTATGTTCTCGTCATTAATATTTTTTATTGAAGTAAGTTATTCATAAGTTTATCGATGATGTTAAACCCCGTTCTTTAGATTTTATTACTCGTGAGTTTTATTCGAACTTTTACTTTAACCGGCTATTGGAGTTTATTAATGATGTCCCAAAATTATCACGTGCAAGAATAAAGATTTAAGATCTAATTTCAGCTTGACACAGGTTTAGAAAACAATTTTATGAAATTGTTTATATAGTACTAAAATTCATCAAATAATTCACAAAGCCAGATAAGAGCATTTAGTATTTGATTATGATTTTAAAAAAAAAATCGTATCAAGAAGTTTGGTTGTTCTTCAGATTCACAATATAAACTTCACAAATTCATAACTCTTTATTTGCAAGTTCAAATCTTATGAATTCTGAGGAGCATGTTTATGTATTGTTATAATTTAGAACTGCATTATATATTTTCTACAAAGATCATGTGTATAGTGTTTGGAAAACTTCTAAATTAATAACAAGTGATTTCTTAACAAAAGGTCCTAAAGGAATCTCAAATAAGTGGCATAAAAAGGAAAATAAAACACATATGGTTTGTGAATGAGATAAAATTATCCAAAAATCATAATACTAACTAATAAGCCTCATAAAAGTTTAAGTATTTAGTTTTGACATTTTTCGGAAAGTTAGTGTCCCCAAATTGTGATTTTCTTTCATTTTTGCGAGTTGTTTCCCATTTATTCGTTAATCCGATCGAGGTGAAAATTTAGGGCTTTTAAAGTTTGTAATCTGAAGTTTACTGTCGTGAAAAATCATTTGGAAATAACGATCGGAAGTTGGTTTAAAAGTGTCATGAAAGTCAGGTGTTTGAACACATCCCTTGTTCAAAGAAAACACCCAGTTTTTACCTTACTTTTATAACGTACATAACTTTTTACACGATTAACGGAATGACCCATATTCTTTTATTTAGAAACTACTGTATGTCAAGAATATAATCCTTTTTTATTCAGTTCAAAAGAAGCTTTTTACAGAAAGTTATAGACGAGTGAAGTTACCTCACTCATACTGAATTTTTCCAGCACTTCACACTTTACGAAATAAATCATAACTCTGATTCTACTCAATGAAAAATTACGAGATTTTATACGAATATAGTAGACTTGATGAATTTTAACTTTCTGCTAGTTTCATCTCAAAATAATTTCTAGAACTTGAGATATGAATTTTTAAAGTTATTATTTAGGAATTTCGAGTAGCAGTTTTTTCCCGAAATTCCAGTTTTGAGCGACCATGTTCGAGCGTAAAAACGAGTAGCGTAACGACACCAAAATTGAATATTGAGGCTAAGATTATGCACTACACATATAAGGGAGAACAAAGGTGTTTTAAAACACAAATTTACAGTACAACAGAGTACTCGACGGCATAGCCGAAAATCAGTCGGAAACAGTTTTGACGTTTCAACTTGACATATTTGAGCGTAAATTTCGGCAGCATAACGGTACAATTTTTGAAAACCAAAAATACGAGCATGACGTCTACACTTCACACAACATGTACGAGTTCTAATTTAGCAAAATCCAACACGTTCAAATACCAAAATACTTCACCGAAGATCATACGAGCACCAAGTTCAAGTTTTGTTCGGAGGTTACCTTTGTCATTCCTTCCCCTGTTTTCTACAGCCGATCAGAACTTCCTTGCTTCTTACAAACTTGGAGCCCCTTGATTTGGGTTTTAGATGATGGTTTCATGCTTGAATTCAAGAAAAATTGAAGAGTGAGAAAGATGAAGACGTGAGCTTCATGGAGTCAAGTGGGTTTCTTAATTTTTCATGGATTATAAGAATTGTATGGATTATATACCTTGATAGATGATGGATGAAGCTCCTTGCAGCTGGAAGTGAAGAAAATCAGTTGCTCTCATGGAAGGAGAAGGATCGAAGCTTGAAGGTGAAGAAGAGAAAGATGAATTCTATCTTTCTTGAAGCTATGGTGTAGATAATCTTTGTGTTGGGTGTTTGGGGAAGTAATTTGGCAGGGGTTCGACTCATTTTTTGCATGTGTGAGATGGTTGATTATTGATGGAGTATGTATGTATATATAGAGGAAGAAGCACGACTGAAGAGATGATGAAATGAAAGTGTTTTTGGTGTAATTTCATTTTGATGAATAGTAACCAGCGTGGTGGCGGAGTGTGGACCAAGTGTCGACCGTGGCGAGGATAGAATGCCATAGGATATTTATTTGATCGTGATATTCATTACAATTAGTATTATCCGTATTCTAGAGTAGCAATTTCGTTAATTAAAATTCACGGTCTCGTTATAAATAATTGTGTTGGTCCCGATTTCTGGAAATCCATGAGTGCGGAAAATACCATGTAATGCATATAAAACAGGGGTGAGGGCAGAGTGATTCCAATTTTTCTTTTTTGCTTTTAAGAACGATGTGTGTTTTGCTTATAATCAAATGCATATGGCAAGTAAGAACATAAAGCAGTAAAGAACACACGATTTTATAGTGGTTCGGACAACTCGTCCTACATCCACTCTTCCCTTTATGGGGCACCAGCTTAACCAACTGGACTTAGTTTAACGTGTTAGTCCAACACCCAACACATGTTTACCGAGTTCTCACTCAAACGGGACTTATCTCCCTCACGGGATTGCTTAGATGTTTACCGAGTTCACACTCAAACGGGACTTATCACCCTCACGGGATCGCCTACCCTCCCTTTCGGAATTGCTAGATGTTTACCGAGTTCACACTCACCTACAAACTTATCCTATCAAACTTATTTGGGTAAGGTTTGTTTGGTTTCCAACTAGGTTGAGGTTTTCCCTTACATTTGTTTAGCCTCAATGCTAAGGATGAAAAAATCTCTCTAAGCTTAGGATATTACATTTGTGCTTAGATCTAGGATAGAACACTCTGAATATATGCGTGTATTTCTTGCTCGGTGTTCTATGATGGAAATCTTTGGATGATTTGGCTCGTATTTCGATGGTTCGCATTTCTCCACTTCCACCACGAATAATGAAGGAAGAACTTGTATTTATAGTGTGGATTTGAATGTTACCGTTGGATGGAGTCACATTCAAATCTATACTATTCTGTAGCTTTTGCAGCCTTTTTGGGCTGGTTGTCTTCCTCTCATTGGTCCACGTCAGCTGAATCTAACGGCTATAATCTTCAGGATCTTCTGAGTCTTAAGGTTTCTATAGGGTCTTCAGGATTCTTCTGAGTCTCAGGATACTTTTACTCAGGATTCTTGATTGTGAGACTTCTCTTGGCCGGACCTTAATCGTCGGTATACTAACACTTTCGAGTTAAGCGAGTTTAGCTCTTCGATTTCTTCGACAATCGACCCTCAGTCCCTAGCTTTTCAGCTAATTGATCATCGATGGTGTTACGATTCTCAGTGAACATGACTTCAGAGGACTTATCTCTAGGTGACATCAGATCAGTACGCATGTGTTTACTGTTCAGATCTTCTGACTCTTGTCTTACGATTTGAGTACTACGATCCGGTATCTGATTTTTGGTTTTCGATATCGATTTCTTCTCACGATCGATCGGCTCCGATCAGATCGATCTCTAAATCGATTCGGGCCGTATCATGTTAGCTCATCGATTAGCATTTTAGGTCGGTTGCATCAGGTTATCTCGTCGATCTCGATCCGCGTCGATCTCGTCGGTCTTATACGCTCCTCTTCGATCAACAACCTCCTCTTACGATCCGGTCATCGATCGGGTCATCAATCATCCGATCTTGATCTTCAGTCCATCGATCGGGTAACTTTTGATTCTTCTGATCAGCTGGCTTAGCTTTTCTTTTCTTTTGATTTTACTCAGCTTATCAGTTAACTCCGGAACTCATCTTACTCATCTGATCTCGACCAGTCTCCGTCTGCAGCCCTCGTCGATCTCGATCATCTCAAATCGATTTCGTGAGTTCCCCCTCAACTTGTTCTCTTGTTCCCCCTCAACCTGTTATATGTAGATTAGCTTCAATAACACAAGTTGATAATGTTTTGGCCAGTGATTTCATAACCGGTTTGAACCGGCCGGTTCAACCGATTGAACCGGGAATCGGCCGACAAATCGGTCGAAATACCCCCTGAAAACCATTTTTCAGGTCGAACCGGGATTAACCGGTTAAAACCGAAAAAACCGGTTCAACCGGAAAACCGCCGAACCGGAAGAACCGGTTTTCCCTTCTTTTAAAAAAAAATTAAATAATTTATACTCCCTATTTATCTCTTTGCCGGTGAAGATGGGCTTTTGCTCGAACAGGCATTGTCGCACTATTTATCAAATAATTGAGTTCACCCATCAAGATGAAGGGATACACAGTCGAAACCCCTCAAAAATCGAGCAAATCAAAGGGATTCAAACTCCAAAATACCTCAAGATCGATCGAACAAACCGAAGGGATACCTCAAAATTGAGCAAATTGAGGGGATACAGACTCCAACACCTCAAGATCGAGTAACTAGAAAGGATACAAAGTCAAAATTCCCCCCCAAAAAAAGAGCCAAAATAAAATAAATCGTGCTTTTGTTGATCGATGAGTTTACCGAAGAACTAGGGATTACAGAGGCTAAGTGTATTTCATATGGGCTATGTATAATTTCAGAGAGGATAGATCGGAGAAAGATTTTAGAGGGAGAGGGAGACGATGCAAGAGAGAGGGATGAACTAGAGTTTGAGAAGATGAAGAAGGTTCGAGAGAGTAGTGGGAATAATGATTTAGGGTAGAGATAAGAATGCTTAGTGCATATTGTGATTGGATGCGTGTATTTTAATTGGGTTGAGTGTATTTTGTATGAAATGGATTATGTGTATTCTGGATGGGCTAAATGTATTTTATTTGGGTCATGTATTTTGGTTTGGGTTAATTGTAGATTTAATTTTATTTATTTCACCGGTTGAACCGCCGATTCGACCGGTTGGACCGGTCGAACCGTCAACCGGTGGCTAGTCCGGTTTGATCATCGGTTTGGTTATGAAAACACTGGTTTTGGCATAATTCATCAAAACTAAAATATCTCAATAATTTCCCCCTTTTTGATAATGATGCCAAAATATTTAAAATATATGCATTTATACAGAGATCGGTTTTTTTTTCCACATAGATCAGTTCAGATGGTCACATTGGAAACAGTGAACTTTTGAACTCCCGCTCTGATACAAATTGTTGGTCCCGATTTCTGGAAACCCATGAGTGCGGAAAATACCATGTAATGCATATAAAACAGGGGTGAGGGCAGAGTGATTCCAAATTTTCTTTTTTGCTTTTAAGAACGATGTGTGTTTTGCTTATAATCAAATGCATATGGCAAGTGAGAACATAAAGCAGTAAAGAACACACGATTTTATAGTGGTTCGGACAACTCGTCCTACATCCACTCTTCCCTTCATGGGGCACCAACTTAACCAACTGGACTTAGTTTAACGTGTTAATCCAACACCCAATAGATGTTTACCGAGTTCTCACTCAAACGGGACTTATCTCCCTCACGGGATTGCTTAGATGTTTACCGAGTTCACACTCAAACGGGACTTATCACCCTCACGGGATCGCCTACCCTCCCTTTCGGAATTGCTAGATGTTTACCGAGTTCACACTCACCTACAAAATTATCCTATCAAACTGATTTGGGTAAGGTTTGTTTGGTTTCCAACTAGGTTGAGGTTTTCCCTTACATTTGTTTAGCTTCAATGCTAAGGATGAGAAAATCTCTCTAAGCTTAGGATATTACATTTGTGCTTAGATCTAGGATAGAACACTCTGAATATATGCGTGTATTTCTTGCTCAGTGTTCTATGGTCAACATCTTTGGATGATTTGGCTCAGAGCTTCGATGGTTCACGATTTCTCCACTTCCACCACGAATAATGAAGGAAGAACTTGTATTTATAGTGTGGATTTGAATGTTACCGTTGGATGAGTCACATTCAAATCCATATTAAGCTTTAGCTTTTGACCTTTACGGGTTGGTTGTCTTTCTCTCATTGGTCACGTCGTCAATTTGAATCTAGCGGTATAATCTTAAGGATCTTACGAGTCTTGAGTTTCTTACGAGTCTTGGATTCTTGAGTCTCCGGATACTTTTACTCGGGATTCTTGATTGATAGACTTCTCTTGGCGGACCTTATCGATCGGTATCACGACACTTTCGGGTTAGCGAGTTGACTCTTCGACTTCGAAACAATCGACCCTCAGTCACTGCTTTTCGAGCTTGCCCGATCATCGATGGCGTTCGATTCTCAGTGAACATGACTTCAGATGACTTATCTCTAGGTGACATCAAATCGATGCGCTGTGTTTCTTGTTGGATCTTCGACTCTTGTCTTCGATTTGGTCGCTGACGACTGGTATCTGAATTTACGGTTTTACGATATCGATTTCTTCTACTTTGATCCCGATCGGCTTCTTTGATCAGATCGATCGCTATCGATTCAACATATCGAGTTAGCTCATCGATTTTAGCATTTTTAGTCGGTTGCATCGAGGTTATCTCATCGATCTCGATCACGTCTGATCTCGATCAGTCTTATCTGCTCCTCTTCTGATCAGCAACCTCCTCTTCTGATCTGGTCATCTGATCAGGTCATCTGATCTTCTGATCTCAGGTCCATCTGATCAGGTAACTTCTGATTCTTCTGATCAACTGGCTTAGCTTTTCTTTTCTTCTGATTTTGCTCAGCTCATCAATTAACTTCGGAACTCATCTTACTCATCTGATCTCGATCAGTCTCGTCTGATCTCGATCATCTTCGTCTGATTTCGTGAGTTCCCCCTCAACTTGTTCTCTTGTTCCCCCTCAACTTGTTATCTGTAGATTAGCATCAATAACACAAGTTGATAATGTTTTGGCATATTTCATCAAAACTAAAATATCCCAACAAATATGTGTAAATCAATCTTCCTTATCGATTTAATATTTTTAAAAATACTTGACCCATTAAATATATTAAACATGTTATGTGGATATATGGACAGGGTTGAGATGAGATCCGTACACCAGTTGCACATAAGACTTTGTCTTAAATATTTGTATATTTTTTTCATTAATGAATTCTCTCTGGTTGTTATAAGATTATTATGCATTATAAATTTTAAGGAAAATCACACCAACTTGTATTTTTGTTCTGTGATTTTGATGAAGGTAGAACACTCTTTGAATATATTTTTATATTGTGTTCTATGGTGGGAAAACTTGAGTATATGTTCTCTTAGCTCGGTAGCATCGTTTGCTATATTCTCCGCACTTCCACACGTAATAATGAAGGAAGAACTTGTATTTATAGTGTGGATTTGAATGTTACCGTTGGAGAGAATCACATTCAAATCCATACTATTCTTTGTAAGTTCTGCAGCTTTTTCAGGCTGGTTGTCTTCCTCTCATTGGTCCACGTCAGCTGAATTCCAACGGCTATATTCCTCAGTTTCTTCGCTTCGGAACATTCAGGTTATACTGAGCATTCAGTACATTACTGAGTCTTCAGTAATTACTGTGCCTTCAGTATCCTTTGTCTTCAGTATCTTCAGTCTTTTGTCTTACATTGTGTCTTGGTGTTTTTCGAGTCTTCGGTGATATCTTGATTGATATCTTTGAGTCTTCATCTTGAGTCTTGATTTCTCGATCTTATCTTGAGTCTTGATTTCTCAGTCTCATATTGAGTCTTGATTCTTTCGATTTCATCTTGAGTCTTGAGTTTCTCGATTTCATCTTGAGTCTTGGCTTTCTTGAGTCTTGAATCTTGAATCTATCTGATCTATATCTGCGGACTATACAAGTCGCGAATAACATCTGAACACTCTAAAACTGAATCCTGACTCATCTATCAAGATTATCCTGAACATGTCATACTCAGGGGCTTTGGGATCTAATCAAAATCTTCTTTATTAAATTCATCTCCCAACAATGTCATATAGCAGTTGTGCTTTACCGGAAAAAAATTCAGTGTGAATTGTTTTGACTTTAAAAAGACTTGTAGAGATTATTTCTCTCAAATTTTCATTCTACTATAAATCTACTTGCTTATATCTTCTCTCTTGTGTGTGTGATAAAAGAGCAATTGTAGATCTTTAGTTGGTTTTTCATTTTCTCATTTTGCAGATCTCTCTTATCTTTCCTTTTGTGGCTTTCAAGTTATCAGAGGTAGAACCCTTATTTTTCTGGGCGTGTTTTTCCATCACATATGTGTGTCTATTCTTGAAATTTAATGTGTTGAGTTGATGTTTGATTTATTAAAGACGTTATTACTATGTTGTATGTGTGTGTATGTGTATATATGAGCTTGTTTATTGATTTGCATTCCGTCTCAAAATAACTTGTTGAATTTGTAGATCTAAATTTTATTGGATATGTTCTCTCTTTTGAATTGCAATTCTAGTTAAAATATATAAGTTAATTAATCTCTTTAGATCTTGAATAAGATTTGTACAATCTTTCTGGATAAATATGTGTAAATCAATCTTACTTATTGATTTAATATTTTTAAAAATACTTGACCCATTAAATATATTAAACATGTTATGTGGATATATGGACAGGGTTGAGATGAGATCCGTACACCAGTTGCACATAAGACTTTGTCTTAAATATTTGTATATTTTTTTCATTAATGAATTCTCTCTGGTTGTTATAAGATTATTATGCATTATAAATTTTAAGGAAAATCACTCCAACTTGTATTTTTGTTCTGTGATTTTGATGAAGGTTCTATTGGAAAGTTGCTCTGTCTGTATTCCAAGAATGAAATTCATTTCTCCTATCATGCTTATTTCAAGTTTATTTTGCATGAAAATAGAGAATTTCTTAAGAGATGAGCATACTCCTAAGGGGTTTCGAATCTGAGACCTAAAGGAGTATACTCTGGGTTCCCAAGCCTACACTAATTGGCCAACCCTTGGGGGTTCCAAATATGATATTGTTGACATAGACTTGTACTGATCCCATCTTTTATTTAAAAAGAACCATTTTCATTATTTAGAAGATGTTCTGTTAGTATATCATATCATGCTCTTTGTGTTTGCTCTAGACCATATAGTGCTTTTCTTTATCAGAAAATCATATCTCTATTTAAATTTTTAAATATAGGTGGTTGCTCTACATAAACTTCTAAAATCTGATATACTATGAAGTACATATGATTACATATGCTAGAAATATTATTATGATTGCTTCAAGACTAGCAAATGGTGCAATATTTAATTAAAATTTATGACATCTTCTTGGTTATATCCTTGCGCGACCAATGTTTTTTTTTTTTTTCGTATGCATTCATCATTTAGTTATTCTAAAATACCCCCTTTGTACCAAAAATGTATCCTTAATGAGTAGGTCTAGGAACAAACTCCTATACTTGATATCTCTCTAAAAACCATTTAATTATTCATGCATTGCCATGATACAAACACTCAATGCTTTTTTCAATATTAGTTTTTTCATTTTTCTAAAAGAAATCAGACAAACAAAGCTTCAAGTTGTTTCTTGCTTCTAACTTTCGCATTTGGATATCTTAAGATAAGATCTGGAGAATGATTTTAAGCCAGATTTTGTCTGATTCAAAATTTGGATCAGTTGTTCCCTTTACAAATGGTACCACCTCCTGATTTTCTCAAGGTTCAATAGGTTATACAATTTCAGTCTAATGTTCAGCTTTTGTTCATGGTTCCTCCTAATCTTAATATATGAATGCGGAGTTCTACATTCTTTCAAAATTTTGATTTCTTGAATTTTCTTAATCTAGGAAATTACCTTGATCAAATTCAACATAAATAGTTTGAGGTGTTAATTTTCATTGTTCAACACATAATACTTACAGCTAAATATGTGCATGTATATATGAAATATTTGATGTTATTCATTTCCAATAATTATAATTTGTTTTGTCAAGATCACTTATATGATCAAGTATATGTTCTAAATGTAGTGAGTTTTGTTGGTTGTTTTTGCATAAAACCTCTTAGGAATATAACCTTCAAGGTCTCTAAATGTTCAATCGAACCACTAATGCATGTGAACCATTAATGAATGTGAACCTTTAATGTTATTTACTTTTAGATTTATAACCTTGCATGACTTGTGCCTCTCTTTCTTTGAACTATAGAATAAAATTTCATGGATCAAGTATAAGTTTCGTTTTCAAAGTGATATAGTTACGTGATGTTTTGTATCCATAAATATCTCTTTCTATTATATCATAAATTATTGAAAATGGAAAAGACGAGGAAGTAACAGTAGATGGTTTATTCAACGTCTATGCTCGTGAAAATGATGTTGCTAAGGCCACCACATTTAAAGAGAGAAAGACCAAACTCAGTTCCCTTGAAGAACAACTCTCCAAGACCATGACCCCTCTCGACCAATCTGAAAATAATTTTACAGAGCTCAACCAACATTACCAAGCTCATGAAGCCAAACTCAGAGAGGAATCTTTTATTGAAGGTATGCGGCTAAGTACCAGTTCACTTTTTACTGCAGAAGTCCGTATATGTTTGCAAAGGTTTTGATTTTTCAGGGATCGAACGAGTATTTCGAGCAAGAGCACTCCTAGCATTTAAGAATGAAATATCTAAATTGAGCTTTACCATAAATTATATAATAAAAATATTTTGAGAAAAGAATATTTAATAAATTAGAATTTTCGATATAAAAATTGGAAATCTAACGAATAATAAATACGATGACGGAAAATCTACTTCGTCTAACTAAATTTGAATTATTGAGAAATTTAAGAAAAATCGAATTTTTAATTAAATAATTAAATAAATAATCTTCGTCTTAGAATGTGACGATTTAATTGCTAAATGCTCTAAACAATTTGTTGGAATATTTTAGTTTTGATGAATTATGCCAAAACATTATCAACTTGTATTATTGAAGCTAATCTACAGATAACAAGTTGAGGGGGAACAAGTGAACAAGTTGAGGGGGAACTCGCGAAATCGGGCGAAGATGATCGAGATCGGACGAAATTTCAAGACATCTAGACTTGATCGAGATCAGATGAGTAAGATGAGTTCGAGTTAATTGATGAGCTGAGCAAAATCAGAAGAAAAGAAAAGCTAAACCCGGTGATCGGAAAAGAATCGGTTACGATCGGATGGACTGAGATCGAAGATCGGATGACGGATGACTGATCAGATGACCAGATCAGAAGAGGAGGTTCTTTGTCGGAAGAGGGCGAATCGGAATCGATCGAGATCAGACGTGATCGAGATCAGATGAGATAACCTGATGCAACTGACCTAAAATGCTAAACTGATGAGCTAACCTGCTCTTTGAGCGGATGCTATCCGATCTGTCGGAAATGATCAGATCAGGCGAGAAGAAATCAGATATCAGAAAACCAGAATTCGTGCATACGGATCGAGGACCCAAATCGAAGACAAGAGTCGAGAAGATCTGAAGCGAAAAAAAGGCGTACTGATCGATGTCACCTAGAGATAAGTCATCTGAAGTCATGTTCACTGAGAATCAGAACGCTACTGATGATCAGTTAGCCTGAGTGCTAGTGACCTGAGGGTCAGATTGTCTGAAGTCAGAAGAGCTGAACTCAGTTAACCTGAGTGTCAGTATACCTGATCAGACAAGGTCCGCTGAAGAGAAGTCTGCTGAATCAAGAATCCTGAGTAAAAGTATCCTGAGACTCAGAAGAATCCCGAAGACTCAGAAGAAACCTGAAGACTCAGAAGATCCTGAAGATTATAGCCGTTAGATTCAGCTGACGTGGACCAATGAGAGGAAGACAACCAGCCCAAAAAGGCTGCAAAAGCTACAGAATAGTATGGATTTGAATGTGACTCCATCCAACGGTAACATTCAAATCCACACTATAAATACAAGTTCTTCCTTCATTATTCGTGGTGGAAGTGGAGAAATGTGTGAACCATCGAGCTACAGAGCCAAATCATCCAGCATTTCCACCATAGAACACTGAGCAAGAAATACACGCATATATTCAGAGTGTTCTATCCTAGATCTAAGCACAAATGTAATATCCTAAGCTTAGAGAGATTTTCCCATCCTTAGCATTGAGGCTAAACAAATGTAAGGGAAAATCTCAACCTAGTTGGAAACCAAACAAACCTTACCCAAATCAGTTTGATAGGATAAGTTTGTAGGTGAGTGTGAACTCGGTAAACATCTAGCAATCCCGAAAGGGAGGGTAGGCGATCCCGTGAGGGTGATAAGTCCCGTTTGAGTGTGAACTCAGTAAACATCTAAGCAATCCCGAAAGGGAGGGTAGGCAATCCCTGTTGGGGAATAAGTTGCACAGATCTATTCGGGATGAATATTTAAATACAAATTTAATTCTTATAATTATTACTAGCATGAATTAATCATATATCAAGGCTAGCGTTTGAAGGCGTCTTGTGACCCGGATCCTTCTTGGCGCTCGGCCTCGGCCTCGGCCGTGTGTGCCCTTGGCGTGCAAAGCGTGCCTCCTTGGCACGTTTAGAGGCGCGACCCCCCTACGGTTACGAATTTTGTCCTTTAATTCTTCATCTCCGTCCTCGTTTTCGATCCGGTTACAATTTATTTACAAAAAATAAATAAACCTAGATCTAGACTAGTCTATTACATTGATCAAATCAAACAAATCCTAATCTACTCATGGATTTTCTCACGAGGCAAAAACGAATCGAGCTAATCTAATTAAAAAACCACAATTTATATGCATGCTTAAATAAACACATTAAATTCCATGACAATTGGATACGCAAAAGCAGATCTAGCAATTCTACTATCAAATTTCAAATTTAATGTCAACTAATTAAATTACAATTTAAAAATTGAGCGAAACCTTGGCTCGATATGCGATTGTTGGGGAATAAGTTGCATAGATCTATTCGGGATGAATATTTAAATACAAATTTAATTCTTATAATTATTACTAGCATGAATTAATCCTATATTAATTCAAATAATAATCCAACAACATATCATGCATATAATAATTCACGTAAAACCCACGATGCGAATTCTACGAGTTTACGTGAACGTGCCTCTTAGGATGGCAAGCGGTGTGGTGATTAGACTAGCAGAAAGAACTTCCCAAGTATTCCCTTAGCCCTCGATTCGACTATCATTGGAAGGACACTTGTGAATGATTTAACAAAAATGAAAATAAATTATGTTGCACCACCTTTGTGGATTTACTAATTTTTCCAGCACATGGAATTGTACTTGGGAATGAAAGAATCATCCCCTATTTATAGAGCACAAGGTGGACGAAAATTTTGTGATAAAACAATGTGGGAAAATCTTTTCTTGATCTCCAAGAAATCTTGAATATATCTCTTATATTATTTTTCCCATAATTATAATATTCCACAAAAATCCCACCTACTCTATTTTATGGATATTTTCGAAAATATGATGAGTCAAGAATCCAAGATTTCGATCTTCTTGAATTTATGAGACATTCTTGTATTTCAAGAAATACATATCTTCCATAATATATTTTCAAGAAAATCAAGAAAATCTTTCTTGCCCACTATATTTCCTGTTGGTCCCGGTGGGAAAACCTATTTTGCGCGTGCGGAAGCAAAACGTTTTATTTTCGGTGCATATAAAACAGGGGTGAGGGCAGAGTGTTTCCAATTTTTCTTTTTAAGCTCATGTGTTGTGTTTTGCTTATAACTAGAATGCATATGACAAGTATAAACATAAAGCAGTAAACAACACAGCAATATATAGTGGTTCGGACAACCAGTCCTACATCCACTCTCCCTCTCTAGGGAAACTCCTTCAACGGGACTTATCACCCTCCACGGGATTGCCTATAGATATTTACCGAGCTCACACTCGAACTGGACTTATAACCCTCTCGGGTTCGCCTGGGGACTTATCACCCTCTCACGGGATTGCCTACATGAGATGTTTAACGAGTTCACACTCCAACCGGGACTTATCACCCCTACTGGGATTGCCTAACAACTACCTCACTTCACCATGGGGTTTGGATTTGGTGTTGTCTCCAACTATGGTGAGATTTTCCCTTACAATGATTTAGCCTCAATGCTAAGGTTGGGAAAATCTCTCTAAGCTTAAGATACACGTGGGTTGCTTAGGTTGGGTTCTAGAACACTCTTTGAATATATTTGTATATCTATAGACTTGTGTTCTAGGGTGGGAAAGTTTTAACTCTCTTTGGCTCTGAGCATCGTTGCTATCTTCTCATTTCCGCTTTTTCACTTCCCACACGATAATGAAGGAAGAACTTGTATTTATAGTGTGGATTTGAATGTTACCGTTGGAGAGAATCACATTCAAATCCATACTATTTTCTGTAGGTTCTGCAGCTTTTCCAGGCTGGTTGTCTTCCTCTCATTGGTCCACGTCAGTTGATTCAACGGCTATATTCCTCAGATTCCTCGCCTTGGAACCATTCAGGATCACGAGCCTACCGGTGTCTTGAGAGACATCTTGAGTCTTGATTCTTCATCCGAACCTTGAGATCTATCGAGCCTTCATATGCATGCGAGCCTTCAGTGCATGCGAGCCTTGGTGACTTCCGCCCGATAGACCTTGTACGTCGGGCATCTTGACACTGTGGTGAGTTCAGTTCTCTGAATTCAGACATCCTGACCTTCAGGTTACTTTAACTCAGGCTATCTGATTTCTTCTTTCACGATCGTCATTTCGTGTCGGATCAACATATCTTCAGATCAACAACTTCGAGGATAGCATCGGTCGGTTCATTTAGGTTTAGCATATCGGTTTTATCCCGATCTCAATCACGTCTGATCTTGATCATCTGCTCATCTTTATATTTGATCTCGATCACGTCTAATCTCGATCAGCCTCATCTGCTCCTTTTACGTCTGCCAACCTTTTCTTCTTATCTTGGTCAATTTCTTTCGATGGCTTATGCGCTCTTGATCACCATATCGGCTCGATTATTCTTCCGATTTTACGTCCAGTCATTACGGTCATCTCGATCATTTGACCTTCGATTCTTCGATCGGTGGCTTAGCTTTTTTCTTCTCTTCCGATTTTGCGACTCATCGGGTTAACTTGGAACTCATCTAACTCATCCGATCTCGATCATTCTCATTCTATGACCTCGTCGATCTCGTCGATCCACGTCTAATTAGTGAGTTCCCCCTCAATTTGTTCTCTCGTTCCCCCTCAACTTTGTTATCGTAAATAAACTTCAATAATCTGAGTTGATAATGTTTGGCATAATTCATCAAAACTAAAATATCCCAACAATTTCCCCTTTTTTGATAATGGCCTTGAAAACATTAGAATATATGCATTTTTAAAAAACGGGTTTTCTTTTAAAAAGATCGATTCAGTGGTCACTTTTTGGCGGTGACTGTTGAACTCCCGCTCTGATACCAATTGATGGTATCACATCAGAGACAGGTTTTAAAAAATAGATATGCTCAGGTGATTACATTGAAGAAGTAATCTTTTGAGCACCTGCTCTGATACCAATTGATGGTATCAGATTAGAGAGGGGGTTTTAAAAATAGATGCTTTCAAAGCGATTACATTGAAGAAGTAATCTTTTGAGCACCTGCTCTGATACCAATTGATGGTATCAGATCAGAGACAGGTTTTAAAAATAGATCAGCTCAGGCGATCACTTTGAAAATAGTGATCTGTTGAGTACCTGCTCTGATACCAATTGATGGTATCAGATCAGAGACATGTTTTAAAATAGATCAGCTCAGGCGATCACTTTGAAAATAGTGATCTGTTGAGTACCTGCTCTGATACCACTTGATGGTCCCGGTTGAAAACCCATTTTACGCGTGCGGAAGCAAAACGTTTCATTTTCGGTGCATATAAAACAGGGGTGAGGGCAGAGTGATTACAGATTTTTGCATTTTTAGGCTCATGTGTTGTGTTTTGCTTATAACTAGAATGCATATGACAAGTATAAACATAAAGCAGTAAACAACACAGCAATATATAGTGGTTCGGACAACCAGTCCTACATCCACTCTCCCTCTCTAGGGAAATTCCTTCAACGGGACTTATCACCCTCCACGGGATTGCTTTTATAGATATTTCTGAGCTCACACTCGAACTGGACTTATAACCTCTCGGGGTTCGCCTCGGGACTTATCACCCTCTCACGGGATTGCCTCTGAGATGTTTAACGAGTTCACACTCCAACGGGACTTATCACCCTCTCTGGGATTGCTAACAACTACCTCACTTCACCATGGGGTTTGGATTTGGTGTTGTCTCCAACTATGGTGAGATTTTTCCTTACAATGATTTAGCCTCAATGCTAAGGTTGGGAAAATCTCTCTAAGCTTAAGATACATTGTGGGTTGCTTAGGTTGGGTTCTAGAACACTCTTTGAATATATTTGTATATCTATAGACTTGTGTTCTAGGGTGGGAAAGCCTAACTCTCTTTGGCTCTGTAGCATCGTTGCTATCTTCTCATTTCCGCTTTTTCACTTCCACACCTGATAATGAAGGAAGAACTTGTATTTATAGTGTGGATTTGAATATTCTTAGTTGGAGAGAATCACATTCAAATCCATACTATTTTACCGTAGGTTCTGACTTTTCGGTGGTTGTCTTCCTCTCATTGGTCCACGTCGGTGATTCAACGGCTATATTCTCCAGATTCCTCGCCTTGGAACCATTCGGGATCTACGAGCCTCGGTGTCTTGAGAGACATCTTGAGTCTTGATTCTTCATCTGAACCTTGAGATCTATCGAGCCTTCATATGCATACGAGCCTTGAGTGCATGCGAGCCGGTGACTTCCCTTGATGAGACGGCAATACGTCGGCATCTTGACACGCTCCGACCGAGTTCGATTCTCTGAATCCGGACATCGACCTTGAGTTACTTTAATTTCGAGGCTATCGATTTTTCTTCTTTGATGATCGATCATTTCGGTTGATCGGATCAACATATCTTCGAGATCAACAACTTCGGGATAGCATCGAATTCGG
This sequence comes from Stenogyne calaminthoides, assembly GCA_037126765.1. Classification (NCBI taxonomy): domain Eukaryota; kingdom Viridiplantae; phylum Streptophyta; class Magnoliopsida; order Lamiales; family Lamiaceae; genus Stenogyne; species Stenogyne calaminthoides. The sequence continues at coordinate 26,854,878 of JBBCBC010000027.1, forward strand.
TTCATTTAGGTTTAGCATATCGGTTTGCTTTGCTCGATCTCAATCACGTCGATCTTGATCATCGCTCATCTTTATATCGATCTCGATCCGTCGATCTCGTCGGCCTCATCTGCTCCTTTTACGTCTGCAACCTTTTCTTCTTATCTTACGGTCAATTTCTTTACGATCGAAACATGCGCTCTTCGATCACCATGCTCGGCTCATTTGTTCTTACGATTTTACGATCAGTGCATTACGGTCATCGATCATTTGACCTTCGATTCTTACGATTATTTTGGCTTAGTTTTTCTTCTCTTACGATTTTGCCTGACTCATGATTAACTTGGAACTCATCTAACTCATCGATCTCGATCATTCTCGTCTGCTGACCTCGTCGATCTCGTCGATCTAAATGATTTTCGTGAGTTCCCCCTCAATTTGTTCTCGTTCCCCTCAACATTATCGTAAATCGGCTTCAATAATCTGAGTTGATAATGTTTAGCATAATTCATCAAAACTAAAATATCAACAATTTCCCCTTTTTTTTGATAATGGCCTTAAAACATTAGAATATATGCATTTTTTTAAAAAGCGGGTTTTCTTTTAAAAGATCGATTCAGTGGTCACTTTGAAAACCTGGTGACTGTTGAACTCCGCCTCGATACCAATTGATGGTATCGGATCGGAAAACGAGTTTTAAAAATAGATTCGCTTTCGGCGATTACATTGAAGAAGTAATCTTTTGAGCACCGCTCGATACCAATTGATGGTATCGGATCGAGCGGAGTTTTAAAAATAGATCCGCCAAAGCGATTACATTGAAGAAGTAATCTTTTGAGCACCTCGCTCGATACCAATTGATGGTATCGGATCGTAGATGTGTTTTAAAAATAGATCATTTCAAAGATCACTTTGAAAATAGTGATCTGTTGAGTACTGCTTTCGATACCAATTGATGGTATCGGATCGAGACATGTTTTAAAATAGATATTTCAAAGCGATCACTTTGAAAATAGTGATCTGTTGAGTACCGCTCTCGATACCACTTGATGGTCGGTTGAAAACCCATTTTTCGCGTCGCGGATGAAGCAAAAACGTTTCATTTTCGGTGCATATAAAACAGGGGTGAGGGCAGAGTGATTACTGATTTTTGCATTTTTTAGGCTCATGTGTTGTGTTTTTGCTTATAACTAGAATGCATATGACAAGTATAAACATAAAGCAATAAACAACACAAAGAATATATAGTGGTTAGGACAACTGGTCCTACATCCACTCTCCTCTCTACAGGAAATTCCTTCAACGGGACTTATCACCCTCCACGGGATTGCTTATTGATATTTACAGAGCTCACACTGAACTGGACTTATAACCCTCTCTCGGGTTCGCCTCGGGACTTATCACCCTCTACGGGATTGCCTACAGATGTTTAACGAGTTCACACTCCAACGGGACTTATCACCCTCTACGGGATTGCCTAACAACTACCTCACTTCACCATGGGGTTTGGATTTGGTGTTGTCTCCAACTATGGTGAGATTTTCCCTTACAATGATTTAGCCTCAATGCTAAGGTTGGGAAAATTTCTCTAAGCTTAAGATACATCGTGGGTTGCTTAGGTTGGGTTCTAGAACACTCTTTGAATATATTTGTATATCTATAGACTTGTGTTCTAGGGTGGGAAAGCTTAACTCTCTTTGGCTCTGTAGCATCGTTGCTATCTTCTCATTTCCGCTTTTTCACTTCCACACCTGATAATGAAGGAAGAACTTGTATTTATAGTGTGGATTTGAATGTTACCGTTGGAGAGAATCACATTCAAATCCATACTATTTTACCAGAGGTTCTGCGACTTTTCCAGTTGGTTGTCTTCCCTCTCATTGGTCCACATCACCGTGATTCAACGGCTATATTCCTCAGATTCTCGCCTTGGAACCATTCGGGATCTCTAAGCCTCGGTGTCTTCGAGACATCACCGAGTCTTGAGTTCTTCATCGAACCTTGAGATCTATCCGAGCCTTCATGTATGCGAGGCCTTGAGCGTACGAGCCTTGGTGACTTCCCTTGATGGACCTTATACGATCGAATATCTTGACACTCGGTGGCCCGAGTTCGGGTTCTCTGGTCGAGACATCGACCTTCGTGTTACTTTTAACTTTCGGTATCGATTTCTTCTTTACGATCGTCATTGAATCGATCGGATCAACATATCTTCGAGATCAACAACTCGGATAAGATCGGTCGGTACATTTAGGTTTAGCATATCCGGTTTAGCACATCCGATCTCAATCACGTCCGATCTTGATCATCTGCTCATCTTTATATCGATCTCGATCACGTCGATCTCGTCGACCTCATCTGCTCCTTTTACGATGCGCAACATTTCTTCTTATCTTACGGTCAATTTCTTTACGATCGACATGCGCTCTTCGATCACCATATATCATTTCATTGTTCTTCCGATTTTTACGTCCCGGTCAATTACGCCATCGATCATTTGACCTTCTGATTCTTCTGATCAGCTGGCTTAGCTTTTCTTCTCTTCTGATTTTGCACAGCTCATCAGTTAACTTGGAACTCATCTAACTCATCTGATCTTGATATTCTCGTCTGCAGCCTCGTCTGATCTCGATCAGTCTACGTCTGATTCCGTGAGTTCCCCCTCAATTTGTTCTCTCGTTCCCCCTCAACCTGTTATCTGTAAATCAGCTTCAATAATACAGGTTGATAATGTTTTGGCATAATTCATCAAAACTAAAATATCCCACCATTTCCCATATTTCGAAATTCTCTTATGAAATAACCAAGTGGGAGATTTCTTGAATTTAATTAGATAATCTTGTATTCCAAGAATACATATCTTCATTCCATAACAAAATTCAAAGAAATTTTTTCTCCCAACTTATCCATAATTTTCGAAAATTTACTTGGAAAAATAAGCAACAATATTTATTTTATTTTAATCATCTTTTTCAGTTATTGGATTATATGTTGGGCTACTTAGGGGGCCTTTAGGAGAATTAAGATTGGACCTTCTAATGGACCTTGAATATCTAATATTGAGCCACAATATTATTCAAGCCCATAAATATTAATTAATCACCACTACATAATTAATATTGCACTATCCATCTTAACCCATATTACAGTCAATATGGCTCCCGATTATTATTTTCCGTGTTCAAGATTATCTAGCCCATTAATTAATTCAAGTTTTTTGAAATAGCTTTCCATTAATTAATATCTTTTATCCTTGGTCAAGGAACGGTTCAACATTATTATCCATAACAGGAAACTAATTCCACTTGCAAGATTTGGTATGATAAAGCTTATGAACCTCCCAAGGGGTAAATCAAACAAGCGTGCTTTACACGATTCTTCAGATTAAATCTTAGCAATCACATGTGACTAATAATATTGCCCAAGATAAAAAGTATTGAATCTCGTTGATTCTCTACCCATGATAAGTCAAAGCAATAGTTACCAATCCCACGTGATCCTATTTAAGGGATCTAAGATTAAGAAATAACGAACCATCGAGGTCTAATTCTTCCTTGTTCGATTCTCAAGAATTTGTCCTCCTCAGAGGTCCTATTCAGTACATCAGTCATGCACTAGTGTAATCTCTTGGTCAAGACAAACCAATCTGAGCCTTACACTTCAACCTTTCACGAAGGGTTGTTCATTTCCATCTTGGTCGTGAATTGCGTACTTTTAGTTACAAGGGACTGTTAATTTAATCTTCTGTGATCTGGTATCACTAAATTAACTACAATGTAACACGTACGACTTATTGAACAGTTATGCAGTAAATTTATGTAACATTCGATAATATTTAAAGCATTAGTGATAAACAATTTATTTCAGTAAATAAGTTCGAAATTCAGTTTTGATTATACAAAAGTAAAAAAGCATACTTTCTAGTATAATCCCAAAAAGGGAGGGTAGGCAATCCCGTGAGGGAGATAAGTCCTGTTTGAGTGAGAACTCGGTAAACATCTGTTGGGTGTTGGATTAACACGTTAAACTAAGTCCAGTTGGTTAAGTTGGTGCCCCATGAAGGGAAGAGTGGATGTAGGACGAGTTGTCCGAACCACTATAAAATCGTGTGTTCTTTACTTCTTTATGTTCTTACTTGACATATGCATTTGATTATAAGCAAAACACACATCGTTCTTAAAAGCAAAAAAGAAAAATTGGAATCACTCCGCCCTCACCCCTGTTTTATATGCATTACATGGTATTTTCCGCACTCATGGGTTTCCAGAAATCGGGACCAACAATTGGTATCAGAGCGGGAGTTCAAAAGTTCACTGTTTTCAATGTGACCATCATACTGATCTATTTGAAAAAAAAAACCGATCTCTGTATAAATGCATATATTTTAAATGTTTTGGCGTCATTATCAAAAAGGGGGAAATTGTTGGGATATTTTAGTTTTGATGAATTATGCCAAAACATTATCAACTTGTGTTATTGAAGCTAATCTACATATAACAAGTTAAGGGGGAACAAGAGAACAAGATGAGGGGGAACTCACGAAATCAGACGAAGATGATCGAGATCAGACGAGGCTGCAGACGAGACTAATCGAGATCAGATGAGTTCCGGAGTTAACTGATGAGCTGAGCAAAATTAAAAGAAAAGAAAAGCTAAGCCAGCTGATCAGAAGAATCAGAGGTTACCTGATTAGATGGACCTGAGATTAGAAGATCAGATGACCAGATGACCTGATCAGATGACCAGATCAAAAGAGGAGGTTGTTGATCAGAAGAGGAATAGATAAGATCGACGAGATCGACGTGGATCGAGATCGGATGAGATAACCCGATGCAATCGACCTAAAATGCTACAATGACGAGCTAACTTGGGGATATGCTGAATCGATCTTTATCGATCGATCCGACACGAAAATCGACGATCGGCGTAGAAGAAATCGATATCGAAAAACCGAATCTGCATACCGATCAAAGACCAAATCGTAAGACAAGAGTAAGATGATCTCGAATAAAGAAACAGCGCGCATCTTGACCGATGTCACCTAGAGATAAGTCCTCTGAAGTCATGTTCATCGAGAATCGAACGCCATCGATGATCGGTTACTCGAAGTGTTAGTGACTGAGGGTCAGTTTGTCCAAGTCGGAAAGAGCCGAACTTCGGTTAACCTGAGTGTCAAGATACTGATCGACGCACAAGGTCCGGCCAAGAGAAGAAGTCCGCTTAATCAAGAATCTCGAGTAAAATTATCCCGAGACTCGAAGAACTCAAGACTGAAGAAACCTCAAGACTCGGAAGATCCTCAAGATTATACGGTTAGATTCAAACGTGGACCAATGAGAGGAAGACAACCACCAAAAAAGAACAAAAAGCTCTGAGAATAGTATGGATTTGAATGTGACTCCATCCAACGGTAACATTCAAATCCACACTATAAATACAAGTTCTTCCTTCATTATTCGTGGTGGAAGTGGAGAAATGCGTGAACCATCGAGCTATAGAGCCAAATCATCCAGCATTTCCATCATAGAACACTGAGCAAGAAATACACTCATATATTCAGAGTGTTCTATCCTAGATGTTGGAGATTTTACCGGCTTGCGACCTTATTTGCCTTAGGAATTTTTTGTTTGGCCGATTTTCATATGACATGCGACCAAGGTCGTCTTATAGATGGCATGCGACCGAGGTCGTCTTATAGATGGCGTGCGACCAAGGTCGTCTTATAGATGGCACGTGACCGAGGTCGTCTTATAGATGGCACGCGACCGAGGTCGTCTTATAGATGGCACGCGACCGAGGTCGTCTTATAAATGGCACGCGACCAAGGTCGTCTTATAGATGGTATGCGACCGAGATCGTCTTTGATATGGCACGCGACCGAGGTCGTCTTATAGATGGTATGTGACCGAGGTCATCTTTGATATGGCACGCGACCGAGGTCGTCTTATAGATGGCACGCGACCGAGGTCGTCTTATAGATGGTATGCGACCGAGGTCATCTTATAGATGGTATGCGACGTAATAGCCTTCACATGTTCTTGGCTTAGCCGACTTAGACTGGGTATGCGACATACTAGCCCTCAAATGTTCTTGGCTTAGCCGACTTAGACTGGGTATGAGACATACTAGCCCTCAAATGTTCTTGGCTTAGCCGACTTAGACTGGGTATGTGACATGGTTGCCGACTTAGAGATTTTTACATTTGAGAACCTATTTGGAAAGGCGAGCTCGACAGAGGTCGGGGACCGGCCCCCTAAGTTCTTAAATGTAAAAAAGATATACAAGCTTTGGAAAGGTTTGAATGACTTGGCTTTCTTTTTGTTTAAAATGATGAGTTGTTTATTCAGTGAACAACCCCAACTTTGTGTTAAAACTATACTCGAAGTTCTTTAAGGACCGATGTAATATAGACATAATTTCGGTATCCAAAATTTGATTTCTTGACTTTGAAATAATTTTTAAAAGCTTGCGAGGTGCAATATATACTAAAAATGAAGTTATAAAAAAGGTTTGCACTTCATAGTACATCAAAATATAAGGATTTTTGTATTTGAGGATTTAAATTTTGAAAAGATGATCTTCTCAGAGGTCATTGACCGGCCCCCTAAGTCCTTGAATATAAAAATTTAAGAATATGATTTTATTTTATCAAAAAGATTATGAGTTGAAAATTTTCGTCGAAGCGGAAAACTGACGCCGATGAGGGGGGACAAAAACACGCCGAAGCGGAAGGCCAACGCCGAGAAGACGGGCAGGTCGACATCGATGAAGGTGGACAAATCACGCCGAAGCAGAAAGCCAACGCCGAGAAGGCGGGCAGATCGACGCCGATAAAGGCGGACAAATCACGTCGAAGCGGAAAGCCAACGCCACGAAGGCAGGCAGGTCGATGCCGATGAAGGCGGACAAATCACGCCCAAGCGGAAAGACAATGCCACGAAGGCGGGCAGGTCGACGCCGATGAAGGCGGAAAATTACGCTTTAAAAGCCAACGCCGAGAAGGCGGGCGTCGATGCTAATGAAGGCGGAAAATCACACCGGCGAAAGTTAACGCCGAGAAGGCGGGCGGTGTCGACCCTGATGAAGGCGAAAAAATCAGCCAAGCGAAAGCTAATGCCGAGAAGGCGGAGGTGTCGACGCCGGCGCGACAAATCACGGCGAGGAAAGCTAACGCCAGAATGCGGGTGTCGACGTGGATGAAGGTGGAAAAAATTGCAAGCCGAAAGCCAATGCCGAGAATAATTTGTCGATTTTGATGATGGCAGCGCATAAAACACGCCTAAAGAGGAAAGCTAACGCCGGAAGGCGGACAAATCACGCGTGGTTTAAAAGCCAACTTTGATGCCAAAGGTGTCATTAACCGAGAAGGTGGATAAATCATTAAGCGAGTTCCAAACACCGAGAAGGATCTCTTGTGGATGTTTTAATAAGAATACACTTCGCTTTTGAGATTTTTGGGGTGTCGCAATAATTTTGGATTTTGATACATGACATCTTGTTTTGTGTTTTGGCTTTGATATATTTCGAGGAAGTTCTGGAATATACCGTCTGAGTGGGTAAGAATTGCTCAGAAGATCTTTGATGCTAGTGGCAAGCTCGTGTCGAGAGGTCTTTTTGTTTCGCTTTCGGGGATGAGTAGTTCATCGAAGTCATGCTCGGCATGAGAATGTCTTCAAGGGAGCTTCGTGAGAGCTCTCAGAGAATCTTGCTCGGAATGAGCGAGGTCTTGAAGATGGCTCGTTGGAGAGATCCGGATGGGATCCTTTCGGGGATGACCAGGTCTTCAAGGGGAACTCGTGAGAGAGAGCTCGGTAGAATATTGCTCGGAATGAGCTCGTTGGAAGAGCCGGATGAGATCCTTTCGGGATGATGAGAAGTCTTCAAGGGAGCTTCGTGAGAGAGGCTCGGTAGAATACTGCTCGGAATGAGCAGGTCTTCAGAGATGGCTCATTGGAGAGAGCCGGATGGGATCCTGCTCGGGATGAGCAGGTCTTCAAGGGGAGCTCGTGAGAGAGAGCTCGGTAGAATACTGCTCGGAATGAGCAAGTCTTCAGAGATGGCTCGTTGAGAGAGCCAGATGGGATCCCCGCCGGGATGAGCAGTTCTTCAAGGGAGCTCGTGAGAGAGAGTCGGTAGAGAATAACGCTCGGAATGAAAGCCTTCGCGGAGTCTTGAGAGATGGCTCGTTGGAGAGCCGGGATGGGATCCGGGATGATGAGCAGGTCTTCAAAGGAGCTCGTGAGAGAGAGCTCGATAGAATACTACTCTTGAATGAAAGGTGTCGCCCAGAGATGGCTCGTTGGAGAAAGTCGGGATGGGATCGCTCGGGATGAGCCCAGTCTTCAAGGGAGCTCGTAAGAGAGAGCTTTTCAGAGAATACATCCGGAATGAGCGGTCTTGAGAGATGGCTCGTTGGAGAGAGCGGATGGGATCCCGCTTTCGGGACGAAAGGTGTCTTCAAGGGCTTCGTGAGAGAGAGCTCGGTAGAATCTTGCTCCGGAATGAGCAGGTCTTCGAAGAGATGGCTCGTTGGAGAAAGCGGATGGGATCGCCGCCGGGATGAGCGGAGTCTTCAAGGAGCTTCGTAAGAGAGAGCTCGGTAGAATACATCTCGGAATGAAGCGGGTCTTGAGAGATGGCTCGTTGAGAAAGCCGGATGGGATCCGCTCGGGATGAAAGCGGTCTTCAAGGAGCTTCCGAAGAGAGAGCTCGGTAGAATACATCTCGGAATGAGCAGGTCTTCAGAGATGGCTCGTTGGAGAGCCGGATGGGATCCTGCTCGGGATGAGCAGGTCTTCAAGGGGAGCTCGTGAGAGAGAGCTCGGTAGAATACTGCTCGGAATGAGCAGGTCTTCAGAGATGGCTCGTTGGAGAGAGCTGGATGGGATCCTGCTCGGGATGAGCAGGTCTTCAAGGGGAGCTCGTGAGAGAGCTCGGTAGAATACTGCTCGGAATGAGCAGGTCTTCAGAGATGGCTCGTTGGAGAGCCGGATGGGATCCTGCTCGGGGATGAGAAGGGTCTTCAAGGGAGCTTCGTGTTTGGTAGAATCTTTCGCTTCGGAATGAGCGGTCTTGAAGATGGCTCGTTGGAGAGCGGATGGGATCCTGCACGCGAGATGAGCAAGTCTTCAAGGGGAGCTCGTGAGAGAGCTCGGTAGAATACTGCTCGGAATGAGCGGGTCTTGTGAGATGGCTCGTTGAGAGAGTCGGATGGGATCCCGCCGGGATGAAGTAGGTCTTCAAAGGGAGCTCGTGAGAGAGAGCTCGGTAGAATCTCGCTTTCGGAATGAGCAAGGTCTTGAGAGATGGCTCGTTGGAGAGTCGGATGGGATCCCGCCGGGATGAGCGTGTCTTCAAGGGGAGCTTCGTGAGAGAGTTTCGGATAGAATCTTGGGATTAACGGAATGAGGGAGTCTTCAAAGATGGCTCGTTGGAGAGAGCCGGATGGGATCCTGCTCGGGGTGAGCAGATCGTCGAGGAGGGCTCGTTGGAGAGAGCCTGAGTGTATGTTGACATTAATATACAAATGATTGCCAGTATATTCTTTCAGTTGCCTTCGGGGCTTTGGGTGCCCGTATAAGATTTCTTTTGTTTCAACTATGACCCATGTTTCCATGATAATTAATTATACCAATGTGTATCGTTGCATAACATCAATCATGTAAGGTGATTCTGATTCGTGCGCATTCTTATTCGCATTTCCCTCGAACTTGGAAGTTTTTCCAATGCGGGGAGTCATGATCAATTTCCTCGCAAGAAATAAGCAAATTGTTTAATATCAACGTTACCTTTATCCAATCTGGATAGTTAAAAAATTAAACATGTCAAGCATTCAGAGATCACATTCATGTTTAGCAAAATTCAAGGATATAATCGTAGGACATTTTCTAAACACCATTATTATCATGTATGAAAATTATCATCAAATATATTTACTTCATTTCAAGATTTTTCACAAGACATGTTCAACTGTCAATGCTTTGATTTGGTGAGCAATTTCTCATAGGAGAGTGAAGCCAGGTATGGTTCTTTTAGGCATTTAATCAAGCAAATGGTATATGCGATATTATACACTAATTCGAGAGATGAATATTCATGTACGAATTTAAATTATCAAATTAATGATGAAAGGGAATTCATGGTTCACCAATTATGCCCCCGACTTTTAATGTATGCGAAAATATGCGAGTTGCGATATATTAAAAGGGAGTTAATAGAATAAATCTGATGAAGTGAGCAAAATGACTGCTCGTAGATTCTTTGAATTGATCGCGAGATTCCGGGTGCTCGTGCAATTTCTAACGAGCTGTAGCCTTTTTTTTTTTTTTGCTGACTGGGCCGGAATTATTTTTAATAAATAATAAATCTGGCCCAAATATTTATTTCAAAACAGAAATCTGGGCCATTTACAAATCTGGGCCCAAAATTTATTAGATAAAAGTCTGGGCCCAATTTACTCATAAAATCTCGCCCAACCTTTGAAACTAGGTCAAACCCAATAATTGTGCACCCCATCAAAAAAGTTGTGCGTATCTCTGAAGCCAGAAACCTTCGAATGGCGTGGCCCCAGGAAACCAGGGCAAAGGTTGTGTTGTGGAGCTAGGGCGGCGAAAAGCGATCGGCGGAGGCGTTGCTGCCGGCGCCGATTTTGTGGTTCCCCGGTTCGGTTCGGTTGGAGAGGCGGCGGTTGGTTTTAGCAAGGGCGGCACCCTTTACGGTTTGATGCGTGAGGAGGAGGTGGGGTGACGGACTCACGGGCGAGTTGTTCCAGAGGCGGGGCGTGGTCCCAATGTTGACGACGATTTGTTGATAGATAGAGTGGGGCTTCGATCTCGTGGCCAAAAGGGCGGATCCGGGATCAAAAATAAAGTGAAATTTCAAAAGCTTGAAATAAATCTGATAATTTTTTTTTTTTACATAAGGCCTTGCCCTACGATTCTTTATCGATAAAATTCATCGATAATGAGAATCATGATCAATGTCTTCAAATAGTTCTCTCTCAATGTAGATAACCATAGAATGGATAGGTAATCACTCTCCATTTTGTTTCAAGAACACTCTTCACATGCTTCATTGCCGAAAATGCCCGATTCGGTCGTCATTTGGGTAACAGGAAGTGTCAAAACAAGATGAATCAACCTCGAAATCATAAGGGAACGATTCCGTCTTGTTTATCTCGACTGGAGAGGATAGAGGAAAATAGTTGACAAATTTCGAAAACTTTCATTAGAAAACATATCAACTTTGTAATGTTTGTAATTCAATTCTCAAATAAGATTTCTTGATCAAGTAAAATCATCGGGATAAAATTTATCGGTTGAGATCATAAATATGATCTTCGTTAAATAACCCAAGTTCAGTTTTGGTTGGATCCAAGGCAAAGACTAAGCTTAAGAAGTTCCACCGCCTCATCATTGAACCTATTAATGATTTTTCATTCAATGATGTATTTATTGCCTCGTTAAAGACATCAAATTGGTAATGATGTCCAAACGTGATAACATCCACTTGTTGACATGAACGCATGCATACCCATTTCATAGCGATCATCCATATTTGGTATGACAATGTGATAATCTCTACAAACCGACTCAACATGTGTTAGAAGACAATCAAAACCTTCATCCCTCAACAAGTTAAGTAAACTTTTTAGTGCTTGAGACAAGATCCATCAGATTCAAGATATCAAGAGACTTTTGATTCAAAGATCGACAAAGCATATCCGAAAGTCCCAAAATTTTATTCATCAAGTGTAGAATGAATACAAACTCAAAAGATCTCATTACCATCAAACACCCATAAGCTTCACCACTTGTAAACAGAAGAAGAACCCTCATCCGACATATGTTGATAAAGCACAAGAATCACCGCACCATACATATCAATCAAACTACCGTGGAATCAAAATGAGAACTCCAACGAAGTTTCTCCCGACGATCATGCAGACTACCCATTTTGATTAGCACCTCGCTTATTTCACGCGTTCTCCCGTAGTTATCTTTTTCGCAATTTCCATAGCTTGAGCGGATTGTAGTTCGGCATGACGCTTTAGGAGAAGCACCAACAATATTTACGATCTTCTTCAAGCTTGAAAAGAAAACAATAAACTTGTCGTACTTTTTCCACCGCAAAGAACTAATGCTAATTGCAACCGATGAGCAAAGCAATGAACATGATATGCATAAGGGCAATCTCTCAAAAAAGTGGCTTGTAATCCATTCCATACACCACCCATATTGATTTCGCTTTCCATCGCACCTTTGACCCCAAGATATTGCATATTTGCGGGTTATGTCGACTCAACACAAGACATATTTCTTTCTTCAATTACAAAGACGGTAGTATCTTTAACATGTACAATGTCAAGAAAACGCTCTTTCAAAATACCATTAACATCAACAAATCTTAACACAATAGAATCCATTTTTTTGTTAGATACATCTTTAGCTTCATCAACTAAAATGCAAAACTTTGAATCACCAATCTCCTCACAGATTTTGTTTCTCACCGACTACCAAAGATGCTCAAAATCTCTTTTTGAACTATCGATTGATATATACTTAGCATTTAAAAGGAGCATTCTAAAAAACAACTTCATTAATTTCGTATTCATCTCTCCCAAAAGCTTTACCAATTCAATGAGATTACCTCGATTTTTGGAAGATACCGACTCATCATGCCCTCTCAAAGCACATGCTTTCAAAGTAAGATATTGAAGACACTTAATTGTAGTCATAACCCGCAGACGATTTCTCTTTACCTCTTCCGGTTTTTCACGATTAATTGCTTTGTCAATATCTTTGAGAGACATTCTTTAGAGAGTTCATGTAAACCACCGCTTCTCTTGTGTTGTGAATCGACATCCCCACATGTTTTAAAAAAAATAACACCTCTTCCCCTCATTGACCCCTTTTCCAACCATCTAACCCACCCAAAGTAAATGCACAACGACTATTATTCAAATTATCAAATATGAAGCAAAAAGCAACAATGAAAGATGGTTTGAGGGTGAGTAATTCTAAAGCCATGCGAAATTGACGAAACCCGACTTTTGAAAGAAACGATTCTCAATTCCATCAAATGTTGGCTTATATTCATCCAAATTGGGTTGAAATGCTCCCATTTTCATGTAAGCTCTCCTTATTTCATCTCGTTGATTAACGGGATGTTCACAAATTGAAATACGCTTTTAAACGGATCACGCAAAGTGAATTAAGATCAATTTCAATTCTTTGTGATTGAGGAGGTTGAACATCGAGTTTTTGAGCTACACTATCATTGTTAGATGTAAGATGCTCTTCACTTGTCATAGGTTCCTTCCTATTTGAAGTTAATGAAAGATTGACTTGATAGTTTTCCTTTCTTAGCTTCTCGATTATCCATCACCTATTACAAAATTATATATTATGTTATATTTTTAGCACTCATCTCCAAACTCCAATATACTACTTCCCCAAACTTAAACTCCAATGTAATTATATAAATATTAAAACACTAGTATCAATATTTGAGAAATCTAATTGAAAAAAAGAAAAGATAAATATTATCGATAATTGTAAAGATAAATATTAAAACACTAGTATCAATATTAAAACTCCAATATCAATATTTGACAACACATCGCATATATAAAATTCTCTCAAAATTCTTGCCCCAAAAATTCTCCTCAAAATTCTCTCCTCTCTTGTGGATCGTGATTTACATTAGCATATATAAAATTCTCCTCAAAATTCTTGCCCCCAAAACTATGCACCAAAATTTAGTGAAATGTTCTCAAATAGAACAACACAAAACTATGCACCAAAATAAAGTTAAGAACACAAAACTATGGAATTGGAAGCATTCAAAAATTTACCCCAACAATTGAAAGGAATCAAGTCTTGAAGAGATAAGAGGAGAAATTGATGGGGCATATAATGGGAGGAGGAAGAACTGATTCCAAATGCAGCACGGCAGGCTTTTGAGTTGCTATCTTGCTTTTAATGGAACGGATGATGACAAAAGACGGAGTCGGAAAGCAGGAAGAAAGAACTAAACAACAAGATACAAATTCGTGAATTTTGGAACGAGGTTGGGGGCCCTGCTCCAAACCTTTAATTTAGTTCAAATTTTAAATTATTTAACAAAGATTATATTTATAATTTGCAATTTATTACCAAAGACACAAGCAAACCTAGTGGTGAAGCGTTCTAACATTATGCCCGAGGTCGCAGTGTTCTACTCTAGATGATGTAAGTTTAATTTTTTTTTTTTTAATGGTAAATTTTTTTTTTTCCCTTAAAAATCGTAGATGTTTAACGAAGTTCAAATTTAATAAAGCCATCCGCCCTTAGTTGGGGGAGGGAAGGTCTAACTTCATTTCGTGGATTCAGGATGAATCATATGGGCCCACGATGGGGTTGTGGAGACTTTGGACGGTTTGGTGGTTAAACTTGAGAATGGTGGCTTTGGGTTGATGATGGCTTTGAGCATGAAAGTCGTCGCAGTCGGTGGGAGGTGGAGGTGGTTTTGGGCGAGAATGGCTCTTAGAGAGGTAGGTAATATGGTGTCCAGATCCCGATTAGAGGTAGAGCCACTAAGTTTTGGCGATATATTTGAGACATATGAGATGGCGACGGTGCGAGGTGGCGCAAAATCTTGGCGTCTACAAGACCGGGAAGCGATGAGTTGGGGGAAAGCGGAAGGGAGCTGAAAAGCATAGTGGATGGAAGACCACCCTCCGAGTTTAGATTGAAATGTGAGGTATTAAGGTGTTTGCTTTGAACTGTTGATAATAGTAGCTTGAGATTGTAGATGATGAAAAATGTGTTGATGAGTGGTTTTTTAGTTGTTGATTTCTCGAATATTTTTGCATTGGCTATTTGGTTGGGTTTGCGAAATCTCGAGATGGGATTTGGAATTTTATGAAGTTTTTGGGTTTTTTATAGGATGATGTATCATTTTTTTCGGATATTAAAATGCGATTCAGTTTTTCAAGGTGAGGATTCATGTTTTCGCATATGAAGATTCGAATATTCAAGTTATAAGAGTTGGAGGCTTGAAGATGTGAGTATGAAGATTTGAAGATTTTTAGGTGTTCTTGATGAATAGTAAGTGTTCATCAAGATTTTTTTCAAGATTTGAAGATGAAAATGGGAAGTTCTCGAGGATACTCCAAACGGAAAAATAGTTTGATTCTTAAAAGTACCCTCCTTATTAAATTCAATTCCCAAGCATTTAAAATGCCAAAATCGGGTTAAGAATAATATAAATGTTTTAATTAATTCTAAGAACACAAACAAGTAATAATCTAAGCGAGAATCTCGGGAAGAACTCTTGTGAGTTCTTCCCTTAAATTTGATTTTTTGTATAAATGATGAAAATGAGAGCAAGATCTGGAGGATTCCTCCCCCGCCCTTATAATGAGGGTGTGGTCCTCTATTTATATAAGACCAACCCCAAAAAAAAAAAAATAATTATTATCTTTTAAAGATAACCCTTTATGTTGATGTATGATGGAGGTTTTTACAATGAACTTGTTAAAAGTAAAGAACAAAAACAAAAATAAAGTCTTTGGTCTTGGTTTTTATATTAAATGTTCTTTGATTAATTTGTGGAGGACCTCGGTGTTTTTAATAACATCGGTCTTGTCTCTTGATTCAATTTGAGTTTCTTGTCATTCTTGAATCGACCTACCATGAAAAAACATATAAAATTTCGTGGCCAGTTTCATACAAAATCAGGTCTGACAAGACATCTTCGGACCTCAAGTCATTTATTCATCTTCTCTCGGTCAGTTTACTTATGAGTCTCAGAACGCCGCTACGATTTCTTCTTCGATAAACGTCCGGATACATCTTGAACAACGATTTATTGATCATATTAAGTACATCATGGTCGAGGTCGATATCGGGCCTATCATATGGGATCTTGATCTGATCCGTCTTATTTCAAGGTCGGTTCTTGGCACATATCGATTTTGATTTGTTCTACAACACATTCTACTTTTTTTTTTGGTCTCAAAATTTTCGACTTTTCGACGAATGTTAATTGGGCTTGATAAGATTGACGATCCCGACGTATCTACTTTTTATTTCGGAGTTCGATAAGATTGTTCTTTTCCTCCTCAAATCGAGTATACACGGCCTCAAATTCTTTTTTTGAATTGAATTATCGATGGACTCAGTTGTCAATTGTACATCTGTCCTCAACATATGCATGTTCGTTGTATACCCTAATTCTTCAAGAAAAAGATGATTCTTTAAACCGATAACCTTACATGGTTGTTGGGCCAACCAACTTTTTGTTCCAACATTCCTCATCACGAGGCTCCCACTCTTGTGTTTGTCTTCTAGCCTTTATCTTAAAAACATTTCTTTTATAGCAAATAATTCATCATAGCGTTCCTAATTAAAACAATTAGACAAAAATATTGCTACTAAAAAATAACTTTATATAATTTATTATACATACAACTATTTCCCCAAATTTTGGTTTTAACCACTTCGGTGCCTCTGAAATCGAACTCTCATATTCAATTTGACTTGATCCATCGGGCACCATCTACACCTTCCCCGAATTTTTTTTCCCTTTGTTTTTCAACCCCATATGTGTAGCTTTAAAGTTTCCAATTGTAAGTACATTAATTGTGGATGAATTCCTCAACCTACCATGAAAAAAACATATAAAATTTCATTGTGATGAATTACTAAAATACATCCCAGATTATCATACAAAACAACCTAGATTTTTTATAAAGAACGTGTAGCAACAAGACAAATAAAGTTTAATATTTCATCATGCAAATTGAAGACATAATATTTAAAAGAAAACAAACTCACCATGTTCTTATCTCTACAGAATATCTCTGAAAAGAGCCCCAAAGAAAAGTGGTTGAGGCCTTTTTCACCATTACTTGGTCCCTCCCCTCGCGTTCACGAACAACACCTCGATTTTCAGAATGCTTTAAAGCATCTTCTTGAACCTCAGGTCTTTGCCAATAAAGAACAAGGTGATTGAATCGCTTATCGAACACCACTTTGGCCTTTTTCTGTATTTCCCCAATCTGCTTTCAAGATTTTGACATCATATAAGAAAAACATGATATGTTTACCTTTTCCCATATATAAACTATCTCGTGTGCTTACTTGAGTCCTTGAATCTCATCTACATTTTTAAATATAATTTGTAAGTATCTAAAAGAATTATTTCAAGAAACACAATATTATTTAAAAATTTCTACTTACACCAAAACCTTGCCATAGGATGTCTCCGGGTTTTTGCCTCGATACTTGTTTTTCATTATTCTTGTCACCTTTATAATTTATAATGCAAGTCTTCAAATTGTATTGTTTGCAAGAATTTCCTCAAACCTTTCTCAAGAATCGCTTGAGTCACCAAAAAGCCTTTTTTCATAACGATCCTCGTTTGAGTCTTTGCTTTAGTAGGACCACGACGTTTTAACACACCGGGATCAACATCATCTCCTCGAAAGTCCTCTTGGAACATCATCTCGCACTTGTGGATCGTGACGTAGTGGAGGGCGTATAGGTGGATCCCTATGGGGAACACCTAAGTTCGGCTCATCTACTTGGCATACCACCACTAACATGTGGTGAGTGCACTCTATCAAAACTTTCTATTAAAGTTAGGAATAATCCCAACTAACCCATTCACGGTGTAGGCTAGGTCCTCGATCAGAGGTGTGCCCTCACCTATCAAAGATATATGTGGGGATGCTTGGCCAAATTGTCCAAATAACAGGTGGATACACTGCGCTGTCAAAAGATCTCGAAAAGAAGAAGTTGGGTAAGAAGTGGCAAACGATGGCATCCTGTTTGACTGGTGTTCTTGATGACTAGCAATCTCGGTGGATGATGCCCTTTATACATCCTGGCCACGATGTTCACTTGAAAATGAAGTAGTGGCAACTCGTGCTCTCACACTTCGTGTCTGCTTCCAACGTTGTAGTTCAGACATCTGTTTTGAAAAGCAAGAAGTAGTTAATTTGAGCTTAAGAAGACCACTAAACAATATTATCGTAACTTAATTTATCAAATATTATCAACTCGAATCTCATGAATCTCATATTTATATATATTCAGTTTAATGAACATGTGTCCCATAAAATCAAATTAAAACTCAAGCTAAAACAACAAGAATGGATATTTCGTGAATTAGATTATTAAGACTAAGGGATATAAGTTCACATACTGTAAGTAGTAATAATTAATCATTATGATATAGCCTTATGGTGTAACATGTAACCAAACAAAAGAAGAATAGGAAAGTGATGCTGTTATGGATGAATCTGGAAATGAAATTATCTATTTTACTTCATGAAATTGTTTTCTGCTCATCTATGTTGGTACCTTAGCCTGTTCCCTGTTCCATATTAAGCTTCCAAAAGAAAGTTACTTTCCAATATCACAATTGCTGTTGCTATATATAAGCCTTTTATATTGATCATCTATTTTATCTCATCAAATATATAACCTTATTATATTGACTTGGATATCTACTGGAATTCCGAAAATTATCTCATCAAATATCATAAGTATTTTGCACCTTTCATTTAATTAATTAATTAATTATGAAATTGAACCAACAAAATTAAGGAGGGTTGAGAAATCAGAAGTGCATACCTCTTATGTAATAAGCTGGGATTATACACGCAACTGTCATATATCACTAGAGTAAACTCAAGTTAGAATTATTCAGTGTAAGCAAAAAAAAATTTGAACTAATTTTCAAGAATCAAGAATCAGTTTAGGCAATAATTCAAGAATCAAGTAACAAAAGAAAATAATAAGCAATTTAATAAGAATAAACAATTTAAGAATCAAGAAACCAAGAAAATAATAAGCAATAAGCAATTTACAAGTAAACTCAGAACACTATCCACACTGTGAAAACAGGTATGTGCCTACGGAATTGCATTGAGAAAGATTTCAGATATTTACATGTTTGAAATTGAAAACCTAATTCAAAACCTAAGTTGAAATTGAAAAATAAATAAACATACTGTAGTGGTCTTGGCGGGAGAGGGAGGGCAGGGGAAAGGCGGCGGAGAGGGACGGCGAAGGCGACGCTGGGTGTCTTCCGATTTTTAATTAAAAAATATATATCGAGACAAGAGGGAAGGGAAAATGAGGGAGGGAAAGAGGAGGGAAGTGAAACTAAAAAGGAGGGAAGAGAAATTTGGTGCTCAATAGCAAGAAATCGCCCTTGCGGCTGATGAAATGAAGAGAGGGCAGACGAGAGAGTGAGGGCGGCGGACGTTTGCTTCTTCTGCTTTACAAGAAACGACGCCCTTCTCATTAATAATTAAAAATGCTTATAAATTGTTATAATGTAATTTTATATTAAATATTACACATTAATCAATATATCAAATGAGTTTAGTACTAGTATTTTCTCAATCAGTTACCACATTACTATCACAAAAAAAAGAAAAATTCTTCTTCTTCCTCTATTTCTTCATTGTCTTCATTGGGATCTACTATTTCAACTTCATTATCCACAAGTTGAACTGACAAATTGCACTCGGTGAGGTCAACAATCGATTCATCGACTCTTTGAAAATCATCATCTTGGTAGTAGTCTCGCTCTTGAGTTGTTTGGGAGACTGATGACACATTAATAATGTGTCTAGCACGCGTAGGACAAACCACCCATATACCTATAAATTCAAAAACGAAATTATTTTGAGCAAAAAATAATTAATTTTAAAATAATATTTATTTTTAAAGTACCTCTTCGATGACGATTTTGGATTGAGGATGGATAGGTGGCATAGTAAACTTGTGACGCTTGTTCAGCCAAGATAAATTGGTCATTTGTCAAGAATGTTTTGCTTGGATTTAGATCTAATAAATTGTACCTCCGGGAACTAGTCACTGCACTATCGTCATACCAATCACACCTAAATAAATAAATCTTTTGAGGTGGATACCCAAATGCGTAGAAACTCATTTCAATCACTTCTTGCAACATCCCATAATAATCATTTTTATCCTCTCCACCTACTGTAGCTTTCACACACACACCACTATTCATCGTCCTTTTATTATGTCCAAAATCTTCAGTGTGGAATCTAAATCCATTGATTATGTAGCCCTTGAACGTATTAACAATTTCACTTGCACCTTGCATCAATACATGCAACCGAGGATCAACTTCATGATTTCTTTCTAGAACAAGTTTTTTAAACCATGAAAAAAACTCGTTAGTTCGTTTCAATTGAAGTTCATGATTGCTGATTCTTTCACCATATTGAGCATCAAACACACTGCAATGTTGGTAAAACAAAATAGTTATTTATAATACCATTAATCCAGGATTATTTAAAGTAATTTACAGTATTAAATAGTATTGGAAGTTATTTTATAGTATTAAATAGTATTGAAAGTTATAATACCTGATCCAGGGATCAACTTCTTCACAATTCATCATAATGTAATACATAGCAGCCTTGTATTCTCGAGGTGACAAACTACGACAGCAAATTGGTTTTCCTATGGGAAGCCCCTTGGGAATGAAAATTTGCAATTGATTGTGAAACTCGGGGGCCCATAGAACTTCGTTCCTCTTCAAACGGGTTATTCGTGTGTCAACTTCGTCACTAAAATAATGCAAACAAAAGTTTGCAATCTCTGATACGAGGTATGTCTCACAAATGGATCCTTCAACGCGTGTTTTGTTTTTCACCATTTGCTTAAGAAAAAACATTTGTCTGCATTAACCTAAGATGTATTAAGAAATAATATTCATATCAAATGTATAATAATAAAGAATGAAAAAACATTGATACCTTTCGAATGGATACATCCAACGATAGAATACAGGCCCTCCAACTTGTGCTTCATAAGG
Organism: Stenogyne calaminthoides; assembly: GCA_037126765.1. Taxonomy (NCBI): domain Eukaryota; kingdom Viridiplantae; phylum Streptophyta; class Magnoliopsida; order Lamiales; family Lamiaceae; genus Stenogyne; species Stenogyne calaminthoides. The sequence goes on from JBBCBC010000027.1 coordinate 26,875,707, forward strand.
GAGATGAATAGCTAGGTGCTCCATTGAGTCAAAAAATGCTGGTGGAAAAATCTTCTATAGTTTGCAAATTGTCTCGACAATAGACCTTTCCAGCATTTCCATGTCAAATGCCCTAATTTCAGATGCACACAAGGATCGAAAGAAGTTACTAACCTCTGTCAACGCACTCCAAATACCATCAGGTAAGAAATCACAAAATGCGATAGGCACCAATCTTTGCATAAATACATGGCAATCATGACTCTTCATTCCAGTTATTCTGTTAGTGTCCAAATTGGCACACCGAGATATATTTGACACATAACCATCAGGAAAACGTAGTTCTTTCAACCATTGACAAATTATCTTTCGTTGATCCTTGTGCAACGTGTTTGTAGCCTTTCTCTTCATCCGTCCTCCGTTGGTTAGAAATAATTCTTTTATGTTCGTGCATAATTCGAGATCCATCGTAGCTTTAACATTGTCTTTTGATTTGCCAGGATCATCAAATACTGTGGCCTTGATGTTCTCAAAAAAGTTTTTCTCACAGTGCATCACATCTAAGTTGTGACGGATGAGAAGTGTTGACCAATACGGGAGCTCCCAAAATATACTTTTCTTTGTCCAGTTATGCGTGTGACCAAATCCATCCATTGGTTCATGCCCTTTCCCAAACTTGTTATCTTTAATTAGCTTCACTAGCTCAAACATTTCTGCACCAGACCTTCTCTCGGGGCATTCGTCCTTCTCTACTCGATCCTTCAGGAAATCAGATTTATTTTTTCTGTGACGATGGTGAGTGGGTAGAAATTGTCGATTACAATCAAACCAACAAGGCTTGTGCCCATTTCGAAGTTGGAATGACTTAGTCATTTCCATGCAATAGGGACACGCTAACCGCCCATGTGTGCTCCAACCCGAAAACATTCCATAAGCAGGAAAGTCACTAATTGTCCATAAAACGACAGCTCGCATTGTGAAATTTTGTTTCTTGAAGCTGCAATAAGTTAATGCTCATTCGTTCCATAACATGTTTAATTCATCAATCAACGGTCAAAGCATTACATCAATATTCACCCCTGGACTTTTCGGGCCAGATATAATGAGGCACAAAAAAATGTGCTCTTGACTCATACATAGATCTGGTGGCAGGTTGTATGGAGTAACGAATACTGGCTAATAAGAATATGGTTTTGCAGAGGAACCGTGTGGGTTGAAACCATCAGTGCATAATCCTAATCGCACATTACGAGGCTCTGCAACAAATGTAGGATGTAACTGGTCAAACTGCTTCCACGCCTCACCACCGGCAAGATGAATATTTTTTTCTGAATCCCCCCGAACACTTCATATGCCAAGTCATGTGCTTGGCTATCTTGCGTGACATGTATAGCCTCTGTAGACGTGGGGTGATAGGAAAATACCACAATTTCTTTCTTGCAATGTCTTTACCACGTGGATTATTCTTTTCTTTGTACCTTGGTTCCTTACAAATTGGACAAAATTTGAGACCACTGCCGTCTTTGTAGTACAAGAAGCAGTTGTTTACACACACGTCGAATTTAACATGATCGAGCCCAAGTTTCATCATCAATCTCTTCACTTCATTATAGCCATCGGGGAACTTGTGCCGTTCTATAGTTGGCGCAGCTTTTTTGCAACACTTAATAAAATTGTTCATGCCTACAATTGATACATTATGCTGGACTTTGTAACTTAAAAGTTCTGAAACCCATTGTAATAACGACTGGTCATTACCTTCATAAATAGGGCGTTCTGTTGTGCTCATCAACTCAAAAAATGCTTTTGCTTGATTATTTAGCTCTTCCGGTTCTCCACTGGTTTCGTACTCACGGAATTGAGGAAATGCATGGGAGCCAAAATTTTCTTCGACTACTGGCTCGACAGTGCTAGAAGACTGTGCCATGTCATGATGTAAGCTAATGTTATCAAGCATCTCACCATGACATATCCAAGTATAGTAATTTGGCACAAATCCGTGTCTGCACAAATGGATCCCAATAGTTTGATAATCATGATATCGCAGATTTTGACAATTCTTACATGGACATCTAATCAATCCTCCGCTATGATCACCACGGTCCGAGAAAGCGAAATTCAAAAATTTATCTACTCCATCAGCAAATTCTTGTCGCAATATGCCACTATGTTCTAAGCGATTGTACATCCAACTCTTATGTAGGGACATATTTCTGTATGTACAAAAGAATATAATACATCAAAATGTTTTACAATTATAAATATGTATAATATATCAATAATTAGAATCATAAATAAATTAAAAATATTTAGAATTAATAAATAAATAAATAATTAAAAATTTATTAAATACAATCATATATAAGGTATTAGTTTGTATTCCAAAATGCATTTATTCTAAAATGTGTTAGTTTATATTCCAAAAGTATTGGTTTATATTATAAAAGGTATTAGTTCATATTCTAAAAGGTATTAATTCATATTTAAACAATATTAGTTCATAGTAAAAAAGGTATTAGTTCATATTCTAAAAGGTACTAGTTACAAATGAATCATATTTTATTTTTACAATAAAACTTATACTAATTTGTAACTTCTAAAATTATAATATTCATCAACATATCATAATACAGTAAAACCTCGTTAAATTATTACTCGATAAATTAATAACATCGATAAAACTAATAATTTGTCCGGTCCCAAGTTGGGACCAGTACAAATTTGGGACCCAATCAATAAAATTATAAGATAATAATTTTTTTTGAGATCCCAGTGTATATATATTGGTCCCGACAAAACTATAAATTAATAATTATTAAAAATAATCCATATACATATATATGATGCACTTGAATATTCTTAAGACAACTTAGTAAAATAAGAATCTACTGTAACTTGCTTTTTCTTGAACTTCAAATCTATGTTGATCTCATCTTTAAATCTCTTCATCGCACTCCAATAGTTGTGGCGTTGTCTTTCTCAAATCTTTGCAACAAAAAGTTATGAAGAGTTGTTGATGCTTGCAATGCTTCTTTTAGAGTGACCGGTTCTAAAGATATTGAATCATCCTCTGCTTCATCATCTTCCGGATTATGAATGACATCGGCCACTATCTCATTATGAATTTTCATCAATAACTATGCATGTATACTTAAAGTTATTCAAAGAATTTGGAACTTTGAAGGTCAACTGTGCTATACGTTAAAACCTCTTTAAATTAATAAATTATTAATTTATCGATATAATAATATCTCTATAAATTAATAAAATCCTCCGGTCCCAAAGTTATTAATTTAAAGAGATTTTACTGTAGTTGGTCAAGATTCAAATTGATATAGAACTCCACATTTTTTATTTGCCACCTTATATGATCTCTAAAAATTAATATAAGTCAAAGTTTTAATAAAATATTGAGATAAATTTGAGTTCAACTAAAAATTAGAAGAAATATTATATGTTAAAAAAAAAGAGATTGAGGGATTTAGATGACTCTACTTATAAAATTAAGAGTGAACTCTTAAACTATTTGATTAAACAACTCAAACGAAAAAGTTCTCTCCTATTTAATTGATTTACAAGTTCTAAAATACATAATAAACACATTATTAGCTAGTTAAAACTAACATCTCTAACTCCTTAATATTAAACTTGTCATTTCTAAGTCCCTAAACTATTAGCTAATTAAACCATAAAAAAGAACAACATATATGAAGTATGAATTAAAACAAAAATACAAGTTGAAGTAGAAAAAATTACCAACTTAGTTTTCTTTGCTTGACTCCTCAAGTGGTGAAGAAGAAGAAAAAAATTCTGTGAAAAAGAATAACTTCAAATTTGTGTTCATTTGGCTGAAAACGTTTATGTTAAGAGATAATAAATTCCTTCAACAACTTTTTTATTATTATTAAATATTAAACCTAACGAAATAAATGTAGGTAGGGGAAGGATATGAATATTAATATCGATCCGGTCGGATAAGTTATATTTAGTAATCAATAACAAGGAATATTCCTTGCCAAAACATTATACCCCTTTCTAATGATATTAAAAATTTATAATAATATTAATAAACAAATTTCATTGAACAACTACATGTATCGGCGGGATTTTGATTTTTTTCAAGCAATAATGACAAGGGTGATTCCTTGCTAAAATAAAATCCAACCGCCAAAATTTTTAAGTACATTTTGGGGCGGCTAATTTGAAACATTTTAGGAAAAATGTCAAGGGTGGTCCCTTGCTAAAAAAAAAAATTAAACCGCCAACATTTTCGGAAATCCTTTGGGGTGGCTAATTTGATTTTTTTTAGAAAAAATGGCAAGGGTTGTCCCTTGCTAAAATAATATTATTTTATTTTGGAAAAAAATAGCAAGAGTAGGCCCTTGCTAATAATGATCTATCTTCATCTCCTTTAATACCTTCTCCTCATACCGTTTCCAATTCACTCTGCATCTTCTCAACATCAATTCAATCGATATGCTCCACAATGTAAGTGATTTTGTATTTTATTTATATTTTTAATTTATCTTACATTTACACATTCAAGCATGTTATTCTTTTTTTCACCAAAAAAAAATCTACATTTATGCTAATATCTTTTCATTTTCTCTTTTCAATCTTAGGTTTTAAATTTAGTCTTGGAGCTTCAATTCAAAGAGTAAGTGTTTTATATCTCCATATATACATATTTTTGTTCTTTTCATGAATGAAAAATAAATATTGATTTCTGCTTTTGAAGAACTACTTCAAATGCCACATGATTTCTTCTCTACATACTCCATAGTCTCTAAAGGTAACTTTTTATTTTGTCTATTACAATTTTTTTTCGTTTTTGTTTTTGTTTAAACATTATATATTTTGTTATTACAATCTCTTTTTTTTCCCATTTTTTCCTTTTTTGCAGGTCTCTAATAGTTACAAGTGGAAGAATCCAATTTTATAATGTATTTTTAATTGAATTTTTACTCACTTTTTTTTGTATGTTTTATGAATTTCAATTTTATTAATTGTAACTTGTATATTTTATATTTGTAATTGTAATAACACTTGTAAATTATAACAATTTTTTTAATGAGTATTTGGTATTTTCTTTAAATTTATTGCTAAAAAATAAATTAATATTCAAATTGTACTAATGTATTTATATAATCAGATTTGAAAAAAAAAATTTAATTAAAGTCCTTGCTATAAATAAATGACCACCATAAACATTAGCAAGGGTTAGACCTTGCTCTTTCATAAATGACATGTATTTATTCTAACCGTTAGAGACAACATTACCAAGTGTTTGTCCTTGCTATAAAAAAACATTAGCAAGGGGTATTCCTTGCTTTATGTATAACAATTGTGCCAACCAGGTGGGAAATAGGAGCGTGGGTTCAAATTGGGAGCATGTGACTAAATTTATATGCAAGGGTTCACCCTTGCTAATGTTTTGAGTATTACCAAGAATCTATAATTGCAAGGGTGGTCTCTTGCTATATATTAAACAATAGCAAGGGTGGTCAACACCCCTTGCAAATAAAACATTAGCAACCTAACTTATAGCAAGAGACCAATAACAAGGATTAGCCCTTGCTAATTCTAATAGCAAGGGGGTCAAACTCATATAGCAAGGGATTCAGCTCTTGCCATTACCTTCAATTTTTAATCCGATCTCTCTCCAAACCAAGATATCAACTACCTCCTTAGTAGAGCTGGCAAACTGGGCCGCCCGGCCCAGCCCATCAGGCCAAGTCATGTTCATGGGCTGGGCCGGGCCGGCCCATCATCTAATCGGGCCTACAAAAATATAGCCTAGCCTAGTATGGGTTCACGGGCCCATGGGCCAGACCGACCCATGATATTTTTTTAAAAAATATTTCATTTACTTTATAAAATTAATAATGCATGCAAATTTTCTTATATATAAAAAATACAAAGTTATGAATCTGATCAACATAAATATTAATAAAGAGTATATGCAGTATTAGTTGGCTGAATAAAAACACTTATAGAAATCTGTAGCACTTTTGTTTGTTTACTTAAATTAGCAATATTATGTCGTTTTAATTTTATAGTTTAGGCAGTTACCAATTTCTTGTATATTACCCTAAAATTGCTTAATTAGAGGACAAAATATGAGAAAAAAAAAAAAACAGAGCATGGTATCCACTGATTTCTACCTAAAAAGTTACAAATGAGATGGAAACTAATTGAATTCATATTGTTTTTTCATAGATAATGTGTTTTTTTTTGGGTTTCACTAATTGTATTTTGTAATTCACTATTCACTAATCCTGCGATTATTTAATATTTACTTTAATTTAACTTCTGAAATTAAAAAAAATAATAATAATAAAAATGATCGGGCCAGCCGGGCGGCCTGTGGCCCGTCGGGCCAAATTGGCCCAAGCCCATTAGGCCCGTGGGCCAAATAGGCCCGAATCTTTTTGGCCTCTAATTTTCGAGCCCAGCCCATACTTGGGCTCTGGTAGGTCGGGCCGGCCCATCGGGCCGAACCCAAATTGCCCGCTCTACTCCTTACTGACGGACTCCATCTTGACAAAGATCAGGAAATTGTGCATCCAACGAGCTTTCAACCCTCATCTTGATCATTTTTGCAGTTACTGACATAGAGTGCTCTTCAGGAGCTTGAGCTTGAGGTTGAGGCTGAGTAACTGGTGTATGTCAGGTTGAGTTTCGGATTGGGTTTCTGGTTGGATATCTGGAGGAGTAATCTCTGGTTGAGGCGAGGTTTGGACAGATGGTTGTTTGGTTGGAGGAGAGGTTTCTGAAGTGGGTTGTTTAGTTGAGGGTAAGACAATGGGCTGAACATATGGGGTGGGTATATCGGATTGGTGAGGTGGGGAAGTGGAAGGGGAAGGGGAAGTTTGGAAATCTGGTTCAGAGCTCATATCTGCTTCTGTTTGCTCGTCAGATTTCTGTTTAGAATGGATTAGAAGATAACCTGGTTCGAGGAGTTCTTTGAAAATTGTTGATTGGAGTGCTATCAGATGGCTCCTAAGAGGAATCTTCTCCCTCATATTCCCTTGCAGCTTTCTCCTCTGTTGCTTCCTCTTCCAAGGTTTCATCCACCAGTCTGTGTTATTTACCTCTTCCAGGATACATGAAGGTAAACCTTGTCTTCTTCGCAGGAGACTGTTTTGGTGCTGACTGCTCCTCAAACCTAGCTGGTTTCTTGGCCAACACCTTTCGTTTTAGAGTTGGCTTCTTCATGGGCTGGTCCACAACCTGCTCTGAAGAAGTAGTCTTCTTCCCTTTCTTGGGTTTGATGGTTGTGGGAGTCGGATCCTCATTAGAAGGACTGGTATATTGTCGCCCACACCCAAAAATATATTAAATTCCTTAACCGATCCACTAGAGTGTAGTAGGATAAATAAGGGTCAATCCTTAGGGAACGTGAAAATAATTATTGCGTTAATTGTGTGAATTTAAAGAGACAGAAAAAGGGGGAGTTTTGGATTTTGGAGAATTACTAAATAATTAAATATTGCAGAAATAAAAAATAATCGAATTCGAATGATAACAAGCTTCCAATTCACAGTTCATTCATCCCTTGTATTTTGACTTTTCTAATTAAATGTATCGTTTGCTCGACCTTACTCTCAAACTAATGACCCTCAATAAACAACAAGCTTTGTACAGTGTTTTTGTGCTTGCTCGAGGTCAAGCAAGATTTTAAGTGTGGGGGGAGTCCAGTTAGGTAGACTTTTTGGGTTGTTTGCTACTATTTTGTGCTATATTTTTGGCTGTTTGCTATGGTTTTTGTGCTATATTTTGGGATGTTTACTGTTGTGTGTGTCGTGTGCTTCTGGTTGGACGTGTTATGCTTGAATGAGGCATGGTTCTGTTATTTTAAGTGGTGTGGTATGCGTGTTTGTGTGTGTTTGTGATTGAAGAAGTTAATCGGGATGATGATCTGAGAGTTGTTGATATTTTGTGACGTTTTTGTGAGTGATGATCATTGAGTAGAACTGGTTAAATTTGCTTCTTTGGAAATGCCATGGAAATTCGGTGAAACTTGAGGTAGCGTCGAGGTATGATTGAGTTTATGGTTGTGATTTGACTTGTTGATTTGCTTGGGTTTTGATTTGTGCCTTTGATTTCCTCTTAATAAAGTAGTCTAAGTTGTTGGTTGCATGGATGATGCATTGTTGGTGTACCCCTGAGGTTGGAAAAATATATTTGATGGAAGGAGGTTGGAGTTGAGTTGAAAAAAAAAAATTGTGCAAATAAAGGGGCCGGTACAGCTGCCCATTTTAGGGGCTCGAAAATTTCGAGCTAAAACCTAACGATGGATTGAAGTTGCGGTCCCATGTGTGAAAAAAAAATAACACAGTGTAATCACAAAATCTAAGATCATGCCACAAATTCCCCCCCACACTTAGAATAAAGCTTGACCTCAAGCAATATATAACAAATCAACAGGGAGGATAGGAAAATGTAAGACATGAAAAGAGTAAACCTGATTACTAGCGAGGGCCAGTCGGGTGGTGAACACCCTGCCCTTGTGTGTGCTCTTCGACATGTGCTCTTAAAGAACCTGCAAAAGGAGGATAAAATAGAAAAGACGACCAAAGAGGGACTGCAGAAATTTGACTGCTACTGTGACACTGGGGGAGCCAGTATCAAAGTTGCAGAAAATTGCAATGACACACGAAATTACGAGAGATTTACGGAGGAGAGAAATTAACAACTAAGACACTAAATACTAATAAAAATAACAGAAAAAAATGCCCCACATATCACACACAAAAAACACAAAAATTATTCACTCCGTTCCCCGGCAACGGTGCCAAAATTTGGTGTGCTGTCGCCGACACTATATTAAATTACTTAACCAATCAACTAGAGTGTAGTAGGATAAGTAAGGGTTGATCCTCAGGGAACGTGAAAATAATTATTGCGTTAATTGTGAATTTAAAGAGACGGAAAAATGGGGAGTTTTGGATTTTTACTAAATAATTAAATATTGCAGAAATAACAAATAATCGAATTCGAATGATAACAGGCTTCCAATTCACAGTTCATTCATCCCTTGTATTTTGACTTTTCTAATTAAATGTATCGTTTGCTCGACCTTACTCTTAGACTAATGACCCTCAATAAACAACAAGCTCTGTTTATCGGTTTCATCCCTTAATTTTATTCAATTGAAATACGCTCTTCAACTAACCTTTTTATCTGAACAATGTAGATACGATCTAAATTTAATTCAGTAAAAGCATTAGCCTCTAGGATAAAGGTCAAATAAATTCCCGAATACGCTAGCTCGATTCGAAAGAATTCAATTTATATCACCCTAGCAAATTTTACTAGTTGTTACCAATTGTCATATACAAGCAACAATTACGGATTACGTGATACGAACTAACAGGCATATCGAGAATAAATTAACCTAGGTGGTCAAACCAAATTAATTACCCTAACATGCAGAAAGTTAAAGCAGATGATATAAATAATTTGAGAATAAAGGTCTGACAAACAAAATCAAATTAACTAGTAATCATCAAATACAAGTTTAGAAATCCATGGAATTGGAATAAGGGACTTAGCCGTCCATAGACATAATAAAAATACAAGAATTCATGTTCATAGTTCTAGAAAGAAGAATACTTAAAGCGGTAAAGACAATCTTTTCTCCCGTTGCTTCAAAATCCCCGAATTTTCCTTCTCTTGCGTACGTTCTGCTTTCCCTCCGGTGGCGTCTCCTGCTTCTGAAAGTTAACGTGCGATTCCTCTCATAAGGCAATATATATACTAGGTATCTTAATAGCATAATTATGGGCTTAGTCAAGGCCCTTATCCTTCCTGACTATTAAGATTTGTTGATACATGATAAGCTATGGGCCCGAGAATGGGCCCATTCCATGAGACTATGCTGTAACATTGAGATTAAGCACTTTTTCTTGCATTCCGCCTTATCGATCATCATCCAATCATATTTTCGCAGTTGGCTCGTCTCAATTTTCATCAAAATGTTATAAGAAGATCCTTAAATCACTCAAAAACACAATAAATAGATCAAGTGGAAAATTTCACCATCAAAGTACAGAAAGAGTACAATAAAATTGCACATAAACAACTAAAAACATGCACAAATTCCTACTTATCAAGGACCTTGAAAGGGCTCATCCACCAGCAAGATCGCCTTATGGACAGGCTGATACAATTTTTTGCCCGACTTGTCCCATTCTTGACCAGGCAGCTTGTCACTCAAGATTATTGAGACTTTGTGGAGCATTGTAATCTTCTTCTTCAATTTGACCATGTTCACCATTTCATCGATTACAAATTTCTCATGCTCTTGTTAAGTTTATACTAGAAAATATGCTTTTTACTTTGTATAACCAAACTAAATTTCTTATTTATTTACTGAAAATAAATTATTTATCACTGTTGCACTAAATATAATTGAACGTTATATATATATATATATATTTACTGCATATATGTTCAATAAATAGTACGTGTTACATTGTAGTTAATTTGGTGATATTAGATAACAAAAGATCAAATTAACAGTTCCTTGTAACTAAGTACAAATTCACAACCCAGATAGAAATGAACAATCCATCGTGAAAGGTTGAAGTGTAAGACTCAGATTGACTTTGTTGGGAGATGAATTTAATAAAGAAGTTTTGATTAGATCCCAAAAATCCTGAGTATGACATGTTCAGGATAATCTTGATAGACTGAGTCAGGTTTCAGTATAGAGTGTTCAGGAAGTTATCTGCACCATGTATAGTCAGCAGACATAGATCAGGTTAAAAACTGAAGACTCAATAAGTAAATCAAGACTCGAAGAGATTCAAGAAAGCGAAGACTCAATATGACATCAAGACTCGAAGTAATCAAGAAATCAAGACTCAATGAAGTTGTCAAGAAGCGAAGACTCGGTAAAATCAAGAAATCAAGACTCAGTATGTAACAGAAGAAACTAAAGACTCAAGAAGTCATGAAGAAGACATCAAGACTCGATTATGTCATTGAAGACTCGATAAGTTTATCAAGACATCAAGACTCGGTATGTCATCGAAGACATCAAGACTCAAGATGTCACTGAGGACACTAAAGACCCAGTAGTTACTGAAGACTCGAGAAGATATCAAGACTCGAAGATATCAAGACCCAAAGTGAGTTTTGAAGACTCAAGAAGATATCAAGACTCGAGAAGATATGAAGATCCAAGATTCTTGAAGACTTCAAGAAGATATTGAATACTCAGTATAACCTGAATGTTCAGAGGCACTGAATATATCTATCTGAAGACTACAAAACTGAGAAAAACTCAAACATTCAGAAAAATAGATATTGCCCAAAACATTCTGTTGGGAGATGAATTTAATAAAAGAAGATTTTGATTAGATCTCAAAACCCCTGAGTATGACATGTTTAGGATAATCTTGATAGTTGAGTCAGGATTCAGTTTTAGAGTGTTGGGATGTTATCTGCACAATGTATAGTCAGCAGATATAGATCAGGTTAGATTCTGAAGATTCTGAAGACTCAGTAAGTTTCGAAGAAACCGATGTTTGAAGATGAAACCGAAGTTTATGGGCGAAGTTTGAAAGATGAAATCGAGAATCAAGACTCGATGAAAGCGAAACTAAGAATCAAGACTCAAAAGGAGAAATCGAGAAATCAAGACTCAAAGATGAAGACTCGAGAGATATCGGTCAAGATATCTGTGAAGACATCGAAGACTCGTAAGAAGACTCGAAGACATCAAGACTCGGAAGACTCAAGACACGTAATCAAGATCGAAGAGAGAGGATCTTGAAGGCACAATAATTATCAAGACTTCAAGAATGTATTGAATGTTCAGTATAAACCTGAATGTTCCAAGGCACTGAAAATATCTATCTAAAGGATTCAATACTGAGAAGAACGCGATTACTTAGAAAAATAGATATTGCCCAAGACATTCTTATGCAGACAAAAGGAACTAAGACAAAGTGTTGTTAAGGTTATATCACTCAGAGATATTGACCAAAAAGAGCCGTTGTATTTGTCTACATTTAACTGGAGACAAAAGTCAAAAAGAAGAAGACAAAGATCAGCATACTTTCTCGACATCGACAATGACATGTCATTGAAACATGTCGATAGTACTATGTTTCGATTGAAAAAAAAGTGATGACCAACTACATGAAAAGTTGTTTGCCTAAAACGTGCTAGGGAGTTTCAAACCCTAAATATAGCCGTTCATCACACACCATAAGAGGAAACTCACGAAGCTATCTCTTCCAACGGATAGTTTTTCAAGAGTGACCTTGGTGCCTGCCTATAAATACTTGTGACCCTCTACATTGAAGGTTACGGGAAATTTGTAAGCAACTCAAGAGCTCAAACTTATTATTGCAAGTTGAAGCACTCGAAAACCCAAGAATTTCCCAAGTGCTTTAAATCGAAGAGAGCTCATTTCACTAAGCCTAGCTTGATAAGATATATTCAAAGCTTAGTAGAGATATCTTAGCCTTTGCATTGTACTTAATTGTAAAGGATATCTCATCCTAGTTGGAAACCAACCAAGAAACCCCAAACCCTTTGTAAGGTAGTTTGAGTGTGATTGTTGGTGAGTTGGAGTTGTAAAGAGTTAGTAAACTACAAGGAGGTAGTCAGAAAGCTCTAGAGAAGAAGTGAGTAAACTATCTTGGATAGTCAGAAAGCTTGTGTGTGTTTTGAGTAAGTAAACTACAGAGGTAGTCAGAAAGCTCAAAATAGAATGGTTAGTAAACTACAGAGGTAGTCAGAAAACCTTAGGAAGTGATTAGTGAATTTCTCTGAAAAGTCAGAGAGAGTGGACGTAGGAGCTTGAGTCTCTGAACCACTATAACTTGCTGTGTTATTTGCTTTCTGTTTTGCTTTGATTAATTGTTGCATATCTTTAAACTGAAAGCATATTTTCACTGATACTCAGTTGGAATCAATCCTCTGAAGTTGCATCTAACTGAATCACAGCCTAATCACTGTTCCATTAAAAAGGAAGTTTTCAGCAAAGCATAAAAATGAGTATAAACTTAGGGCCAACCATTCCGCACATCTGAGTAGCTATTCAAAGCAACTCAGTATCTCTGAAAAACTCAGGATCAGTTGGGATTATCTGAGGTATCTTAAATCAGCCCAGGATCACTGTCTCAGATAGACTTTGACTCAGGGCGATTTGTGCTTCTCAGGACCAAATCTTCAGGAAAGCCTGACCCAATCTGACCTCAGTGAAGAAAAAATTTTAAAATCACTGAACACGTGTATTCCCCCCCCATACACGTGTAAGACTCGTTTGCACCGGGACCAACAAGTGGTATCAGAGCAGTGGTTCAACTTGACCACCTGCTTTGTTGACCATAGTCTTATTTGCTAAAAGATTCTTGTGGTCTATCTGAACAGATCTTGTTTGCTGATATCTTAAAAGACTCAGATATAATGTCTTCTAAGAAACTTCCCATGTTCTCAGTAGAGAACTATGATTTGTGGAGATTGTGAATGCAGGCTCACCTGTATTCTAAACATGAACGTATGTGGAGAGTGGTCTCTGAAGGACAATTCCAATTCACTGTGGTGAATCCTAGAGTTACAAAAAATGAGAGAAATGATCCCAGGACAGAATTTCCTAAGTCTGATGACCAACTGACTCCTGAGGAGAGAAAGTTAGTCAATCTAGACTATATTGTCAAAGACACACTATACAGTACAATTGATGATGGTGTGATGGGAATGATTTCTCATTGTAATACTGCTAAAGAAATTTGGGATACACTAGCTGTAATGTGCCAAGGCACAGATCATATCAAGGAGAACAAACTTTCAGTTGCCATTGGAAAGTTTGACAGTTTTGAAATGGAAGATGGTGAATCTATAGACAAATTGGAAGTCAGATTCACTAGTATAATGAATTATCTGAATGCACTTGGAAAGAGATATCCACAAAGAGAAGTGGCATTGAAAATTCTTAGAGGTCTTTCTAAGAAATGGGATATTCATGCAGTGGTGATTGAAAACACCAAAAACATTGATTCAATGCCGTACCAACAAGTCTTCTCTGAGCTAAAAGCTTATGAGTTCGTAATTGATAAGAAATCAAAGAAAGCTGACAGCAAAGATGATTCTTCATCTAGTAAAAATGTGGCTTTCAAAGCCAAGGAAAAATCCTGTAAAACTAGAGAGTCTGAGAACTCCCTTGCTAAAAATCAGGATGAGCTTGAGGATAAGCTAGCACTGATGGCAAGGAGGTTTGAAAGACTTAATAGTAGATATGGAAAATATAAAAACTATTACAGGAATCACAGGTACCAGAGAGATTCAAAGGCTGAGGACAGATCCACTGAGAAAAGAAAAGACCTGAAAACTGAAGGATCTTCATCCAAAAAGAAGGACTCCAAGTCCAAAGAAGAAAGTGATCAGGATGATGATGCCAACAAATGTTATAACTGCCAAAAGAAAGGTCACTTCCAGTATTATTGTCTAGACCTAAGTTCTAAGGAGAGAAGAGAAAGGCAAGCAAAGAGAGACAAGAAGTTCTCCAGCAAGAAAGCCATGGTTGCAGAGGAAGAGAAACACTCTGAAGAAGGTTCGGCTCTTGGATGAAATGTTCTCGAGATAGTAGCCGGATGATGACATCTCGTCTAATGGCTGTGGAGGAGGTAAATTCTTCTTTCTCTGTTGTTGCTCCTACACTAGCACAAAAGTTATCAAGTTCAACTGTAAACAGTCAATTTGACCTGATGGATTCTTTTGAGAGTCTGATGAAGGACTATGTTGTTTTACAAGAAGCTGGCTTTGAATGAAACTTCAAGAGCGAACAAAAAACTGAAAATTTGAAAATCTTAAGTGGAAAGACTCTAGTAATCTTTGAGATCACTTCTCAATTAATGGGAACTACTGATGAACTAGATGTTCGAAAGTACAACTATCAGAGAAAGAGAAGCTGATAGAGACCCTAAATGGAAAACTAGAGGAATCCACTGAGGAAATTCAGCTGATCAGAACTAAGTTCAATGACCTCTCTGAGAAGCATGAAACTCTACAAAAATGTGAGGATAGTGCGCAGAAGAAGCTAACTCTATTGAATCTCGCATCTAAAGTAATAGATGAAATTCGAGTTATCGAGACCGCCACTATAAAATCTAGATTGGGATACATTCGGGGAACCTCACAAGGTCATCGAATCTTTGCATCAAGTAGCAAGAAGACAATCTTTGTTAAACCAGTGGCACCTACACTTCGAACTGAAGAAATGCCCAAGGTATTAGATAAGGGAAAAGGACCTATGGTTCTAGAAAAACTGAATGTTAAGGTGAGAAAGCCCAAACCTCAGGTGAAGGCTAGAAAACCTGACCACTCAGTAGGAAAATTTCAGGCAAGTAATTCGAAGCCTCAGGCTAAGAATGCAAACCTGAAAGGATCTGCACTGAACCAGCAGAGGAATTTTCAGAAGAGAAACACTCAGCAGAGACATTCTCAACTGAAAAGACCAAGTCCACAGATTACTGAAAGACCCCAATTTCAGTACAGGCAACCTAAGCCCCACTTGCCTAAGGGTAAAGGTTACCTGAACCCAAGTCAACAAAGATTCAGACCAGCTGCACAGAAGTCAAAGCAATGGAACAAAGGCCTGTACCCAAGAAAAATTCTAAGGCTCATGTTCATGCCAAGGCTAGCACTCATACACAGGATACTGCTAAGGCACCCAGAGAGGTAAATGTGTATGTAGATGTTTATGGAAGACAGATCATCCACTCTAAAGTGATTAGAGTTGTCAGGCAGATTTGGATTCCGAAAGGTACAGCTAACCTTGTAGGACCCTACACCAATTGGGTACCTAAGAATTGATCTGTTTTTCAGGAGAAAAACAAGGCACCTTGGTGATTGAAGATCACATAAAGAGCGATGAGTGGAGATGAAATGGCCCATGCTGTATGGTATCTTGACAGTGGATGCTCAAGACATATGACAGGATTCAAGCAAATACTCAGTGACTATGTTGAGCAAAGAGGCCCTCAGATCACATTTGGAGATAACTCCAAGGGACAGACTGAAGGATATGGAACTTTGGAAATCGATTCAGTTCATATCCATGGTGTTTCATATGTATCTGGATTGAAGCATAATCTGCTTTCAATAAGCCAATTCTGTGATAAGGGATTTAATGTTGAGTTCTCTAAGAACTTATGTTATGTGAAAGATGATATCTCACAGAAAATACTACTGACTAGTACAAGAAAAGGAAATGTGTATCTTGCTGATTGGAGTTCAACTCCTAAAGATACATGTTTGGTTGCAAAAAGTTCCACAGATACCAGTTGGTTGTGGCACAAAAGGATGAATCACCTGAATTTCAAAACCCTGAATAAACTTGCAAGATTAACACTTGTGAGAGGGTTGCCAAATGAAGTGTTCAGTAAAGAACATGTTTGTGATGCGTGCCAAAAAGGAAAACAAATTAGAGCATCATTTAAAAGCAATGTAGATGTTTCTACTGAAAGAATACTTCAATTGTTGCATATGTATCTTTTTGGTCCAGTAACACAAGTGAGCACTAATGGCAGGAAATATACACTCGTAGTAGTTGATGACTACTCAAGATATACATGGGTCATATTCTTACTCAGTAAGAAAGAGACTCAGATAAAACTGCCTGAACTACTGAAAAGGCTCAGTATTGAAAAGAACCCGAGTGTGGTCAAAATCAGATCTGATAAAGGAACTGAATTTATAAACCATATTATATCTGATTATTGTGCAGCAAATGGAATTACTCATGAAACATCAGCTGCAAGGACCCCTCAACAAAATGGTGTTGCTGAGAGAAGGAACAGGATTTTAAAAGAAGCTGCAAGGACTATGATAGCTGAAGCTGATATTCCTAAAAGATTTTGGGCTGAAGCTGTCAACACTGCATGCTATTCACAAAACAGATCCATGCTGACCAAGAGTCAAGGAAACACACCATACGAGCTTTGGAATGAAAGGAAGCCTCTTGTTTCTTTCTTTCGTGTGTTTGGTTGCATGTGTTTCATACACAATAATGGTAAAGATCAGTTGAAAACATTTGATAGCAAAGCTGATGAAGGAATATTCTTAGGATATTCTGAAGTTAGTAAAGCTTTCAGAGTTTACAACTGTAGGACTCTTATTGTGGAAGATACATCTCATGTTGTTTTTGATGAATCTACTTGTGTTCAGAAGAAACATGAACATGATGCAGAAGAGCTGACCAAGAGAATCACCAGATTAAGCCTGAAAAAGAATGACAAATCATCCACTGAACCTGAAAAGAAGAAGTCAGCCACTTTCTATGAATGGAGTGACTCAGACTCAGACAAAGAAGTTCAGGATGGTACTCAGGATGGTGAGACTCAGGAAAGCCAACACACCAAAGGTGACCAATCTGAACAGACACCAGTTCAGACTCAGGTATGTGATGCCAATGAAGATGTGGTCACAGCTGAGGCAATTTTTGAATTTATCAACCAAAGGGGAACAAATGTCACTGACAATATTCTGAATGGAATTTCCCCTGAGGAAGATGATTCCCTTTCTCCTTTTCTGTTGTTCCCTGAATTTAATGAACTGCCTGAACCTAACATTTCAAATGTTGAAGATATTATTGAAGGGGGAACATCTAGAAGAAGTTGGTTAGATAGTCATCCTACAAGTCAGATTGTGGGTGATCTAACTGATGGTGTTAAGACAAGAAGGTTCCATGGTGAGAGTGCACTATTCTCCTGCTTCCTATCAGAGAAAGAGCCAACTGAGATTGAAGAAGCTCTACAAGATTCTTTTTGGATTACTACTATGCAAGAAGAGCTGAATCAATTCTCAAGAAATGAAGTATGGGAGCTAGTGGATAGGCCTGAAAGGCACAATGTTATTGAAACCAAGTGGGTATTCAAGAATAAAAGAGATGTAAACAACAACATTGTAAGAAACAAGGCAAGACTAGTTGCACAAGGTTATTCCCAAGAAGAGGGCTTGGATTATGATGAAACCTTTGCACCTGTTGCTAGACTAGAAGCCATCTGATTGTTTCTTGCATATGCTGCCCACAAGAAGTTCACAGTCTATCAAATGGATGTGAAGAGTGCATTTCTGAACGGTGTGCTTAAGGTAGAGGTTTATGTGGAACAACCTCCTAGTTTCAGACAGAATGACCAAGTTTACAAGCTCGGAAAAGCCTTGTATGGTCTTAAGCAAGCACCCAGAGCATGGTATGATACCATTTCTCAGTTTCTTACTGACCATGGTTTTGTCAAAGGAACTGTTGATAGAACTTTGTTCAGGATAGAAGATGAGAAATATATCTTACTAGTTCAGATATATGTAGATGACATCATTTTTGGATCTCCAAATCATCAGTTGTGTGAAAAGTTTTCTACACTGATGAAAGGCAAATTTGAGATGTCTATGATGGGGGAGATGAATTTCTTTCTAGGTCTTCAAGTGAAACAATCAAAGGAAGGAATCTTCATCAACCAAGCAAAGTACACACGAGAGATCCGATTGCAAAATATGGTGTCTGCAATTGCAAGCGATTAGAATTCCCATGAATACTAACTACAAGATGGATCTTGATCCTGAAGGCAAATGAGTAAGTCACGCTGATTATAGAGGGATCATTGGATCATTGCTCTATCTCATGACAAGTAGGCGGATATAACATTTCTTTGTTGGGATATGTGCAAGATACCAAGCTAATCCTAAGGCTAGTCACATGGAGGCTGCCAAAAAGATACTGAAGTATCTTAAGGGCACAGTGAATAGAGGATTATGGTATCCAGCTGATGATAACCTTGAATTAACTGGTTATTCAGATGCTGATTATGGAGGTCGTAGAATTGATGAAAGTCCACTACGAGAAACTTGTCAATTTCTTGGAAGTAAGTCGATATCCCGGTTTTCAAAAAAGCAGACCTCAAAGAGCAACCAATCTTATGAAGGTGAATACATGGGCTGCGAGGAAGTGCTGCAGGCCGCATTCTTTCGCTCAGACAACAATTAAGAGATTATAAAGTTGTAGCCAATGAAGTACCCATATTTTGTGATAATAATAGTGCTATTGCTATCTCACAAAATCCGGTATTGCACACCAGATGCAAACATGTGGATATCAGACATCACTTCATCAGAGATCATGTCGAGAAAAAGGACATCAGGATGGAGAAGATTCATACTGATAAGCAGAGAGCTGATATCTTGACTAAACCATTGGCTGAATCAAGATTTCAGGAACTATCAATTGAATTAGGGATGTTGGATCCAGGTGTATAGAGTAAAATCTGAAAAATTGAAGGTTTTCAGATGCATGAAGTTTTTCAGATTATCTTGAGAAACTTCGGGATAAAATATGAAATCTTGAATCTGAGTCTTGAGAAAAACTCGGGTATCTTGAAGGTCGATTTTCAATTATCATCTTGACATTTTATCAAGGTTAATACTCAGTAAGAATGATAGAGGAAAATTAGTTTGAAGAAGTAATGACTCATGCAACTCATTTATTGCTTAAGTGAAACTCAGTAATCATTAGCAATAAATTGCATAACACCTGAAGAGAATGTTTTGGGCGGGATCTTTGAAAAGCCGAGGAAGGTCAACAATCATTAATTGCTCTGTTTCAATTAATCACCAATGAGGTTAAAAAATGGCGGCGTACTTTTCGTAAGATCGTCCTTTCGTATACCCGATTAGTCGATGATCATTCTCAACCATTGATTTTCATCAAATCGATACGACTTTCCACTAATCGGTCTATATATTCACTCGAAAATCCATTCAAGCCATTTTATTAAACCCTCGTTCCCAAAATCACTCTGCAAATAAAAATCCCCTTTGCCCAGAAATCTTCATTTTCAAACCAAACTGGCTGAATCCAACAAGCCATGGTATGAGTACGTGGTTTCTCAGGAGAGTACATCCAACGCGGCTCATGAAGAAGAGACGCTACACTTGATCCGATTAGCAAAACTGACAAATCTCGTCGCAAGCAAACCGAATACTCAAAAGAGGTAATCGAGTTTATTCAAATCTAGAAATCGATGAGGAAGATCGTATTGAGTCCAAAATTTCTGTTTCCCATCTTGAGCATACATCAAAATATGTAGATTTTGTACGGGAGCTGTATATAGTCCCTAGAAATTTAAACGATGTTTTTGAGTTATGTGATAAAGGAGAGGATCCCACAACTTATATGTTGGGTCGGGAGCAGGAATACCTTGATAGGATAACAGAGCATCCTATTAAGTTTGAGGCGACTCTGCATAAACGGCATTTGAAGCCGAAGTACAGAGTTTTGATGGACATTGTTAGCAAATGTATTATGAGTAGATCGGGGAGTTTTGAGCAGATAAGCACTCCCAAACTCCAATTGATGGCGGCAATAGAAGATTCACCCACCAAGGATTTCAACTGGCTGAGATATCTGATTAAAGTGGTGAGTGACCAGGCCAAGCTCATAAAGAAGGAGGATGGATCAATCTCGATCAAAGGCAAGATACTCCATGCAACCAAAATATCCTTTATTTTGGAGATGAGTCGAGAAGAAGAGGATATCTTTGCCGACTCCACTCCATTCCCTAAGTCTAAGGTGATGTTCAAGCCTGTTGCCACCAAGAAGACTATAAAAGGGAAGAAAGAGAAGAAAGTGGAATCACCAGCTGCTACTGAAGAAGCCCAAAAAACCAGGGGGAAGGCTTTGTTGGAGATCAAGAGGGAGAAGGGTGAAAATTTGAAGAAGAAGACCCTTGCTCCAAAACGCAAAAGAATGGTGATTCTCACTGATGAGGAGGAGAGTGAGCCTGAGGAGATACAACCTGAGGGCCAAAAAGCTCAAAAATCGCCGTTGCAAGTGTTGGCTCAGGTTATATCCACGGCACAGGAGCAAACTGAGGAGCAAGTCTTCTCTGAGGTTCTTGAGACGTCACTAAGCTCTGGCAAGTTCTCTCAAGAAAAATATTCAAAGGACCTCAGACCTCTGAGACAGCTCAGATTCCTGCTGAGGAAGCACCTGCTCAGACCTCAAAGCAAACTCAGATTCCTGCTGAGGAAGTGCCAGCTCAGACCTCGAGAACCAGATTGATTCGGTGAGTCTGCTGCCCAGTCCTCGAGATCTTTGTTGAGACTCGGAGATCTTTGAACCTTGATGAGCTCCTGAGTGATCCATTCCTAGATCCTTCAGCAGATTTTCCTACTGAACCTGAGAGCCCGAAGCTCAAGAAGGGTGAAGCTGAAGAGACAGAGTGGCGAAGCAAGGGGGAACGGTTCATTCTAGACCGCTATCCTGAGCTTAGCTCATTCCCTGACCTCCAAGACATCTTCTTCAGATTGAGGTCAACAGTCTATATCCTCAACCAGACCTTGCCTGAAATGCTCAACATCGTTTCATTCAGAGGTGAAGACTGGTGGAACGAGGAAACCACCGTGCTTACTGAATTCTCAGGATTCAGAAAAACCAAGCTCAGGATGAAAATTTCTGACTTTGATGAGCTGGTTAAGAAGAAAATTGCTGAGAGGAAGGATGCTGAAGTTGGTGCCCCGAGCTCCAAAGACAAATCTCATGATGGGGACCAACAAGGGGATGATGAGAGTCAATCTCATAAGGAGAAATATAGTACTGATGCTGAAGAGCCTGCTGTCAAACATCCTCAGACTGAAGTTAGCCTTCAGGTAACTTTTGGCACTACTAAAAATTATGCCAAGATTACTGAAGTACCTATCTTTAATTATGTAATGTCTGATATGCAGACTGAGGCTCAGGTAGACACCCAAGCTCAGGTGGAAACCCAGACTCAGGCTGAGACTGAAGCTCAGACTGAGACTGAGACTCAGATTCAGACTGAGACTCAGGCTGATCAACCGGCTCAGGAAAAACAGCAGATCATATATGCTCCTGAGATTGATCTCACCCAAATTATGGAGAAGCTAGAGAAGGTTGAGTCAATCTTAAACAAAGTTGCTCAGATTGAGAAGGTATTGACCAACCAAGATCAGAAGATGGAAAATATGAGTTCTTCTTCAGACCTGTTGCAACTTCAGAACACTCTGACTGAGAAGCTGACCTCCATGGAAGGAAAGATGGAAGAGAAGGTGGAAGGGGTCAAAGTTGAGATTAGTACAGAGCTGAAGCAGAAGCATCAGGAAAGGACTGAATATCTTGAAACCAAATTGGTGGAGAAGAATGAGATGCTAGTCAAGAATGCTGTTGAGGAGATGAGCTCAATGCTCATGGCCAAGATGACAGACATGTTCAAAGAAGCTCTCTCCAGCCAATTTGCCCAGATGTTTGAAGAGTTCTCCGTGGCGAAGAACTACCTAAGAAGGCTCGAAGAGGAGCAAGATCAGTTGGCAGGGGAAGTGTGTAGTGTCAGCAAGGAGCAGTATCATATGGACACAACACTCTCCAGACTTCTGCCCAAGTATGGTTCCAAGATGGGGGAAAGACCCAGAGCTGATCTGAGAAAGTTATTGGAACATACTTTGGAAAGAAAGGCTAACAAAGAAGCAGAGAAGAAAAACATTGCTGAAGCCATGCAAGAAGTCGAAGCCACTGAGAAGCTGAAGTTCAAGGAGGTGGAGAAGCCCATCTACACTCAGGTTTCAGAAGAAACAATGCAAGAAGTAGCTGCAGAGAAACTGAATGATAGAAGAAGAGTTAGGACAAGCCAAGCTGGAGCTGAATTGTCCATTAAAAGGAAGGTTGTGGCTTTTGTTGAGCCTGAGGGTAAAAGAGCTAAGGCTTCTAAGCCAACCCAAAGAAAATTGATTCTGGATATTGAAGAGTCTGAGGAAGTGCCTCAAAAGAAAGTCTTCAATACAAGAAGTGCTCTGAGATCACTCCAAGTTGAGCAAGCCAAGAAAACTGCTGCTTCTATTTCTGGAGTTCCCGTGATCAGAAAGAAGATGGAAGAAGAGCAGAAGAGAAGGAGTGGTTTCAAGAAGTTCGCAAGCAAGATGAGAGGGACTGCTAAAGCACAGAAATGGCCACATGTTGACAAATGGATGTCAATCCAGTTCAACGATGCATGGGAAGAAATCAAGAGAACATTTTGGTTCTACTATGTTGTGCTAAGAGAATGGAGAGGGGAGAGCTCAGATTCTAATGAGGCTTTCATAGACTATCTCCTGACCTTTTATCCGAAGTATCTTCAAGGCTGGATCAATCTTGCGGATGAAGAAAAGGTTCAGATAACTGCCCCTGGTCCATACTCGTACCCTCCTTCTAGGCTGGAGAATGGCTTAGTGAATGAATCAGCCATTTCTCAGGAGATTGCTCAGTACGCCATTCAGTTGGGCCTGACAGGGAACAATCCTGATATCATCAAAGAGAGAGATGCACTGAAGAAAAGATATTATGGAATGTTCAACCTTGAAGTGCCTGCTAATGAGGTGGAAGAAGAGAACTGAAGAGCCCGAGCTGAAGAGCAAAAGAAGACTGAAGATCAAGACTCAGAAGACTCTTGTAATTTTCTTATCTTTTTGTCTTTAAATTTCTGATAAGTTCATTGTAAGTTGTAACTGTCTACCATTCATCAATGAAACTTTATCATTTTTGCTCAAAATATAATATCTCATTATCTTACTTTACATGTCTTTACATTTGATATGCCTGAATGTTGATTGTTTCTGAGGAAATTGTTGGGAAAGTTTTTATGAAATTATTGGGAGATTATTTGTTGAGATATACCATTCTTGTAATAGGTAAAACTGAAACCTGAGTATAGGTTAAGTGTTTTGTAACAAGATGGTTTTGGTATCATCAAAAAGGGGGAAATTGTTGGGAGATGAATTTAATAAAAAAAGATTTTGATTAGATCCCAAAACCCCTGAGTATGAGATGTTCAGGATAATCTTGATAGTTGAGTCAGGATTCAGTTTTAGAGTGTTAAGGATGTTATCTGCACAATGTATAGTCAGCAGATATAGATCAGGTTAGATTCTGAAGACTCAGTAAGTTTCTGAAGAAACTGAAGTTTCAGTATGAAACTGAAGTTTCTGAAGTTTCAGTATGAAACTGAGAATCTGAAGACTCAGTGAGAAACTGAGAAACTGAAGACTCAGCATGAAGACTCAGTATATCTGTGAAGACTCAGAAGACTCTGAAGACTCAGAAGACACTGAAGACTCTGAAGACACAAAAGACTGAAGACTGAAGACAGAGGATACTGAAGGCACAATAATTACTGAAAACTCAGTAATGTACTGAATGCTTAGTATAAACCTGAATGTTCCGAGGCACTGAAAATATCTATCTGAAGGATTCAATACTGAGAAGAACGCGATTACTTAGAAAAATAGATATTGCCCAAGACATTCTTATGCAGACAAAAGGAACTAAGAAAAAGTGTTGTTAAGGTTATATCATCAGAGATATTGACCAAAAAGAGCCGTTGTATTTGTCTACATTTAACTGGAGACAAAAGTCAAAAAGAAGAAGACAACATTGTACTTTACTGACACTGACAGCGACAGGTCACTGAAACATGTCAGTAGTACTATGTTCCAGACTGCAAAAAGTGATGACCAGCTACATGAAAAGTTGTTTGCCTAAAACGTGCTAGAGAGTTTCAAACCCTAAATATAGTCGTTCATCACACACCATAAGAGGAAACTCACGAAGCTATCTCTTCCAACAGATAGTTTTCAACAGTGACCTTGGTGCCTGCCTATAAATACTTGTGACTCTCTACATTGAAGGTTACGGAAAATTTGTAAGCAACTCAAGAGCTCAAACTTATTATTGCAAGTTGAAGCACTCAAAAACCCAAGAATTTCCCAAGTGCTTTAAATCGAAGAGAGCTCATTTCACTAAGCCTAGCTTGATAACATATATCCAAAGCTTAGTAGAGATATCCTAGCCTTTGCATTGTACTTAATTATAAAGGATATCTCATCCTAGTTGGAAACCAACCAAGAAACCCCAAACCCTTTGTAAGGTAGTTTGAGTGTGATTGTTGGTGAGTTGGAGTTGTAAAGAGTTAGTAAACTACAAGGAGGTAGTCAGAAAGCTCTAGAGAAGAAGTGAGTAAACTATCTTGGATAGTCAGAAAGCTTGTGTGTGTTTTGAGTAAGTAAACTACAGAGGTAGTCAGAAAGCTCAAAATAGAAAGGTTAGTAAGCTACAGAGGTAGTCAGAAAACCTTAGGAAGTGATTAGTGAATTTCTCTGAAGAGTCAGAGAGAGTGGACGTAGGAGCTTGAGTCTCTGAACCACTATAACTTGCTGTGTTATTTGCTTTCTGTTTTGCTTTGATTAACTGTTGCATATCTTTAAACTGAAAGCATATTTTCACTGATACTCAGTTGGAATCAATCCACTGAAGTTACATCTAACTGAATCACAGCCTAATCACTGTTCCATTAAAAAGGAAATTTTCAGCAAAGTATAAAAACGAGTATATACTTAGGGCCAACCATTCCGCACATCTGAGTAGCTATTCAAAGCAACTCAGTATCTCTGAAAAGCTCAGGATCAGTTGGGATTATCTGAGGTATCTAAAAGCAGCACAGGATCACTGTCTCAGGTAGACTTTGACTCAGGGCGATTTGTGCTTCTCAGGACCAAATCTTCAGGACAGCTTGACCCAATCTGACCTCAGTGAAGAAATAGTTTTAAAATCACTGAACACGTGTATTCCCCCCATAAACGTGTAAGACTCGTTTACACCGGGACCAACACATTCATATGCAGACAAAAGGAACTAAGTCTAAGTGTTGTTTAAGGTTGTCTCATTCAGAGAGATTGACCAAAAAGAGCCATTATGTTTGTCTACATTTACTGAAGACAAGAACCAATCAGAGGAAGACAACACTGTACTTTACTGACACTGAAAGCGACAGGACACTGAATCATGTCAGTAGTACTATGTTTCAGACTGCAAAAATTGGTGATTGGCTACATGACTGTATATTTCCTAAAACATGCAAGGGAGTATTCAAACCCTAAATATAGCCGTTCATCAAATACCATAAGAGGAAACTCATGAAGCTATCTCCTCCAACAGATAGTTTTTCAAGAGTGACCTTGGTGAAGTTGCCTATAAATACTAGTGACCCTTTACATTGAGAGGTTAGGGGAGATTTCAAAGCAACTCAAGAGCTCATTCGTATTATTGCAAATTGAAGCACTCGAAAAACTGAGAATTTCCTAAGTGTTTCACATTGGAGAGAGCTCATTCACTAAGCCTAGATTGATAAGAAATATCCAAAGCTTAGTAGAGATATCCTAGCCTTTACATTGTTCTTATTGTAAAGGATATCTCATCCTAGTTGGAATCCAACCCAAAACCCAAACCCTTTGATAAGGTAGTTTGTGTGTGTTTTGTTGGTGAGTTGGAGTTGTAAAGAGTTAGTAAGCTACAGTGGGATAGCCAGAAAACTCTAGAGAATAAGTTATTAAGCTACTTGTGGTAGTCTGAACACTTGTGTGTGTTTGAGTTAGTAAGCTGCAGTGAGTCAGCCAGAAAACTCAAGGTAGAAATGTGAGTAAGCTACAGTGAGTTAGCCAGAAAGCTTTAGGAAGTGGTTAAGGAATTTCTCTGAAGGTCAGAGAGAGTGGACGTAGGAGCTTGAGTCTCTGAACCACTATAATTGTTGTGTTGTTTTGCTTTCTGTACTGCATTATTATTTGTTGCATGTTTTTCCTTTGAAAGCATAGTTCAGCGATATTGGTTGGAACCATTCCACTAAACTTGAATCAAATTGATCCGACCTTAATCCTTTGTTTTTATTGAAGGGAAGATTTTTGACAAAAAGCTAAAAAGCGAGTATAAACATAGGGCCAACCATTCCGCACACTTGAAGTAGCTAGAACGAGATAGTTACCAAATTGAACTAACTCTACTGAAGGTTCAATAAGATAATTATCGATCCAAGCGCCTCAGGATCTCGATAAACTCAGGCTTAGTTGGGATAATCTAAAGCTTCTGAAAGCAGCTCAGGATCATTGTCTCAGTAGACTTTGACTCAGGGCAATCTGTGCTTCTCAGGGCAAAATCATCAGGATAACCTGACCCATCTGACCTCAGTGAAAGAAAAGTTTTAAAAATCACTTAACACGTGTATTCCCCCCCCATACACGTGTGAGACTCGTTAGCACCGGGACCAACAGACTTGTCTTGACCAAGAGATTACACTAGTGCATTATGATGCACTGAATAGGACCTACAAGAGGATAAATTTTTCAGTACTGAATATAGAAAAATTAGACCTCAGTGGTTCATTATTTCTTAATCTCCTTTCCTTAAATAGGATCGTGTGAAATTAATAATTATTGCTTTGACTTATGTTGGGTAGAAAATCAATAAGATTCAATACTTTATATCTTGAGCAATATTATTAGTTACATGACGATTGCTAAGATTTAATACGGAGAATCCTGTGCAAGTACGTCTTGTGTGATTTGTCCCCTTGGGAGGCTCAAAAGTTTTATCATACTAAATCTTGCAAGTTGAATTAGTTTCCGGTATGGATAATAATGTTGAGCCGTTCTTAATCCAAGGAAAAAGATATTAATTAATATGAAGCTTTTCAGTGGCTTAAATTAATTAATGGACTGAATAATCTTAAACACGGAAAATAATAATCGGGAGCCATATTACAGTAATATGGGTTAAGATGGATAGTGCAAAATTAATTATGTAGTGGGATTAATTAATATTTACGGGCTTGAATAATATTGTGGCTCAATATTGATAATTCAAGGTCCATTGGAAGATCCAATCTTAATTCTCCTAAAGGCCCCTTTAGTAGTCCAAAGATAAAGTCCAATAACTGAAAAAAGGTGTTTAAAATAAAAGAAACATTGTTGCCTATTTTTTTTTTTTTTTTCGAAAAATAGAGATGAAGAAAAGGAAAGATTTTCTTGAAATGATTTTTATGGAAAAAGATAAGTATTCTTGGAATACAAGATTATCCCATAAAATTTAAGAAGTCAAATCTTGATTCTTTTTATCCTGAGATTTTTTAAATATTAGGGGATAAGGGAAGAAAATATATTTTGTGATTATTATGAAAATAGAATATATGAGATATGTTCAAGATTGTATCTTGGGAAGATACAAAGAAATTTCCTATAACCCTAATACACATAAAATTTTCGCCCCTCTCATCTCTATATATAGGGAATGAATTTTTCATCCCCAACATAATTCCATATGTTGGAAAAATTAGAAATCCACAAAGGTGGTGCAACAATTTTTCTCTTTTTCTTTTTTTAATTATTTGAAGGAGATTCCTCCACCGGGATATCAAATAAGGACGTGAGAATATTAGAGAAGGTCGTTGGGTCTGTGGATCGATTTTCCTCGTTGAATCTGCCAAAAGGTACGCCTTACGTAACTTCTAGAATTCCGCATGTGTAGGATTTACGTGGCAATTTTGTACGCATGATATGTTGTTGCGATTTAATTGTTATTTGAATTAATATAGGATTAATTCATGCTAGTAATAATTAAATTAATTTAAATTTGTATTTAAATTGCACCTCGAATAGATCCGGGCACCCCATTTCCCAACATCTCTTCCACCAGTTTTGCCTTGAACATTCCTAGCCAGTTGATGTCGTCTACTTTGTCCATAATTGTAGCCATCACCCGCATCTTCTCTGTGGTGAGAGCATCATGGCTGAAGGTGATCCCCAAGATCACCTTTGAGACGATATCAAAGAGAAGGTGATACTTCCTCCTGAGCATGTTCTTGATAAATTTTGATTGAACACCCAGACCTACTGGACGCAGAATCATGTCCATGGCAGCCCTTTCTTCACCAGATCTGTAGATCTCCGGCATGATTCTTCCAGACTTCAATCCAGAACGACGATATAGATCAGCATCTGTCACCCCTAATTATTAATTATTCACTTGTGAGAATATAACTCCATCCACAATCTCCAGATTTAACAAAAATTGCAGTGCCCAATAAACTAACACATTCTCCGAATTCGCACAACAATATATCTTCAAATGGCAATCTCAAAGAAGTTGAAGAATATCCTTAGATATAGGATCGGTGGTGTTCCTGAATTCCACATATTTTTCGTCAGTGACACTCTTTGCGAGTTGAGTGATGTCGCAGATGATTGGGGCTCTTGGTGCTGATAAAGCAATTGCCTTAACCTTGGGTGCCATATCTGAACAAAAATTCGGCTAGTTACAGTATTATGCAGTGGTACTAAACCATATTGTAAATAAATAAGCATAATATGGTACCAGTGATATGAGTTGCAGATAATATCTTTGTAAACAATTAATCACATAGGAAAACAAATTTGCAGAGAATTTTGAGAGTTTGTGGCAAGAGTTTTGAGAGCAATAAGCGGAAAAAATGTAAATGGGAAAAAAATGGAGGAGATATATAAAAGGGAGGGAAAACTATACGCGTGCACGATTATTGAAAACTCAAATGACGTCTAATCAAAATCAACAACTGAGATTAGGTGGTTTTCAAATAAAATAATCGGACGGTCAAGGATTTAATAGGCTGCAGCTTTTGAATTTTAAAAAGCGGAATAAATGCATTTAATATAATAACCGTCTGCATTGCATTTAATGACTTGCAGAACATGACATCATATATCCAATTATATGCAATAAATAACAGGGGATTAGAAAAAATATATGATTGACTGATCTTATAATTAGTAAACTACCGCAAATGTTGACCAATTTGTCCCTATATTCTTGCAATCTATTGACCCTATCTCTGAAAGTTTAAACCTTAGTGAATTTTTGCATGATCAGTCGGCTTACTGATATCAGACTTGTTCCGATTTTCCATACTAGATGGGTCTGATCGGATTTTCTTTCTCAGCTGATGTTCCCCCTTGAACACTCAGCTAGTGCTCTCATATATAATATTTTCTCCCAAGTCCAGAAGACCTATCTCAAGTGATAGTTCAAGAAATCTTGCTTCAGCTAATGGCTTGGTGAGAATATCAGCTTTCTACTTATCAGTATGGATCTTTTCCATTCTGATGTTCTTCTTTTCAACATGGTCTCTGATGAAATGATGTCTGATGTCCACGTGCTTGCATCTTATATGTAGAACAGGGTTTTGAGTGATTGCAATTGCATTGTTACTATCACAGAAGATAGGTACATTCTTAGCAATTATGTTGTAATCTCCCAACTGTTGGCTAAGCCGGAGTAGTTGAGAGCAGCAGCATCCTACAACCATGTATTATGCTTATATGGTAGATGTGGCAATAGATGTTTGTTTCTTTGAAAACCAAGAGAACAATTTATTCCCTAAGAACTGTCTGTCTATCCTACAACCTCCATAATCAGAATCAGAGTACCCACTAAGCTCCAAATTATCATCAGAAGGGTACCATAAATCAAGGTTCACAGTTCCCTTGAGATACTTTAGAATCCGCTTAGCTGCTTCCACGTTTGCTTCTCATTGGATTTGCCTGAAATCAGGCACATACACCTACTGCAAAGATTATGTCTAGTCAGTAAGGTACAATAGAGATCCAATAAGAGCCCTATACTCTATTTGATTAACCTTTTCTCCATTCTCATCATGATCCATCTTGAATGAAGTCATCATTGGAATTCTAGCAACTTTGCTATTCTGAATCCCAAACTTAGACAACATATTTCTGGTATAGTTCGCCTAATTTATGAAGAATCCTTCAGTACTCTGCTTTACCTGGAGACCCAATAAGTAGTTCATCTGTCCCATGATTGACATTTCAAATTTCCCTTGCATCAGGTTACTAAACTTCTCAACATAAGCTGATTTGGAGATCTGAAAATGATGTCATCTACATAAATCTGAACTAACAAAATATCATCTCCATTTTAAATTCTGAATAGAGTTCTATCTATTATCCCTTTGGAGAAACCATTTTCTACCAAAACAAGGATAAAGTATCATACCAGGCTCTAGGAGCTTGTTTCAGGCCATAAAGAACTTTTCTTAAACGGTATACCTAGTAGCTCATTTCAGAGCCAAGAGGTTGTTCAACATAAACTTTCTTTGTTAGTACCACTGCCTATGAATGCACTCTTTACATCCATGTGATACACCTGGAATCCTTTTAATGTTGTATAAGCTATAAACAACCGAATGACTTCAAGTCGAGTGAATGGTGCAAAGATCTCATTATATATAATCAATCCCTCTGACTGTGAATAACCCTTTGCAATAAGTCTAGCTTTGTGAAGGATCAAGCGCTTGCCACTAGACTAAAAGCCCGGACTTGTAGTGAGGTGCTACTTTAATTCCCTTAACCCATACCTAGCAGCAGGCACCACGGGCGGCACGCAACTATGCCTTTAATAACGAGGATCTTGAGCATAGCCCGACCTTAAAGGCAAGGAGATCGCTAGGATTTCTCCCAACAATCCCCCTCATAACGACTTTTCGCCAAACATACCACTATTTAAGTCATGGGGACTCGAACCCGTGACTCGCGTGCTCGATACCAATTGAAGGATTTGCCACTCAAAAAAGCCGGACTTGTAGTGAGGTGCTACTTTAATTCCCTTAACCCATACCTAGCAAAGGCACCCAGGAATAATTAACTATGCCTTTAATCGAGCTTAAGCAGGGGTCTTGAGCAGAAGCCCGACCTTAAAAAGGCGGGGAGGCGCTAGGATTTCTCCCAACACTTTGTTTCTGGTTATTATATCATTCTCATCCTTCTTGTTCTTGTAGACCCGCTTGGTTCCAATCACATCTTGTTGAGTTGGTCTATCTACAAGTTTCCAAACTTGATTTCTCTCGAACTGTTCCAGCTCTTCTTGCATGGCCAGAATCTAGTTGGCATCTTGTAGGACTTCTTCTGTTGTGGTTGGTTCCTTCAAAGAAAGGTAACAACAATACACAGTACTTTCACCAATCTAATGTCCAGTCTGGACTCGAGCAGTAGGATTGCCGATTATTAGATAAGTCGGATGGTCAGATAACCAAGTCCGTCTGTTCTGGTTTTCTTCAGGTGAACTTTCATCCTTATTTGATGTTGAGTCATTAGAGATTGGGAGAGGTACAATAGTAGGGTCCACTTGGCATGAACAAGTCTCAGCTGGAGTTGGACTCTCCATTTGCTGATGTGTGTTCTCCGGAACATCAGATGTTCCCCCTGGACTCTCAGTTGTACCAGCTTCTTCATTGACAATTATATGTACCTTGGGGTCTGAATGACCTGGTGAATCAATGAGATCATGGTTAGGAATGTACACTTCCACTATTTGGTGTCTATTTTCCTTACCCTTGATACACATTCGATCCATTTTCTGTGCATTTGGTCCATCTTGAACAACCTCTTCTGATGCACATTTTGACAGATCAGATTCAGTTCTTCAAAGACCACATGAGTCGATTCTTCCAGAACTAGAGTCCGTCTGTTGAAAACTCTAAAACCCTTGCTGGTTGAGGAATATCCTAAGAGTATACCCTCATCTGACTTGGCATCGAATGTTTTCAACTGACTCTTTCCATTGTTATGGATGAATCACTTACACCTGAAGATATGAAAGTAGGATACACGAGGTTTCCTGCCCTTTCATGGCTTATAAGGTATTTTCCCACGAACCTTAGTCAGAAGACTTCTATTCTGAGTGTGGAAAGCTGTGTTGATTGCCTCTGCCCAGAAGCAGTTTGGGGTTTCAAACTCAGCCAACATGGTGCAAGCATCTTCTTTGAGTGTGCGATTTCTTTTCTCTGCTACACCGTTTGGTTTGTGGTGTTATGGCGGCTGATGTTTCATGCTGAATCCCAAACTTATTGCAAAAATCAGATATGAATGAATTCAAAAATTATGTTCCCTTGTCTGATTTGATTTTCTCAATGCTGAAACCTTTCTCATTCTGTAATTTCTTGAGGAGCTCAGTTATATTTGTTGTAATTTCATTCTTATTGAATAAGAAAACAACTCATGTAAACTTTGAGTAATCATCCACGATCACTAGGGTGTATTTGCATCCACTAAAACTGAGGGGTGTGACTGGTCCAAAAAGGTCCATATGGAGCAGCTAAAGAACCCTGCTTGATCATGAGGCTGGGATCCCCTCAAATGAAGCCTTGACTTGCTTTCCCATCTGACATGCAGAACATGTCTGATTCTTTGAGAAAACTTCATTAGGGAGACCATCTACCAACGTCGTCCGAACACTTTGGTTAAGACTCTTGAAATTAGATGACTCAGAAGTTTATGCCAGAGCCAACTGGAATTCTTAGGACTCTTAGAAACTAAACATGTTTTCTTTGGACAATTGTTCCGATTGGTAGTATAAATACTTCATTTTCTGATTCTAGTCAGCATGATCTGTTGAGTCTGCCTGTATTTTTATTGTGCATTGATCACTGAAAAACTCAACATTGAAGTCGTTGTCGCATAATTAAGATACTGATAACAGATTATGCTTTAAACATCTAAGAACGAGACTCCAGAAACCTGTACATTATCATTGATTAAGGTTCAATTCTTCTGGTTACACCATAAGATTTGTCACCAAAAATCACATGTGGGCCATCTTGTGGAATTACTGTGTAGAGGAGATACTGATCACTAGTCATATGCTTTGAGCATCCGCTATTGATGTACTAGATAGATGTGTGTGCACCTCCTTTATTGGCCAGACCAATGCGAACCTGCAATCAGATCATGCTTTAGGTACCCAAGTAAAGCTGGGTCCTTGGGTGTTAGTTGTACCTTTCGGGATCCACACGAAAAATGCATCTCTATCAAGATCAAAGGACCTTAGTTGTCTCCCATAGACATAAATGATCTGGTCATCATGTGCATTGGGATTAGATTGAGTATGAGTGGGAGCCTTGGATGACTTATGTTGTAACATAGATCAATCCAACCACCGGATAAGTCGCGGAGATGACAGTCGCCTGCCGATGTCCAGATAAAGCTACTTGGGGGCAGGACCCTAGAAACCAGAGGCCTAAGGGTCAGATGTCCTCAAGGCCAGATGATCAAAAGACTAGATCAGAGATCAGATAGTCAATGCTCTACCATGCACGAATACAACTTACTCGGAAGTCATAAAGACGACAGGTCGCGAACAGCGACCAGAAAAGGCAATTTGAAACAGGAGCTCCACAAGCCGGAGGTCGTAAAGTCGCAGATCCATACAGTTAAGAGAAATGCCCGGCAAGCCACAAGATCCACCCTTGAAGTTCAGACCGCAAATGGCGAGCATTAACTACAGTGACCATTGACCCGGAAGGGCGGAATTCTCGGCCAGCGAGATTGAAACATAATTTATTACTTTTTCTTATGTAATTTCCCGCACACGAGGTGAAAATCCTTGTATAAATAGGCCACCACGGCCTCACTAGAAAGAGGTTGGCATATCTTAGTGTTCTAGGCAGAAGTTATAGTAAAACATTCATGGCTTGGTTGCCCCCAGACGTAGTCTTATTCATAGACAAACTGGGTAATCCAAATTTGTGTCTTTTACTTGGTTTTGATCATCTAAATTGTTAATTTATCACTTGTTTATTGTTTGTTGGCCGGAATTGTAAATTGGGCACAACAATTGGCTCCATCTGTGGGAAATTTTCTACTGATTATTCAACACTCTTGGAAAACCCATTTTCTACTGATTATTCAAAATTTTCTACTGATTATTCAACAATGGCAAAATGACGCTACCAGGCATGAGGCTGACGTTCATGATGGTGTCAAGGCTTCTCCAAGTTCCCACCGCACTCGTCAGGTGGCCCCGGCAGCAACCCCTGGTTGGTGGAACCTCATTCAGACACTGGAGGACGTAAATGCCATTTTAGCTGTCCTCAACAAGAGGCGTCTCACTTTTGATGGCCCGGAGGAACAACCTCCGGCCAAGAGGACTGCTTATGACGCTGGAACCTCCAAGGGTAAGGGTCCCTTGATTGTAGGAGAACGATCGGCAGGCCAACTAGCCTTCCCGACGGCGAGGCACACAAACACCCGGAACTATCGGATCCCCCAAATTGAAAGACCAGTGGTTTTGAACAATGTGTTCTGCTGCCTCGGAAATTCGGGGGCACAAAAAGCTCTGGTGGGTGTCGAGGATGAGGCTCATTCCCAGCCTCGGCATGAAGAACAAGTGAAACGCAGCGTTTTGCGTGTGCACTGAACTTGCACCATGATGAGGTGCTAAAGGGCTCGGTTGTCCACCATGGCGGTGGGCAAAAAGCCTTCCAGTCTAGAGATCCTCGCGAAGCTCAAGTCACAACATTGGCCCAAATAGTTCAGCAACTAATGGAATGGGTGGAGAATCGGAATGGGCCGATGGGGACAAACACTAACCTCGTCGTCCCAGGTTCTCCACTGGGCACCATGGTCTCTCTGGCATCTACCCAAAGAAAAATCAGTACGGTGACCATAGACCGCTACAATGGGAGCTCGGACCCAAGAGTCCATGTAGCGAAATACAATTCCTACATGGCTTCCATGGGTGCAGCCGCGACCAAGTGCAGGTTGTTCTCACTTACATTGAGCAACCAACAGGCTCATGTGTGGTTCACCTCACTACCACATTTCTCGGTGGATACTTTTGAGTAGCTCGCCAGACTGTTCCTAAGCTACTTCTCGGCAATGGCTCCCCGACCTGCGACTAGGCAGCGCCTCACGAATACTCAACAAGGAAAAAATGAGTCGGATCAATCCTACGTTGAAAGGATCAACAATACTCTTGGGCTCGTTAGCGGCCTCAGAAAGGGGACCAAATTATGGCAGTGCATGAACGCCAATTATCCGACTAGCTAGGCCGACTTCCAAAGGTGGGCTAGTGATCTGATCTATACTTCGTAGCTACTGGAGTCCCGACTCTCCGAGGTAAAGAAAGTCGCGGAACCGAAGAAGAGTTCTTAGAAAATCGGGGTCACTACAAGGCACCCGACAACTTCAAGCCATTCAAAGAAACTATTCCGGTAAAGCTGATGGAAGATTTGGGCATGACACCTGGTCATGTCTACGCCCAGATTAAAGGGCGAGAACTGCTACATCCGCCTCTCCCGATCAAAGACAAGCGTAAGCAGAACCCCGGTAATTTCTGCTAGTACCACGCACAAACAGGTGGGATTTACTGAAGCAGCTCTGATGGGTGTATAAGGTTGGTTTGCTGGATGAGTATGTCAAGCGGCCTCCAAAGAATAATGATATGAAATCGAGAGGTAGCCAGCAAGGCTACCGTCCTAGGCAGGGAGAACAAGCCCAAAGGAACCCCAACCCGGGGGCCGGGCAAGGCGAGCAACCAGTCCCACCCATTCCCGAGGGTGCGGGAGGTCGCGTCATACATACCCTCTCTCCACTTGGGGTAGCAGGAGGTCTTTCTTTGGCCTCCTCATCAAAAAGGAACATGAAGGCCGAAGTCAGAGAAATGAAGAATGCCAGGAAGATGGTATTGCCAGTTTTTCACTGTGTCCGAGGAGATTAACAAAATCAAGTTCGGCGAGAAAGATAAGGTAGGAATCATCTACCCGAACATCGACCCCTTGGTAATCAAAGGCCAATATCATGGGGACTACTGTGTGTTGGCTACTAGTGGATGGAGGGGCTTTCTGCAACATCCTCTTCAAGGAGAACTTAGACAAGCTCGGGGACTTTGATGCTTACATCACCCCGTGCGACCACATCGTAAAAGGCTTTGGGGATTCAACTGTAAAGCCATTTGGCATGATCCGTCTAACTGTCGAGCTAGTGTCAACCCTAGATGATAAGGTTTGGGCTAGTAGACTTTTAGATTTCCTTGTAATCAACCTCCCGAGTTCCTATAATGGGTTTCTCGGGAGGCCTTTTGAGCATGAGTTTGAGGCTGCGTCCTCAACTTTTTATTTTTATGTAAAATTTCCCACTAAAAGTGGGCTGGTCGGCACTGTTAAGGGCGACCAGGTGAATGCAAGAGGTTGTTTGGTTTATTCTTCATCTCGTTTTAATTCGGCATTAATATCTTGTAAACAAATACTTGTAATAGATAGTGAAATACAATGTAATGAATTGAGCACTGAAAAAACAAACAAGAAGCGAAGCTGCGACAACCTCGATCCAAGAATGGTCCTGAACCTTAAGAGTTTTTGCTCGAGGTTGAAATCGACGATCCCCATCAAGATGGTCCAAGAGCCATCCCGGGGGAAGAACTCGAGAAAGTCAAAGTAGATCCAACTCGGCCATATTTGGAGGTCATTATAGGCTCCAAGATACATGGCGATCGGAAGGAGGAAGTTCTTCTACTTTCTCTAAAAGAACTTGGACATGTTCGCATGGTCACACAAGGATATGGTCGGCATTGACCCGAAAATTGCATGTCACCGATTACATATCGATCCAACTCGAAGGCCGATAGCCCAGAAAAGGCAAAAATTTGGCCCAGAGAAATATGCGGCACTTGCTGAAGATGTGAAGAAGTTGCTGGACAAAGACCTGATTACTTAGGCCGACCAGCCACAATGGGTTGCCAATGCAGTCTTGTGAAGAATTCTAACTGTACCTGGCAACTTTATATCGACTTCACCGATCTTAACGAGGCATGCCCAAAAGACTTCTTTCTTATGCCACACGCTGGTCACGAGATGATGTCATTCATGGATGCCTTTGTAGGCTATCATCATATAGCAATGCACGAACTAGATAAACCTCTACTGCTAGAAAAGAATGTCTTTCGGTTTGAAGAATGAAGGGGCAACTTATCAGAGGTTAGTGAACCACATATTTGGGATCAAATCGGTAAATCTATAGAACTTTATGTCGACGATATAGTCATCAAATGTTTGAAAAAAGAAGATCACCTCGCCCACCTTGCCCAAGCTTTTGAAATCCTGAGGAGGTTCAACATGAGGCTCAATCCCAAAAAATGTAATTTTGGGGTAGAGTCGGGGAAGTCTGGGACATCTGGTCAGCAAGCGGGGGATAGAGGCGAATCCAACAAAAATTAAAGTTATTCTGGACATGGGAGCCCCAAGAAATGTGAAGGAGGTTCAGAAACTCACAGGTTGTCTAGCTGCTCTGAACAGGTTTATCTCCCGAATGAGGGATAAATGCAAGCCACTGTTTGACATAATTCGAAAGAAGTCAAAATTTGAGTGGACTCCAGAAAGTCAAGAGGCCTTTGACAAGATCAAAGCTTATCTGGCAAACGTGAGCATCCTATCAAAACCTATTCCGGGGGAAAAATTGTTCTTATATCTAGCGGCTTCAGAAACTGCAC
This sequence comes from Stenogyne calaminthoides, assembly GCA_037126765.1. Classification (NCBI taxonomy): domain Eukaryota; kingdom Viridiplantae; phylum Streptophyta; class Magnoliopsida; order Lamiales; family Lamiaceae; genus Stenogyne; species Stenogyne calaminthoides. The sequence continues at coordinate 26,913,826 of JBBCBC010000027.1, forward strand.
TAAGTGCAGTACTTTTCTAGGCGGAAGGTCAGATTCATTTTCTAATTTACTTTGTCAGCCAGAAGTTGAATGAATCCGAACAACGATATCCACTTCTGGAAATATTGGCATACACTTTAGTCATGAGCGTCAAGAAATTGAGGCCGTATTTCGTCGACCATCAGATTGAAGTACTCACTTCCTTACCTCCAAGAAATGTACTCCACCGCCTAATACAACAGGTCGATGCCTCAAATGGGCCATCGAGGTCGGGCAATACGTGATAGCGTGCACACCGCGCCTAGCAATCAAAGCACAAATGTTGGGCAACTTCATAGTCGAGCTGACTATCCCGTCAGAGGCTAGTAGCTCATCCGGCCCTCCATGGCAATTATTCATAGATGGCTCAACGACCTCTCAGAAATCAGGTTCAGGGGTAGTCCTAATCAGTCCGGAGGGCACTTCTTTTCAAAGTGCCATAACTTTCGATTTCCCAGGGACAAACAACGAGGCTGAATACGAGGCACTCATCTCCGCCTGGAGATGTCTGCGATAATGGGCATCATGAGACTCAGGTACACACAGATTCTCAACTCGTAGATTATCAAGTCTCGGGGGAATATGAAGCTCGATACAACAAAATGGCGACTTACCAAGAATTCGTGAAGAAACTGTGTCAGAAATTTGAACAAGTGCGTGTGAAACTAATCCCCGAGATCTAAATTTATGAGCCGATGCTTTAGCACAACTCGCGACTTCAGAGGGGCCAGTAGAGATGACAGATGTCACCATCACAATACTCTCCCATCCTTCCAGTATTAACACACTAGCCGCATCCCCAGATACCCCAACACCTGAAAAAAATTGGATGGCACCCATCATCAAGTATTTGAAGAGTGGCAATCTGCCACAAGACAGAATAAAAGCTCGGCAATTACAGTTGAGAGCCGCAAGGTATACTCTCATCGATGACAACCTATACAAGCGAGGCTTCAGCACACCACTTCTCAGATGTATCACACCAGAACATGGGTAAGCCATCCTGATGGAGAAACACGAAGGTATGTGCGGAAACCAGGCTGGGGGACAATCACTGGCCACAAAGCTACAAGACAAGGCTACTTTTGGCCAACTTTAAGGGCGGATGTCATCATATTCGCCCGAAGATGTCACAGATGTCAAATTTTTGCACCAACAATTAAGGTCGCTCCAGAAGAGCTTACCAACATCCTCATTCCATGGTCCTTTGCAAAGTGGGGGATAGATATCATTGGGCCACTCCCAAGGCTCCGGGCTCGGTCAAGTATGCCCTAGTCGCTGTGGATTACTTTACAAAATTGGCCGAGGCAGAGGCTCTGGCAACCATAGACCAAGATCATGTCATCAGATTCATATGGCGAAACATCATCTGCAGATTCGGCCTGCCCCAAGCTATCATATCTGATAATGGGAAGTAATTTGATGGACTCAAAATCGACACTTTTTTCCAAAAGTGAAAAATCACTAAGCTCTTTTCCACTCCGTACCACCCCGAATCAAACGAACAGGTCGAGGTTGTCAACAAGATTATCAAGCACACCTTGAAGATGAAGATTGAGGGAGGAAAAGGAAAATGGGCCAGCGACTGTCGGATGTCTTATGGTCATCTTTCTTTTGAGTCATTCATATGTGTTTAAACAGAGGGAGGTCGCATGAGTAAACATCGACCTCCCGAAGTACGACTTTCGACATAGTACCGGTGAGATTGTCACCCTAAGCGGTGCGGTCCTCCCCCGACTTTGTAAGACGACTAAGCAAAGTTCACTAATAAGACGATAAGAACAATGTTCAATTATATCGCAATGACAATAAGACGATAAGAATGAATGCAATTTTAAAGTCGCATAAGAAAATCAAGTCGACACAATAAAGGAAGGAAAAATAAATAATTTCATTAATGACAAAGGCCCGAAGACCGGTACATGAGAAAGCCCGAAGGCCGATTACATCAAGCGGCCTAAAGCCAACGTAAATCAAAGATTACACCAAGTTACAAATCCTTATGCACTAACAACTGTTTGTTATTGCTCGACTCTCCTGCGACTTCTGGATAAACCCGACTTCAAAATATACCAACCCCTCAAACTCAACACCAACACCAACGCCAACATCATCATCGAGACCATCGTCTCCTTTTGCTGATCAAAAGTATTGTTGGGGATGAGGTTCATGTTGCTGAATAACACTAAGCAAGGCTTCATAGGACGCTCTTATCTCTTTAGTCTTGGGCTGGTAAACACCTCCTTCAGAGACCTGGGAATGGCCTCCTCTCCCGCTGTGCCCACGCCCGACCTTCCTATGACCTCCAGCTGAGACCTGCCTTCATCAGTCTGCATCTCAGGAACCACGTCAAGAGTTCCCAGATGCATCTCATCGGGGTCGGGGGCGAGAAGCACAATCCGGCTCTGGTTGGGGAAGAAGGATAAGTCAATACCCAAATCTTCAAAATCTTTATTCTCCAACAGGACGTCAGAGTCTGGAGGATTGTCACGATCGTAGTCAACCAGTTCTGCGACCACACCGGAGAGGTCGCCAGTTGGATTCATCCAGCAGAAGACTCGGATGGCCCCCGCAACCGCCATGATATAAGCATAGTGGGCGTTCAGCTCCTCAACCTGCTTGAACTGTGCCTCCTTGGCGGCCAGCTTCTCCTCGACCTCCACAGCCTTGGAGGCCAGTTCCCCCTCAACCCGAGCAACAGCCGCCCAGGAGTTGGCCTTATCCGCCTCAAGCAGGTCCTCTACAGCCTTCAGTCGGGCCTCCAGCTCGGAACCTTTTTAGGTCAGTTGGGAGTTGGAGACCTCTAGCTTCTTTTGAAGGTCGCAGGTGGCGAGCAACAATTTGGCTTCCTGAGCTCACCCTCTGACTGGCCACACACTCTCTCCAGGTACAAGATCGTCTTTTGGGAATGGACCAAGGCCGCATACAGGTTTCCCGTGACCTTCTTGCATTGGGCGTGGGCATGATCCTCTTTCGTCCAGCAACGGGGCATGTGCCTAATTGCCCGGTTCAAGTAGTGTAACTAGTTATCGGGAAGCCCTTCCAAAGAAATTCCACTCGACTGCAAGAAGCTCAGCACTTTGGGGGAGAACTTGGCCGGCGCGAACTCGGATTGCGAGCAAAATTTAAGTCATTAGAAAAAGATGACAAAAGATAGAATAGAGAAAATTCAAATTCAAATACAAGACTTACTCGTTAACCAACTCCTAATTCCAACCCATCCAGAAGTCGTCCTCCGGATGATGACCTCCAGTAGGGACAGGTGTTGGCTGTGAGGCTGTGGAGGATGGCGACCTCCGACGTCCACGATTTATCTCGGACTGATAAGTACCAGTCTCCTCCCTTGGTCATTTTTGGGAACGTTCGTTATCTGGGGAAGCAGATTTTGACTTTTTTTCTTCCCCTTATCGGCGGTGGAAAAGCTGATGGTTGGCATCGGTAAACTGGAATGTCGGGAGCTGCCACAAAATGACATAAAAATGAGTAAGTCACAAATCGCTAGTCGCTATCAATGAAAATGACTCTGCAAGATGAAAACTTACATAAATGTTGAGATGGAGGGGATATGTGTACAATCCTTCCCGAAGTCGCAGGAGCTCGGAATTCAGAGAGTTGACTTCTCGATGGCTTGGAGGAGTATCTTGAACCAGCTTGAAAGCCTCGGTGAAATCCCAATACAGCTCAAAAGGTCGAGGCAGGAACACTAAAAAATAAAAGGAGAATTAGATTAGTACAACTTTAAGCTTAAGGATAAAAGACTTACCATGTTCGGTTCGGATTACATAATCCGTTGGGACATGTATGGCCAATGGGTTTGTAGGATCTACAAACTCCCACGCCCCTCCGATAAATTACCACTTTTGGTGCCACCCATCAACCTTATTCGGGATCCCGCTCACAAGTTCCCAACCTATGCGAAGTCGCACGACATTATAACCACCCGCCTGGTGGATAGGATGCAACATGTATGAAAGCTTGCCCGGGTTGGGCATCCAATATAATCCGGCTTGTCCCAACACAGTCATGGTGGAGATAATATAACTCCACCCATTCGACGTGATTTGCATGAGGCTCTGATTCCAGGCCGCGAGTAAGTGAGAAATAGTTGGGTGCAACGGAAACCGGATCCCGGCCTCCATAGAATACTCATTCACTACTATCATCCCCGGTGATGTTTGGTCAGCACTTTCGTCAGAGGTCGCACCGTAGAAGTGTACATCCTTAGGTATCATATATTGGCGACAAAGTGAGTGTATATATCGATCAGACAAAAGCCGATCGAAATTTCTCGTCAGACGCCGCAAAGCCCGACTTGACCAACTTCCGAAATTCACGCTCAGGTCTCTTATAGGGGCCTCATGCTGTATAGGCCCCATAATCAAAGACCTGCTCATAAGCCCCAATGTCACGGGCTGGGTCAGAGGGCCCCGCAGCCTCCTTCATCTCCGACAAGAAGGTACGGATATGACTAATGTCCACCGGAGTGAGATGTGTAATTTCATTCAGTTCATCCAGAAAAGCTTCATCGATCTCCTCATCGTTATCATCGTTCTCCCGATTACCACTAGGGGCATCAGCCGAGGACGTCAGATTTGCAAAAGTTTCACCCGTAATACCGATTGTGGAAAATGGTCCATGGCGGCGGCGTTGAGACAAAAAGACCTCGTCCTCAGAGGAAGATGACAATACCATTGGTTGAGAGGTGGCGGGAGTCGAGAAGGATTGGTAGCCATTGAAAGAGGTTTGAGAAAGAAAGATTATAGGATTTACCTGAATTAACTCTCGCCGGAAACTCTTGCAGGAAACCTTGAGAGCTCGAGAAATGAGAATGAAGAAGGGTTTATGCCACAAAACTCTTGTCTATTTATAAGAAAAGAGGAGGGCTGAAGTGCAATTAAACCAAACCTCGGGCCCATCCCGACAAGAAACACACGGGAATGGCGTGTGGTTCTCACCGTGGCTTTCCATTGGAGCAATTCGCGGCGCCCCGCATCATCATTCCTATCAATCTGTCACGTTAATTTGTGAAATCGGGGAGTTTGTCACGCCATTTCATATAATCGAGGTGACTTTTCACCTGTTTGAGGATGACGACATTCCCAGAATGAGGTCCCTAGGTCGACCACCGGATAAGTCTCGGAGATGACAAGTCGCCTACCGACGTCCAGATAAAGCGACTTGGGGGAAGGACCCCAGAAACCAGAAGCCTAATGGTCAGATGTCCTCAAGGCCAAATGATCAAAAAACCATATCAGAGATAAGATAATCACTGCTCTACAATGCACGAATACAACTTACTTCAGAAGTCGTAAAGACGACAGGTCGCAAACAACGACCATGAAAGGCGATTTGAAATAGGAGCTCCGCAAGCTGGAGGTCATAAAGTCATAGATCCATTCAGTTAAGAGAAATGTCCGGCAAGCCACAAGATCCGCCCTTGAATTTCGGTCCGCAAATGGTTCACATTAACTACAACGACCATTGACCCAGCAGGGCCGAATTCTCGGCCAGCGGGATTGAAGCATAACTTATTGCTTTTCCTTATGTAATTTCCCGCCCACGAGGTAGAAATCCTTGTATAAATAGGCCACCACGGCCTCACTAGAAAGAGGTTGGCATATCTTAGTGTTCTAGGCAGAAATTATAGTAAAACATTCCTGGCTTGGCTGCCCCCAGACGTAGTCTTATTCATAGACGAACTGGGTAATCAAACTTTGTGTCTTTTACTTATTTTAATCGTCTAAATTGTTAATTTATCACTTGTTTATTGTTTGTTGGCCGGAATTGTAAATCGGGCACAACAACTTAGGAGACTTAATATTACTCATCTGGGTTTGTCTCCTTTTTATCCAGTGTGGCTCAAGTGCAGTAGTTTGAGGTCCTTGCTAAAAAGGGTAGGTTCAACTTCTGCCTGTTGGGAAATTATGGGTGCCCGGATCTATTCGAGATGATTTTAAATACATATTGTTGGTCTCGGGGTAAACGAGTTCCACACGTGTATGGGGGGGAATACACCTGTTAGGATTAAAGCAGCAATTATGGAGAAAATAATGAAAGCAAGAATTAAGGAATAAATAATTTGGTTACCCAGTTCGTCAGGAATGACTACGTCTGGGGGCACTACCAAGCCAGGAGATCTACTATTTTCTAGTGATACTGAGATGATACAATTACAATGAGTCAAAAAAAGTGTGTTGGGAAATGAATTTAATAAAAAGGATTTTGATTAGATCCCAAAACCCCTGAGTATGACATGTTCAGGATAATCTTGATAGATGAGTCAGGATTAGGTTTTAGAGTGTTCAAGATATTATCGCACCATGTATAGTCGGCAGATATAGAACAGCGAGGTTCAGTTCAAGAAGAAATCGAGATATCAAGAGATCAAGAGATACTTCGATAGGAACTTGAAGCCGAAGCCTCAGAGAACTCAAGACTCGAGAGAACTCAAGACTCAGAGAACTCCAAGATTCAGAGAACTCAAGACTCAGAGAACTCGAAGACTCAGAGAACTCAAGACTCAGAGAACTCAAGACTCGGAGAAACATCAAGGCACAAAGAATTACTAAAGACTCAAGAATGTCTTGAATGCTCAAAGATATCTGAATGTTCCAAGGCACTAAAGCTGAGGAATATAGCCGTTGGAATCCAGCTGACGTGGACCAACGAGAGGAACACAACCAAACTGAAAAAAGCTTGCGGAGACTTACAAAAAGAATAGTATGGATTTGAATGTGATTCTCTCCAACGGTAACATTCAAATCCACACTATAAATACAAGTTCTTCCTTCATTATCTGGGGGTGGATGCGTGGAGATTATGCACAAAATGCTACAAAGCCAAAGAGCGTTATAGTCAAAGCATTCCCACCCTAGAACACAAGTCTGTAGATATACAAATATATTCAAAGAGTGTTCTAGAACCCAACCTAAGCAACCCATGATGTATCATAAACTTAGAGAGATTTTCCCAACCTTAGCATTTAGGCTAAACCATTGAGGGAAAATCTCACCATAGTTGGAGACAACACCAAACCCAAACCCAGTGGTGAAGTGAGGTAGTTGTTAGGCAAACCCAGTGAGGGTGATAAGTCGAAGGAGTGTGAACTCGTTAAACATCTAAGAGTTTGAGTTAGTAAACCATGAGGTAGTCGTAAAGCCTCGTGGTCGGGTTGAGTAAGTAAACTACGTGGAGTAGTCGTAAAGCTCGGGCCGAGTTGAGTAAGTAAACTACACGAGGTAGTCGAAAAGCTCGAAGTTGATAAGGAATTTCCTAGAGAGGAGAGTGGATGTAGAATTTGGGTTGTCCGAACCACTATATATTCTTTGTGTTGTTCTTTGCTTTATGTTTATACTTGTCATATGCATCTAGTTATAAGCAAAACACAACACGTGAGCTTAAAAGAAAAAATTTGAAACACTCTGCCCTCACCCCTGTTTTATATGCACCGAAATTAAAACGTTTTGCTTCCTCACGCGCAAAATAGGTTTTCCCACCAGGACTAACAAGTGGTATCAGAGCAGGTGCTCAAAAGATTACTTCTTCAATGTAATCGCCTGAGCAGATCTATTTTTAAAACCTGTCTCTGATCTGATACCAACAAGTGGTATCGAGGAAGCGAAAAGTTTTACACAACAATGGAATAATAGAACTTTTCATTGATAAAGACCCGAAGGTCAGGTTACATTACAAGTTACAAATGCAAGAGAACCTGGAGGTCAATACATAACTCTAAACCCTAAACCTTTAAAGCTATAACCCTAAACCTTCATCCAAACCCAAACCCGATCTACAGGGTAGTGATTAAGAGGAGGAGAGAGGGAGATTTTAAGATCTCATGCTCTCATTTTCCCCCACTTAACAGGGTGAGGGTGGCTTGAAAGGTAATCCTATGCCAAGAAGTGATGGACTCTCCAATGGAGTGAGAGCGGCCTTGATAGGATTTTTTAAGCCGAGCCCTAAGAAAGAGTCGATTGGGCTCTCCAAATTGTTAAATGGTGAGTTGATATCGGAAGATCGGTTTGTTGTCCGATCAAGTTCGTGATATCAAACTCACGTTCATTTTCGGACCGAGTCCGCTAATCTTTGTTTCGTCATCGAAAAAGACACACAAGGTGCATACGATTAGGAGAAGTGTCTTCTCGATTTGACAGCCGAGATCCGCCACCACGATGGTAGAGAAGCTTAGCAACGATTGTATGAGAAATCTTTGATGACGGCGAGAACCATAAAAAGGACACATGGGGTTGATTTGAGAAGATGAAATCATGGAAAAGGGGGGGTAAAAGTGTTTTAGGAAGTCTCACGGAAACAAGGGTTCACCGGGATACATGATTCTACAAAGAAGATAAGTATGGTGAATGAGTTATGTCGTGTAAAATATTGGTCCAATTTATAGAGGCCAAGCAAAGGGTGCAGATGCAAATTTGAGCTCTCAAAGCCTTTTTAGAAAAATTTGCATCACAAGGACAGTGTAGAAATCACGCGACCGATAATTGGATAAAGTTACGGTGGATTGACATATCGAGAGTGTCGGGGCGATATTTAAAAGATATCAAATCGCACCAACTTAGGGAATAGAGGCTACTACTCTAGACTAAGTTTTGGCGAAGAACACTTTCAAGAATTGGCTTAATCTCGAGGAGAATCAGATTAGGTCAACAAAAATCGATTACATACAAAGTGATCAAATGAAGAAAATCGGTGAGCTTAAAAATTCACCAAATCGGATATATATCGGTCTATATCGGTTGAAAAGGGAACTTCAACTTGAGGGGAACTCACGAGAATCGTAAGTAGATGATCAAGATCGACGAGGTCATAGACGAGACCGATCAAGATCGAATGAGTTAGATGAGTTCGAGTCAAATCGATGAGTCATGCAAAATCGAAGAGAAGAAAAGCTAAAGCCAAAGAAATCGGAAGAGAAGGTTACAAATCGAATATGAGAAAAAAGAGATCGATCAAGATCGGGCGTGATCGAGATCGAGATATGATAATGAGCGGATGAAGATCGATCAAGATCAGGCGTGATCAAGATCGGATATGATAAACCCGATATGCTAACTCGATATAATGACCGATGCTATTTACGATATGTTAATCTAAAGATGTGTTGATCGATTAGTCGAGCTAATCGGATCGCAAAGAAGAAATCGATAAGCTTGGGTAAAGTGATGCGAGACTCGAGAAAAGTAAAATCGAGACTCAAGATAGGTCAAAAGACACGAGGGTCAAGATGTTCGAAGTCGGAAGAAACCGAACTCGGTCGGCATGAGTGTCAAGATACTGATCGAGATAAGGTCCATTGAAGAAGAATGAGGAGCCGAGCCGAAGATGTAAGATCAAGACCAAAATCAAGACTTGTAATTTTTATGTTTTTTTTGTCTTTATTTCTTTGATAAGTTCATTGTAATCAGAATCGATAACATACAATCAATGAAACTTTTATCTTTATGCTCAAAGATAATACCTCATTATCTTTTTTACATGTCTTTTATATTGATATGCACGATTGAATGTCTACGATCTCGATTGTATGCTCATATAAAGGGGAAACTATATGATCTTTATGGGAGAAATTGCTTAAGTATTTAGTAATGATCTATTTAGGAAAGATTCATTCTTGAAGAAATCTATTGAATGATTTAAAAGCGATTAGAGATTTACCATTCTTGTAATAAGAAAAACTGAAACACAGTATAGGTTATATGTTTGTAACAAGATAGGTTTTGGCATCATCAAAAGGGGGAAATTGTTGGGAAATGAATTTAATAAAAAGGATTTTGATTAGATCCCAAAACCCCTGAGTATGACATGTTCAGGATAATCTTGATAGATGAGTCAGGATTCAGTTTTAGAGTGTTCAGGATATTATCTGCACCATGTATAGTCGGGCAGATATAGAACAAAGTTAGTTTCAAGACTCAAGAAGAAATCGAGATCTTTCAAGACTCATGAGGATATCGAGAACCGAAGCCTCAGAGAACCTGAAGACTCAGAGAACCTAAAGACTCAGAGAACACGAAGATTCAGAGAACTCAAGACTCAGAGAACTCAAGACTCAGAGAACTCAAGACTCAGAGAACTCGAAGACTAGAGAAAACATCAAGGCACATGAATTACTAAAGACTCAAGAATGTCTTGAATGCTCAAGATATCCCAATGTTCCGAGGCACTAAAGCCGAGGAATATAAATTGGAATCCGGTGACGTGGACCAACGAGAGGAAGACAACCCACTGAAAAAAGTCTGCGAGAACTTCAAAAGAATAGTATGGATTTGAATCGATTCTCTCCAACGGTAACATTCAAATCCACACTATAAATACAAGTTCTTCCTTCATTATCTGAAGGGGGTGGATGCGTGGAGATTATGCACAAAATGCTACAAAGCCAAAAAGAGCGTTATAGTCAAAGCATTCTCACCCTAGAAACACAAGTCGTAGATATACAAATATATTCAAAGAGTGTTCTAGAACCCAACCTAAGCAACCCACGATGTATCATAAGCTTAGAGAGATTTTTCCCAACCTTAGCATTGAGGCTAAACCATTGTAAGGGAAAATCTCACCATAGTTGGAGACAACACCAAACCCAAACCCAAAGTGGTGAAGTGAGGTAGTTGTTAGGCAAAACCGAAACCAGTGAGGGTGATAAGTCCGAAGGAGTGTGAACTCGTTAAACATCTAAGAGTTTGAGTTAGTAAACTCTGAGAGGTAGTCGTAAAGCTCGTGGTCGGGTTGAGTAAGTAAACCTCGTGGAGTAGTCGAAAGCTCGGGACCGAAGTTGAGTAAGTAAACTACACGAGGTAGTCGGAAAGCTCGAAGTTGATAAGGAATTTCCTAGAGAGGAGAGTGGATGTAGGATTGGTTGTCCGAACCACTATATATTCTTTGTGTTGTTTCTTTGCTTTATGTTTATACTTGTCATATGCATCTAGTTATAAGCAAAAACACAACACATGAGAATAAAAGAAAAAAATTGGAAACACTCTTGCCCTCACCCTTTTTTTTTATATGCACCGAAATTAAAAGCGTTTTTGCTTCCAGAGCATAAAATTGGTTTTCCCAACGGGACCAACAAAGTGTTTAAATATGAGACTTAGGCCTAAAACCCTAAATCCACGAGCAGGCTTCCGGAACCGCTCGACCTCGGGCCTTGGTCGAGCAGTTCTGCTCGAGCTCCTCCATTGGTCGAGCGCCTAGCCTCCCCTAGATCAACCGCTGCTCGAGCACCTTTGGTCGAGCACATCTGCTTGACCAAACCCCCGGTCGAAAGCACCTTGAGCGCTATTGCATCCCTCTCGACTCGGGCTCCATAACCCAACAATCTCCCACCGAGCCCGACTCCAACCGCCAGAACTTGTCTCCTCGGTTTCAACGGTTTCTTTCTCAATGGTAGTAGTGTCAGGCCTTCATCTTAGTTTCTAAGGCCAGTTGAAGTCATGCATAACTTCAACTTCTCTAAGGTCACAACCTTAGTCAACATGTCGTGAGATTCTCACTTCCGGATCTTCATCAATTTGAAGATCTTATTCTCTATGAGGTAACGTATGTAATGATACCTTAACTCAATATGCTTCGTCCTCGAGTGAAAGGCCAGATTCTTTGCCAAGTGAATAGCACTCTGACCGTCACTATACAGAATACTATCATTTTGCTCCTTCCCCAACTCACACGAAAGATTCTGCAACCAAACCATCTCTTTGCTAGCCTCGAATGGCAAGCGTGCGTACTTTCTGCGATGGATCGAGCTACGATCTTCTCAGAACTTAGAAGCCTGTGAAATTCTTTGTACCACCAAAAGTAAACACATACCCGGTTGTACTTCTCCTTTTGTCGAAATCAATTGATGCCAAGTCTGCATCAACGTATCCTGCCAACTCGACGCTTTTGCCCTCAAAGCACAAAGCTTGTTCAGTAGTACCTCTTAAGTACTTTAAGATCCACTTCACCGCCTCCCAATGCTGCTTGCCCGGATTGCCCATAAACCGGCTAACCACTCCCACTGCATGTGCAATATCGGGTCTTGTACACACCATAACATACATTAAACTGCCAATTGCCGAAGCATACGAGGTGTTTTGCATGTAGGCTCGCTCTTCATCGCTGCTAGGTGAGTCCTTGTTGGATAGCTTGAACTGACTTCCCAACGGGACACGAACTGGCTTTGCATCCTCCATACTAAATCTCTTCAATACCTTCTTTATGTATTCAGCCTGGGAAAGATACAACTTTCCTGCCCCCCTATCACGATCGATTCGCATACCTAAGATTTGCTTGGCCTCTCCAAGGTCCTTCATAGCAAACCTATCAGACAACTTCTGTTGGGGAAAGATTCACACAGATCTATTTGGGGTGAATATTTAAATAAAATTTAATTCATTAATTATTACTAGCATGAATTAATCCTATATTAATTCAAATAATAATTGCAACAACATATCATGCATATAAAAAGCCACGTAAAACCTACGCATGAGGAATCTACGGGTTTACGTGAACGTATCTCTCGGGATGGCAGTGACTTTGGTCGGATGGACTAACCAAAAGGACTTCCCAAGTATTCCCTTAGCCCTTGCTCAACTATCCGGTGGAAGGACACTCGTCGAACAATTAACAAAAAGGAAAAATAAACTTTGTTGCACCACCTTTGTGGATTTGCTAATATTTCCAGCACATGGAATTGTACTTGGGAATGAACTAATCATCCCCTATTTATAAGAGGGAGGGTGGTTGAAATTTTAGTGATATTTCAATGTGGGAAAAGACTTTTCTTGGTCACCAAGAAATCTTGAATATATCTCCCATATTCTTTTTCCCATAATTAAAATATTCCACAAAAATCCCACTTCCTCTAATATATGGATTTTCGAAAATTTAGTGCAAGAATCCAAGATTTGGATCTTCTTGAATTTATGAGATATTCTTGTATTTCAATAAATACATATCTTCCATAATATCTTTTCAAGAAAATCAAGAAAATCTTTCTTGCCCACTATATTTTCATCTTTTTCTAAATTTACTATATAAATAAGCTAGTGGGAGATTTCTTGAATTTAATGAGATAATCTTGTATTTCAAAAATACATATTTTCATTCCATAACAAAATTCAAAGAAAATCTTTCTCCCAACATATCTATATATTTGTAAAATAATACTTGGAAAATTAAGCAACAATATTTATTTTATTTTAATCACCTTTTCAGTTATTGGACTATTTGTTGGGCTACTCAGTGGGCCTTTAGGAGAATTAAGATTGGACCTTCTAATGGATCTTGAATATCTAATATTGAGCCACAATATAATTCAAGCCCATAAATATTAATTAATCCCACTACATAATTAATATTGCACTATCCATCTTAACCCATATTACAGTCAATATGGCTCACGGTCATTATTTCCGTGTTTAAGATTATCTAGCCCATTAATTAATTCAAGCCATTTGAAATAGCTTTCCGTTAATTAATATCTTTTGTCCTTGGTTAGGAAGCGGTTCAACATTATTATCCATACTAGGAAACTAATTCCACTTGCAAGATTTGGTATGATAAAGCTTATGAAACCTCGAGGGGGCAAATCAAGCAAGCGTGCTTGCACCACGATTCTTCGTATTAAATCTTAGCAATCACATGTGACCAATAATATTGCCCAAGATAAAAAGTATTGAATCTCTTTGATTCGCTACCCATGATAAGTCAAAGCAATAGTTACCAATCCCACGTGATCTATTTAAGGGACGAAGGTTAAGAAGGTCTAATTCTTCCTTGTTCGATTCTAAAGAATTTATCCTCCTGTAGGTCCTATTCAACAAGATCGGTCATGCACTAGTGTAATCTCTTGGTCAAGACAAACCAATCGAGCCTTACACCTCAACCTTTTCGCGATGGTTGTTCATTTCCATCTAGGTCGTGAATGGCGTACTTTTTTTAGTTACAAGGGATCATTAATTTAATCTTACGTGATCGGGTATCACTAAATTAACTCTGATGTAACACGTCTGAATTATTGAGCAGTTATACAAATAAATATATATAACATTCAATCATATTTAAAGCATCGATGATAAACAATTTATTTCAATAAATAAGTCCGGAAATTGAGTTTTCGATTATACAAAGTAAAAAAGCATACTTTTCAAATTATAATCCCCAACAATCTCCACTTATACTCAAAAGTCCTTTTAAGTATACTACAACATGTCTCGAGTAGTCCGTGACATCTAATGTCACCTACACGAACCTAATAATTTCTCCCACTTATACTCAAAGCAGACGGGCAACGGTCTTGACACCCATTCCACTCACATGTCTCTCGAATGTATTGAGGCGGGGACGCTTGAATGAATGGATCGCTAGAAATTTGTCCTCGTATTTATCTTTGCCACATCTATATCTCCTCTCTTAACGATTTCTCGTATAAGATGTCTTTCCTTTAATGTGTTTGTTTGACTCGTGGACTCTTGGTTCTCTTGAATTTGCAATTTGCTCCTAACGGATATTGCTAGACAAATTGAACACCATCCAAGTCCACTAAGAAGATCTAGAGCCCAATCGATTCTTTCAACGCTTCTGGCGACTACTTACCCGACTTCCATGGTTGAGTCGTTGATGCATTTACGCTTCACACTCGTCCATTTGATGGCTACACTTCCCAAATGGAAACACACTAAGCGAGGCGGGATAATTTACGGAATCTAAATCGATTGGAAATTCGAGTCCGTGTAGCCGATGGAGATTGGAGTATATCGATCGATAAATCAACTTCTATCCGAGTTCTTTTCGGGACACTTGAGAATGTTTTTAAGCGTAGTCAATGCGCTTTTCCTAAGTTACTTTGATATCTTGCTACCATGCCTACGGCAAAAGCAGGATATCGGTCTAAATGACACAAAGAATGCATACATAAGGTTTCCGGCGGTAGAAAGCACAAGGAATACCTTTCATGTCATCTATCTCCTTTTTCGTCTTAGGGAAAATTTTCTTGGATAGATGGATTCCAAGTCCGAAAAGGTACGAATCCTTTCTTGGAATCTTGCATCTTTGAATCGTTTCAAAAACCAATTGTCTATGTATGAAACTTGCGATAACCCGATCATCATTTTCTGGCGATCTCGAGTTATCTTGATCCCAAGGATATGTCCGACTTTCCCTAAGTCTTTCATATCAAACTGTTTTGAAACCATGCACTTACGTCTGATCACACCTTCACATCGTTCGATGATCACAATGTCATCTACGATAGTACTAAGAATACCAATGCGGTTCGAAATGCTTTTTATACACAACTTTCAAACTTATTTTGATCAAACCCATAAGACTTTATTACATGATCAAAACTTTGGTTCCAAGCTCTGGATGCTGTTTGAGTCTAAAGTAAATGGACCTCTTGAGCTTACAAACTAGGTGTTCTTAGCTTTGTTTCAATGAAACCTTGGTGTTGTTGCATATAGATCTCTTTATCAAGACTTTAGTTAAGGAAAAATTTGTCTTGACATCTATTTGCCAGATTTCAAGGTTGAAGTGCGCAGCAATCGATAAGAGAATACGGATGGACTTAAGCATGGCTACGGGCGAAAAAATTTCCTCATAATCGATCCCTTCTTTCTGAGTATAACCTTTCGCCACTAGTCTTGCTTTAAAGGTTTCAACCTTCCCGTCCGATCCTCTTTTCCTCTTATATACCCACTTGCATCTAATGGGTTTGACCCCATTAAGTGGTTCGACTAGCTCTTACACTCTATTATGAAACATAGAACCCATTTTAAACTTTCATTCTTTGTTTGCCAAGAGAACCGCATCCTTATCTTGGAGTGCCTTGTCATATGTCCATGGGTGCGATTTCGGGGAATCAAATCCGAGGACTCTCCTATTCCCATGAATCTCTCGGGCTGTCTAACAACCCTCCCACTATGACGAGGTTCCGGTTGTGAAAACGTATCATTTGGTATATCATCTAGTACAATTGGCACCGAGGTTTGCCCTCTAAGCTCATTTAAGGTAATCTCACTTCTGGGTTTTCTTTTGTTCATATAGTCTTCTTCCAAAATCTAAAGTGGGTGCTTATTACCACCTTTTGATCTTCGGAACTATAGAACATACACCCTTTTGTTCCCTCGGGGTATCCTACAAACAACATTAATTCTATTTGAGGATCCAACTTACCGGCTTCCTTGTCCAACATGTAGGCCGGACACCCCAAAGTTCTCATGTGTCTCATACTAGGCTTGCGCCCGGTCCACAATTCTTTGGCAGTTTTGGGAACTGATTTGGATAGCACCAAGTTCAGAATGTAAGTCGTTGTTTTCCAAGGTATGACCCCAGAATGACTCGGGAAGATCCGTATAACTCATCATTGATCTAACCATTTCCAAAAGAATTTTGTTGCTTCGCTCTGCAAATCCCGTTTTGTTGAGGGGTTCCGGGTGCGGTAAGCTGGGATACAATCCCTTCATCAGATAAGTTAGTTCAAAAACCCATCGCTGAGGTATTCGCCTCTACGATCAGATCGTAGAGACTTGATACGTTTTTCCATATGATTCTCTGCTTGAGCTTTAAATTCTTTAGAATTTCTCAAAGGTCTCAGATTCATGCTTCATAAGGAAAATGTACCTTGAGTAATCATCAATAAAATTACTCATAACCTCCTCTTGCTTTGGTTGACATTTAACTACGCACATCTGTGTAAACGATCTCTAACACTTCTTTGGCCCTATTCCCCTTGGCTCCAAATGCCCTCTCGGTCATATTACTCTCCAAACATGATTCGCAGGTTGGAATCGGTTCAACTTGGAGAAAGCCCTAGTGAACCGTCTCTCACCAACCTTTGGATCCTCTTTGGATTTATATGACCCTAATCTTAGATGCCAAAGAAGTGTCTCGTTCAGTCTGATGAACGTTTTCTTTTCTCAGAAATAGTTGATGTGTTATAGGATACATTTCGTGAGTGGTGTGCACAATTAATTGTATAGAGATCATTCAACAACGTTCCATGACAGATAAATTTATCAAAAAAAATGGTAACAACTTTATTAAAATAGTAACCAAAATATCCATCATAAAAGTTTAGAAACTGAAAATGAATTCTTTCTAAAAATCCGGAACGTAAAGAATATCTCAAAAATTAAAGCATTGTCTTCAAAAGACAGGTGCACTTCTCCCACTGCTTCAGCTGCCACTCTCGTAGCATCGCCCAGTGTGATGAGGACCTCACTCCCACTAAGTTGTCGGGTCCGCTTGAACCCCTGTAATGTGAAACAAACATGATTAGTGGATCCCGTATCCACCACCCACAAAATGGGAGGCATACGCCGCTAAACAAGTTTCAACAACTAGTGCGTGAGAATTACCTTTCTTTCCATCCCTCTTAGGTCTGGAACAGGCTGACCTCCAATGTCCTTTCTCACCGCAGTTGAAGCACTTCCCCTTAGCTGGCTTGTTCACTCCACCACCCTTCTTCACCTTATCTTTTCCATTGGCAACACTTGAGTTCACTTGCTTGTGGCCTTTGTTCCTTTTCTTGTTCTTACCACCCCTTGGTCTAGAAGAAGAAGGTCTGTTTGCCACCAAGGCTTGGCTTTTTACGCTTTAATATCGCTCTCTACCCGAGACTAAAGCTTGCAACAGATTAGGCATCGAGAACTGATTATTCATCTGGTAGTTCAACCTGAATTGTTCAAAGCTTTTCGGCAGAGAATGGAGCACGAAATCGATTTGGGTCTCGATATCGTATTCAGCGCCAAGTACCTCAAGTTTATTAAGGTGAGCCATCATCTGGAGAACGTGCTCCCTTACGGGAGTTCCCTCCACCATTTTCATAGAGAGCAAGTCCTCATGGTGATCGGCGAGCCATACGGTTACGATGTTGAAACATCGCTTTAAGACTAGTCATGGTTTCCGGCCCGGTCTCAACGTTCGGTGTTGGTGTTGCAACACATCGACATAAAGCCAAGATGGTACACTTAGCCATTTAGTTTAGACCGCTCGGTCAAAGATACTCTTTCTTAACCGTTTTTAGTGGACTCATCGATGGTTTATCCGGTTTTAGGTGTGGTCGAGAACCCGATTATGGCTTTGTGCGGTGAGGACAATAGTGAGTTTTCGATTCAATCAACAAAATTTTTCCATGAGCAAATTGTCTTTCAGTATATTGAACAGTGGATTAAAAGGTTGCGACATGATGAATTGAAATAAATAATAATATGCATGAGCACAAATATATCACAAGGTTTGATCACATGCATCATATTAAAATCTCAAAAAAAAAAAATGAACATGCATCAGCCAACATCTCAAAACAGTTTAAATAAGCCACGTGGGGTGGGTCATTATTTAAACACATTCAAAGGAGTTACAAACAAGAACGATTTACAAACCTTTAATATCCAGATTAATAGTTGGCTCCTACTTGACCAATATAAAATTGACAGGGACTTCGGGGAAGTATATGCATATCAATTTTATACCTAAGTAATAACCATGATTAAATACATGATTACTATTTCTCTTTGATCGAGCCTCGTGGGGAGGGTCATCGTCGCCACTAGTAATAACCCACAATCATCCATTTGGAATTCATTCATGTGAAACCTATCTTTTGACCGTCCCGTGGGGGGAATTTCTCCAAAAGAATTCACAAATAAATAAATCATGGAGGTCAAAATTAATTCAATTTTATTATCCGGAATAAAATTGTCAATTAATTATTTAAACATACTTAGTAATTTTGAAGTTGAGATTTTTCCATTTGGCAACCCTCGTGCAAACACATTTAAACAAATTAAATAAAGCATAAGATAGTATAAAAAAATCAAGCAAAACAGAAAAATAAACATATTGGGCACAAATTATCCAATTGTCATGGTTTGATTTTTCTTGACTTGATCTTGAAGAAACACGTCTCGAATTTCTCCCACTTTCGTTAATCTCGAAAAAATACCGTCTCGAACGCCATGCGCTTTCTTCGCAGCAGGATCGCAGCGCCGCATCAATGACCCTTGGCACAGGGCATTTCAGCGACTTCGCACCGCCCGGCGAGCCCATACCCACCGGTGCCTCAGCACGCCTCGGCGATGCTCAGCGGTGGCCGGTTTTTTCGGTAAGCCTTGTCCATGCGGCCTTCGCCTCCGCCTGCGCCCGCGTCCTCGGCAACGCCGCGGCATCCGCCCGTCACGCTACGGCTTTGGCCAGCGCGCACCACTGTCTTGGCGTGGCCCTAAATCCCTTGTCGACGCCCGGCCTGCGCCACCCCTTGTGAGTGCCAGCCTTGTAGCGCCGCTGCCGCCACGCCTGGTTGAATTTCGTCCTTTAATTCTTCATCTCTTAGTTCCGTCTGGTTACAATTTATTTACAAAAAATAAATAAACCTAGATCTAGACTAGTCTATTACATTGATCAAATCAAACAAATCCTAGTCTACTCGTGGATTTTCTCACGAGGTAAAATAAATCCGAACGAATCGAATTAAAAAACCACAGTTTATATGCATGCAAAATCAAACATTAAAATCCATGACAATTGGATACCTGCAAAACAGATCTAACAGTTCTACTATCCAATTTCAAATTTAATGTCCACGAATTAAATTACAATTTAAAAAATTCAGAGCCCAAAACAGTGGCTTTGATACCAGTTGTTGGGAAAGATTCGCACAGATCTATTCGGGGTGAATATTTAAATACAAATTTAATTCATTAATTATTACTAGCATGAATTAATCCTATATTAATTCAAATAATAATTGCAACAACATATCATGCATATAAAAAGCCACGTAAAACCTACGCATGCGGAATCTACTGGTTTACGTGAACGTACCTCTCGGGATGACAGTGACTTTGGTCGGACGGACTAACCAAAAGGACTTCTCAAGTATTCCCTTAGCCCTTGCTCAACTATCCGGTGGAAGGACACTCGTCGAACAATTAACAAAAAGGAAAAATAAACTTTGTTGCACCACCTTTGTGGATTTGCTAATATTTCCAGCACATGGAATTGTACTTGGGAATGAACTAATCATCCCCTATTTATAAGAGGGAGGGTGGTCAAAATTTTAGTGATATTTCAATGTGGGAAAAGACTTTTCTTGGTCACCAAGAAATCTTGAATATATTTCCTATATTCTTTTTCCCATAATTAAAATATTCCACAAAAATCCCACTTCCTCTAATATATGGATTTTCGAAAATTTAGTGCAAGAATCCAAGATTTGGATCTTCTTGAATTTATGAGATATTCTTGTATTTCAAGAAATACATATCTTCCATAATATCTTTTCAAGAAAATCAAGAAAATCTTTCTTGCCCACTATATTTTCATCTTTTTCGAAATTTACTATATAAATAAGCTAGTGGGAGATTTCTTGAATTTAATGAGATAATCTTGTATTCCAAAAATACATATCTTCATTCCATAACAAAATTCAAAGAAAATCTTTCTCCCAACATATCTATATATTTCGAAAATAATACTTGGAAAATTAAGCAACAATATTTATTTTATTTTAATCACATTTTCAGTTATTGGACTATTTGTTGGGCTACTCAGGGGGCCTTTAGGAGAATTAAGATTGGACCTTCTAATGGATCTTGAATATCTAATATTGAGCCACAATATAATTCAAGCCCATAAATATTAATTAATCCCACTACATGATTAATATTGCACTATCCATCTTAACCCATATTACGATCAATATGGCTCCGGTCATTATTTCCGTGTTTAAGATTATCTAGCCCATTAATTAATTCAAGCCTTTGAAATAGCTTTCCGTTAATTAATATCTTTTGTCCTTGGTCGAGGAACGGTTCAACATTATTATCCATACCGGAAACTAATTCCACTTGCAAGATTTGGTATGATAAAGCTTATGAACCTCCCAAGGGGGCAAATCAAGCAAGCGTACTTGCACACGATTCTTCGTATTAAATCTTAGCAATCACATGTGACCAATAATATTGCCCAAGATAAAAAGTATTTAATCTCTCTGATTCGCTACCCATGATAAGTCAAAGCAATAGTTACCAATCCCACGTGATCCTATTTAAGGGGCCGAAGGTTAAACAACGAACAATGAGGTCTAATTCTTCCTTGTTCGATTTCGAAGAATTTATCCTCTTGTAGGTCCTATTCAAACAATCGGTATCGGTCATGCACTAGTGTAATCTCTTGGTCAAGACAAACCAATCGAGCCTTACACCTCAACCTTTCGCGATGGGTTGTTCATTTCCATCTAGGTAAATGAATGGCGTACTTTTTTAGTTACAAGGGATATTAATTTAATCTTCGTGATCGGTATCACTAAATTAACTACAATGTAACACGACGAATTATTGAGCAGTTATGCAAATAAATATATGTAACATTCAATCATATTTAAAGCATCAGTGATAAACAATTTATTTCAGTAAATAAGTCTGAAAATTCAGTTTCGATTATACAAAGTAAAAAGCATACTTTTCAGTATAATCCCCAACAACTTCTTCTTCAACTTGCTCACTTCTCGAGCACTTGAGCCTGCTATCAACATGTCATCAACATATAATAGAAAAACGATATAACCATCATCATACCTCTTGAAGTAACAACAATGTTCGGCTTCACACCTATTGATCTCAATCTCGTGCATGAACCCGTCAAACTTCTTGTACCACTGTAATGGAGCTTGTTTCAACCCATACAAGATCTTCTTCAATTTGCAAACAAGCTAACT
The DNA here is from genome assembly GCA_037126765.1 of Stenogyne calaminthoides. Classification (NCBI taxonomy): domain Eukaryota; kingdom Viridiplantae; phylum Streptophyta; class Magnoliopsida; order Lamiales; family Lamiaceae; genus Stenogyne; species Stenogyne calaminthoides. The sequence continues at coordinate 26,935,556 of JBBCBC010000027.1, forward strand.
ATTCCCCTTTGACAAGTATCCTTCCGGTTGCTTCATGTAGATGTCCTCATCTAAATCACCATGAAGAAAGGTTGTTTTCACGTCCATCTGTTCTAACACCAAGTTTTCTGCAGCCACCAGACTCAGAACTAACCGAATGGTAATTAGCTTCACCACTGGAGTAAAAACATCAGTATAGTCAATACCATGTTTCTGTTGAAACCCCTTCACAACCAGTCTTGCCTTGTAGCGCTTGCTTCCATTAGCCTCCTCTTTGATTCTGTAAACACACTTATTATGCAATGCCTTCTTGCCCTTAGGAAGCTCAACTACTTCCCAGGTTCCGTTGGTCATCAACGAATTCATCTCATCATCCATTGCAAGTTTCCACTTGCTCACCTGTTCACTACGTGTAGCCTCTGCATAACACTCAGGTTCACCACCATCAGTCAACAATAAATAATGAAGAGAAGGTGAATACCTATCAGGAGATCTATGCTCTCTCGTAGATCTCCGCAGCGGAATTGGTGCTGGTGGTGTACTTGGTTCTTCCTCAACAATCTCCTCATCGTCTTGAACCCCAATGCTTCCACCCGAGTTCGAAATGTCTAAATCCACAACCTGAGTCTCAAAACCACCTTCTTTGGATGTCCCCAACTTGTCCTTGTACAAAACCTGCTCATTGAATATAACATCTCAACTACGGATAATCTTTCGATTTTCCTCATCCCAAAACCGATAGCCAAATTCATCACCACCATATCCAACAAACGTACACTTAACAGACTTAGCATCCAACTTATTTCTACTGGCATCATCAATGTGAAAATATGAAACACACCCAAATATACGAAGAAAAGACAGATTTACCTCCTTACCAGACCAGACCTCCTCTGGTATGCCATAATCCAAGGGAGTTGAGGGTCCTCTGTTTATCAAGTAGGCCGCAGTGTTAACTGCTTCTGCCCAAAACATCTTTGGCAGCCCATACTTCAATCTCATGCTTCTAGCACGTTTACATAACGTCCTATTCATACGTTCTGCCACACCGTTTTGCTGTGGGGTTCCTCTCACAGTCTTCTCCATTCGGATTCCGTTCGCCTCACAGAATCCTTTGAACTCACGGAGCTCGTACTCTCCACCATTATCCGATCTCAGACACTTCACTCTGAGACCTGTCTCAGTTTCTACAAGGGTCTTCCATTTCCTGAAAGCATCAAAGACATCAGACTTATTCTTAAGAAAATAAACCCATACCTTTCTCGTAGAGTCGTCAATGAAAGTCATGTAATATGACGCTCCTCCAAGAGATGTCAATGGTGTTGGAACCCACAAGTCGCTATGGACTAACTCCAGCTTTTGCTTCTTCCAGGTTCTGCCTCCCTTCGAAAAACTCACCCTTTTCTGTTTTCCGAATACACAGTCCTCACATAACCCGATGTCAACTATCTTGAGGTCTGGCAGCTTACCCTTCAAACACATAGCCTTCATCCCTTTCTCACTCATGTGGCCAAGACGACAATGCCACAAATCTGCATTCCCCTTCTCACCTGCAAGAGCAATGCTATCCCGGGTGTTGCCTGTCATGTACAACGTTCCCTCCTTTTTGCCTCGTGCCACCACCATGGCACCTTTAGATATCTTCCACGTGTTGCATCCGAAGACCACGTTATATCCCTCGTCATCAAGCTGCCCCACTGAGAGTAAATTCCTCTTCAATCCAGGAATGTGTCTCACGTCTTTCAACTGAAACACAGTTCCATTTGGTGTCTTGATATGAACATCCCCTTCCGTTTGATTTCTAGGGGCTCATCATCAGCTAGATAAACCTTCCCAAAGTTCCCGGAAGTGTACTTCTCCATTACGTCAGCACTGCTGCACGAATGAAACGATGCTCCAGAATCTAACACCCACGATTCTAATGGACTGCTTACGCTCAAGATTAATGCATCTGAGCCCTCACCAGTAGCGGTGTTCCTTGAGTTGTCATCCTTCTTTGGTACATTAGCCTGTGCCTTAGCTGGTGCCTTGCACTCCCTCTTGTAATGACCAATTTCATGAAAATTGTAGCACTCGACTTGACTCTTGTCCTTCTTGGGCTTATCTTTGCCCATTGACTTTGATCTACCCCAATTTGGTTTCCTTTTGGATTCAGATCTACCTTTGTTTTCCGCACTCAAAGCTGATCCTGTGGCCACTCCCAACTCCTTCCTACGAATTTCTTCGCTCATGATTAGATCTCTCACCTCATCAAACTTCAGTTTCACTTTACCTGCTGAAGCACTAACAGTCGTCACTATCCCACTCCAACTCTCTGGTAAAGAAGACAACATAATTAGGGCTTGAATCTCGTCATCAAAATCAATCTCAACCGAACTCAATTGGGCTATCGTCATATTGAATTCATTGAGATGGTTGGCTACCACAGTATCCTCCGCCATCCTCAGGTTGAATAACCTCTGCATCAGATGAACCTTGTTCGCTGCAGACGGTTTTTCATACATCTACGTTAAAATCTCAAACATCTCCTTTGTGGTTTTAGCTTTCACCGTATGCAGGGCGGCGTTCCTGGATAACGACAGACGAACCACACTCATTGCCTTCCTGTCCAGCAACTTCCACTCATCGTCCTTCATACCTTTAGGTTTAGAGCTTAAAGGTTGATACAGATCTTTACCGTACAAGTAATCCTCGATCTGCAACTTCCAGAATCCAAAATCCGTTCCATCAAACTTCTCTACAGGCGATTTCCCTTCAGCCATCATAATTACTCCCACCAGATCCCTTTAACCCGATGCTCTAGATACCAGTTGTTAGGATTAAAACAGCAATTATGGAGAAAATAATGAAAGCAAGAATTAAGGAACAAACAATTCGGTTACCCAGTTCGTCAGGAATGACTACGTCTGGGGGCACTACCAAGCCAGGAGATCTACTATTTTCTAGTGATACTGAGATGATACAATTACAATGAGTCAAAAAAAGTGTTTAAATATGAGACTTGGGCCTAAAACCCTAAATCCGCGAGCAGGCTTTCGGAACCGCTCGACCTCGGGCCTTGGTCGAGTGGTTCTGCTCGAGCTCCTCCATTGGTCGAGCGCCTAGCCTTCCCTGGATCAGCCGCCACTCGAGCACCTTTGGTCGAGCACCTTGAGTGCGCTGCATCCCCTCTCCGACTCAGGCTCCATAACCCAACATACACATGTATAGTGATTTTTAACTTTTTCAGAAAATACTATAATCAGAGAGTCAGGTTGTCCTGAGTTTCAGTCCTGAGAAACACAAAATGCCCTGAGTCAAAGTCTACTGAGACAATAACACTGAGCGGCTTTCAGAGACTTCAGATTAGCTCAACTGATTCTGAGTTTCTACAACAGAGTCAAATAAGCTTGGAGTAGATAATAATCTTACTGACTGCTCAGGAGAGTTGATCAGTTTGACAACTATCTATACTAGCTTATCTAGAGTGCGGAATGTGTAGGCCCTAAGTTTATACTCGTTTTACTTTACTGGAAATCTTTTCTATAATGAAACAGTGGTTAAGGTTGTGATCAAGTTACTGCAACCTCAGTGGATTGTTTCCAACTGAATTTCACAAAACTTCAGAATGCTTTCAGTGAAAATATGCAACAGATAATAATGCAAAACAAAAAGTAAACAACACAGCAAATTATAGTGGTTCAGAGGCTCAAGCTCCTACGTCCACTCTCTCTGGTCCTCAGAGAAATTCCTTAACTCACTACTTCTACTACCTTAAGCTTTCAGACTGAACTCAGCAGCTTACTAACTTTCTACCACGAGTTTTCAGACTGAACTACTACAGCTTACTAACTCAACACACACACAAGCGTTCAGACTGAACAATCAGCTTACTAACTTCTTCTCTAAAGTTTTCAGACTGAACACAGCAGCTTACTTACTTTTTACAACTCTCACTTCTCCAACAACTACACACACAAACTACTTAATCAAAGGGTTTGGGTTTTGGTTGGTTTCCAACTAGGGTGTGATATCCTTTCCACAATCAAACACAAGTAAAAAAGGCTAGGATATCTCTAACTAAGCTTTGGATATATCTTAGATCTAGGCTTAGTAAATGAGCTCTCTTCAAAGGTGAAACACTTGGGAAATTATTAGGGTTTCAAGTGCTTCACAAGATTACTTGAATACGAATGAGCTACGAAGTTGCTTTGATTTTCCGTAACCTTGAAATGTCCAAGGCCTCTGGTATTTATAGGCAACTCTCCAGAAGTCTACCTTTGAAAACTATCAGTTGGAGAGATAGCATCTAGGGTTTCTTCTTTGAGTAATTGATGAACGACTATATTATGATTTGAACGCACCCTTGCATGTTTTAGGAAATATCCAGACAAGCAGCCAATCACCAATTTCTGTGAACAAGACAAATATCAACGCTGACATTCTTTAGAGAAATGTCGCTTTCAGTGTCAGTAAAGTACGTTGTTGTCGCCTCCTCATTGGTTGAAATCTTCCTTTGAACAGAGACAAACAAAACGGCTCTTTTAGTCAACCACACTGATCTGATATTTTCTTTAGTGTTCACGGACGTATAACATTCTCTTTGTTTGTACTAAGAATGAACAAACACTATTAAACTGGAAGTGACTTGTTCAGGGTATTTTGATTCAGTACAAAACAATCTTCAGGATCTTCTGGTCTTCAGGATCTTCGTTCTTTAGGTTCTTCTGAACTTCAGTATGTTTTAGGTCTTCAGTAATCTTCTGAGATCTTCAGTCCAAAATTTACTTAAACCTATCATATCCTGAACTATATCTGCTGATTATACATGATGCAGATAATCCTGAATTTTAAATACAATTTGAGACCTGATCCTATACTACTAAGATTGTCCTAAAACATATCATACTCAGGGATTTTGGGATCTAATCAAAATCTCTTATTAAATTCATCTCCCAACACATATTTAAATTAACCAATTAATTATTAACATGAATTAATCCTAAACCAATTCAACATAATAATTAAACAAGCAATAAGCATCATGCGTACACGTAATCCACGTAAATCCTAAGCATGCGGAATCTAGGAGTTACGAGATTACATACCTCTTGTAGAGACAACCGTTGAGATGATGGATAAACCCAAAGAGCCTTCCCAAATATGTTCCAAGTCCACGAACGTAATCCGGTGGGAGGATTCACACGAACGATTTTTAATAAAGGAGAAAAATAAAATATTTTGCCCCCACCTTTGTGGATTTCTAATATTTCCAACACATGGAATTGGACTTGGGAATGAAAAATTCATCCCCTATTTATAGGGACAGGGGTGGCCGATTTTTTGGTGCAAAAAATAAGGAAGAAAATCTTTTTCTTGGTCTCCAAGAAATCTTGAATATATCTCCTATATTCTTTTCTCCTTAATTAAATTTTCCATAAAAATTTCTTCCCCTTCTTATCCCATAAATTTCGAAATTTACAAGGAAAAAGAAACAAGATTTGATTTCTTGAATTTATGGGATAATTATGTATTCCAAGAATACTTATCCTTTCCATAAAATATTTACAAGAAAATCTTTTCTTCCTTTTCCTACAAAATTTTCGAAAATTTCAAGAAATATTAGGCAAGAATATTTTCTTCTCCTTTTAATTAATTGGACTTTAACTGGGCTATTTGAGGGGCCTTTAGGAGAATTAAAATTGGACCTTCAATGGACTATGAAGCTATAATATTGGGAAAAATATTATTCAAGTTCATTAATAATAATTTACTCCGCTATAAAATTAATATTGTCCATCTTAACCCATATTACGACTTTACTATAATATGGCTCCCGGTCATTATTTCCCGTGTTTAAGATTATCTTAGTTCATTAATTAATTAAGCCACTGAACAAGCTTTATATTAATTAATATCTTTGTCCTTGGAGTAAAGACAACTCAACATTAATATCCATACTGGAAATAAATTTCCACTTGCAAGATTTGGTGTGATAAAGATTCTGAGCCCACCAAGGGGACAAATCAAGCAAGACGTACTTGCACACGATTCTCCATATTAAATGTCAGCAATCGTCATGTAATTAATAATATTGCCAAAGATATAAGGTATCGAATCAGAATGACTCTCTTTCTATCATAAGTCAAAGCAATAGTTGTTAATTTCACACGATCCTATTTAAGGGACGGAGATTAAGAAATAACACACCACTGAGGTCTAATTCTTGTATATTTAGTACCAAAGAATTTATCCTCATGTAGGTCCTTATTCAGTGCATCTAAATGCACTAGTATAACTTCATGGTCAAGACAAGTCAATCTGAGCCTTATACATCAACTTTTCATGATGGTTTGTTCATTTCCATCTGGGTTGTGAATTTGTACTTAATTACGAGGAGCTGTTAATTTGATCTTCGATGATCTGGTATCACCAAATTAACTACAACGTAATACGTATTTAACATATTGAACGGGTTTGCAATAAATATATATAACATTCATTCATATTTAATGCAACGGTGATTAATATATTATTTCAGTAAATAAATAAGAAAATCCAGTTTGGTTATACAAAGTAAAAGCATACTTTTTAGTATAACCCCAACAATCTCCCACTTATACTCAAAGTCTGCTTTTAAGTATACTACAACATGTCTCGTGTTCTATGTGACATCTAATGTCACCTACACGAACCTAATAATTTCTCCCACTTATACTCAAAGTAGATTGGCAAGTTCTTGACACTCATTCCTTCCACATGTCTCTCGAATGTACTCTGAGGCAGACCCATTGTGAATGGATCTACTAGGTTGTCTTCCGATGCAATCTTTGTCACCTCAATGTCTCCTCTCTTAACAATTTCTCGTATAAGATGGTATTTTCTTTCAATGTGTTTGCTGGCCTTGTGTGCTCTCGGTTCCCTCGAGTTTTCAACCGCTCCGGCATTATCACAATAAACTGTGATCGTGCTGGGCAAATTCGGGACAACGTCCAAGTCCACTAAGAAGTTCTTGAGCCAAACCGCTTCCTTCGCTGCCTCAGAAGCAGCTACGTATTCGGCTTCCATGGTAGAATCGGCGATACATTTCTGCTTTATACGTCTCTATGTCATGGCTCCTCCCCCCATGCAAAACACACTACCCGAGGTAGACTTTCTGGAATCCACGTCTGATTGGAAATACGAGTCCGTGTAATGGCGATGGGGATTAGATCGTCTCGACCGATAAACTAACATTACATCCGTGTCCTCTTTGGATACTTGGAATGTTCTTTACCGCATTCCAATGCTCTTTCCCAGGTTTGCTTTGATATCTTACTGTTGGTCAAAAGTTTAACGTGGAAAATATCGAGGAACCCCCTAATAGACATGCTCAACAATTCTATGACATGCTCAATGCAGCGGATCAAGATTTGTATCCAGGCTGCAAAACTCATTCTCAGTTGTCTTTCACTGCTCGACTCATGAATATCAAAACTGAGAACAAATTGTCTGAAAGAGCATACAATCAAATTACACTATTGCGTTCTGAAATATGTCCTCCGGGTAATTTTGTGCCCAAAAGTTTTTATGATAGCAAAAATCTGTGGAGAGAATCGATTGTTGTCAACAAGGATGCATATTATATTGAGGGAAAGACATAGAACTAGATCATTGTAAGGTTTGTAGTGCTCCGAGATACAAACCGAGATGGCAAAGTAAAATTGCAGTTAAAACAATGTTCTACTTTCCTCTCATTCCCCGACTGCAAAGATTATATGAATCTAATGCCTCAGCAAAATATATGACTTGGCATGCAAATTCCTTTGATGACGACTCAGGTGTCATGCGCCATCCTACATACTCATTGGCTTGGAAGCATTTTAATTAAACATTCCCTGATTTTGCTTCCGAAACAGTCAGGAAAACAATACTCGTTGCGGCCAGTGATAGTCACCCCGTATAATTTGCCACCTGGATGTGTATGAAAGACCAATATATGTTCCTCACAATTTTGGTTTAAGGACCTAGAAGTCCCAAGGAGAAAATTGATGTTTTCCTTCAGCCTTTAATAGCTGATTCGAATTTTTTATGGGATATGGGAGTGGAAACTTACGATGTTGCAAGAAAACAAATTTTTATGTTGCGAGCTGCCTTGATGTGGACAATTAGCGACTTTCCAGCATATTCGATGTTTTCTGGTTGGAGTACGGCGGGGAAGTTAGCTTGTCCATATTGTAAAGAACACACTGATGCTTTCACTCTAAAGTGCAGTCGCAAACAATAATGGTTCGATAATCACCGTAAATTCTTACCTAGATATCATCCATATCGAAGAAACAAAACGACCTTCAAAAAAAATGTAGCTGTTACGGATGAACCACCTGCCATCCAAACAGGTGCAGAACTGTTACATGAAATTATGTTGACTGGACTGAAGGAAGTAACTGAAGAGAATGCTAAGACAATCAATAAATCAATTGAGGGTGGTTGGAAGAAAAAAAGCATTTTCTAGGACTTGCCATATTGGAGTGCACTAATGATCAGACACAACTTAGACGTCATTCACATCGAGAAAAACGTGTTTGATAATGTGTTCAACACAGTAATGAACGTTGATGGAAAAACCAAGGACACCCCTAAATCTGGGCAAAAATTGAACGAGTATTGTTGTCTGCCAGAGTTGGTGAGAGATGGTGATGTAGGAAAATATCCAAAAGCTTGTTAGACACTGGACAAGAAGCAAAAGGAAATTTTGTGTAGGTGGATCCGAGAGTTGAAATTTCCAGATGGATACGTGTTAGACATGTCCCGATGCATAGATATGAAAAAATTGAAAATGTATGGGATGAAGAGTCATGACTGCCATGTGTTTATGCAGGGATTGTTCCCTATTGCATTTCGTCAACTTCTACCAAGCAACGTGTGGAAAGCAATCACAAAATTGAGTTTATTCTTTAAGGACTTAACGTCTACTACCATTACAGTTGACGACATGACTCGTTTGGAGTGTGAAATTCTAGTTATCTTGTGCAAGTTGGAACGTATATTTTCTCCTAGCTTCTTTGATTCGATAGGGCATTTACCTATCCACATAGCTTATGAAGCAAAAATTGTTGGTTCAGTGCAATACAGATGGATGTACCCATTTGAGAGGTACAAAATATACATCATATTGTTACATACTTACATCATAATTATATATAATATAAACCTTCAATCAATTGTTAGGTATCTTCGCAAGCTGAAGCAGCAAGTTGGGAATAAGGCTTCAGTTGAGGAATCGATTGCAAACGCCTACTTGACTGAAGAGGCTTCTAATTTTTGTTCTTATTACTTTGAGGAGCATGTTATGACAAGGCAAAGAGATTTACCTCGTAATTATGATGGTCATGGCGATTATGTCGAAGAACACGAAGGTAATCTATCAATATTCATGTGTCCTGAACGAACCTTGGGGGGGAGGAAAGGAAAAATTCTTAAACAACCAAGAACAACATGCTGCACATATATATGTGTTGTTGAATTGCATTGAAGTGCAGTCGTACATTGAGTAAGTACAAAATTATACCTCAAGTCTCATTTCAAGTAATCAACTATAATAAATTATATGAATATATCTTGTGAAGGGTCTACATGGATCAACTACAACAAAATCATCCAAATATCTCGGCGGTAGAAAGAGATACTAGACTTGAAGCTGAATTTGCACGATGGTTTCAAAATTTTGTGAGTGTTTTTGTTATTTAATCGTAGATTATATATAGTTAATTATATACTAATTATGTGTGAGTTGGATAGATATGTTTGGCGAGTAATAACATACAAAACGAAATCATAAGGGATGTGAGTCAAGGTCCAATACGTGGTGTCAGCACATATTCTGGTTATTTTATGAATGGTTATAAATTTGAGACTGTTGGGTATGGCGGATCAAAAGCAAGATCAAATAGTGGAGTTTGCGTTAAAGACACAAACTACATCACAAATGAGAGTGACTACTACGGGATTCTGGAAGAGGTGGTTCAATTGGATTATCCCGGCTTGCCTGAGAAACGTGTAGTTGTCTTCAAATGCTCATGGTTCGACATTAGCATCTACCTCATATTCGTCTACACTTCCTTTACAGGGACCAAGATTAGCATCTACCTCACAGGGTCCCTCTTTGCCTATGGGATGAACCCGTTGTTTGCTTATTTGGATTTTTGTTGAAATTGATACTTTATTAGTGTGTTTATTTAACTATGCACATTGACTGGCATTTAGACGATGGGAAAGCCTTAACAGGGAGGCGTTGATGGATCAGAAGGTGATGATGATCATTTTGGGGATGGTTGATCGGTAATGAACCCCTAATTTGCTTATTTGGATTTTTGTTAAACTTTGTGTATTGGTAGTTGATTATTTACTTGTTTCTTTAACTATTGGTAGTTTATTTGGATGATTGATCTGCTCTTTTCTTGTTCTATTTTTGCTGCAGATTCAAATTCAAGAGTTTATTGAGGCAGGATTTCCAAATAATCTCTCTGTTGCATTTAAATTCAAGGATGTGAGAATGATTTTGAAATCTATACTTCATGTTTTTCTTTTGCAAATGCTAACTTGTATTAAAGTGCAAAAAATGAAATAATATAGTTCAAATTTGGTAGAGTGATGCGAACTTATATTGAGAGACGTGTATTACCATGTTTAATTTAGAGATACACATATTATCAGGAATATTTTGAGGATATAACTATGGAAAAATTTTGGTAGAGTAAAAAATTGTGCATTTGAAGAAGTAATTAAAATTAATAATTATGGACAGGTTAATGGTATTTGGGATAACTATACAAAGAGAACGAATTACTGCACAAACATTCTAATAATTATTGTTGAGAAATGGAAAAATATACTAATAAACTAATAATATGTATATAATTCGGTTAAAAATAAGTCAGGGTTCTGTGTTCAATCCTCCGTTTTAACATTTTTACCGAAAAATACCGACGATATTTTCCATCGGTAATTACCAACGAACCCACCGACGATTTCGATGAATATAAAGTCAATCGAATCCGGTGGATTACCGATGGAAGAAATTTATTAGCGACGATCAAATTTCGTCGGTAATTACCGACGACCCGCTTTTCCGTCGGTAAATTTTGTGATGAACAAAATAAAGACGAAAAAGTGGTCTTCGGTAATCCGTCGGTGCCTATATTTTCATCAATAAATTACAGTTTTTTTGTAGTGTTATAACGACATCTATTATATAGATAGATATTTAAAAAGAATTGGAGGGAGTATATGTTTTTCACCTGAATTCGCATGAGGAGATCGAAGCTGTGTTTGACATCATAACGGGAGCTATGAAAGTCATTTCGAGCCTTTTCAATGAGAGCTTCTTGTTTAGAGCTTCCATCAAATTCCCAGTATTGTCTTCCTAAGTGATTGTTCACGCTCCTAACCCATATATTATAATCCCCTTCACACGTTTTCATTCTCCACATTTTTCTTTTTTTACCTTTTCAAATATTACTTGAAAAAATTGGTGTAGGATTAACGTTGAGCTTAATTCATATATACACTTATGATTGGTATTGATGCTAATTATATATGTGCTGCAGCTGGACACAGTTCAATCAATTATGTGAAGCTGACGCCTCCGGACTTGATTAGAACTTAATTATTGGACATTTCACGTGAGTTTTGTGATCATCTCGAAATTAAACATTATAAATTATGTCTTGATAGAAATGGATCATGCTTCAAATATTAAAATATTTGATTGAGTACAGTTAATTAGTTCGAGTTTGAATCACAAGTGATCTCTTAATTTTGGCCTCAAATAGATTTAGTCTCGTAAGTTCTTTTGTCGTCAATTTAGTCCAATAACATATTTTAATCTCAAATTGATCTGAACAACGTCGTTTTGTCTTTTCAATTTTGGGGTTTTCTGGCCGATGTTGCGATTGGACAACCACGTGCATTTTTAAATATGTTTGATTAATTCTTGTCGTCAATTCTATTTTAGTTTTAAGTTTTTTTAAAATTTTTTAATTATATGTCTGAAATTTCAGCTGATAAAAAAATTATACGTGGCAACCAGTCAAAGCATCTGCCGAAAAATCGCAAATTGAAACTGCAAAACAACGTTGTTTTGACCGCTTTGGGACTAAAATTGAACATTGTTAAAATTATTAAAACTAAATCAACGATAAAAATACTATTGAGACTAAATCTACTTCAGGCCAAAATTATGAGAATATTTGTAATTCAAACTTCATTCAATTCAAAATTACTACTTTAAAGAAACTTAAATAATACGTTATTATCAATTATGAGGAACACGTTAAAGGAAATCTCATTGTTAAATTTTACGTATTAGTTTTTATGTACTATTCAGAAAATCAATGAAATTAAAATCGGCAATTATCAGTTACGAGGACCACGTTGAAGGAAACATAGATGTACGAAACAAGACAGTGATACTATATTAAACATATATATGATCATAGCAACAGTCATCCGACATACTCTCATTTTGTAGATTAATTTGATGAAAGTTCAATGTTTTTGAAACAGTAACGCCAGGTTGTCCATAAAATGGTTCTTTTTCTTTTTTTTTTTTTTTTTGAGCCAAATAGGAAAATAGAAAGAGTGAGTCTCATGTCTTGGCGGTCTGTAATCAAATCAAGACTACAATCGTTATAGAAGCGTGCAACTATATAAAATAGAAACGTGCAACTATTCCAAACAGAAGCATGCAACTATATTCCATATTAACAGTTACACTTTTCTGTATAAATAAGTCACACTTTTCAACATAACAAGTTACACGCTTCTAAAATGCACTATGAGTGCACGGTGCACCCGAGTGTATACAAGGCCAAGCCAAATAGAAAATACTCTCCCGTCCCGAATTTATTTGAACGTCTGTTTGCACGTATAGGAAATTATTAATTATTAGCGTAATGAATGGGATAAAATGGTTTTATAATTGTTAAGGTTGAATAATCAAGTAGTGATATGTTGGTGCAAATAAAATGAGATAGAACTATTATTTTTTAAAAAAATATATTGAGATGTTGGAAGGAATTTTGTAAAAAAAATAAAATTAATTTATTAATTTAAGGGAATATTTAAATAAATATGGGACGAATTATTTGGTCAAATGTACAAATAAGTATGAGAAGAAGTGAGTATTAATTAGTTTCAATAATCAAGTTGATTAGTCTTAATCAAGTAATCTTAATCATTTCGAGAACAAACAAAGCTGATAATGTAATTAACTGGAACCTTCTATTTCATACCGCATTCAAAATCTAAATCCAATATGTTCTAAATACATTGATAATTCATCTTATATAATGTGCTTGTCATGACAACGTGAGGATGGGGATGTACGTAATATTATTTTGATATGTCTATTTATATTTGACGGAAATTATGTATATAATATACTGAGTAGATCTCTCGTGAACCGAATTCATGCACCTGAACTCTTTTTTTAATATTAATATTGTGCATGTAAAGTATTACTGAGGATTGTGCCTTTTTTTAGACAAACGAGTCGATCGACTAAGGCCCAAATTTTTTGTGATATTTTGGACTGAAACAATATTTACGGATTGAAATAATAATGGTACGAAGTTAATAGAATGATGGTACAGACTGAAACAATATTTACGAATTGAAGTAATAGTGGTACGAAGTTAATTGAAGGGTGGTACGGGATGTACATATGGTGGTAGAGCTGGCAAAATGGGCAGCCCGCCCGGCCCAGCCCATCGGGCCAAGTTATGTTCATGGGTTGGACCGGGCCGGTCCATCATCTAGTCGGGCCTAAAAAAATACAGCCCAGCCCAGCCCAGTATGGGCTCACGGGCCCGTGGGCCGGCCCGGCCCAGGATTTTTTTATTTAATTATTTTATTTACGTTACAAAATTACATTATTTCTTTGTAATTCTTTTGGGTATTTTTTTACCTTTATCAATTTACTTTATTTTCTGATTAAAAAAATAAAATAATAAGTATAGTTATTAAAATACAATCTTATGTACATGACAAAATTAACTTGAGTACTATTTTATTGATTGTGATTGCTAATTATATCAAAAGAACTCGTAGTTTGATAAATTACAAAAAATAAATTTCTTTAGTCTTTATAGTTTGTATAAAGAATTATAAATAAATAAAAAATTAATAAAATTTGTCGGGCCAAACGGGCGGCCCATGACCCGTCGGGCCAGCCCAAGCCCATTAGGCCCATGGGCCAAATGGGCCGGGCCAAATAGGCCCGGTTCTTTTCGGGCCTCTAATTTTTTAGCCTAGCCCATACTTGGGCTCGGGTTGGTCGGGCCGGCCCATCGGGCCAGACCCAAATTGCCGGCTCTATATGTGGTACAAACTTAAATAATGAAAGCATAAAAAAGGGTAAAGTTGGAAAAAAATATATATTCTCTTGGCTTAAAAAAGAATGATTATAAATTTTGTGACAAAAAAGAACTTTTATTTTTATGTTAGGATATTTATAAACTCATCCCTTTAGAAAATTTTGTAGGCAAGTCATAGGCAAATCTTATTATTCAAGGACAAAATATTTTCGTTGAAAATTTTGTATGCATATTGGAAAAATATTGAAAAAACTCGTAGGAAATACACTATTTTTATGTAGTGTTGGGAGATCAACTTTAATACTCTCTCTGTCTCAAACTCGTTTATACATTCACTATTTGATTCGTGTTTAGCGAGTGAGTTGTTTATTAATATTTGAAATGATAAGGCTCCATTTGGTAGGGGGTATGAAATTAGTATGAGATAAAGAAAATTCGTATTATATAATATGGGTTGGTAGTATTATGCCATTTGATACGACATAACACGAACGACATGATAAAAACAATATTTCACTTGGTAGGGAGTAATAAACATGTATAAAATTAATATGCCCACTTGGTAGGAGGTAATAAACATGTATAAACTGAGATTTTTGTGAAATGTCCGATTTACCCCTTATACCAAAACATAAAAGCCTTATCTTTTTAATTATGGTCTAACAGTCTTATCTTTTTAATAGTTGTAATTGGTCTCGGTGAAAAACCAATGTAATGCGGAAAAAAATTATGTAATGCATATAAAACAGGGGTGAGGGAGGAGTGATTCCAAATATTTTGATTTTAAACCAAATGATGTGTTTTGCTTATAATCAAATGCATATGACAAGTAAGAACATGAAGCAATAAAGACACAACAAAGTATAGTGGTTCGGAGACGTAAGCTCCTACGTCCACTCTCCCTTATCCGCAGGGAAATTCCTTCAACTCTCTCGACTAGTTTATTGTGTTAGTCAACACAGTACACTCAGATATTTATAGAGCTCTCACTCAAACGGGACTTATCTCCCTCCACGGGATTGCCAACAAATGTTTAATGAGTTCTCACTCTCACGGAACTTATCTCCCTCACGGGATTGCCTATCAACTGGACTTATCATCCTCACGGGTTCGCCTCTGGACTTATCACCCTCCACGGGATTGCCTCTTCCACTACCTCACTTAACCACTAATTACTCTCTCAAGAATGGATTTGGGTTTGGTGTTGTCTCCAACTAGGTTGAGATTTTCCCTTACATTTGTTTAGCATCAATGCTAAGGTTGGGAAAATCTCTCTAAGCTTAGGATATTACATTTGTGCTTAGATCTAGGATAGAACACTCTTGAATATATGCGTGTATTTCTTGTTCAGTGTTCTATGGTGGAAATGCTAGATGATTTGGCTTTGTAGCTTGATGGATGTTTCACGCATTTTTCCACACTTAAAATGATGGAAGAACTTGTATTTATAGTGTGGATTTGAATGTTACCGTTGGAGAAAGTCACATTCAAATCCATACTATAATGTAAGTTCTGCAGCTTTGTCAGGCTGGTTGTCTTCCTCTCATTGGTCCACGTCAGCTGAATCTAACGGCTATAATCTTCAGGATCTTCTGAGTCTTCAGGATTCTTGATTCAACAGACTTCTCTTCAGTGGATCTTGTCTGATCAGGCATACTGACACTCAGGCTTACTGAGTTCAGCTCTTCTAACTTCAGACATCCTGACCTTCAGGTCACTTGCATTTACTGACCATCAGATTACTTTCACTTACTGACCCTCAGGTTATCTGATCATCAGTATTCTGGTTCAGTGAACATGTCTTCAGACGACTTGTCTTCAGGCGACTTGTCTTCTGAGGACATCAGATCAGACGACTTCTTCTCATCAGTCTTGTTCTGATCTTGTTCAACCTTATCTGATCTCGATCACGTCTGATCTCGATTAGTCTCATTTGTTCCTCTTCTGATCAACAACCTCTTCTTCTGATCAGCTCGTCTGATCTTCTGGTCATCTGATCCGGTATGTATATTTTCTGATCAGGTCTTCTGGTCATCAGATCAGGTCTTCTTATATGGTCTTCTGGTCATCTGATCAGGTCTTCTGATCTGGTCTTCTGGTCATCTGATCAGGTGACTCTCCTTCTTCTGATTTTGCCCAGCTTATCAATTAACTCAGAACTCATCTTTCTTTTCTGATCTCGATCAGCCTCGTCTACAGCCTCGTCTGATCTTGATCATCTTCGTCTGATATCATGAGTTCCCCCTTAACTTGATCTCTCGTTCCCCCTCAACTTGTTATCTGTAGATTAGCTTGAATAACACAAGTTAATAATGTTTTGGCATAATTCATCAAAACTAAAATATCCCAACAATTGCCCTATCCATTGTTCGACAGCTTTACGCTCATCTGCTGAATTATACTGGAAAGATAACCAAACTGTTTATTTAGTCAATGATCAAAGTGTAATACAATTTAAAAATATGTGATTTCATGAGTTATTCGGAGCATAAGAGGGCATGGGAATTTCACAAGTACAAAATTTCTACTGCAATTAGGAAACAATCATGAAGAAAGAGCCATTTTTTTTAGAATTCACTCTCATTAAAAAATTTAGACTCAGAGAACAAAAATATATAACCACACAAATCATAGTTCATGGATTCAATGTCCATTATCAAGATGTGGATGATTCACTAAAAGCAAATGGTGTGACAAAACATGATCTTAAAATCCGACAACAAAACTAGTATATATAACAGAAAGAACTCATTAAAACAAGGAAAAATCAACTGAAATGAGATCGTAAAAATAACTTAATAGTACAGACTAAGCCTTATTTATCAGCTTTAGAAGCTTTAGCAGCTGTAACAGCAGTTTGACCCCTGAGACGACCAGGTCTTATGACAGCAATAAGACCGACCTTTTGTCCAGGTGGTGCATCACGAACAGTACTAGAGTGACCAATGTGTTGATGGTTACCACCACCATGGGGATGCTCAACAGGATTCATAGCAACACCACAAACCTTAGGCCATGAGTTCATCTCACTCTGAACTTGTGGTATGCATTTTCAGCTTTCAACATTGGCTTTTCAGTACGTCCACCTCCAGCAACCTGGCCAACCATGGCACGACAACCACTGGGCACAATCTTCTTGGCTCCTGATGGTAGCTTGATTCTTCCACCCAAGCCATCCAAACAAAAAAATATCATTTAGAAGCAAACTTTTACAGGCAAAACTTGGGTGCACAATTAATATTGTTCAGTAAAAACAGATAAGTGACCAACTAATGCGTTTTTAGTAAAACAACTAATACCACTTCAAAATGCACTTGAGTTGTATTGTGCAACAGTAGTATACAAGTATCAGCTAAATGGTGATAAAAATTGTCATTATCCATGCCATTATGAACATAAGCAAACTGTACCAAGTTTTTGAATGATATTTTCAATTACTTCAGTTCTTAAAAAGCCAGGAACTCAGTGCAATAGGGTATGTTTCGAGTTGCTCATACATAATATGGAGCGATAACTAATTAACTCACAAATTACAAACATGATGTACATAGAAATGTGAATTGACTATATGTACATGCAAAAATGCAAGTAAACCACTTAAAAATCTGTATCATGCCAAGAACATTACCCAAAATCCCACATGATTATCTGTCAATACAAAGCTTATCTGAGCATATATTTTACATCATGTCAAGACAACTATTGCAGATTATACAAGAATGCAACTAATAGACATGATCTTTTCATTAAATTTTAATAAAATATACCCACAAAATATGACTCCTACCATAGGAATTATTTATCTATCGACACAGAGAGTCAATTCCAAGAGTAGAACATTTACGGAGAAGAACCCAAGAAATTCTTTTTTATAAAGTAGCTCAAAACATTCACTGGACAAAGTAACAAAATCCACTAAATTTAAATAACACAATCAAATTAACGAAACCAACAATCCCCAAATTAAACGTATATATCATATATCAGAATCAATCAACTTAAAAATTCCCTATTTTCTGTTTTGAACTATGTTGCAATTAACCAGAAAAGGAGCAGATAATCAGATCCAAATGGATGAGTTGCCACCCTGAAATTGATACAAAAATTCATCAGGATACAGAGCATGGTATATTGGATATCGATCTAACTCCAAATTCTCATACAAAAACCAAAGGCTCGAAAAACGAATTGAAGCAAAATTTGAATAAATAAGTCAGCTCACAAAACCAAAGCTTCAAAAAACTAATTGAAGCAAATTTTGAATGTGCAAGCAATTAAGAAAATTATTAGAGAAAAATCAAGGTATTTTGGTACCTGAAATACGGCAAGGGCAACGAATTGCTCAAGCTTGAGGGTGAGCTGGCTCCATAGTTTTCGCTCGTACAGATCTCAGAATTTGAATATATCGATCTAACTCCAATATTTTCAATGCATCAGCAAATAAGCCTAATTGAAGTAAATTTTGAATAAATAAACAAAATTTTAACCTGAAACGTTCTAAGTTATGGGGGAAGAGGTGCGGCGTATGAGGTGCGCCTTGAAGTTTTTGACCAAAGGTTCATCAATTCCACAACATTCGGCGGACGAGGTGCGCCTCGAAGACATACGGGCGTCGATTGTACGAACTCAGAAGCGACGGTGGAAATGGAGTTGCGGCGACGATGGAGATGGGGGGCTGGTAATTGGTAGGAGTGAGGGCGGTGGGGGAGGTGATCAGCGGCGTTTAGACGGCGGTGGGTTGGAAGGAAGTAGAGAAAACTATTGCTGCGAAATAGCCCGCAACATTTATGTGTAATTTGGGAGGGGTAATTTGGACATGAAAATGCATTATAGAAGCCATACTCGTCATCGTCGTCAAATACCATGGGGGTGGAGGTATTAATTTGTGAGGAAGGGAACAGTGAAATGGGCATAAATAGGCGCATTACCATCCGGGTTGGCCACATAAAAACCGGGTCAATACTAATTTAATATGGCTTATTATGGTCTACCAAGTGGTCTGCTAAATTTGTATTGCCCACTATTCAGATCATAATAAGGCCTACCAAATGCTACCTAAAGAGATTTTTAAGGTGGGGTATAATAGTGTTACCCCTCATCTATTCTACACCTCCTTAAAAGTCACTTTATCATTTTATATACTTAAATTTAAAATGTAAACCGTTTATTTAATTTGATATTAATATGTAATTTGTACACGTGTAGCCATTTAGTTGGGTGTAAATTTACTTTCTTAAGTAGTAAATAATTTTTAGTTTTTAGTTTTTTATTTTGAAGTATTTTTCTAATGTTATGCCTCTTGAATGAAGCTTGTGATATTAAAAAATATTTTAGTTTTAATAAATAAGTATTGCACTAATACACATTTGGCTTTGGACAGCTATTAAAATAGCCCTTAGAGAGCGGTTATAACAACTGTCCAAGTAACAGTTGTCCAAACTTGGAAAACTGTTAAAAAACTTTTGTCCAAAAGGTTGGGCTTGGACAGCGTTTTTTAACCGCATTGCAGCATGGTCGGCTTGGACAACGATTTATAACCGTTGTCCAATTGATAAGATTGGACAGCGGTTGTAAACCGCTGTCTAACTTATTTTTATTAATATTTTTTTTCATTATTTTAGATAGACAGCGGTTATAAATCGCTGTCCAATATATTTTTTTTTAATAATTAATTTATATTTTAAAAAACCTATAATAAAACCATAAACCAAAACTTATATATACGTCCAATACCATAAATCATAAACCAAAAATCCTATAATAAAACCATAAACCAAAACTTATACCACTATAATATATATACGTCCAATACCAAAACATCAAATAAATAAACATACACATCATAAACATATATATACGTCCAATACACCAAAAACATGAAATATATATATATATATATATATATATATATATATATATATATATATCTTCACAAATATATAATTTAACTACATGGTACCAAAAACTTCAAACAACGATCACTCAATATCGTATGAATATAAGAATCGATTGTATAGGTACCCCATCCAATCTTTTTTCCATTTCTCCATTCTTTTCTTAGAGTAAGACTTGAGCGGACGGTCATAGACAAACTGCAAACAATGAATCAATCAATATAATATGAATTTTTATTCAATCAATAATAATTAAAATAAATAGATAAATTGACTTACATTGTTAGGATTAATCGTCGTTGGAGAAGTGGAGATTATATCTTCAATAAAGCAACACACAAAATGTCCACAATGATCATTATCTTGTTGCCTCGGAACCTGTTGATTAGCAATTATAATCACGTATTACAATTATAATTTCTTTCTATTAATTTGATAATTTACTAAATTAAATTTACCTTAATGTTAATCCAGTTCACTTTATTGAAATTGGATCTTGAACCTTGACTCAGAAGGCGACTCAGATACATCGTCATCACCCTATTATTATTATAATTAAAAAATAAAAATAGATTAAATATGCATAATTTTAAAAGTAAAACAAATCATTATATAGAATATTAAAAATGAACTTATATGAAACGAGATCAGGGCGATTTGAAATCAATCCATTCTGAGCTGGGTCCATAAAATACACACTTAATGTATTCATGTTTATTGCGACCAGCACCCAATGACTCCTATATTATATTGAGAATATTAAAATTAACTGTAAATTTAGCATATATATGTGCAAATATTATATACATGATTACAAATTTTAACGAAATATTTATTGCGCTCACCCCACATTTGCTGGCCAAAAAATAAGATGATCGCTCCCAGTTTGATTTTGCATATGATTAACTATCCCATCCATGGTTTGTACCCTATCACCCATTATGCAAGACACTTGGGGGGAGACGAAGGAATACATTCCACTTGCTCGGGCATCTCTGGAGAGATATACCTCACCAAAATATCTTTAACCAACATATATACGCTAATTAATATTTAAAAAGAAAATTAAACTATACAGAAAGTGAATATTGAGAATTAATAAACACATAACTGAGGTATATGGCTATGGTGGTTGCACTCAACCACTCGTCATTCAAGACTTCACGCACATGTTCCTCACCGACGAATTTTTGGAAAGTATTCTGATGAAAGTGTGCATATATGGGAACTGTGACGGTCTTGAAAGCATTAGACGATACTATCCGGTGCACCCTAGACTGTACATAATCATCGTGATCTAAGTCTCTAGTCATTGGATAACCTAGTCTGCACTCACCAATAGTGGAGTCCCTCAGTCTCTCCATCTAACTGTCAACGACACCTCCTGATTTCTCTGTAGCCTTTTGTGGTGATTTATGTTTAGGCTTTTTTTGGTGTCGGTAGATCCTACAATCAATTTGCAACATTATTTAGAACGACAAATAAGATAATAAACTTTAATAACATATATTTTACCTTCATGGTGCGAGAGACCAAGTTGCTCGGTCATTCGATGAAGTGCCCGACCGTTGTTCCGATTGTGACAACATCATCTATTGATTTCGGCACGGGTGAATCTTCTTCTCCGATTACGGGTACATCTAGTGTGACCCTCACGAAACCAGGAGTGAGGGGACGACCATGAATCATTCCATGGGAGCTGTTGTGCAACGATCTTGTGGCCACCAACCGAAAAGGATCCTCCAAATAAAGGTAGCATATGGTCGGTGGCTGTTCGAATAAGATATTTAGTTAGAAAATTTTAATACACTAGTCTTTAATTTAAAAAAAGGCGAGACATGCACATCTGATACCTGGTAGACGTTTTGAAGTGCCTCTATAAAGTCGTCCCAGCTTCAGCCGAAAACCTAGCATCAGTGACACTATTTTCACAGCTTGCTGCACTCGACGACATTCCGTGACTCGATCTTTTCTCGGACCTCAAACGTTCCACATCTTTAGTCAACTTGGCAACCTGTTCCGAAAGTATACTCACCATATTCATGGCTTGAAGGGCAGGTGTCATCGTTAATGATGTCTTCGTCACGCCATATCCCAAACTCCGTAAGCGGCCGGGATGCTCCTGGCGACCTATAGCCCGTCCAAGCAGATCATCAGTACTGATAATACGGATGTCCTCGAGCGTCATGGTCTGAGAAATACGCCCCTGAATCACAAAAAAATATTATTTAATTATTTGTTTAGAAATAATAGTTTGTAATTGAAAGATAAATTAATGGATAGATTACCCCTTCATCGATGATACGCTGTGCAGTGGAATCGGCAATACTCCAGTCTCGAGTCTTTCGGGTACTCTGAAATAACTCAAAATGGGTAACAACAGGCTCACTCTCTCCAGCTTTCCTCCTTTCTTCTTTCTACGATAGTGATGAAAGTGTCACTTTATTAGATATATTAAAAGTGAATATATAAAAAAAATTAAAAGTTAGGATTTTGATCTCACCATATCTTCTCTTATGCGTGCATAACCTTTTTTCGATCCACGATATCGAGCCTCCATCGCCTTAGCTTGTTGGCGATTTTTCTTACTTTGATTCTACATTGTAATAGAAATACGATAAACTCTAAAAATATAGGGCATTAGGAATTGAGGAAAATGACATTGATCAATTTTACCTGGAAATCATCTTCCATAGATCTACTCACAAACTCCTCCCAATACGGGGCCACCGTAGTGGTATTCTGATACGCCGGAGGCGGACTAGCTGAGCAAAAACCAGTGTCCGGATCTCGTGTGTTACTTCTCAGCCAAGTCCAGAAATTCTTGGCCATTACTCCAGCTTGCGACAGTATTTGCTTCTTCTTGGAATGTTCAAGGCCAGTGAATGTAGTCTATACGCATATAACATAACAATTTAGTAAATTTAATAATCATACAACAACTTTCAATAAGCATATAATAAACATACCGAAAGTTCGTCCCATAATCTTTCCTTCAAAGGAGTCAGTTTTTTGCTACGCCAGTCCTTGCTTGGCAGCACGATAGGGATTACCCTCCTGACAGCAGCTCCAAGGTATAAGGACAACTTCTCACTCTCTTTTCCGATTGTCTGCCCATACTCATTGAACGATAACTGCAATAACATAGTATTTAATTAATTTCAACGATCAATCAATATAATTACAATTTCAACTGTTCAATTGTAATAAAATTACCTGAAGTGTTTTCCCTTTGCTACGAGCTCTCTTAATAGAAGACATCGTGACTATACCCCTCGCACGCTTCTCCCCAGAGCTGCTAGTGGTGGGAGCATCAGTAGTGTCACCCTGTCTCAACTCATCAGTATGTTTTCGATCATATGCGCCATGATCTCCATCATAATCTCCATCAGAATCTCCGTCATCTCCGGGATGTTGCAAATAAGACATGATCCTGTAAAATAGAATAAACAACATTTAATAAACAAAAAATAAACAATAATCAATAAAGCAGAAGAAAAAACAACATTTAATAAAGCAGAATAAACAAAAACTCTTCCACCCCATTCCTATACTCCTATGATAATCGATCTGCTCGAACCCACTTTCGATCCATATAGAACTATAGATACCTATAGGAAAGACAATATGAAGTGTTTCTCAAGACAATGTATCCTAATGTATTAAACCTAAAAGTATTACAATCCTAATATATAAAACTTGCATATAGAATGTGATAGTACCTAAGGTTTGTATATTAATTGCATGTACCTAAGGATTTGTTGCATCTCAAAACAATGTATATATCCTAATGACCTGTTGCGAGTCGTTTTATATGGAGAATATTATGTGGCTAATTTGATAACAACTCACAAACAAAATAAGTACGTGTACTATATATGGTAAATAACAGGAAATTGTTGACCCAGTTCGTCAGTGAATGACTACTCTGGGGGCATGCCAAGTCAGGGATGTTGTATTGCGAGATTTACATAAACAGTACAACATACTTTTCATGAGATGAACTTCTATGAAAGAAGATGACTTGGAGAGTAAGTGTGTGAATGCTAGGGATTTTTCCGAGTATGGATGATTTGTGAACTTTTTTCTGAACCACTGTGAGAAATTTTTTGTGAATTCTGGAATTTTTCTGAACACTTTTCTTGTTCTTTTTTCTTCTATTTATAGTATTTTGACAAGCATGAGCTGGAGTCTTTGAGTCTTGTAAGAACTCATGTGATGTTGCCACGTTTTCAACTTCGTCTTCCTGATTGATCTTTGCATTTACTTATCTAATAAGGCACTCTTTTGGTCGTCCAAATCATCTTTTGCTCGATTGATTCCCTGTTCGCCCCTTCGGACATATCAATTTTATACAGGAACACTGTTCTCATCGAGCATATCTGAGCTCTCAGGTTATCTGAGTCTTCAGGTTGTCTGAGTCCTCAGGTTATCTGAATCTTCGGGTTGTCTGAGTCCTCAGGTTGTCTGAGTCTTCAGGTTGTCTGAGTCCTTAGGTTGTCTAAGTCCTCAGGTTATCTCAGCCTTCAGGTTGTCTGAGTCCTCATGTTATCTGAGCCTTCAGGTTATCTGAGCCCTTAGGTTACTCAGGCTTACTGAGTTCAGCTCTTCTGAGTTCAGATATCCTGACCCTCGGGTCATTCAATTCAGGCTATCTGATTTTCTTCTTTGCTCGATCTGATCAGCTCAACATATCTTCAGGATCATCTCAAAATAGTATCAGGTCATTATGCCAGATTTGGCGAGCTGCAAGCGTACTTGCTCGTTCGGCGAGCGGCGAGCCGGCGAACAAACTTGCTTAGTTGGTGAGTGGCGAGCTGGCGAGCAAATATGTTTGGTCGGCAAACAGCGAGCACACTTGTCCATCGAGCATGATTATTTTAATAGTTGATTAATACACGTGTCCCTTCGTCGTGTTCGATTAAATTGAATAATTATATCGAACACAACAATACCCCCCAGCCGGGTCGCTTTGTATTCATCATGGGGGCCCGGCTGTTATAATTTGATTGGGCCATCGTGAGCATCGTTTCGTCTTCTGTGCCAAAATTTCAAAATTTCTTAAACCCGGTATCTATAAATACCTATTTTGCCGCCTCAGTGCCTTTTCTTTCTTTTCATCTTCTTCTCTTTCTTTTCAGCTTCCTTCTCGTCTGAAACTTCTGGCAAGGGCTCTCTTATTTCGGCGAAGGATTTTATTCACGTAACTATTTCATACCCTTTTTAATTCTGATTATGGCTTCTCGTTCTAGTTTTTCTGCTTCAATAGAATCGAACCACCATAGCTCCTCCTCTCCCTCTTTCGGTACTATTTCTCGTGGCGACGCTAATGCATCGGAGATGAATGCCTCGGGTTCTAGGTCTCATAGGCAAGTTCAGCAACCATTTGCCATTCTTTCATCGAATTCCGATGATGCCCTAAATGAATTAGATAGGGATTTAGCTCGTACTGATTTTTTGGATGATTCGGGTGAAGATTTTTTGCCCCAACCCCAAATTAGGTCTAGGGTTGTAAATAGTCTTGATGTTAATAGGGATGATGATAATGTGAGGGAGGAAACCCTGATGGCTGAGAATGTTGATGAGTCGAATAGAGTATTCGACGGCGAGCAGAACACGGAGCTCGATATCCCTGTTGGTCTTCTCATAGCCCAACATATAGCGAGTATAATGCTCGTTATAATTTTGATTGGCCCGAACAACCTCATAGGACTAGGGTTGAGAATGGATACCCGACGAGCAAAATTGCGAGCGTGATTGATGTTGATATGCTCGCTCAGTTGTATAGGAATTATGAAACTCCGAAAGATGTATTTTTCTGGGCACCTGGTCCCGATGAGCGAGCAGACCAGCCTCCTGAGGGTTGTGTTGTTGTGAATTTGGACATAATGGAAGCGGGTCTTCGATTCTCACTTCATCCGGCTATCACTCGTTTGCTCGTAGAATGGAACGTCACCATTACACAGCTGAAGCCGAATGGGTGGCACATGATTATGGGCTTCTTGACTTTGTTCGGCAAAACGAAGCCCGTATATTATCCCACAGCAGCTGAACTCTCACGACTAGTGCATTTGACCCGTCCCAAGGGCGAACATGGATTGGTTGTTCATGCAGGCAAATGCTAAGTGCAAGGTCATTGAGGATGTGCCGAACAAAATTAGTGATTGGAAGGAAAAATTCTGGTTCGTTGGGGGCGATTGGAAGAGCCCGGCTTCTGGAAGCGAACCAGATGCTCGCTTAGATATCCCCACAGATTTTGGGGTTTGCCGAAGTAAGTATTTTTGTGTTTTTTGCTCTTCATCTCGAACTGATTTTAACTTATTCTCAATTTCAGGAATTCAAGCGGCGATGACAAAGAGACCAACGACGGTTATTTTAGCAGCATCTGGCAAATCGATCTCGAGCCTTACTCGGAACGATCTGTGAAGACTTTGAATACCGCCGAACAAAGGAAGAAATGAGGCTTGTACGTGCACCCTCATCATCTTATCGTTGTCAATCCAGCTGGTAAGGATCGTTTTTTGTCTTTGCAAATGTGTTGTACTCTTTGTTCGCAGTTTCTCTTTCTTTTCTAATGAATTGTTTTGTCTACAGCTTTCCCTGCCGTCACTGTTTGTAAGCACCTCCGAGCACACTGAGATGGCTCGAACAAAAAGATCCCAAGAGCTTGCATGAATCCAAGCAGAGAGAGATGCCCAGCGAGCAAGTAGGGGGGAGGTGAGCAGAGTGAGAAAAGCCAGCCGACCAGCCGCAACTGAACTGGGAGAGTCGAGTCAGCCAAAGAGGACGACTCGCTCGGTCGAGAAGGTGGTGAGCGACCAAGCTCCCTCGCCAAAAAGATCAAGGAGGGCTCCTGACGAGCAGGGGGCGAGCGACCAAGCTCAGACAAGCATCGATGCCATTGGGGAGATCCCCACTACTGAAGCGATCAGAATGGTCGCCTCCTTGGTCGGTCCGGTCGCGCAAATCAACGACATGGAGGTCGGTACATCTTCTCCACCTCCTGCAGGACCCCAAACTTGGACCCCTTTGAACCCTCAGCTCCGGTCCCCCGAGGATAAATTATTTTTAGGATGGAACCCTTCTCGGGCGAATAGGTACTTTTGCTCGCCTTATTGGAATATTTCTTTTTTCATCGATTTTGGTCGCTTTGTCACGTTTGTTTGCTCGGGTGTACATGCATGTTGAGCAGATTGGCGCCTTTGATGCCAGAATTGAAAGATTACTACTGCTCTCCAAGTGTTCGCAAAGTTCCTGGCATTCCCGAGCATGTTCAGAAGGCATGCGAGACCCCTATACGAGCATGGACTACCGATCTTGAAGAGGCCACCAAGAGTCCAACACCTTTGGAAACCATGCAACTTGGTCTAGTACACCATGGCCAATCTCTGGTTCTTCTTGAGAAAGTATATGCCGAGTCCACCAATCTTCATGCCAACTACTTGGCTATTATCAGAAACTTTGAAGAGAAGGTGAACGAGCAGAGCAAAACTCAAGATGAAGTGAAGTTGGCTCAGGGACAAGTATCCTCGGCCCAAGCAGAGGTTCGCAAAGCTCAAGAGGATGCTCGTCGAGCTCGGGAAGATGCTCGCCAGGCGAGGGAGGAGCTAGGCCTTGCTCAGGAGGAGGTGG
Source organism: Stenogyne calaminthoides (assembly GCA_037126765.1). Lineage (NCBI taxonomy): Eukaryota > Viridiplantae > Streptophyta > Magnoliopsida > Lamiales > Lamiaceae > Stenogyne > Stenogyne calaminthoides. Next base: position 26,963,397 of record JBBCBC010000027.1, read on the forward strand.
TCGGCATTAGGAGAGTTCAAGATGAAATGAATGTCGAGCTTCGTAAACTCAGATCTGGCGTCGAGGCCATGGAAAGCGAGAAGAATTTGCTCGGCCAACAACTTCTTATTGCTGAAGACACCAACACTCGTTTGGGTCTCGAAAATTCAAAAATGCACACTGAGGAGTATGTTGATTCCATGTCGAATTTCTCTTATGTATGTGCCTTTGCCGATGCCATCCGTTCTGCTAAACACACGCTTGCTGCCGAATAGATTGCCCCACTCATAGCCCATTTTGAAAAGTACCTAATCGACAATCCCCCGGATCGCAACCTTCCGATATCTGATTTGAGTGATCTGTGCGATTTCTCTAATCTTCCTGATGGGATCGAGATTGATGATCCTATTTTGGATGAGGAAGATGGTTCGGATGCGGACATTTTTGATACTGTCGATCAGACTCACCGAGCCGAGCATGGGTTCGATCAGGTGCAGAACAAACAAAGGGGGTCTCCCGAAATCGAGCAGAACGTGCTGTCTGGCGAGCAAACTAGGCCCGATAATGTTGGAGGAGCTGTTCCTGAAGGGGCCGAGCAGATGGGGCAGGATTTGTTCGATACATCGCTCCCGCCGACCCCCAACAACGAATTTGTACCTTAGTATTATTTTTGCTTTGCTGAACAATTTCTTCCGAACTCGTTGTGTAATTTTTTTGTCTTCTTCTTTCTTGTTCGAACAATTTCGATGTTGAATGATTAAATTTGCTTAGTGAACAATTTCCTCTAACCTGATCGGTCGAGGATGAATTTTGTTGCTGATGAATGGTTGATGTTTGTCTTGTTTCCTAGTTTTTGCCTCTTTTCTTCTGAATGAATTCGAACATGATCTTTGTCTATGCTCCACCCTGACTTCTTTGGTTTTTGATTGTCTTATTGAGGTGCAATCAGGTTGATCGTCTTATTTAGCTGCGACCAGATGGGTTAACTTATATGTAACCCCCCTTTCTTGGTTCGTGATAGTCTTATTTGGGCGCGATCACTTCGTACTCGGGTCGTCTTATTTAGGTGCGACCCCGTACTCATCACTCACTTTTGCTGAGGGTATCTGTAAGTACGAGTCGTCTTTAGCGACTGCGTACCCATCACTCGCTTTTTTTGCTATGGGTATCTGAGTACGAACTGGTTCGTCAGGTGAACATAAACTTCAGCTCGTTTGTCTTTGTTAGGGTCGTCCGGCTTAGGTGCGACCTCTGATAGGCTTCAACTAGAAAAACTTAATCAAACGAAAATGTTTTTCAACATGTTGTATTCTATTACAACCTTTACATTTGAAGAAGACCGTCTATTACACATAGCTATAGACATCAGACTATGGTTTTAAATTTAAACCTTATCTCGAAATAGACATGAGCTAGCCTCATCTCGTCTGCGGAATTGATGTTGATAAGCATGAGGAGGATCAGCCTGTCTACTCCTCTTTAAGTAACATGCTCAAGCAGTAGCAACATAAGCGTTTGTCCCTCCTGGACAGATTGTGATTATGCGGGCTGGGACATGAGCATGTGGCGAGCACGCCTGCTCTCCTATATCAAGCGCGAGCAAGAGTCCCTGCTCGCATCTTTTTGTCCCCTTCTGTAGATGCCTTAGCATCACCATCCGCACGTTATTTCAAGCGGATACCACGACATCCCTCCCCCTCAGAGGAGATTTTAGGGATGCGTAGGGGACTAATGACTTACCACTGCATAAGCAGTGAGCAACGTGGAGTGACAACCACGACTCTGCCGAGCATCTTGAGTCCGTAACGAGCACCAAACTTTGCTCGGAGTGTCGTATGGGTATAAAGCTCGTACTAGAGTAAGTGCCAGGACAGATGATCAATTCAGCAAAATAATAGCTGAATCGAGTGCTGGATACTTCGTCTGGAGGCATACCAAACCAACTTTCACTTGATAACTGAATTTTCTTCTACTATCTTTGCAGTATTTTTTCTTTTTTCTCTGTTTTCTTCAGCTATCAATATGCCTATTTATAGTACTATTCCAAACAGGTGCTGGCATAGCTAGTTGGTGTTGGCCTTCTTGCTTTAAATCCTCCTTTTGACATATGTCCGCTTTGAATCCTCCTTTTGACATCTGTCCGGTTTTTTACCAGTTCTTATTCAAGGATTGACACGTTCCTTTTGGTTGCCACCACTTCTCAACTTGTTTTGACACGTATCTTCTATCTTTCAATAGTGTTGGCCAGAATTTCTTCTAGAAGATCCAGAAATTTTTAGAAGATTCAGAAATTTGTGTCGAACACGGTGTGTTCTTCCTTCATGATCGTCTTGCTCGTCTTAGTTAAATAGGTAATTATGCTCGGCCAGTTATGTTCATCGAGCTGAATGGCCGATTGTGCTCGGTCAGTTATGTTCGTCGTTACTGGTAATATTTTTTCAGATTTGACGCATTCCACGAGTAGGACAATGGGACTCCATTCAGGTCTTCCAAATCATAAGCCCCGTTTAACAAACGTTCAGTAACTCTAAATGGACCTTCCCAGGCTTAACCGAACACACCACTTGGCACCCCCGTTGCTCGTCTTAGAACCATCTCACCCACGTTGAACCTGCGTGTTCGGACTTTGGAGTTATAGAACTTTTCTGATCTTTTTTTATACATGGCGTTCTTGAAATCAGCCTCCATCCTTCTTTCTTCTAACAGGTCTGCACTTAGGGCGAGCGCCTGGTCGTTGATGTGCTCTCCAAAAGTCATTGTCCGATGGTTCGGAATCTTTATTTCTGCGGGTATAACAGCTTCCGCACCAAATGCCAGGGCAAAAGGGGTTTCCGCAGTTGATGTTCTGAAAGTAGTTCGATAGGCCCATAATATTTCGGGCAACTCTTCAGCCCATCCCCCCCTTGGAATTATCAAGTCTGGCCTTAAGAGTATGCTTGATAATTTTATTGACAGCCTCTACTTGTCCGTTTGACTGGGGGTAATACGGAGTAGAGTAATGTTTTTTTATGCCCCAGCGAGCACAATTTTGTTGGAATTCACTTCCATCGAACTGTTTGCCATTATCTGTTACCAATGATTGGGGAAGCCCAAAACGACAGATGATATTTTTCCAAACAAAGTTCCACATTCTTTGTTCGGTGGCTTTAATAATGGCCTCGGCTTCCGTCCATTTAGTGTAGTAATCAACGGCAACCACAATATATTTTACTCCCGATGTGCCAGTAGGAAATGGGCCGATCAAATCGATTCCCCATTTAGCAAATGGCCACGGGCTGTAAACCGACACTAGTTCTTCAGGTGGGCTATGGATAAGTGGGGCATGTACCTGACATTTGTGACACGCGCGAGCATACGCGAGCGAATCTTTTTTTAGGGTCGGCCAGTGGTAACCTTGTCTGATAATTTTATGTGCCAGGACAAGCCCACCTGTATGGTTTCCGCATACTCCATCATGAATCTGTTCAAGAATTATATGACCCTCTTCAGGAGTAATACACTTCAATAATGAAAGTGAGAAACTTCTCTTGTATAAATGCTCGTCTAAGATAGTATAACGAGCAGCTTGTACTCTGAGGCGAGTAGCTTGTGCTTTATTTTCAGGGAGGAGTCCTTTTTGTAAGTAATTTTATATTGGAGTCATCCAGGTTTCTTGTTCGCCCGTCACATGGGCAACCACAACTCTGGGGATTAATGGCGAACAAGTTGTGATGACCAAAATGTCCATCGTGCTCGTCACTCCTTCTATTGTTGCCAAACGTGCCAAGGCATCAGGGAACGAATTATCCAATCGGGGTAATTGTTCTATGTAAACTTGTTCGAATTGTTCAAGCAACTCCTTTGCTAGTTGCTGATATTGTGCCATATGTTCGCCTCGGGCCTTGTACTCGCCTAATACTTGATATACGATTATTTGAGAATCGCTGTAAATCATCAGCCTCTGAATTCCCATTGTCATAGCCATGTGTAGTCCAGCGATCAAAGCTTCATACTCGGCTTCATTATTCGTGGCTGGGAAATCAAAACGGATGGCCGTTGTGAAAGTTTGTCGAGTTGGGCTGATGAGAACCACGCCTGCTCCGGCTCTTGAACTCGTTGATGAGCCGTCCACATACATGTGCCATGGTTGGTCGACACCTCGTTCGGGCATTTGTGGATATGTCAACTCGACCATGAAATCGGCCATAGCCTGGCCCTTCATTGCTGTTCGTGGGGCGAACGTAATGCCAAATTAGCCTAACTCCACCGCCCATTTGAGTAATCTGCCCGCATTGTCTGGTCGGTAGAGAACTTGTCTCAATGGGAACGTGGTTAATACCTCGACTTAGTGATCGAAAAAGTATGGTCGTAATTTTCGAACACTCATAACGAGAGCATATGCAAGTTTTTCGAGTGGAGGGTACCGGAGCTCGGCTTCTTTGAGCACTTGACTTATATAATAAATAGGCAAGTGTGTCGTGCCCTCTGCCCGAACGAGCACAACGCTAATTGCATGCTCGGATGCAGCAAGATACATATAAAGTTATTTGCCTGGAACAGACTTAGACAATGTTTGAGTATCTGCAAGGTATTGCTTCAATGACTCGAATGGGTTTTGGCAATACTATGTCCACTGGAATTTCCCTTTCTTTAATGCATCAAAGAAAGGTTTGCATTTGTCCCTAGTTCGTGATATAAATCAATTTATAGAAGCCAAACGTCCAGTTAATTTTTGGACTTCTTTCACACTCCTGGGGGCCTGCATGTCGAGCATGGCTTGAATCGTTGATGGGTTCGCTTCAATTCCCCGTTGACTGACCATATGTCCTAGGAATTTTCCTGAGTGAACCCCAAAACTGCATTTCTTCGGATTTAGCTTCATGTTGTACTCCCTGAGAATATCAAACGTTTGTGCGAGGTGGGTGATGTGGTCTTCCTTGTGTTCGCTTTTTACCACAATGTCATCAATGTACACCTCAACTGTTCGACCTATGTGCTCGTCAAACATTTTGTTCACCAAACGTTGATACGTTGATCCGGCATTCTTTAATCCGAATGGCATGCGTTGCCAACAATACATATTCTTTTCACTACAGAAAGCTGTACTCTTTTGATCGTCCGGATGCATGGGTATTTGGTGATAGCTAGCAAATGCATCCATGAAAGTCATGAGCTCATGTCCTGCTGTGTTATCGACCAAATAATCGATATATGGCATGGGGAAATTATCTTTCGGGCATGCCTTGTTTAAATCAGTGAAATCTATGCATAATCTCCAAGTTCCGTTAGACTTGCGGACGAGCACAGGGTTCGCAAGCCATCTTGGGCATTTTACTTCTCGAATTAGTTTATTATCGAGCAATTTCTTGATTTCACTATCCATAGCTGCATACTTCTCCGGACTGAACTTTCTGCGCTTCTGGATTACTGGAGTTTGTGTTGGATCAAGGTTAAGAGAGTGACATGCATGTTTAGGATCAATGCAAACCATGTCCTCATGTGACCAAGCGAACACATCCAAATTTGCTTGAAGATATTCGATCATTTCTGTTCGGAATAGTTTTGGTAATTCCGAACCAATGAATAATTCTAATTTCGGTCTGTTCGGGTCGATATTGATAGACTCCAGTTGTTCGACAGGTGTTGCTCGCTTTCTTTTTTGCTTCCACCGAGGATCTTCGATCGACCCCCGGTGTTCGTCATCTACCTCCATAGGTTCAAAACCTACACGAGGTTCCAGGTCCGGTAACTCATTTGGTGGATCAATGTTCATTAGATCTGGGAGATCTGAGACATGAGTTACCATCCCGGATTCTGTGTTCGCGCGTGGAGGTGTGCTCGTCAGAGAAGGTGTAAGCGTTCTCGGCGATTTGTTCGCCTGTTGGCTTGATTCCCCGAGCTCCCATGTTTGCTCCATCATGTTAATGGTATTTTGCTTTTCTGGCGCGCATGACATCAAACAATCTCGAGCTTTTTTCTGGTCGCCTTTTACGCTACCCGTTCCCTCTTGAGTTGGAAATTTAACACAATAGTAATAAGTTGAACAGGCAGCTTTAAATTCCTGAATAAACGGGCGACCTAGAAACCCGTTATAAGTAGACGGAGCATCGACGATTACAAAGTCTAGCATTCTAGTTCGTTGGATCTCCGGATTTAAAGTTGACTCAAGCTCGACTCCTAACCTGATCATACCATAGGGTCGGGTTACAGATTCCTCGAAACCCATGATGGTGTGATCACATGGTTCTATATAACTACTCAGGTCCCCAACTTGCTTCTCCATTTAGTGCAGAGTGTTGACAAATAAAATGTTCGCATATGCTCCGGTATCGACCAGGAGGTGATGCACCTTCAAACCGAGAAGACGAGCACTGATGGTTAGAGAGTCATTGTGGGGGGTGATTATACCGTCGAGATCGTCTTCTGAGAACATGATTTAGTGAGAGGGTGGCGTGCTAGCTGATGTGCTCGCCACCTTCACCTGGTGGATGCTTTGCATGGCACGCATCTCCATTTTCTTTCATCTGTTCGATAATGTCGGTGCCTGAGAGCATCCACCCACTGGACCATAATCAGGACGAATCATGTTGATTTCTTGACTTTCTCGACCTCTACCCATAGTAGGAGTCCCTCTTTTAGGTAATTCTGACCTCTTACAGGATTCCTCGGGATCACTGTCAGATGTTTCTTCGGCCTTTCGCTTACCCGTACGATCTCCTATTTTTTCTATTCGGGAATCTCTGTTCGCAGGCTTTTTTAGGAACTGCGTGAGACGGTTCTCTTCATATAACGTCCAAAGTTGACGAAGTAAATTGTGACAATCTTCGGTATTATGTCCGATGTACTCATGATAATTACAATATTTGGAAGCATTAAGCCGATTTTTATCCATTATGATTCTTCGTGGCTTATCCAACATGTCCCGATCTTTGATTTGATTAAAAATTATTTCTGCTGAAACGCCCAGAAGACTTCATAGGGCGTTTGCTTCTGCTCTTTCTTCGAATGGTTTGAAAGACCCTGGGGGTTTATACCCCCCCTCATTCATTACTTTTTTACCAAAAACCTTTTTTGTTGTTGTTTCCTGACCCAATCGTGACTGGGCGAGCAGATCCTGCATGGCTATAATCTTGGCTGCTCGCTCTCAGAATTCGGAATATATGTTCGGCCAATCCTGATGCATGGCCTTCCACATATCAGTATTCAGGGTCAGGCCTCCGACCACCGTGAGGATCTTGGCATCCTCTTCAACTGGGGCTCCATCATACAAACATTTGTCAAATCTTTCGATGTATGCTCGATCTGACTCACCCTTCAGCTGGGAGAAATGTGCCAACCTTTGTTTAGATGCTGGGGGAGCACACATGGATGAGAAATGGGATAGAAATTTATGTCCCAGTTGGGCGAAAGACGTGATGGACGCAGCGGGCAGAGTAGAAAACCATCTGTGGGCACGGTCGCCCAACGTCATGGGGAATGATCGGCACTGTGTTGCGTCGGTTTCCCCCATGGCGATCATAAAATCTGAATATTTGCTGAGGTGAACATGTGGGTCAGACTCAGCATCAAACATAGGGATTGGTGGTCGGATCTTTGCCACTTTCTCTTGTATTTCGGCTGCCATGATCGCCGGTGTTAGTGGCGAGCAGGGCATTGTGCTCGCCCTAGGGAGTCCTTTCGTTGCGGCCAGGTCGGCCTGTAAGCCTTCGATGGCTTTCTGCATTTCTGCAAATTTTGTGGAACTGACAGACTTGGATCGGGGCTGTGTCCCATCATGAGGACCCAGGGGGTCATGCTCGTGATGGGGCAGTCCCCCTTTCCAAGTTCGTCCTTGACTACCCAATCGATGATGGATAGACAATTTAGTTCCAGCTGATTTTTGTTCGGGATGCGGGTGATCATGAGGATCTGAGGGAGCGGGCATGTTTATCGGTTATTCCCTCCCGGGATCCTGTCGCCTATAATTGCCGATTCGGTCTTTGACGGAGAGTCTCAAACGTCCAAACGCTGATGGCCTAGACCCTTGAGGATGCTCGTCATCCGACATATCATCAGCCTTTTTATCGACCCGCTTCCGTGCGGCTTTCAATTTAACTTGCTCGCTATCAGGTGTATTCGAGCGTCGATCATCATCATCTTGAAGTTTCAATTTGGCCAACTCTTTTTCGGCCCTCGCTTTCTGTGCTCGCAACAAGAAAGTGATGGCCTTTGTTGTGGCCGCCGGATCATTGGCAATAACTTCAAGATTGATGGTTTCCACTGTCTGATCTTTGTGAGGCTGATGTTGAGCCTCTTTCCGATCGTGAGGTCGGCTTTTTCCCGACCTCTCTGTCTGAGTATTCCTAGATTGAGGCATTATATTTCTTTTTCCTGCCTCGGCTATCTACGGGATTGTGTATGGGTTGGTTTTTTGTACCCTCCTTCTAGCGCCAGTTGTTGCGAGTCGTTTTATATGGAGAATATTATGTGGCTAATTTGATAACAACTCACAAACAAAATAAGTACGTGTACTATATATGGTAAATAACAGGAAATTGTTGACCCAGTTCGTCAGCGAATAACTACTCTAGAGGCATGCCAAGCCAGGGATGTTGTATTGCGAGATTTACATACACAGTACAACATACTTTTCATGAGATGAACTTCTATGAAAGAAGATGATTTGGAATGTAAGTGTGTGAGTGCTAGGGATTTTTCCGAGTATGGATGATTTGAGAACTTTTTTCTGAACCACTCTGGGAAATTTTTTGTGAATTCTGGAATTTTTCTGAACCCTTCTCTTGTTCTTTTTTCTTCTATTTATAGTACTTTGACAAGCATGAGCTGGTTAGGCAAGCATGAGATGGAGTCTTTGAGTCTTGTAAGAACTCATGTGATGCTGCCACGTTTTCAACTTCGTCTTCCTGATTGATCTTTGCATTTACTTATCTGTAAGGCACTCTTTTGGTCGTCCAAATCATCTTTTGCTCGATTGATTCCCTGTTCACCCCTTCGGACATATCAATTTTATACAGGAACACTGTTCTCATCGAGCATATCTAAGCTCTCAGGTTATCTGAGTCTTCAGGTTGTCTGAGTCCTCAGGTTATCTGAGTCTTCGGGTTGTCTGAGTCCTCAGGTTGTCTGAGTCCTCAGGTTGTCTGAGTCCTCAGGTTGTCTGAGTCTTCAGGTTGTCTGAGTCCTCAGGTTGTCTGAGTCCTCAGGTTATCTGAGCCTTCAGGTTGTCTAAGTCCTCAGGTTATCTGAGCCCTTAGATTACTTTCGAGGCTTCTTGAGTTGACTCTTTCGAGTTGAGATATCGACCCTCGGTCATTCAATTCAGGGCTATCGATTTTTTTCTTTGCTTGATCGTCGACTCAACATATCTTCAGGATCATCTCAAAATAGTATCAGGTCATTATGCCAGATTTGGCGAGCTGCAAGCGTACTTGCTCGTTCGGCGAGCCGACGAACAAACTTGCTTAGTTGGTGAGTGGCGAGCTGGCGAGCAAATATGTTTGGTCGGCAAACAACGAGCACACTTGTCCATCGAGCATGATTATTTTAATAGTTGATTAATACATGTGTCCCTTCGACGTGTTCGATTAAATTGAATAATTATATCGAACACAACAGTAGCCATCATTAATCATCTAAAGAAAACACACTACTATCCATTCACGAAATAATCATCAAATTAATATAACCAAAATATATCCTAATGTATTAATCCTGATTTATGCTTAAATCCTCACACAAGCAATTATCAAACACCTTGAGTTCATCAATTGTTCATGTCTAAATTAGCATAAAAAATTAAGCCAAGCCACACAATACATATTCATCTCTAACACTTAATTAATCCAAGCCGCACAATATATATATAAACAATTAACAATATATAAACCAAGCATCAATTGTTCATCTCTAACACTAACAACATTAATCCTAACAAATTAACACTAATTTAAGCTTAAATCCTCACAGAAGCATATTATCAAACACCTTAAGTGCATCAAACCCCAATATATATACACCAATATACATACACCAATATACATACATCAATACATACAACATGATATATATACATCAATGTACATATATACACCAATATACATGATATACATACAGTAATATACATACAACAAATCCTCAAAACTAATTTCTAACATATATATACATATACACAATAAATACCTCCAAATTAATACTAATTACATATATATATATATAAATTACCTGTGGAGGAGGAGGAGGAAGGCGGCGGCGGTAGGGAAGGACGGCGGCGGCGAAAGGAGGAGGAGGAGATGGCTGGGAATGGGAGTAGAGAGGGAGGGAAGAGGGCGACGACACGAGAGGAGGATGAGGAGGAGAAAGGCGACGGTGAGAGGAGGAGGAGGAGGACGGGCGATGGCGGCGCGAAGGAGGATATATATGAGGACGAAAATCGCGTGCTTGGGTAATGCAGAAATGGGGATGGAGTCGCGGTTTTAATTTAGGTCTACACTTGCACAGCGGTTATGAACCGCTGTCCAAGCTTTACCTTGGACAACGGTTCTAAACCGCTCTCCAATCTCACTTGCACAGCGGTTATGAACCGTTGTCTAAGCTTTGATCTTGGACAGCGGCTTTTAACCGCTGTCTTTTTTTTTTTTTTATAAATAGATCATCTCTCCAAGGGACCACTTGGAGAGCTATTCGAAAAAGGGGTTGTCCAAGTGGAGCTCTCCAAGCTCAAATGTGTAGTAGTGTTGGTAGAAAAAAATTAAGCTAATAAGTTATTGGATAAAGAAAAAGGTGGAAAATTGGAATGAAATTACGAACTTATTTTTTATGAAGTGACTGAAACTATATAGCAAGCTGTATTTAAATGGTTATTTTGAAAATATTCGTTATGTTATTTTAAGTATAACAGTGTCTTTTTTCAATATCATACAATATTCTCACCCACTAATTTACTTAGGTGACCCACTACTAAGTTCACCCACCATATATTTTAATTATTTTTAAAAAAATTAATACACCCCCTAAAAGTTTACAACTATAACCCTTAATACAAATATTTACACCTACTTATTAATAAAATATACACACTTCCATGAAAACCCTATCAATAATTTCCTTTGTGTTGCTTCTAGAAAACCCTAAATCAGTGTTTTACACTGCAGGTCTGCAACAATGAAATTCGTTAGGTACTTTTATGAAATTAAACAATGAAATTGTGTCTATTGGGTTCAAGAATGGCACTATAGTCTACATAACTATTATTCTGGTATACGCATGAACAACCTCTCTCCAAATCACATACAGCCAGAGGCGGATGCATTATGTTCAAAGAGTATGCACTTGCATACCCAACTTTTTCCCCAAAAAAGTACTACAGATATTATATTTAGTATTTAATTAAAATTATTAAAAAAAATTAGAGAAATTAAATTTTATCTTAATGAATTTTCAAGCTTTAGATTTATTGTGTTTTTTTAAGGATGAGCTTGATAATTTCGTTCATGATAAAGGAATAAATGACAGATTTTAGGGATTATAAAATATTGAGAAACTCTTCAAAGACCTTTTTGAGACAAATAAGCATGAAATATATCGTCTTTGTCTATTTACCTAATAAGATGTTCTTGATCCTTCTTAAGTCATCTACAAGTGTGGAAAAGAACATTCACACTAATGACTAATTATGTGAAGAAAGCTGCATAATAATTTCAAAAATTAATTATTAAATGACTGCTTAGTTGCTTTTATATATATTAGTGTCTTACCACGTGTTTTGCACATTGTATGTAAGTAATCAGTAAAATAATTCAATTTTCAATCTAAAAAAAATGTGGACAGAATCAACAACGTAAATACAAGAAAGTTATCCTCTTCTTAGTTCCACAAATATTTATTTCATGCGAAAACAACACAAATTTTAGTTCCAAGAAGGAAAATTAACCATTATCAGCATAAAGATGTCACATTGTTGATGCAAGAAACATTACATCTTATTTATTTTATACCAGAGCAATGCATCAATCAGATCACAACGTAAATATACAGTCACGACAAAATACATCTAATTTAACAAGGGCCTTAAAGAGGGTTTTGCTGAGGGATTCGGGTTTAGGGAGGGCTTTAAAGAGGGAAAAGAACCCTCGGTAAAGTACTCGTCGGTAAAAATTTAACGAGGGAAAAAGATGCCCTCGGCAAATAACGAGGGCTTTCGCGACGGCCTGACACATGTCAGTGTACCGAGGGCTGTAGGACCTCGCCATTTTCCCAACCAAAGTGCCCTCGGCAAGGCCCACGCGTAATTTAACGAGGGCCAGCTGGCCCTCGCCTATTTGGGAAGCAGTTTGCCGAGGGCAAAGGGCCCTCGCGAATTAATTCGCAAAAAAAAACGCAACTGCCAGGTTTCGAGCCCGGGCTGGCGAGGCTCCAAGCGTACCCACAAACCACTAGGACACGCGAGCCCCACCGCTGTAGCACATAATTTGGGCGAAATTCGCCCCCCATGTGATTCGAACACGCGACCTCCCGGTATGTGGAGGCCTTGCATGTTCCTTCTAACCGTTTGGCCTAGGCGAGTTATTCGTTAGGTTTGTATTTTTAATTGTATAGGTATTATATATTGTGTGTTTACAAATTTTTTTCTTCTATCATTTATTTTAATTGTTTGTCATGCATATATATGTTTTGATTAAGTTAAAATATTTAAAATAAAATTATAAAATAAATAATTTATATTCTTATGGATTATTTATTATTATGTATATATTTATATATATACTTTTATTAATTATTTTTATAAAAATATTATTAATAAAATTTGAAATAATTAGTTTTATATTCTTATTAACTATTTATTATTATGAATACATATATATATATATATATATATGTTTATATTAATTATTTTTACTAAAATATTTTCAAATAATCATTTTAATACTCTTTTTCACTAAAGGTAATCCTAATACGTTTGAATTAAATTATTTTTAATGGAAAAAATTTAAATAATCATATTTATGTATGTAATATTTACTAACAAATATACACATTGATCATTATTTTTTAAATATTTTCAATAAAATTGCAAAATTATTACTATTATATTATTTTCCAGTATTTAATATATAACACGTGTACATACATATATATATATATACATGCACCTATAATAATTTTTTTTTAAATAAAATTTTAAAGCATTCTCACAAACTAATAGTAGAAATTAATCAACAAATAAACATAAAACACACATGTGGCGTTCAAATATTCTAATTAAAACATATCAAAATATGTGGCGTTCAAAATTAACATACAATATAACAAAATTAATATTCAGTCAAATGTTTAATACACACACACACAAATGTTTAATTGATCACATGATCATCACCATCACCATCATTGTTATTTGTTGGAGGAAATTGATTAGGAGGAAACAAATTGGGATCAAATGTATCGACACTTCTCAATATTTCGTTGATTTTGAATATCGCTTGGGAAGAGTCGGCGAATCGGCGTCGAGCACGAAAGCAAAAGAGAACCTTTGGGACCTACACATGAGCATTAGGACCTACAGGAGCACAAAACTGAGGGAATGGAGGAATAAAATGACCAGGATGTGGTACGGGATCATAATAACCACCGTCAGCTGGGGAAGTTGTGTAAAATTACTGGTCTGACTACCCCACTTTTGGGAACCACCGATTCCTTGCAACCCCCATGGGGAGTAACACCTATCTGTGGAGCACCGGTTCCTTGCCACGACGGTTGCTGGGGAGCAACGGTTGACTGCCACATCGAGAAAAACTGGCTCATCTGGTTCACTTGGCTTTGCATTTGTGACTTCTAGTCTATTTGACTTTGCATTTGTGCTATCTGTTTGGCCATTTCCTCTCGTTGTTGTCTCTCCCTCTCGAGTTCGCGCTCTTGTCCCAGAAAGCGCGCTTGATCAAATTGGGAGTAGCCGCCGATAGAGGTGCCGCCAGATGTCCCGGCCGTGGCAGATTGAATGCGCCCCAACTCCGACATTTGGCCCAAACCCCTTTATTTCCCGTGGGAGTACGACACTTGCTGTGTATAGTACTTGCTGGCTTGTTTACTCCGCTCGTACTCGTCTGCATCCTTGGGGAACTCAAAATTGATCGGTGCCTCCATTTCTCTCTAACATACAAATATTTTGACATTTAAAATTAGATATACTATTAATTAACTAAGTTATATATTGAATAAACAACGTTACTTCAAGCACTTACAATTATGGCTTCCATCTCAGCATACGTGGAAGCTTTATTGTGAAAATTATTCTTGAGTTCCCATGCCGTTGGGAGGCGTCCATTTTTATGGTACTGACAATTTTGTATAATTTTGTTAATTACTATTAATTATTATGATAAAGTAATAAAAATGTCGATTTGTGGTGGTGCAAAAACTACTTACAAAGTCATACGCAAAATCAATTGCTCCTTTTGATCCTACATGATGCGTAGATTTTTTGGAGGCCCGGTTTTTGAGGCACTGATCGCTTTTAGCTATGACTTCAAGTCGGAGCCAGTAATATTTCAATGCCTTCCACACATCATCATCCCATGGGGGCACCTTTCCCTTCTTACGGTGTATCGTCTTCCAGTTATTGAGAAGATCAACATACCGGATGCTAGCCCTCCGCATAAACAGATCTTTGATCTGTCTTGTGTCCTCTTGTCGTTGATCCCAAGTGACATCCCTTTAAAAAAAAAATGAATGTTAAACATAGATCGGTGTATAAGTAACAATATAATGAACAAGCTACTTAAATTAATCAAACGAATGCATACCTGGAATGTCTTCCACCACCTGTTTTTCCGATTTTCAGAAACCAATGCCCATGTGTACCCGCCAACTCCATATCTCGGGACATGATGTTCCAGATGATCCTCGAACATTTATTCGAGGGATACAACCTGTAAAATTAAAAGAGTGTTACACACGTATATATTATATGATATATAAATATAAAGATATAGTGGTATAACATACTTCCCATTCCACACATGTATAGGTAATCGAATCTGTGGTGGATCATGATTTGCGAGTTCCTCTTCGTCAATCTCCCGAGACCTAGATGAATCATCATCGCCACCTTCAGTTGAATCATCACGGTGGTCATCTTCAGCAGTACTCGTCGTCTCGACATCGGGTATTAGTACCCGATTCTGCTCTTCCTCTTCATTATTTTCACGGGAATTCGACCCTGATCCACTGGATCTTCCGAATAGACGTCTGCTGAGCGCCTTTCGTATACCTCTGCCACCGGTCATCTGTAACATTGGTTAAATAAATTAAATATTATAATATGGATGATTAAAACAAGTACATACATCATCAATACATTAATTAAAACAACTAATTTCACAACATATATATATCATCTTCATCAATATCAATAATTAAAAACAAGCGTACATAACAAATATATTAATTAGTTTAATCAATTATCTTCTAAATCAGAATTATGATCTCTATCTTCATCTTCATCTTCCTCTTCCTTGTCCCCTTCATCATCATCATCATCTTCTTCTTCTTCTTCATCTTCATCTTCATCTTCCTCGTCTCCTTCCTCTTCCCCTTCTTCCTCCTCAAGTACTGAACATTTCAAATCTGCCAAAATGACAGGATCATCATCTATTTGCACATTCTTTTGGGATGATATGTCTTCCTCTTGGAGTGGGGGAAGCTCTGGTGCGGTATTTCTATCGATTTCCACTAAGGATCTCGGTTTTGTGGTGAAAACAGCCCACCAATCTCGGCCCCGCACATATCCGGGGTACTTGCAATAATAAACTTGATTGACTTGACTTTCTAGCACAAATGGATCAAAACGGCCGTATCGTCCTCTCGGATTAACGTCCACGAGCTTATAATTGGGATGTATTCTTGTTCCCACTGGCACAGTTGGATCAAACCACTCACACTTGAACAAAACTACTTTTCTTTCGGTAAGTCCGGGATATTCCAACACCACTACCTCCTCGAGTATCCCGTAAAAATCATTTTCATTTGAATCATAGTTTATTCCCTTAATACAAACTCCACTGTTCATAGTGTCCTTAGATGCGTCATAAGCTCGTGTGTGAAATTTGAATCCATTAACGTAATATCCAGGGTACGTGGTGACACTACTAAGAGGACCGCCTGAAAGATCGCATATAGACTCATCCTGAATACGATGTATCCTCACCTATATATTATTGACGAAATACTTAATTATTAGAATACTATACTATATATATATTAATTGAAGTTAACCACTAGCTAGATTACTTACAAGTTGATCAAATCACAATGCTAATTGTTGTTGAAGAAATTCATGTTTTTCAGCATTCGATAGATTCGGTTAAACTGTATGTAGTTGCTCGAAAAATATACTACAATTGTAAATTTTGATTAGAAATCTGCGGTTGTAAATATCAAATCAAATTAATATAGAGTTAATTCACTTACTTAATATACGGTTGCACCTCGTTGCAATTTAGTAGCAAGTACGTATGACCTATTCGCTTCTCCAAGTCTACAATTGGTATTCTACCCTTCTTTCCAAGTGTACTACCAGGAGGCACAAATATCGAGAGTTTACCTCCCACTGATCGTGGTACTTCACGAGGTATATTGCAAGGTCCATTGTGTTTTTTCGTCAGCACATGTTCCTCAAAGTAATGGGAACAAAACATTGATGCTTCTTTTGTTAAATAGGAATTTGCAATTGAAGCTTCCACATGTGCCTTGTTACCCACACTTAACTTTAAGTTGTGAAGATACCTAATTCAATTTAATGGGTAAGTGTAAATTGTATTTTTTTTATCAAATAATTGAATGAGTCCAATAGATTACCTCTCAAATGGATACATCCATCTATATTGTACTGGACAAGCAATTTTTGCTTCATATGCAAGATGGACAGGAAGATGCTCCATTGAATTAAAGAAGCTTGGTGGAAATATACGTTCCAACTTGCACAAGATCACTGGGATATCATTGTCCAACCGAGTCATGTTTTCTACAGTAATGGTCCTCGATGTTAACTCCTTGAAGAACAAACTGATTTCAGTGATGGCTTGCCAAACCTTAATCGGCAGAATCTCACGAAAAGTAATTGGAAGTAGTCTCTGCATAAATACGTGACAATCATGACTCTTCATCCCAAACATCTTTAATTTTGACCAGTCTACGCACCGAGACAAGTTGGACACGTATTCATCGGGGAATTTCAACTCATCTACCCATTTGCAAACCATGTCTTTTTGCTTCTTATCAAGGGAATAACTAGCTTTGGGGTACTTTCCTGTGTGTGCATATTTCTGCAACGAGGGTCGGTGACAGTATTCATTAAGTTCATCCCTCGATTTCGTTGTGTCCTTTGTTTTCCCTTCGACATTCATCACCGTATAGAACAAATTATCAAACACATTTTTTTCAATGTGCATCACATCCAAATTGTGTCGGATCAACAACGAGCTCCAATACGGCAAATCCTAGAAAACACTTTTCTTCTTCCAACCACATTGTAAACCTTTGTTGTGATCATCAGCACCCAACTCTATTACTTTCTTCAAGCCAATCCAATCAATTTGCTGGAGGATCTGATCACCTGGGAGGTGGATCATCATCAACTACTACATTCTTTCTGAATGCAGTCTTGTTCCTTCGGTATGGATGACGTCTACCTAAGAACTTACGATGATTGTCAAACCACGACTGCTTGTGACTATGCCGCAGACCGAAAGCATCAGTGTAATCGGCATAGTGTGGACAAGCAAGTCTTCCAGCTGTGCTCCATCCAGACAACATCGAGTAAGCTGGAAAGTCACTGATGGTCCAAATTAGTGCAGCCCGCATCATAAAATTCTGCTTTGTAGCAATATCATACGTTACCACTCCATGTTCCCATAAAAACATCAAATCACGGATCAGTGGTTGCAAAAGTACGTCCAATTTATCTTTTGGATTCTTTGGACCGGGCACTAGAACCGTAAGAAACATGAATTGATCATTCATGCACAACCACGGGGGTAGATTGTACGGTGTCACTATCACTGGCCATGATGAATACTATTTTCCATGCGCCCCAAATGATTGAAAACCGTCAGTGCTCAAGCCCAACCTCCCGTTTCGAATTTCTGAAGCAAAATCAGGATGTGACTAGTCTAAGTATTTCCAAGCCTGTGAGTCTGCAGGGTGACGCATGACACCGGAGTGGTCGTTTGAGCAACATGCATGCCATGTCATATCCTTCGCAGAAGCATTAGACTGATACAACCGTTGCAGACGAGGGATGATGGGAAATAGAATATCTCCTAAAAAGGACTGTTCTTTTTCAATCTCCCATTCACGTCATGTCTAGCAGGTTTGAACCATGGCCGACTGCAAAACTTACAGTTTTCAAGTTCGCCATCTGCACCCCAATATAACATGCAATTCTGCACACAACAATGAATCCTCTCCACTGGAAGACCCATCTCACTCATCAGCTATTTGCTATCAGAAAATTTCTTGGGCACGAGGCTATTCAAACAAAGAACACGAATCGCATCAACCATTTGATTATATCCCCTTTCAGACAACTATTTTCAGTTTTAATGTTTAGCAATAGGGCATTGTATCAACCAGACATTATATCTTGATTCGTTGCACGAAGCATGTTATAAAAATGTGCAGCATGCTCATTAGGAGGTTCCTCATTAGGGGCCTCATCATCCACATTTAAGTGGGGACCAGAGGTTAAGTCCGTCATCTTATTGTGGTACGAGCTAGATGCAAAAGTCTCGTCAACCGGCCCGTGTGAAGTCGAAGCAGACGGATGATCGTATTCATGATCCCACATTTCCTCACCGTGAAAAATCCAATTGCAATAATTGGGCATAAACCCATTTCTATACAAATGTGCACTCACCTCATCAGAGTCATGATACATATTATTGTTCCGACATCGAAATTTATTGCAGGGACACCTAATCTTGCCCTGAATCATCCCATTACTAGTGGCGAAATCTATAAAAGATTCGAGTCCATTATAAAATTCGGGAGATATATTGTCATTAATCGATCTAGGACCATACATCCAACGTAAACGGATGGAATAATCCATATCAATTATCTGTTTAAAAATATTTACGAATTAATTAGTATTCAAAAGCCTAATTAATAATTATTATTTCCTAAAAATTTTGACAGAGTATCGTCTTATTTTATTGTATTCTCCAATTAATCAAGATCCTACATGCATCCATTTCCGAATTAATCAATTAAAATCAATCAAGTCGGAACGCACATGTTCTATACAACAAGCAATAACCAACAAATATTCATCAACATCAATCCCTCGACTCCAACATCCAACGTAATTAATATATTAAATAATATTAAATAATTAAACAACTAATTAATACTATACATAAACAAATAAGATAAATTAAACTAATTAATACTAAATTAAGCTAATTGAATTAAGCTAAATAATATGGATATACACATATTACCTAGAAATTAAGTTAAATAATACTAAATATTCAACTATCAAGTAAAATTAAGCTAAAATATACACTACAAATAATATATATACACTAAAATACGTAAAATTAAGCTAAAATACACTTAAAATATACAACTATCAAACAAATTTAAGCTAAATTAAATTAAAATTTAAGCTAATACAACTAATACTAGTGTTGGGCCCGGTTTAATTTTTCGGCCAACAAGTTAATCAAACGATAAATTATTGAATAGAAAATAATAAAAACTCGGAATTTGTTGACCCAGTTCGTCTTTGAAGAGACTACGTGCAGGGGGAAATAACCAAGCCGAGAGTGTGTTTTTACTATCTTCTATGTTTTTAGCACTAAGGATTAGGATCAAAGTTCCAACCCTTTTCTAGTATAGCCATGGTGGCCCTATTTATATATGATTCCCGCCACCGAGAATTTATAAAGAATATGCAATAAAAGTGGCTTCAATCTCGGGAATTTCCGCCTCGTAGGGTCAGAGTCGTTGCATTTAGTCTTGCCAATCGTGAAATAGAACTTGAGCATTTTGTGGCTTGTCCTAAGGTTCCTTGGAGAGATGTATGACTTTGATCGTGGGTCGCCTCCGACTTGTGGAGTGTCTCCATGTGTGAGTCGCTTAGCTTAACGCGGTTAACCTTTGTGAATACTGTGACACATGATGATTGCGACTTGCAGTGGCTGTGAGCTACATGTGACATGTGACTGTGATGCAAACTTTAGTAGCTTTGTGAGCTACCTACCACTGGCAGGACATGTGACTTGTGGCACCGCGACTGGCAACAGGAAATTACCTACGACTGTGATTCTGTGACCTGTGGGCTGCTGGGCTTCTTTAATGACTTCTTGATCATCCGGCCTTTGAGCATCTGATCTTCAAGCTTTTGGTTCATAGAGTCTCACCCTCAAGTCGCTTTACCTGGTCGTCGGCTGGCTACTTGTCAGCTTTGCAACTTGTCCATAGAATGGGATTATTCGTGTTACAACAACTAGATACATAACATGTAATAATAAATACACAATATACTAATACTAACCTTAAAATGGACGAAATAGACTGTTGAAATTGGGCAAAGTTTTCGCCTCCTCTCCTCTCCTCTCCAACGATTACGAAACGAGCGAAATGGAGTAAATGGGTGAAAATTGTGTTATATATAATGGGACGAGGGCTTTAAAGAGGGGAAGTAGCCCTCGATAAATGACCTCGGGCAGGCCGTTGTAGGTGCAGCAGAGATCAGGCTTGGCGACGGGGGGAGGCGCTCGTTAAAGCCCTCGTTACACTTTTACCGAGGGGCTAACAACCCTCGTTGAATTTGCCGACGGCTTTATCGAGGGGAGTCAGCCCTCGTTGACTGGGCGACAAAAATACCGAGGGATTCAGCCCTCGTTGAATTTGCCGAGGGTTTAGCCCTCGTAAAAACCCTCGTTTAACTGATCCCTCGTTAAAAACCTCGTTAAATAACAAGGGTTTTTTTCCCTCTCTAATAACCCTCGTTAAATCAGTAGTTTTTTTGTAGTGAGTGCTAACCATTCAAATCTTATTTGTAGTCAAATGTCATACATTAAAAATAAGACATTATTTCCCATTTTCCTTATCAACCAAATAAAGGAACAGAATAATAAATATTAAAGTTTTAAAGAGAACCCGAAAAGAAAAACAAGAAAGGGCTCTCACAAACGGTACATTTAACAATAATAAACAACACCGCAATATAGATACAAAAGGGGCAAAAATACACTTATCGTTGTTTGTTGAAGCCGGAACAGAGGCGAAAGTGTACGAAATTAGAAGGACGGCACACCCAACCCTGAAAATATGTAAAATTAAAATCAATTAAACCACAAATTGATGTGTTATTTTGTAGGTGCTGGGAGGGCTACTCACGCATTTCACCTTCATTGTTGATTATTTTTAGAGAATGGACTCAAATAAAGATGTAGAACAATGATAAAATCTCAAATATCAAGAAAAAACGAATCAATAAATAGTACCAAAAGAAATTGTCATGGACTCAATGAAGTGCATTCCACCAACATGTTCCTGTACTTCATCCTGGAAGAATCAAAAAATTTGTTGAGCTGTTGCTGCAAGAAATTAATAGAAGAACCGCTATTATTAAATAATCTATAAATCAAACGTCTCAAAAAAAATCTCAAAACCACAAATTCACCAAAGCAAACGAAATTGCTTCATATAATCAAAAGGAAAGTCTATTTGATATTTCTTCATTGAGTCACTCTCTCAAAAAGAAATGCACTAATTCAAATTCAAAAAAAATTTGTTGATTGGATTCAATTTTAATTTGGATAAAATATCTATACTATAAACTCTAACTCCTAAAAACAATGAATCGAAATTGCTTCAAATCATATGGAAAACCATTCGGGCCAGGCTGAACCATGAACCACTTCAATTTTAATTTGGAGTTTGGTCTCTAAGTTAAAAAAAAACTGAAATCAAAGTTAAAAGAAAATTGAAATTGTTAAAAAAAAAAAACTGAAAAAAAAAAAGATCTCTAAAATTAGATTGCACCAAATTGATTTGAATTTGGTGCAAATGGTGCGCAGGAGAATCTGTCTTCTTCTTCGCATATAGATGTGTGTTCGTGTAAGTCCTACTAAAATCTAGTGAAAAAATCCTCCACTGTTGAGATATTTCACATTCACTTGCGTCCGGTCTGCAGCGCGCGGCGCCTTGGCCAGAAATCCCCTTAAACGTGTTCTTCATTTTGACCTGAACCTTCCATTCTTCCCATCGCGTGCACTCCTGCCTCTCTCTCCCTATTCCGCCCTCTCCTCGCGAACACACAACCACGGTGACTCGAAGAGACGCCTTTTAGGGGGTGGAGAGAATGTTTTAAAATGCCTAGAGAATTTGAAGAGCCACATACAATTTTAATAGATATATGCAATTAAAATATAAAGTAAAATAAATTAAGATTAAATAATAGGAGTTTGCAAGGTTAAAACGGTCCAACACTAAAAATATACAGGGGTAGATTTGTTATTTTCTATTTTCGAGCCAAAAAAACACTGAACGTGAGGCTCAATTAAGTACTTCTTTTTATTTTCAGGTCCAATGAAGACACTTTTTTTGTTATTTTTTATTTTCGAGCCAAAAAAATACTGAACGTGTGCAGATAAACACTGAACATGTACAGAAAAAAAATTGAACAACACTTCTCAAATACTGAACATGTTCAGAAATTTATTAAATTGTGCATATTTTTCTGCACAAAGTGCGAAAAATATATAAGAGCTTATCAACTTTCAAATTTGTTCAGAAACAAGTGTTCAGAGAAAAACTGAACAACTTTATTAAAATGTTGAACTTGTTTAGAAAAAAACTGAACAACTGAACATGTTATACAGATTTTGAAGCAACTGAACAACTAAACACTGAAAAGCTGAACAACTATACATCCTTAACAAATTTACAGATCTCAAATCCACAACATCAGCGTCTTCAACAAATTTACAAATCTCAAACTCAACGAGTTCACAAATTTACAAATCTCAAACAAATTAAACTAAAACAAAACAAATTGATTACAGATCTGGAAGCACCCCAAAAAACCAAAATGCAAAAACCCTGAACCAAAACCAAAAACCAAAACAAAATCAAGAAACTGCAATCTTACAACACAAAGATACCACAAGAAACATCATGAGAATCACACTCAACCAAAAAATTCAATAAAAAAACCTCTGGCAATTATAAACATTAATAGAAAAAAAAAACAGAGCCTCAACCAAACCAAACCTTACTAAATCTACTCAACTATTTAACCTTGTAGAACCATTGAACCTAGATAGATCAGATATGCTCAACAATCGAACCATCAAACCTTGTAAAACAATGTTAGATAAATCGGATCTATTCAATCCATCTGATTGTCGTTCTTCTACTTTGCACACCGAGTGACAGCGTGTTGCAGTCGGGAACAGCGCACGACGACAATGCGATCAGGGACGGCGCACGGCAAACACAACAATTCTACAACAAACTACTATGATGGTGGTGGTGGTGGTGGTGTAGTGGCGGCGTAAGGTAAAAAGTGGAGGTTTTGCGGTGGTGGTGTTAGAGAGAGAAATGGGTGGAGAGGAGGGGATGGTTAGGTAGAGAGTGGTGAAATTGAAATGAAAGTGGAAGATGATAGTTACCATTTTTATGATTTGACTTGTACAAGTATGGACGCCCAAAATGGAATATCGTGAAAATAAGTTTTGGACAGAGGGAGTAGTAATAATCCCCATTGAATTTCGATCAATAAGAAGAAAAACATAGGATTTATTTTGAATTTTTGCTGTTCTAAATCCCATTGAGAGAGAACGAACTCATAATCATAGGAGCATTGTATATGTATGAGTTTTAGTTCAAAGTAATTAATTCATGTGATTCGGTTTAATTTATTACTATTCTTCGACTTCCAATTTAAAGTATTTTAGGGGTTATATTTTTTTTCTGATGCAGAAGAAAGATGAAGAGTGTGATATTTTGATTTGAATGTGAAAGTGAGGAAATGTATTTAGTAATTTTTTAGTAAATTTAATGTTTATTTTTCTAATTATAAAAGGGGTATATTATTATTTTTCATTTATAATTTTTTTGTTAAAAAAAAAGTGGGTGAACTAAATAAATTTGTGGGTGTTATGAGCCGCGCCCATAAATTTATATTACAAGGGCACCAATTTTAGACTCGATTCAGGCTCTATAATATTTAGGAACGACCCTAGTGTTACTATCAAATAGTGGCACTTCGTGTTACTGTTTTGGTCATGCTTCTCCTTTAAACCATAATTGGCTCTTGGAGCTTCAAAATCGTATGGACCATTAAACATAATAAAAAGGGACAAGCTACTTTTTTGCCCTATATTTACAATTCAAATTTTTTTCTATCCTTAAAAAAATTATTTTTTCCCTTTACATGGAGGGTCGAGCATAGGTCGCGCATTGTAACACCCCATTTTTCTTTTAGAAATGACTATTTGTAAATATATACAATATAGATTTTTGTGATCTATTTGATATTTAATTGTTGTATCATAATTATAAATTATATAACACTAAAATATTTACTTCTTTATTATTTATGGTTTCTGGTCTAGCGATAAAGAAAATAAAAAAGTTGATCTAGTAGTAAATTATCTTCTTGATCCTGATTATAGTTTTATTGAGATACACCAAATAATTCTATAGTATCTATAAGAGTAATTAATTTTGAAATTGTAGGATTTCCACCTTCTTTTGAGATAAATATGGACTTTTCAAATCTACACAGTGGGGAAATTATTTGATTATGTCAGGATCTATTCTGCATGTAAATTAAATATGAATAATCATAAATCTAATCATATGATTTAAAACAACTAAATCATGCAATTTATGTAATTGTATAAACGGTAAAACAGTAAACCCCTAAACCATGCAGAACAACGGGATTACGTGTTTATCTCTGATCGGAGAAACACCGTTGATTCAACCAAAAAATATTCTCAAGTATTCCCGTAGTCCAACTTGATGATCCAAAGGAGATCTTCAAGTTTTTTAACATTCAAAGAAAAAAATAATTTGTTGTTGCTCTACACCTTATAATTTTTGAAATTATGTATATCTCTTGGAATGATGGTACTGAAAAAACCAGCCCCTTATTTATAAAGGGGTGTTCGAAAAATTTGGAATAAAATTTGAAAATGTGGAAAGATTTTATTCTCCAAAAGATAATAACAAATACATCAATATGTATCTTCTTTCTACATATCTTCTTCATATTTATCTTTTTTTTCCAACAAATTTTCTTTTTCTTCTTATCTTGAAGTTTTTGATATTTTTGCCAAGAAACTCAAGTCAAAGATTCTTGAAACTATGGGAAGATCTTATTTTCCAAGAAATCTTATCTTACTTCCATAATTTCTTTCCAATAAATCTTTTCTTATTTCTTCAAAAAATTGAAAATTCCATATATATTTATATATATATATATAGTAGACCTTATGTGAAAATTTTCACATGTGAAAATTATCCAATTTAGGCAAGCTAATTTAACAAGTGGGGATCATGACAGGAATATAAACACAAGCGTGTGAACTAAGTACCGCAAGTCTTTTTAGCTTGATGGTGGATAACTAGTGCTTTATTCTGCATGACGCGGTTCAATCCCCTATGGTGGCAAATAAATTCTTTTTTCATATTTTTTCTCTATAAATTAAAAAGCATCTCTTTTTTGGAATTGAACCTAGATAATAAAAATAATTTAAAAGTAGACTCATCAATATGACAATATTTATTAAACAACTTTCTTACTAATTTATTTATCTTTACTCAAAATTAATTTAAAAATAGACTCATCAATATTGCAATATTTATTAAATAAATTTCTCAC
Organism: Stenogyne calaminthoides; assembly: GCA_037126765.1. Taxonomy (NCBI): domain Eukaryota; kingdom Viridiplantae; phylum Streptophyta; class Magnoliopsida; order Lamiales; family Lamiaceae; genus Stenogyne; species Stenogyne calaminthoides. Next base: position 26,989,255 of record JBBCBC010000027.1, read on the forward strand.
TAATTTATTTAGCTTTATTCATATTTTTTTCTGTAAATCAAAAAAATTAATAAATCAGCTCTTCTTTAGAATTGAAACATAGTAAAAAAAATTCACCACTATGACACATTGAATATTTATTAAATATCTTTCACACTAATTTATTTGCATTTGCTCTGTAGTTAGTATTACATGTAAAAGTATAAAAGTATTACATCCAAACATAAGAAAAATAAAAAATTTAAAGTGTACTAAATGCATTGCTAAAGTATAGTAGTATTAAAATCTATAATCAACAATCACTAATGTCTTCTATTTGATTTCAAATAAGAAGCTGAAGCAGTATTACAAGCAAAATATTACAGTATTACATGAAAAAACATAACAGTAGTACTAAAAAAAAAAAGACAACTTTCAGCAGCCCAGGGTTTAAGTCTTGCAAGCTACAACCGCTATCGTGTTTTTACAGCAGACCATTGTTCGAGTCTTGCAAGCTACAATCGCTGCCTCTTTTTCTAAATAAGGCAATTTTTAAAAATTTTCACATATTAAAATTTTCAGATAAGACTTTATCATATATATATATATATAAATATATAATTTTTAAAATTATATTTCTTCAATACATATATTTTCTTGCAATAATTATTTTTTTTATTTTAATCACCTTTAATTAATGAACTTATATTGAGCTACTTGAGGGGGCATTTAGGAGAATTGGAATTGTACCTCCCAATGGGCCTAAAAATCAATATTGAGCCCCAACATTTTTTCAACCCATTAATATTAATTCATTCTACTATAGAATTAATATTGCACTATCCATCATAACCCATATTACGAAATATGACTCCCGGTTATTATTTTCCGTGTTTAAGATCCATTGTCCATTAATTAATCTAAGCTACTGAATGTTTAATTAATTAATATCTTTTATTTCCTTGGAGTAAGAGCAGCTCACCCATTATTATCATATCAGAATTTAATTCACTGTACAAGTTTGATATGTTAAATCTTGTGAGCCCACCAAAGGGACAAAATCAAACAAGACTTTCCAAGTACATGATTCTCTGTATTAAATCTTGGCGATGTGTCATGTAATTAATAGTATGTTAGTGTTAGTGTCCTAGAGACAATCCTTTGTAAGGACATAATACTTAGATAATATTCAGTATTGATTTAATATTATTATTTGTTTAATATTAAATGTATGGCGTTGCACTAATTAGAATATTATATTTGATTGTTTGCATTTATTCTTATATGTGTTCTCTTGAGTCACTGTTGTCATTGAGTGAGTGAAACTCGGATGACTTAAGCATGATTCTTAAATAGCCCCAATCGAGGATCATCAAGAAAGGGATATTGATGATGCAATAGAGATTGGTGTTCGATCTGCATCATACTCTTAGAGAGTGTAGTAAAATCTCACTTACTACGAGATACTAGGTATCTCATGATGGATGCACAAATACCTTAGAGGGTATTGGTATACACATCCGAGAAACCGTTTGATGTAGTTTCACTATATGTGTCTACGGGTGTCTCGATTAATGGGAGCGATGCGATACTCCTTTGACTTGAGGTCAATACGCACGACATGTATGGGATGATGAACTTTGACCATGACCGACGCTTGCACCCGTCTATGAGTAGATATGGCTTGGATTGGATTCATCACGAAGTGCATGTGCGTGGTAGTTGAGCCAAGAAAAGGATTCATTCCTCAAAGTGGATTTAGAGAGAATACTCATCTTCTCACCATAATTGGATCTAAGTCATTGGCCAATGCACGTCAACTTAGACTTTGTGACTAAGTGTGATACTAATGATCAATTAGTGATTTGAGATAAATTGATTGAGTTATTTGAATAGACACTTCGTCATGTTCAAGACTAATCGAGTATTCGTGAATGAAAGGAGGAAATCGCAATTTCCCACGTTTCAGTTGCAGGTAGTTGCATATTTCTCGCAACGTACCTCATATATTAAGAATGTCTGATTTATTGACTAGGGTTCAATTAAGACCGTTAGTTTGACTAATCGCTCTGTATATGAGGGCCTATTGGTCACACAACAAGTAGTTCACTTTTACGGATTATAGTTGTTTGATTAAATGTTAAATTGAATTTAATATTTAATTTATGGAGAAGTAATTAATAATAGATTAATTTGGAATTAATTATTTTTAATATTTAATTGAATTGGATTTAATTAAATAAGAATTTCCAATAATTATATTTGGAATATAATTGTAGGATTTAATGTATATGGAAATAAATCGTAGAGATTTTCATATAAGGCATTTAAATCCGTAGAGATTTATATTTAGGGAATTAAATTAAAAGGAATTAATTTAATTCAAGATTAGGGTTTTTATTTCCCTAATTGGGCTAGCTTAAGATTTAAGCTGGGTCTCCCTATATATACAAGCTCTTGGGAATTCACAAACAACGTTACTTCATATTTTCTCCATAAGATCTAGAATTTGGATTTTCCTAGCAAATCTGTCCCGGGATTCAACGTTGGCAAATCCGTGCAAGTCTGTAATTGGGGATTACGTGGATACCGTAGTAGAGAAATCTGCACTCGAGTTACTGTAAGACTTCTCGTTATGATTATTGTAATTTGTATGCAATTAATTGTTCGTTGTTGGTGAACTTTAATTTCCGCTGCGCATGTGAATATGTGTTTTACGTGTCTCTAAATTCCAACAGTGGTATCAGAGCTCAGGCTCTTATTTTAATTGCATATGTTAAAAGATTTTTTTTATTTCTTTCAATTCTGGGGCACGGTTGTATAGTACAGACCGCACCCCTCTCGTATGTGTTTTAATTTGGGGGCAGATTGATTAAATCATTTAACCCTTATTTGGGCTATTCATCTTCATCCCTACGACGCTTCGTTCGAAATTGGGATTTTCTGAAAACCGCCGCTTTGCTCTTCGTCTACGTCGAGTTCGCGCCCGGAGCAGGCCACCGCAACATCGCTCGAGCATGCGGAGTGACGCCACGGCTCGCGACGAAAGTGGGTAGCCGCGATGGGCGAAACCCAACTGGTTAGACCCGCGGCGGCACGACCTGATTTTTTTCTATTCAATTCACCTCAGCTTTGACCGCTAGTCGACGACCCATGTGTCGACGTCTTCATCTCGCTGAGCGATTCGTCGATTTCATCCCGGCTCTGCCGATTTGCGGCAGAACACCACCGCATCGTCCCTTTTGGCTCCGTCCTCTAACTCACTTAGACGCCCCGGTGTCTGTGCGTGCGATTTCGTTTGACGAAATTCGCGATGCGCGGCTGAGTACTTCGCGATTCGCTCGCTTGGCTTTCGTTTTGACCCAAATTGATCGAGCCAGGCTTCGTCCTATGCGGGATTTAACCCGGTTGCAGCGACGAGTCGCCCGCGTGCGCTGGGCAGCGACGGCGACTTGTCCGCATGCACCGCCTTGGTTGCCTGATCTGATACGTGACCTTGTTGAGCTCTTCAGTTTGTTGCACTTGTTTTGTTTGACTGTCTTGAGTGGCTGGGTAATTTTGATAACAATTATTGACTGGTTTGTTGGGATATTTTAGTTTTGATGAATTATGCTAAAATATTATCAACTGTATTAATGCAAAACACAACACATGGACTTAAAAAGAAAAAATTGAATCACTTTGCAGTAGATGATCCTTTTTTATATGCATTACATATGATCGAGATCAAATTTTTCCGTTAGATGAGTTCAGTTGGGCAGGCAAAAAAGAAGAAGAAAAACAAAGGTCGGATTGGTATCGGATGATCGGAAAAGCGAGTGATATGGTGATCGAGTTCAAAAGATCACTTTTAATGTGATCGGATCCGAGCGGATGGGATCGATCAAGATACATTTTTTAATCGGATAAAACCCTTCGATTCTAACTTATAAAATGCTATCACGATATGTTTGAAATGTGTTTAGGCCATTATCAAAAGGGAAATTGTTCAGGATATTTTAGTTTTTGAATTATGCTGAAACATTATCAAGATTGTGTTATTGATCGAAAGTCCGTGAATTCACTTTGAATCGAAACAACTTCGAGAAGAATAAATTCGGAAGAAAACAAGACTGAAGATCCGGAAACGAATAAAACTCAAGACTCAGAGAAACCTAAGACTCGGGACGAAGAATCAAGACTGATGAACTCAAGACCAGAGAAACTCAAGAGAGAACCTCAAGACTAAGTTCCTCAAGAATATAAATTAATAGATCGGTGGCGTGGACCAATGAGAGGAAAACAACCAAATGAAAAAAGTGCAGAACTTATGAATAAGATGGATTTGAATGTGATTTTCCAACTAAGAACATTCAAATCCACACTATAAATCTGGTCTTTCATCATTCTAAAGTGGTGGAGAGTGTGGAGATTGTGGCAAAAGATGCTTCTGAGCCAAGAAGACATACACTCAAGCATTCCCACCAGAAAACAAGTCCTGTAGATATACAAATATGTTCAAGAGTGTTCTTAAACCCAATCTAAGCAACCCATGATATATCCTAGCTTAGAGATTTTTCCAACCTTAAGATTGAGGCTAAACAAATGTATGCGGGAAAATCTCAACCTAGTTGAGACACCAACCAAAACCCAAACCCTATTGTTAGGTAGTTTGTGTGATTCTTGGAGTAGTAAAGAGTGAGTAAGTTGCAGAGTAGTCGACACGGTAAAAACTACAGAGAAGAAGTGAGTAAACTATCTTAGATAGTCGAAAGCTTGTGTGTGTTTGAGTAAGTAAAGGCAGAGTAGTCAGTGTTAAAAACTCAAATGTAGAAGAAGTGAGTAAGCTCATGAAGTTAGCCCGAAACCTTGAAAGCGATCCCGTGAAGGGTGATAAGTCCCGATTGAAGGAATTTCCCTAGGAGCAGGGGAGAGTGGATGTAGGAGCTTGAGTCTCCGAACCACTATACTTTGTTGTGTTTGTTATTGCTTTACGTTCTTATATTGTCATATGCATTCGATTATAAGCAAAACACAACACATGGACTTAAAAAGCAAAATTTTGGAATCACTTTGCCCTCACCCCTGTTTTATATGCATTACATGATTTTTTTCGCATTTCATGGGTTTTTCACCGGGACAAACAATTGGTATCAGAGCAGGAGTTCAAAAGATCACTTTTAATGTGATCACCTGAACTGATCTTTTTAAACAAAAACCCGTTTCTATAAAAATGCATATATCTTAATGTTTTGGCGTCATTATCAAAAATGGGGAAATTGTTGGGATATTTTAGTTTTGATGAATTATGCCAAAACATTATCAACTTGTGTTATTGAAGCTAATTTATAGATAACAAGTTGAGGGGGAACGAAAAGAACAAGTTGAGGGGGAACTCACGAAATCAGAAGTAGATGATCGAGATCAGACGAGGCTGTAGACGAGACTGATCGAGATCAAATGAGTAAGATGAGTTAGATGAGTTCCGAGTTAACTGATGAGCTGTGCAAAATCAGAAGAGAAGAAATTAAGCCAACTGATAAGAAGATCAGATGACCGTAAAGACTGATCGGAAGAATACCGAATGATATGGTGATCGGAAGAGCAAACAAAACGATCGGACTGAATTATCGGAAGAGAAGTTTGCGAAGAGGAAAGCAGATGAGATCGATCAAGATCGATGCGGATCGAGATCGAGATAAGATAAGATATGCTTAACTCGATGTAATCGACCGATGCTATCCCGATATGTTGACTGAAGATGTGTTGATCCCGAAGAGAGTTCGATCGTGCAAGAAGAAATCGAGAAGAGGATCCGAGGTCAAGGACTCGAGGGTCAAGAAGTAAAAGTGACTCGAGATAAGAAACTCAAGACTCAGAGAAACCCGAGAAGTGTCGATCTGAAGAATCAAGAACTTTGAATCAAGAAACCCGACACTCGGAAGAAACTCCGAGACTCGAAGAAACCTCGATCAAGGATCCAGAGAAACTCTCGAAGACTGAAGAAACCCGAGACTCGCACAAAGAATCAAGACTTCGGAAGGAACTCAAGACTCAAAAGTTCCTCAAGAAATAAGACCTCGGAGATTGACGAAGATCGTGAGAAAACGAAGACTCGGAAGTTCCAAGAATATAGCCGTTAGAAGACAACGTGGACCAATGAGAGGAAAAACCCGACTAAAAAAGTCTGCAGAACCATGGAATAATATGGATTTGAATGTGATTCTCTCCAACGGTAACATTCAAATCCACACTATAAATACAAGGTCTTTCATCATTCTAAAGTGGTGGAGAGTGTAGAGATTGTGGCAAAAGATGTTACAGAGCCAAGAAGACATACACTCAAGCATTCCCACCATAGAACACAAGTCTGTAGTTATACAAATATGTTCAACAGTGTTCTGAAACCTAATCTAAGCAACCCACGATATATCCTAAGCTTAGAGAGATTTTCCCAACCTTAGAATTGAGGCTAAACAAATGTACGGGAAAATCTCAACCTAGTTGAAGACACCAACCAAACCCAAACCCTATTGTTAGGTAGTTTGTGTGATTGTTGGAGTTGTAAAGAGTGAGTAAGTTGCAGAGTAGTCAGCCAGAAAACTCTAGAGAAGAAGTTAGTAAACTATCTTGGATAGTCAGAAAGCTTGTGTGTTTGAGTAAGTAAGAAGTAGTGGCCCGAGAAAACTCAAATGTAGGAGAAGTGAGTAAGCTGATTGAGAAAGCTTGTAGAAGCGATCCCGTGAAGGGTGATAAGTCCCGATTGAAGGAATTTCCCTAGGAACAGGGAGAGTGGATGTAGGAGCTTGAGTCTCCGAACCACTATACTTTGTTGTGTTCGTTATTGCTTTACGTTCTTATCTTGTCATATGCATTCGATTATAAGCAAAACACAACACATGGACTTAAAAAGCAAAAATCTGGAATCACTTTGCCCTCACCCCTGTTTTATATGCATTATATGATTTTTTCCGCATTTCATGGGTTTTTCACCGGGACAAACATGGTTTTGTGATTGAATTGGATTGAATCTGAAAACTGGTGATGAATATTGGTTACGGTTGTCCCGATTGAGACGAATTTTGGGCTGTGATGAGGGAGGGGTTGTTGGCAAATTAGATTTCAAACAAGCCCCTCCGTGCAATTTTTGAAATTGCACTTGAGCCCTTAATGAAAACTTAATTAAAACGTTCTTAAGATTAATTGGATTAATTTTAAAATTAAAATTAAAAGTTGAACTTTTTAAGTTATGATTAATTAGATTAATCATATTAATATTAATTGGATTAATTATTTTAATAATTTAAAATCGAATAAAAATTGGATTTTGAAATTCGGTTAAAAAGGAATTATTAAATCCCACTGTTTAACTGTTTATTTATTTAAATACGTTAATGCACTTTACGTCCGCATTATAATTAATTGGGTAGGCCGCGCCCAATATTTGTCGGACCGTATTAATTGTTTGGGTAGACGACACCCAAATATTTGTTAGTCCGCATATGTCATGTTTGGGTAGGCGGCGCCCGTAATTGCTCAAACGTGACTTAGATATCATGATGGATCTCGATTAAGTAATTAATACCCCGCCTTTTAAAACGTTCCTCACTAGAATATGGTTTCTCATTAAAATTGAATGATGTCTTCCATCGAAATTAAAAGTAAACCGGGGATTTCGTTCCAATGAGTATTTAAGACCAAAGTCTTTTGCTCGGATCTACATTCAACGGGACTTTTATAGGGACACGTAGTGTCGTCGCTTGATGGTTGTAAATCAACTTAACTTTGTTTGACCAGCCAAAGCAGGGAAACGAAAGTTAAGGGACATCCGATTGAACAAGGTTCAATCAACTAGGAGTTGCAGTTTTGCAATTGGTTTGGAGACCTACCAGTTCTGCTATTATAGTATTCAGCCAAAGATGGGATTATGATAGTAGGAATGTGGATCCTAGTCCATTATGATTTATATTGGATATAAATTCGAATTCTTCCGATGAGGTCATTGAATATGTGAAAATAATGGAGACAAAATAAATTTGAAAGGTCATGTTTATTTTGATTGTTGAATATTGATCATAGAAGTTATGTGTTTAATTCCCGTTTTATTTTATTTCTCTAGGATTGTTGAAATGAAAAACGTATCGCTGAGAAGCGTTTTGGAAACAAACAAATTAGTTGGGCCAAATTTTCTCGACTGGCACCGAAACGTGCATTTGGTGCTCAGGCGAGAAAAGATTGAGTACGTGTTGGACACGCCAATCCCTGCTACCCCGGAGGCTGGTACTGAAGAAGCCAAGGTGTTTGACGCCGAATCTCAGAAGAAGCATCAAGATGATGCTTCCCAGGCTCAGTGTGTTATGCTCCTCGGGATGACTCCCGAGTTGCAAAGGCAGCATGAGAGGATGCTTCCCTTCAAGATGATCAAGCATCTGAAGGATCTCTTTGATTCTGAACCTCGTTCAGATATTTATGAAGTGATGAGAGATCTGTTTAGATGCCGGATGTCTGAAGGAGGGAAGGTTTCTCCTCATGTGTTGAAGATGATAGGGCTAATCGAGAAACTTGGTCGGTTGGGCATTGAGCTCAAAACCAACGTTGCTGTTTATGCCATTCTTCAGTCACTTCCCGATTCATATTAAAGTTTCGTTGTAAACTTCAATATGAATAAGATGGAATCGACTATGCCTGAGCTGCATAACATGCTAAAGACCTTTGAATCTTCCACTGCTAAGGAAAAGCCCGTGCTCATGGTGAGTGCCTCTACTTCTTCTGTTCCGAAAGGAAAGAAGAAGCGAAGGGGCAAGGCAAAGAAAGGCTCCAAGCCAAACTTCCTTAAGCACAAAGGTGGAATTCAAAAGAAGGACAAGGTGGACAAGGATGTATGCCTCTACTGCAAGCAGAAGGGGCATTGGAAGAAGGACTGCAAGGTTTTAGCAGCTGAAAAGAAGGCACAAGGTGCCTCAGCCACTGGAACATGTATGTTTGTTGTTGAGATAAACATGTCCACAAATGATACTAACTGCTGGGTATTAGATACCGGTTGTGGCTCACACATTTGTACTAATGTGCAGGGTCTCAAGCATAACATAGCAGTTAGGCCGGGTGAAGTCGCATTACACGTCGGAAATGGAGCAAGAGTTGCTGCTGAACGTGTTGACATTTATGTTTTAAACTTACCCTCTGATTTTAGGCTTGAACTAAATAATTGTTATTTTGTTCCTTCTATTACTCGCAACATTATTTCTATTTCTATGTTAGACATTGAAGGGTTTTCCTTCCATTTTGCAAATAATAATTGTTATTTTTCGCTTAATGGTGATGTTTATGGAAATGCTCCTTTATTGAATGGTTTATATTTGTTGTATTGTGGACATGATATTCTTAATATACAAAACAAACGACTCAAACTTAGTAATAATTAATAATAGATTAATTTGGAATTAATTATTATTAATATTTAATTGAATTGGATTTAATTAAATAAGAATTTCCAATAATTATATTTGGAATATAATTGTAGGATTTAGTGTATATGAAAATAAATCGTAGAGATTTTCATATAAGGCATTTAAATCCGTAGAGATTTATATTTAGGGAATTAAATTAAAATAAATTAATTTAATTCAAGATTAGAATTTTTATTTCCCTAATTGGGCTAGCTTAAGATTTAAGCTGGGCCTCCCTATATATACAAGCTCTTGGGAATTCACAAACAACGTTACTTCATATTTTCTCCATAAGATCTAGATTTTGGATTTTCATAACAAATCTGTCTCGGGATTCAAAGCTGACAAATCCGTGCAAGTCTGTAATTGGGGATTACGTGGATACCGTAGTAGAGAAATCTGCACTCGAGTTACTGTAAGATTTCTCGTTATGATTATTGTAATCTGTATGCAATTAATTGTTCGTTGTTGGTGAACTTTAATTTCCGTTGCACATGTGATTACGTGTTTTACTTGCCTCTAAATTCCAACATAGTATTCTCCAAAATACAAAGTATTGAATTTCTTTGACTAGCTGCCCATAATAAATCAAAGCAATAATTATTAACTACATACAATCCTATTTAAGTAACAGAGATTAATAAATCAACAACCACTGAGTGTAATTCTTCCTTATTAAGTCAGTCTAGAAGAATTTCCTCACTGTAGGTCCAATTCAACACATTTTTATGTACTAGTGTAACCTATTGGTCAAGACAAACCAATCCAAGCATTACACATCAACTTTTATCAATGGATTATTCAACTCCATCTAAATTGTGAATCAATTTCTACTTACATATAAGGAACTGATAATGTGATCTTCTATGATCGTCTACACATCACGTTATCTACAATGTAAAGTAATGAATGATTATGCACTAAATATGTAACATTTGTTATATTTAAAGCAACAGTGATAAAAAAAATTATTCTCATAAATAAGTGTAAGAATCAATTTATATATATAAGTAGCATTCAAAACACATTTGTCAGTGTAACCCTAACATACACTTCCTGTGTTAATCAAGATTTGATTTTCACCCTTATATATACATTTAATAGAATTTTTTTTAATAATTATTTAATTTGAAGCCTTATATATTAAGTAAATCGATTAGCACACGTGTATCAAATAGCAAATGTGGGAATTGAATCCGGTGAAATATAATCCAAACTCTTGTAAAACCCATGGCAAATTTCTATAACTCTTTTATTTAACTAGGACTTTGCCCGTGCGATGCACGGGTATATTGTAATTATATTTTTTGTATTTTGTAAAAAATATCGTCAATTTTGTTTTTATTGCAATAACATTTTTCCTTTGCTTTATATAGGTTGATTGTTTTTTGATTTCAAATTTGTCCATCTTACATGATTTTAATTTAAAGTTTTTCATTTCTTTAGTCGGAACTTGAATTGTGATAAAATAATTTTAATTGAACTTGAAATTGAGAAAAAAAGTTAAAATTTGATCCTTGAATTAAGACTATTACGAAATGAGTACTTTTGAATACTTAATCATAAAAATCAAATTATAAATTTTAATGAATATAGGATATGCAGATTTTACTCGATCTAGTTTGACTGGCTCAATCATGAAAACTTTCATTCAGACCCTAGATTTCAGAAGCCAATTCTCTCTCTTTGAAATCCTGCCAAGACCATTCTTCTCAGTTGTTCTCTCTCTGTTTATCGTCGCTTCTCTCTCAGGTGACTGGAACAACATCGATTTAATACTTTGTATAGTTTTCTCCTTCAGTCTCTCTCGAATATAACTTAAACCGGGATTTAAAAAAAAAGATCTTTTTATTGAAATGGTCCCGTATGTATCTCATGTTTCAATTTAGTCTCGTATGTTTTCAATTTGTATCAATTTAGTCCCAAGGCGCCGGAGACCGGTCAAACTGCACTAAAACGGCGTTGTTTTAGGGGCGTGTATCACACGCCTCTAAAAAGGAAATCTTAGTTAAGGTCGAAACGACACATGTGTATTTACCCTATTAAAAAAAATGAAAAAAAAATGACACATCATTTTTATTACAAAATAAAAATAAATCAAAACTAAATTAAAATAAAACAAAAACCCAATCCACTAAAATAAAATAAAAACCTAATCGAATCCACTAAAATAAAACAAAAACCTAATCGAATTCACTAAATTAAATCAATTAAATTAAATCAAGATTTTGCACCCAAATCCCCCAAAATTGAAGAACCCTAATTAAATCGAATCGAAATCGATGACCAACCCAAATTGAAGATGAGGATTCTTGTGGAAGCCTAAGGTGTCCATTGCCATGCAATAGGGATGCCATTATCGTCACAAGTTGGAAGGAAAATGAACGTCGGGCGTCGATTTTCCAACGCCAAAAGTATCCAAAAAGTATCTCAAACCCAACATTGAGCTCGTGGGTCGATTTTTTCGTCTATTCTCGTAATCGATTATTGAGCTCGATATTATCTCATTATTGTGCTTGAATTCGAATTGTTGATTTATTGTGGTAGGAGAATATGTTGTTTTGTGCTTCAAGAATTTTTGGAATTAATCATTTTGTTGATTATTTGTGAATCTTCTATTGTGTAATCCACTAATATGTGGACTAATATGTTGAGGATTGTAATGTGTTGACAATGTGGGGTTTTAGTGAATATGATATTGTGGACTAATATGTTGATTTGCTATTTAGAGGCGGTATTGCAAATTTTTCCAAATGGATTGACACCCCACCGTGTGAGAGAGCTAGAGAAATTATTCCTTGATTGTTGAGGGAGAGATGAGCTAGAAAATGCTCAAAAGATTATTGAAAAGCTTGAGGAAGTGGTTCTTTGTTTTGGAACGTGTGAATGGGAGATTGCAAAAAAGAAAAACGAAGGTCTGAAGGTTGACAAAAAAAGTGGAGGGTTGAACATTGTGAAGTTGTGGCTAAAGATGCTAGTTGTGTTATGTCTATGTTTTGCATTGGCAAAGGTTGAGTGCTTTCTATTTGGTGAAGGTGTGCAGAAGAACAATGGAACCATGATGTTGGAGTGAGTGAAGGTGGTATGAGTAGTTATAATCCCTAGTGTAGAACTCATAATGTATGGGAAATTATAATCCTAGTACTTATTCTCTATATTTTGTGTAGATTTTAGTATCATACTTTATGCAAATGTATGAGTAAATAATTGTCAAATTTGACCAAAATTAATACAAAAAATGTTGTTGTATCCAGATGTTAGTATCGAATTGTAGTTATATTTTGCTTGCAAAAACAGTATCAAAATAGTATTGATTTACAGGGCATTTTCTGCAAAAAAACAAAGGTCAAAACAGGCATTTTTCAGAAAAAAAAAGATCAAAACAAGGCATTTTCTGCAAAAGATTGGTACCAAATCTTGACAAATTATTGAATTTGATGAAACACATAACAAGGCAAAAATCAAGACAAATTATAAGAACTCAATGCATTAACTTTCATAATGATTTCATTGATCAAGACCACATATGTTAAAAAATAACATTGTGCTCTGTTTCAACATACCAAAATAGATAGTAAGGATGATGAGTCAATACATTGTGCTCATTTAAAAAAGATGGATATAAGCATAAAAAACTAAAAGAGTTCGATGATGAGCTAAATATGACATTGTGCTCACAAAAACGCAAAAAGTTCCATACAAGCTTGATCAATTGAAATCACAAAAAGCCCAAAAAGTAAACCATGAAAACAAATTAAACTTTCTTCTTTCCTTTCTTGCCAATGTTGTCATCATTACTACCCCGACTAGACAAATCCATAAACTTCTTCCCACCTTCATAATTATCTTCTTCAAAGTAGATGAGCTCAAAGTCTGCAAAGCATCTATTGGTAAAATGGGAAATAAATAATAAATTGAACCGTTGGATGCATGGTGGAGGTTGATTGGGTGAAGGCCCTTGCATTCCCATTTGCCCCATCGTCAACTTCTCCCATTTGCAATTGTTCATGGGGTGTAGGCCCTTGCAAAGTAGGAGGTTTGGAAGGTGCATACCATTTTAGCTTGTTATCGGCTCTCTAGAAATGTTCAGAATTAAAATCATCCTCAAAGAATCGCACCACTCTCACTAAACTTTGGAGGTGCAAAATCGGGATCCTCAAATGACTATAACCCGGATCATCTTCACTACAATCAATCTATTTCACCATTGCTTTTACTTCTATATGCTCAACATATATGCGTAAATTGTAGGTCGATCTATATGCCCAACTTGTAATATCACCATCATCAATTATCAACTTAAAATTATTGTCATTCAAACCTCAAATAGAACCTTTACCCCCTCATAAACATTAGTCATCTTCAAAGATTCACCTAACTTCATACTTAGACTATCATCCTCAACCCAATCAAACAAAGAGACTCACCCCAACATTGGGGCACATTATTGAATTTTGCCCCCAAAAAATATAAGGTCAAACCGAGGTATTTGGTGTTTGGGCACGAAAAAAAAATTACAAAAAGCAAAAACACAATAAGATTTTTTAACAATAAACATGAAGTATGACTAATACGTCCAAAAAAGTATACTATATTGCAAAATATGGACCATTATTGCTTTCATCTCAAGACAATAAACTTTTCACATCTCAAAAACAGGGCCACATGATTAAATATACCCACCAACAACAAAATATGTTCCTTTACTCATCTCAAAACAGGACACAAATTAAAATACAAACCCAAGCAGAAACAAAAAACACACCCACCAACTACTACCACAAGCATTAAAATTTATGGGTTATAGCATTACACAAATAAAACAAACCCGACACCCAAATTTTTAATTAAAACGAAACATACCATAATCGGGTGTGGCCACTTCATTGCCCTTTGCGGACGCACATAACCATGGTATTTAAGTGTGGAGGACTAATATTTGGGGGGTGTGTTCTCGAACTTTATAAGTGTTAGGGTTCTTCAATTTGGGAGTGTGTTCTCGATCGATACGCCCGATGGATTAGGTTTTTTCAATTTGGGGTATATTGATTTAATTTTCTCTGCCTCTTATTTAATTAGGAAAACTTGAGCATTTCAACTTTTTTTTTGTTTTTTTTAGTGGATTCGATTAGGTTATTTTTTTATTTTAGTGGATTGGGTTTTTTGTTTTATTTTAATTTAGTTTTGATTTATTTTTATTTTGTAATAAAAATGATGTGTCATTTTTTTTTTTTTTCATTTTTCATTTTTTTTTTTTAATAGGGTAAATACAATGGATTATTCATTTCCGCAAGAAGAAATAACGTGTGAATCAAATTTGACCGGTCTCCGGCGCCTTGGGACTAAATTGGCACAAATTGAAAACATCCGAGAATGTAAATTCTATGAGAATCATAATGGAATCATTTCAATAAAGGTCCAAAGATACGGGACCAAATCGATTTAAATCCCAACTTAAACCTATTATTTGTTTTTTATACTTGTGACTATATATTTTTGAATTAGTTGTTGGTTTGAATATATATGCAATGGAACAATTTAAGAATTATAAATATTAAATGTAATATTCTTTGTTCACGTTCTATATATTTAGAAGTATAAATATGCATAACATATATATATATATATATATATATATATATATATATATATATATATATAATATGTATATGCCGATATTTAATGTATTAACTAAAATGATCTTCCATTATATGTAATAAAAATTATAATAAATTTACTTTTTAAATTACTATAACATAGTATTTGGAATACTCGTGGTATATATTTAATGCAAATATAACGACCTTAAAAAAACACAATTTTTTAACAGTTAGATTGGATTTTTTAAGAAATAAAATTATTTATTATTAAAAGATATTAAGATTGGATATTAAGATGTTGTTGGTGTACAATAATATTTTAAATGTATATGAAATTTCAATCTATTCATGCATTTCAATCATAATGACGAAATTGACCTTATTGATCTAAGCAAACGCAAAAGGCTCCAGGAAGCTATGGGGTACATTGAAAACAACACTCTCATTGCCCCCCTTGCTCAGGAAGAGAATATGGATATCGCACCAATGGGTGGAGAACAGGATCATCATTTTTTAACGGCGTGTCCCGGCGACGGGGCTCGCCGGGAGTTATGATTGTACTAAGTTGGAATTGTAGGGGTTTGGGGTCTGGCCCTACAATTCCTGCTCTATGTGACCTGGTTAGAGGGCGTCGTCCTGATGCTATTTTTTTGTTTGAAACTTTATCTTTTGGTATTAGGCTTGAGGCATTGCGGGTTCGCCTCAATTTCGAGTCTTGTTTTTCTGTTGATGTAGTTGGGCATAGCAGTGGCATTGTGGTGCTTTGGAATAATAATAAAAACATTCAGCTTTCGGTTTTGTCTTATTCTCATAACCATATTGACATGAATGTTAGTTCTCATGAGGGAATGTGGCGTTTAACTGGATATTATGGGATTCCGAATAGGGGGCGGCGTCACTTATCTTGGCAGTTACTACGCCAACTTGCTTTGCAATATTCTTGTCCATGGATGTGTATTAGGGACTTTAATGATTTGTTTACTTCCTCGGACAAGAGGGGGCGTGTGGTCCATCCACAATGGTTGTTCCGTGGATTTAGGGATGCAATAACAGATTGTCAGCTTGTTGATGTTCCACTCTCGGGATATCCGTTCACCTGGTTTCGGGCCGTGACCCGGAAAACTCGGTGGAGCAGCGTTTGGATAGATCCAAGGGAAATCCGGCTTGGCATACCAGGTTTCCTCGTGCCACTCTTTCTAATTTGGTGGCACCTATTTCGGACCATAACCCGATACTATTGGATACTTCTCCATCTTCTAGACGACAGCGTCAGTTCACTTTCTGTTTTGAAAATAGATGGCTCCATGAAAGGGATTTGTGTACAGTGGTCCATAGGAGTTGGAATGGTTTTCGGGATTTGGACTCCTTTCTCGGTTGCTGGCTACAGGGGAGACTCTCATGACATGGGGGAATAGGGTTGACTCTAAATTTAGGCTTGAGAAAAAAAAACTTGAACAACTTATTCGAAATGCACAGGGGGACTTCTGCTTGCATGGGCGAACGGTTTACAGAGAGGCTAAATGTGCGTTGGGACGTTTACTCGTTCAAGAGGAAACATTCTGGAAACAAAGGGCGAAGGTTTATTGGCTCCGTGATGGGGATATAAATTCTCGTTTTTTCCACCAGTCAGCCTCTGCAAGGCGGAAGAAGAACAAAATTTTACGCCTCCAAAATGAGGATGGGAATTGGGTCAAAGATCAGGCTGGGTTATGTGCCTTGGTGGGTGATTATTTTGGTGAATTATTCCAGGGGGTGGTTCGAGAAGAGCATCAATATCATTTCCTGGACCCGTTGGTCAGTCTCATCACTGCGACACAAAATCAAGACTTGATTCGAGACTTTTCCAAGGAGGAGTTTGATGTGGCCATTAAGCAGATGCATCCGGATTCGGCTCCAGGGCATCCACAATTGTTGGGACACTATAGGGGAGGATATTTACCGAGAAGGCTGTAGGTGATTGGAGGAGGGTACCTTTCAGCTGAGCTTAATAATACGAATGTGGTGTTGATACCCAAAGTTGACACACCACAAACGACGCGTCATTTGCAACCAATATCTTTGTGCAATGTGGTATACAAAATTGTTTCCAAGGTGCTTTGCAATCGTTTGAAAGCAATACTCCCTGGGTTGGTGGATAAGGCTCAGTCAGCTTTTGTGATGGGTCGAGCGATTCAAGATAACGTTGTCATTGCTTTCGAGGCTATTCATGCTATGAAGAATAGGCGTCGGGCCGATGTGGGGATGTGGCATTAAAAATCGATATTAGCAAGGCTTACGACAGGGTGGATTGGGTTTATCTGGAGGTCGTCTTTCGCAAATTGGGTTTCTCCGAGCTCTGGATAGGGTGGATGACAATGTGTGTTCGATCGGTCCGGTATTCTATCTTGGTTAATGATGATGTGGTGGGGCCTGTTATTCCGGGTCGGGGGCTGCGGCAAGGAGATCCTCTGTCCCCTTATTTGTTCATCCTGTGTACGGAGGGGCTGTCAATGGCTTTAAATATGGCTAACTCGAATGGAGCTTTACATGGCAACCGTATCTGTCCCCGTGCTCCGCCTATATCCCACCTTATGTTTGCAGATGACTGCATACTTTTTTGTAAAGCAAATGTGGATAAGTGCTTGCGTTTGAAAGGCATATTAGAGGACTACGAACTTGTTTCCGGCCAAGCTATTAACTTTTGTAAGTCGGGGCTGATTTTTAGCAGTAATGTTTAAGAGCCACGTTGCCAGGAAATTAGAGCCATTTGGGGGTTTATCAACCTTTGAACACGGGTCGGTACTTGGGACTTCCATCGTTGATTGGAAGAAATAAACGAGCTATATTCAATTACATAAAAGAACGTTTATGGAGGAAATTGCAGGGCTGGAGAGGTCGACAAATTTCAAAAGCCGGGAAGGAGGTACTTATTAAAGCGGCGGCACAAGCTATTCCTTCTTATTGTATGACAACTTTATTGCCAAGTTCATTGCTTGACGAGCTGCATATCATGCTAAACAAGTTCTGGTGGGAGAGTGGGGGTAGTGGGGAGTCCTCGAAGGGAGTGAAGTGGATGCGGTGGGAGAAAGTTTATGTACGAAAAGAGGCAGGGGGAAGGGGGTTCAGAGACCTGCACAGGTTTAATATTGCCATGTTAGGGAAAATGGCCTGGAGAGTAGTGAAGGATCCAAATGCTTTTGTGTGCCATCTCCTAAAGGCTAAGTATTTTCCGAACACGGGTTTTGAGGAGGCGCAGTTAGGGAGTAATCCAAGCTATACGTGGTCTAGTATCCATGCTAGTCAAGCGGTGATTCTATACGGGTGCAGATGGAAAGTGGGGACGGGTAATAATATCTGTGTCTGGGACATGCCATGGATTCATGATGATGATAGTTTCAAAGTTCACACGTCGTGTCCGGAGGGGCTGGAGAATTTGCTAGTTTCGGATTTATTGATGGATGATTCACAACAATGGAATGAGGATCTGATTAAGGGTGTTTTTATTCCGGACGATGTTGGCCGAATTCTTAACACTCCCCTTCCTCCGAGGGAAGTGAGTGATATGGTGGTTTGGCATTGGACTCGGGATGGTTGTTACTCTGTAAAATCAGGGTACCAATTGATATCGAGGCTTTGTCATGATGCGTCGCTGGAGTCCCCCGGGGATTGGAGGGCTTTATGGCGTCTGCAGGTTCCTCCAAAGGTTAAGGACTTCCTGTGGAGGGCTTGTAGGGATTGTTTACCGACCAAGCTGAATCTGTTTCGTAAGAGGGCTGTGCATTGTAAAGCTTGTGTCCATTGTGGGTACTTTGAAGAGACAAACTGACATCTTTTTTTGGAATGCCCTTACGCTAGGCGTTGCTGGTTGTCTGCGGGGTGTGATGAGTTGCTGGAATCCGCCATTGTACAGGTGGATGGTTTCAAGGACCTGGTATTCTGGGTGGTCAGTGCCGAGAAATCAGTGGTGGACAAATGGGTTATGGTTCTGTGGCAACTTTGGAAACAACGTAATGAGCTGGTATGGACTGGGAGCTGCTCGTCTTCTGCAACTATGGTGTTCAATTCGGTTACTCTTCTGCAAGAGTGGAGGATGGCGAAGACACTCAAGGCTGCCTCGCTTGTGCAGCAAACGGTGGGGGGGACGAGTGCTTGTCGAGAGTGGCACCCGCCATCATTAGTTAGCCTTAAGGTGAACGTAGATGCTGCGTTCTTTGAGGAATCGGTCAAAACTGGTATTGGGATGGTCCTAAGGGATGATATGGGGTCTTTTATTTTGGCTCGTACAATAGTGGTGAGGGGCCGATTGGACGTTGATATTGGGGAAACGATGGGGTTTTATGAAGCTTTGTCGTGGGTGTATATGTTGGGATTGGAGGATGTATGCATCGAGGGGGATTCGAAAGTTGTGGTGGATGCAATTAAATCGGTCCACGGGTCGGAGTCGGTTTTTGGAGATTTCATTTGTTATTGTAAAATTGTCTTAAATCATAATCCTAGTTTTAGTGTTTCTTTTGTTAAACGTGTTGGAATTTAGAGGCACATAAACACGAAATACATGCGTAGCGGAAATTAAAGTTCACCAACAAAGAACAGTTAATTGCATAATTAAATACGAGTAAACGTAAACAAAATTCTTACAGTAATTCGTACACGGATTCCACGTAACAGTCGTTTACTAACTCGCACAGATCTGCCAGCGTTAAATCCCCGAGATGAATTTGCTAGGAAAATTCTAACTTAGAGATTTTATGGAGAAATATAGAGAATATTCGCAAGTCGCTCTATATTTGCTTGTCGGCAATGGATTCAGGTTGAAAACTTAATTCGCGGGTCAATTTTAGGTTTTGTGTGTCGTTACCCAATTCGGATGTTGGCTAATATTTTTATTTTAATATAGAGTAAGTTCAATAACGTGATTTGTTGTAGCCTAATGGCTTGATTATTCCTGTTAAACATGAAGGTTCATTGTTCTAATCTTGTTAACCACAATATTTTCTCACTTTTTGTCTGATACACTTTTTTATTTGTAAATTTATTACATAACTGCAACCATGTGTTCTTTCTTGTGTTACTAAATAAACAAATACACATAGATACTTAATGTGTTACCATGAACAAATTAAAATTTTATTTTGTTATTTCTTTTTTCATTACGCTGCTTTTTATTTTCAATATTCATTTTTTATTTGCAAAATTATTACATAACTACAACCAAGGATTCTTTCTTGTGTTACTAAATAAATACAATTGAAATACTCATAGACACTTAATGTGTTACTATATGAACAAATTAAAATTTTCTTTCTTTTTCTTTTTTCATTATGCTGCTTTTTTATTTTCAATAATTTTTTTGTGTTATTCCATAAATAAAAATTTGATACTCACATACACTAAATTTTGTTACTACATGAACAAAACCATCATTTGTTACTACATAAAAAAAAATGTGATACTTTTAGACACGAAATGTGTTACTACTTATGACAAACAAAAGTCAATTATGTAGCTCCTTGTTGTCTTTTATTTTTTTCATAATTTTTTGTGTGTTACTGTATGAACAAAAATATAATATGCATGGACAAAAAATGTGTTACTATAGAACAAAAATCTATTTTACCGGTCTATTTATGTTGCTTTTTTATCTGCATTTTTTCCGTGTTACTATGTGAGCAAAAAGTGTGATACTGATAGACACTAAATGTGTTACTACATGAACAAAAATCTATTTTATTGTTCTTGTTTTTTTTTATATTATTACATGAAAAAAGTGTGATACTGATAGACATAAAATGTGTTACTACAAGAACAAAAGTCAATTCTGTTGCTTCTTGTTTTCTTTTATTTTTTCTATAATTTTTTGTGTGTTACTGCATGAACCAAAAGTATAATATGCATGGACAAAAAATGTGTTACTACTGAACAAAAATAAATTTTGCTGGTCTATTTATGTTGTTTTGTTTTTTTGTTTTTGTTTTTTTTTTTTTTCTGTATTTTTTTCGTGTTACTATGTGAGCAAAAAGTGTGGTACTGATAGACACCAAATGTGTTACTACATGAACAAAAGTCAATTTTATTGTTCTTGTTTTTATTTTTTTTTTTATATTATTACATGAAAAAAGTGTGATATTGATAGACACAAAATGTGTTACTACAAAAACAAAAATTGATTTTGTTGTTTTTTTTCTCTTTTATGTTGGTTTTCTTTTATTTTTCGCAAATCTTTTTATATTACTACATTAATAAAAATGTGATACGGATATACTAAAAAAATGTATTACTACAAGAACAAAGTTAAATTTACTAGTATATTTTTTCTTTTTATTGATATACATAATAATGTGCTACTAGAAGAACAAAATTGTAATATTACTGTGTTACTAGATGAAGTTAAAATTTGATAATACCTTAATTCTAGATCCAATATTCACATGCCATAATCATAATACTCAGTTGCAGAATCTCTTTTTCATAACTCAATTGTCGAACTCCAATCTCAATTTTTAGGAGCATAAAATTTAGAAAAAAAATTGATTATAGAAAATTGTTTGTTGTCTCATCGAGACCACAAATGATAAAACAATAGTGTATATTTTTTAATCAAACAAGCACACCATTTATTCACCAAAATCAACATAAATCCAGTAGTCGAAAATCAACACATACTTTCTTCACCAATAAAAAAAGCAAAGAATAAAATTAGATTATTACTTTCCTTCAGTCTTTTTCCTCTTCTTCTCCCAAACATTTCAGAATAGATACAAGAGAACCACAAAAATTGCGGCCACTTTGTATACTATGGAACGCGCCGCCACCCGATTTGTTATGAATTTTGGATTCAGGGCGAAGAGAGTTTAGGGCTGGGGGTGGGAGTGGGCGAAAGTGTTTTACGGGTTTTTACACATATATATTAGGTCGGGTTTGATTGGATAATTTTGAAATAGACCCGTGGATTGTGCCCCTGACCGGACCCAATTAGTGAACCCGCGAAAAATGATTAGTGGACCCACGAAAATTTATAAAAAAATATCATTTGAACTAAAATTGTACATATGAATAGTATGCAATATAGCATACAAGTTTTTGTCGAAAAAACACACCCAGAAAACCAAGGTTTCTACCTTTTAGAACTCAAAAGCCACTGAAAGAAAGAGAAGAGAGAGTGAGAGATTGAAAAATGAAAAATCCTTCAAACCTTTTGCAAATGCTCTTTTATGGTTGAAACTTATTTCTTTCCCACACACAGAAGATAGAAGAAACAACAAATGTTTTTGAGGAGGAGCGAGGCTAATTACTGCACCAACTTTAATTAAATGGGGCACTATCTGGATAGAAACTGTTGAAAATTGTGTTGATATGGGACCCACTTTCAAAAAAAATTTCGTTTATAATATTTGTTTTCACATGGTAGGTGATCGCGTCGATTATTATTTTCAATAATACTTTTTGTTAATAATATAAGATGATTTGTGAGTAGAAGAAATAAATTGGATTTATGGTTTAAAAATCTTATTTTTTTCACCCATCTAAATACTAATGTAATATCTATCATTAACTCTTTGTGAATTTTCCATTTTAGCCTTTTATTTAATATTTTAAATGAAAACTCTAGATTGCTTTATTGTGGTAATTACATAAAAATTTTAATTTAGAGAATTGATTTCACTTGGATGAGTTATGTTTGTGGTCATGAATCTAATGGTATAAATTTTGAATCACATCAATTTGTCTAGTAAATTTCCAAGGTCTCATATGCACCAATTGCATTTCGCCCAACCAACTGTTGTAACCTAGATTTTACGTCTAGGACAACACACAAGTAATGAATGGGATCGAACAAGTAATGAATAACAAATATAAACTATGCTCAAATTTGATTACCCAGTTCGTCTTTTGAATAAGAGTACGTCTGGGGGCGCCCAAGCCAGGAGTATTTTATTATTATTTTCTGCCTAGAACTCTAAGATTTCGTCCTCTTACAATGAATGATACATGCTGTATTTATAGACAAGAAACTAGGTTACAGATCTTCATGGACTTCCTTCGACGGGCTTGCAGAATTTCCAGCCGCCAGGGCTAGGGTTTCCTTAGTTAATCCATGATTTCCACGTCTGGATACACTTGTCTTGCTTACGCCCCACGATATCCGCGCCACTAACTGCCCATATCTTTACCATGTTTATCTCTTCACTGGTTTCTGTTCGAAGTCGCTTCCGACTTGTGGTTTCTTCAAAGTCGCTCCGCGGCCTTCATATATTTCATAGTCGCTCCGCGACCTCCTCATTCAAATGAAGTCGATGTGCGGCCTCCCGATCCCAACCGAGGTCGCTTCAACTGACTGGCTCCCGAGAGAGAGTTCCCTCACCGGGTTGGATTATTTCATGCTACAACAATTGCCCCTCAAGTCGAGGTCGCGCGCTTGCATCGGGACCTGGACTTGACTCGTTAACTCTGATCGACCTGTGACAAGTCGACCTCGGAACACGTTCCCGAGGCGCCTGGTCACCCTTGGGGAGGCAGATCATTGCCTCGGTTCCTGGAGTTGGCGTGAGATTTGATGGGTCCGTCATGATAATTCTGCAGATGGATGACATCAGGCGCCGCGAACCCCTCCAATCGGTGACCGCGGTGTTACCCACGCGCGACCTACGCGACCTCGTTTCTTCGGGAGGGGTCCAAATTCTGCCCTTATTGCACTCTGACCCCCGTTCCCTTCTATAAGAAGGGCTAGGGCTTTGCACTTGCCTCCATTTCCTTCTCCTTTTGAGCAGCCAAATTCTCCTCGGAACCCAAGCTTCAGCCTCTCCGGCGAACTTTCGAGATCCCGACAAGACTACATCCAGGTAATCCCCCTTCTTCCACATACTTTTTCCATGGCCTCCGATCATTCGATGCCCATTGCTCTTCGTCCCCTGGCTTCTTCGTCCTCAGAGGAGGACAACATAGCGATAGCCCACCTTCTGCAACACCGCGGCTCCAGTTCGGCCGCTGGCCACGAGGGCGGATCCTTATCTGTGGGTATCCGGTGTTTCCATTGACCCCAAAATGATTTGGGTAGATCCACATAACTCATCATTGATCTGACCATTTCTAAAAGAGTTTTGTTTCTTCGTTCTGCAACCCCGTTTTGTTGAGGGGTTCCGGGTGAAGTCAACTGGGATACAATCCCTTCGTCTGACAAGTAGTTCAAAAATTCATTGGTGAGCTATTCGCCTCCACGATCAGATCGTAGAGACTTGATACGTTTTTCCCTATGATTCTCTGCTTGAGTGTTAAATTCCTTGAATTTATCAAAGGTCTCAGATTTACGCTTCATAAGGTAAATGTATCCATATCTTTAGTAATCATCGATAAAAGTAACGAAATACTCATAACCTCATCTGCTTTGATTGACATTGGACCACATACGTCAGTGTGAACGATCTCTAACACTTCTTTGGCTCTATGCCCCTTGGCTCCAAATGCCCTCTTGGTCACCTTACCCTTCAAACACGATTCGCAGGTTAGAAATGGTTCAACCCAGAATGACTTCAATGAACCATCTTGAACCAACTTTTGGTTCCTTTTTAGATTAATATGACCTAGTCTTAGATGCCATAGAAGTGTTTCATTCACATCTGTTGAACGTTTTCTTTTATTACTCGAAACAGTCGATGTGTTATAGGATGCATTTCGTGAGTGGTGGGCACAGTTAATTGTGTAGAGATTATTTGACAACGTTCCATGACAGATAAACTCATTATTTAGAGCAATGGTAACAACTTTATTAAAAGTAACCGAATATCCATCAAGAAAAATTTTAGAAACCGAAATTAAATTCTTTCTAAAACTTGGAACGTAAAGAACATCTCTTAAAATTAAAACTTTGTCTTCAAAAGACAACTGCACTTCTCCCATCGCTTCAATTTGCTACTCTAGAAGATCGCATCAAAGTGTGATGAGGATCTCACTCCCGATGAAGATTTTCCGTCCGCTTGAACCCTCAGTAAAAGTGAAACAAACATGATCAGTGGATCCCGTATCCATACCAATAAATGGATACACCGCTAAACAAGTTTCAACAACTAGTGAATGAGAATTACCTTTCTTTCCATTCCTCTTGGGTTTTGAACAGGCATCTCTCCAGTGTCCCTTTTCACCGTAGTTGAAATAATTCCCCTTTGGATTCCTCTTGACACCCAACCATTTGACCGTCTTTCTTTTACTTTTCTTAGTAGTGGGGTAGCTTTGGTCCTGACTGTTCATCTTCTCATTAATCTTGGGGATTATACTGAAAAGTATGCTTTTTACTTTGTATAATCAAAACTGAATTTCCGGACTTATTTCTTGAAATAAATTGTTTATTTGTCTTTAAAATGATTGAATGTTATATATATTTTTGAGAACGTTTCAATAATTGGTCCTTTAGTTAATTTAGTGATCCCGATCGTAAGATTAAATTAGTCCTTTAACTATAACGACGCCATTCATCCCTAGATGGAAATGAACAACCATCGCGAAAGGTTGATCATTGGTTTGTTTGACCAAGAGATTAAAATGAATTCTGAGGAGGATAAATTCAAGACGAACATGGAAGAATTAGACCTCGGTGGTTCGTTGTTTCTTAACCTCGGTCCCTTAAATAGGATCACGTGGGATCAAAGAACTACTTTGACTTATTCATGAATCGGAGAGAGATTCAATCATTTTATCTTGGGCAATATTATTGGTCATGTGATTATAAGATTTAATAGAAGCTTGTGCGCACGCTTGCTTGATTTCCTTGGGAGGTTCATAAGTTTTATCATACCAAATCTTGCAAGTGGAATTTGTTTCCGATGGATAATAATGTTGAATCCTCGACCAAGGACAAAAGATATTAATTAATGGAAAGCTGGGTGGCTTGAATTAATTAATGGGCTAGATAATCCCGGAAATAATGACCGTGAGCCATATTGTTGTAATATGGGTTAAGATGGATAGTCAATATTAAGTGGGATTAATTAATATTTATGGGTTTGAATTAATGGCTCAAATTAGATATTCAAGATCCATTAGAAGGTTCAATCTTAATTCTTTGAGTAGCCCAACATATAGTCCAATAGCGAAAAAGGTGATTAAAATAAAATAAATATTGTTGCTTATATTTCCCCATTATTTTTGAAAATTATGAATAAAAGAGGGAGAAAGATTTTCTTTGAATTTTGTTATGGAATGAAGATATGTATTCTTGGAAAGATTATCTCATTAAATTCAAGAAATCTCACTTGGTTATTCATAAGAATCGAAATTTTAAAAGATTTTCTTGATTTTCTTGAAAAGATATTATGGAAGATATGTATTTCTTGAAATCAAGAATATCTCATAAATTCAAGAAGATCTAAATCTTGGAAGTTCAAATTTTAGAAAATTATACCATAAAATAGAGGAGGTGGATTTTTGTGGAATATTTTAATTTGGGAAAAAGAATATATGGGATATATTCAAGATTTCTTGGTAACAAGAAAAGTCTTTTCCCACATTGAAAAACCACCAAAATTTTTGCCCCTCCTCTCCTATAAATAAGGGGATGATTAGTTCATTCCCAAGTACAATTCCATGTCTTTGGAAATATAAAATCCACAGGGACTTGCAACAAAGTTTATTTTTTCTTTTTGTTAATTGCATATCCTCAATTTTAAGGGAATACTTGGGAAGTCCTTTTGGTTAGTAATAACCAAATGCCATTAAATACATAATTACGTGACTTTTTATTTTGTTTTGATTATTATTTGAATTAATATAGATTAATTCATGCTAGTGGGGGGTCGAATAGATGCGCCAACATAATAATAATTTACAATGCCCCATTACAATACTTATAGAATTTATTCGATAAGCAAGTTTGTCAAAATGGTATGACTTTGAGAACATGGTCCTTTATGGGTGTTTTTCTCATTCTTAGTCTTAACGCCATCATCCCTTAAAATAAAAAATATTTCTTCAAGGATTTCAAAATTAATTCAACACCTTTGAATTATCTCAAATAAAATTGTCAAGATTATTAATAGGCTTATTTTTAACGTCATTATAGAAAGATCTCTCCGCAATGGTTAAGCTTTTTGGGGGACGCTTAAGAACCCAATTGTTCTTTGCGGTGAGGATAAATTTCAATTTTTTCCATATGAAATAGTTTTCACCGGTTGGTGTTCTTTGAGTGTATATTTCCGTTTGATCAAAAATATTCGGAAATATATAACGATAGTATATAAAACAAAATTAAATAAGCATGAATCATATTAAAATCTCAAAAAAAAAATAAAGCAAACATCAAAATAGTTTAAATAAGCCAAAAATTTGGATCATTATTTAAACACATTCAAGCGGTTACAAACAAGAACGATTATAAACCTTTAATGTCCAAATTAATAGTTGGCTCCCACTTGACCCAATATAAATCGCCGAGGGACTTGGGAATATATGATATCAATTTTATACCTAAGTAATAACCATGATTAAATACATAATTATTATTTTGTTTTGAACGAGCCTCGTGGGGAGGGTCGTCGTCGCCACTAATAACAATTTACAATCATCCTATAGAATTTATTCATGTGAAAGCTATCTTTTAGCCTTCCCGTGGAGGGAATTTCTCCAAAAGAATTCACAAATAAATAAATCATGGAGGTCAAAATTAATTCAATTTTATTATCCGGAATAAAATTGACAATTAATTATTTTAAAGCATACTTAGTAATTTTCGAAAGTGAGATTTTCAAAACAATTTTTCATGCATCGCATATTCAAACAAATTAAATAAGCATGGAAAAATAAAGCAAACATCAAAACAAGAAATTAAACACATTGGGCACATATATCCAATTTTAATTGTTATAACAACCTTTCGTTATATAACAATTAATAAACAGAAAAATTTTATAAATTTATGTTGTTCCAATTACAACAATCGGATACCTTAAAAAGATCATAATTTACCAAAAATTCATAAATTTAACTTAAAACGAATTAAATTGGTTAATTTAAAATTCAAGTTCAAATATTATTTAGATACCAAGAATTGGGGAATTCATATATTCTTTTATCCGTAATAAATGAATATTTAAATCTCAAATTTTATTTTAACAATTATTTACTAAACGAATTAAGTAGATATTAATTCATTTGATATCCAACAACAATTTATGACATATAAACAAGTCTTAAAGAATACATATCTTCCATAATGAGTTTTCAAGAAAAACAAGAAAATGACAACCTTTCTGAGAATATGGAAATTTCACAAACAAACCCAAAACAATTCTTTGAGAGATTTCTTTCGCCTGTTTAACAAGATAATCTGTATTCCTAACAATTAACAAAAGACTTATAAAATTATTCCTACCATGTTCCGGTTTTGGCCACAATTCGCCGAATGCTCTCGGCCGACCCGTCTGGCGACCGCCTAGCACCTTGTGCTTTGGCTCTCGTACGTCCGGGCACTTGGTCGCCCGTCTTCAATTCTTCGCTTCCGCCTTTGTTTCCGATCCGGTTACAATTTATTTACAAAAATTAAATAAACCTAGATCTAGATTAGTCTATTACATTGAACGAATCAAACAAATCCTAATCTACTCGTGGATTTTCTCACGAGGCAAAACGAATTCGAACGAATCGAATTAAAAACCACAAGTATATGCATGCATAATTAAACATTCATCAAATACCATGACAATTGGATATATGCTAATATACCAAATAAGGATAGTACCACTATGTGCGATTTACACACAGTGAGGGTATTTTTCGCATAACCCTTATTCTGGACTGTTTTCCCCATTCAGCCGCCGCTCCACGGCAGGCGCTGCTCCTGCGCGTCCGTTTATGGCATCTCAGGACATGGTTTGCTTTGGGCCTAATTCTTTCGAGACTCACAGACCCCACGATTGGGGAATCACTCCTCCGCGATCCCTAGGCATTCGTCGCCCGACTTTCTGATTGGAAATTCGTGGAAACGTTGATTCGCGACCTCGCGTCCCTCTTCGCGACGCAGATTCAGACATCACCTGACCCTCAATCGACGATTTCAACTGTGCTACACATGGGTACTCGACCACGCCCTGTGGCGACGGCTGCTCATGCCCTTGAAGCGCTTGCTGCTTCTTTTCAGGATCGAAATTGCAGTGCACAGCAGGTCCCTGGGATTCAGGACAGTTCACACAAGCCCCAAATGCAAGCTCGCTCGATTTCAATGCCATTCCCTCAAGGTAACTTGCGTATTGATTCTGCGACACCGGCCCATCCACCGAATGCTTCATCTTCTGGTAATGTATCTGACCCCCTGCAAATTTTGGTTCAATTTCGAACTTTGGGTCTGGGAATAGGTCAAATCCTGCTGATATGCTGATTGTTGGTTTGAAATTACAATTTGCTTCTGATAATTCGGCAATGCACTTGAATTCTGGTTCAGAGTTTTCAAATTTGGGGCCTGGTACTGGTCTGCAACCTGCTGCACATTTTGATCCCTTCAACCCTGCTTCTTTGAGTACTAAACCTGGTTATAATGCGTAATTTGGGAAGAGAGGTAATGGTTCTTCAATGTTGGGGGCTTGTGATGTCCAACCTTTGCCTGGTATTGATGCATTCCCTCCCCTGGGGTCTGATTTGAACAAGGCAGAGGTACAACAGGTGGTAGGGGTTAAACAGCCTGGATTTGGTTCCTGTGCTTTCGTTGATTATTTAGCTCCGAAGAAACCGAGTCAGCCTGTTCGTAAGGGGGAGTATCTATCGGTGAACATAGATGATGAGGTTCATAGGAAGGGGGTCCGTGACTTGCAAAACTCTATCATTGGACGTATTTTATTGAAATCAGGTGCTAGGCCGATTCCAACTACAGAGCTGAAGACTCTCTTGGACAAAAACTGGAACATAATGGGAAATTGGAAACTAGTCACCTAGGGCAAGGGATACTTCAACATCCATATAGATGATCTCAGGGAACGGGTTGAAGCGCTCATGGCCCCTAGAAATTGGCACAATCAAACTTCAAAAATGAGTGCCGAAATTCAACCCTTACAAGATGATATCTCCGATTGTTAATGGTTGGGTACGCATATTTGAATTACCAATGGAGTATTTTTATGTGCCAATTATCGAACGTATTGCCTCTGCTCTTGGTCCGGTGGTAAGTATTGATGAACACACCTGAAATCGGACCATGTGTCACTATGCTAGAGTCCTCATTGAACTTGATCTTCGTAAAGATAAGGAATACAATATTATGTACGAGAGGTCTGGACACTGCTCAATTGCTTCAGTGGGCTATGAACAACACCGGCGTTTTGTGCACACTGTCAGGTTGTTGGACACTCTATGGACAACTGTCACTCTCACGGGTGTCCACATGATAAGAAGGATGACAATGCAAAGCCTCCTCCTCGGGACGGCCCGAAAAAGGATACAAGACAGAAGAATTGGGTCAGAAAGAACTCGACATTACCAAAAGAAGTATCCGAACAACATGGGAGGAAAACGATTTAATTAGGGACTTGAGCACAAGAGATGGGCGACAGGTAATCAAGGAGGCGGTGGGGAGGAGCTACCTCCCTATGATGTTATTGTTTTAGCGAATGAGAAGATTATAGGGCATGTGGACTTGCGATTATTTGCATCGTACATAACACATTTATGCCCGAGCGAGGAGAAGACAGAGATGACCGGGGATGGCAATTGCCAAAAGAAAATAACCACGGCTCGGGCCATTTCGGCCTCCCCTGAGCCTACTACTACTAACTCCTTCAAGAATCTGGTTGGGGGCACTCCAGCTTCGGACTTGGATTCTACAGCCTCTACTACCTCCACTAGATGGTCAGACATGTTAGATGAAGATACTGAGAAAGATCTGGGGGTAGAGAAGTCAGGGCAGAATATAGAGAACACGATTACACGAACACAACATAAATTATCAAAGAGTGCTAACTTCGGCCGAATAGCGCTACTTTTAGGCCTCTGGAGGCAAGCTGTCTCCGAAAGATCCCTTGGGCAAGCTGATCAAAGCAAAACTAAAAAGGGCCCGAACGGAAGATAACAAGAGAAGACAGGACTACAATACACGTTTGAAAGCAAAGAAGAAACAGGAAGCCTTAGATGCCTCCTTAGGTGGAACTACAGCTGCTCTAGAAGACTAATTTTAATTGTTATAATGTACCTTTTGGTTATATGGTTATTTTTGGGCCATAAACATTCTCTTCTTGTTCGGGTCACTTTTGGGCCCCCTTTTTTTTTCATTTTTATAAATTTGCTTATTAGTCTGACCATAACAATTGGATACCTGCAAAAAATATCTAGCAATTCTACTATCCAATTTTAAATTTAATGAAAATGAAATTTAAAATTCAGAGCCCGAAACTGAGGCTCTGATACCAGTTGTTGGGGAATTAATTGCCCGGATCTATTCAGGATGAATATTTAAGTACAAATTTAATTCTAACAATTATTACTAGCATGAATTAATCATATATTAATTCAAATAATAATCCAACAACAAATCAAATAAACAATATAAACAAGTCACAGTAAATGAACTAACCTCTTGGAATTGACAACCTTTGAGAATTTGGATACCCTTCACACTAACAAACCCAAAAGCCTTTCAAGTATTGACTCGTCCTTGTTCAAGAATGGAAGGATGTGAACAATTAACAAAAAGAAAAAATAAAAAATTACAAACCCCAAAGAGCCTTTCAAGTATTCTCTCGTCCTTGTTCAACAATCCGGTGGAAGGATGCTCGCGAACAATTAACAAAAGAAAAAATAAAAATTATGTTGCACCACCTTTGTGGATTTCTAATTATTCTAACACATGGAATTGCGATGTGGATGAAAAATTCATCCCTATTTATACTTAAGGGGTTGGACGAAAATTTTGTGGAAAATAAGATGGGAAAATATTTTTCTAGATCTCCAAGAAATCTTGAATATATCTCATATATTCTTTTCTCCATAATTAAAATATTCCACAAAATCTCACCTCCTTATTTTATGGTATTTTCGAAAAAATGAAGGAGTAGGAATCCAAGATTTGGATCTTCTTGAATTTATGACATATTCTTGTATTTAAAGAATACATATCTTCCATAATATCTTTTCAAGAAAAACAAGAAAATTTTTCCTTTCCTTATTTTATCTAAATTTTTGAAAATTCCCCAATAAATAACCAAGTGAGAGATTTCTTGAATTTAATGAGATAATCTTGTATTCCAAGAATACTTATCTTCATTCCATAACAAAATTCAAATAAAATCTTTCTCCCCTTTATATTTATTATTTTCGAAATTTATAGGAAAATTAGGCAAAAATAATTTATTTTATTTTAAACACCTTTTTCAGTTATTGGACTTTATCTTTGGGCTACTTGAGGGGCCTTTAGGAGAATTATGATTGGACTTTCCAATGGACCTTGAATTATCAATATTGAGCTACAATATTATTCAAGCTCATAAATATTAATTAATCTCACTACATAATTAATATTGCATTATCCTCTTAACCCATATTACTGTTAATATGATTCCCAATTATTATTTTCCATGTTTCAGATTATCCAGTCTATTAATTAATTTAAGCCACTGAAATAGCTTCACATTAATTAATATCTTTTTCCTTGGTTCAGGAACGACTCAACATTATTATCCATACCGGAAACTAATTCCACTTGCAATATTTAGTATGATAAAACTTCTGAGCCTCCCTAGGGGACAAATCAAGCAAGACGTACTTGCACACGATTCTCCGTATTAAATCTTAGCAATCGTCATGTAACTAATAATATTGCCCAAGATATAAAGTATTGAATCACATTGATTCTCTACATATCATAAGTCAAAGCAATAATTATTGATTCCACACAATCCTATTTAAGGGGTGGGGATTAAGAAATAACGAACCACTGAGGTCTAATTCTTCTATAATCAACACTGAAGAATTTATTCTCCTGTAGGTCCTATTCAACGCATCATAATGCACTAGTGCAATCTCTTGGTAAAGACAAACCAATCTGAGCCTTACACTTCAACCTTTCATGATGAATTGTTAATTTTCATCTGGGTTGTGAATTCTATATTTTGGTTACAAGGAACTATTAATTTAATCTTCTGTGATTTGGTATCACTAAATTAACTACAATGTAACACGTACTATTTATTGAACATGTATGCAGTAAATATATGTAATATTAAATCATATTTAAAGCATCAGTGATAAATAATTTATTTCAGCAAATAAAATAAAAATTCAGTTTAGTTATACAAAGTAAAAGCATATTTTCCAGTATAACCACGACATACGTTCCCTTTAAAATCCTGTTACTGAGGGTTAGAATATATTTCTCCTACTCCCACATTTATTTGCTTTAGGTGGTTTATAGATTTAATCATAATTTTTTGTAATTCTTTTGTCGCTAATGTTAAGTGATTGATGCTGCAACAGCTTCTACAACTGGAACTCTGGGTTCTAATTGTTTGATCGTCCAGGTTAGGAAATTATCTTTATATTTTCACTGGAAACTATTGAATTCAATTTACGTTGATTTTGTTGTATGATTTTTGCTTTTCTTTTTTAGAATTTCAAACCATTGCTCATTTTTCTTCCTTGAGGTTGTATATTTATTTGAAAGTTATGTTGGTGAGTTTAACTAACTCATAAGCCAATGATCATTCATTTGTGATACTTCAATAATCCATCTTTAATGAGATTATATTTGTGAATGAATATAGTGATTTTCTGGTTTTGATCAAGAGCTCTATTCGATATCATTTTGAATTACAATTCAGTTTTCGAAGCATCCTTGAAATCCAGCCAAGGGAATACTTTGTGGTTCAAAAAAAGGCACGCTTGGTAATCCCAAGTGAGGTCTTTTTCTTATTTCTTGATCTTATATAATTTCAATATTAGAGGTGGAGTGTCAATTCCGCAGATAGATTTTGTGTGTTATGTATTCTGATGTGGAATGATCCATTAGAAACAAATGCTGCTCTAAAATTTGTTGTTAATTCCCTTGAATTAAGTATATCATCTGCTTAAAATATTCCAACATGTTTTCTGTGAGTATTTATGTCTGGTGCTCTCTATTATTTTGCGAACATATCTATTATTCTTTCTGGGACCCATTTATGCATAAACACAAAAATATATCAACAACGGAAGTTTAAAAGTTGCCACAATCAATGAAGGAAAAAATTTAATATCTTTAATTTTGATATAGTTTTCCTTTCTTTTCAGTGTGTTTGGTTAAATGTGGGACATCTTATGCATCATTATGCATTCAACATGATTTTTTTCTTGGTCAGGTTAATGTGAATATGTCGAAAGTTATGGGCTTTACTCCGATCTATCCGTGAATTTGTCCAAGCATCGTTCAGCAGCACCGCGTTGTAGCGGATAATATCGGGAAGAAAATGGATCTTGAAATAATTCAGTAATTTCAGCGTGTGATACTTTGTCTTAAAAATAGATTTCAGCTTGGGTAGGTCGCAATAAAATTGGGGATTTCAGATGTTGGTTGTTGTGTCAATGATTCTCCATTACAGTTGGCATAGAGTTTTAGAAGCATTACAACTTTAGTGAGATGAGTGTACTATGATGATAGATATATTCTGATAGAATGATATGGATGTGATGATGCTTATGACTTTTTTTTTTTTTTTTTGGGTCGATTGATGAGCAGTGGGGCTTCTTATTATGTAATCTTTATGTTATATTTTACAGTGGACGAAAGTAGATGAGTGCAAGATTTATTTAAGAAAACATGGATTGAGAATAAGTGGCAGAAGAGAAACATTAATATAGCGAATTAAGGAGGATAACAGATAATCTTTTATTCAAGGTCAGTCTTTGAGTTTGTGTATAAAAGCTCATCTTTAAATAAATTCCTCTGTTCATGACTATGATTATATTTTCAGCATTATCAATGGTGGTGCAAAGAAATAGTATCCACCATCAAGTTTTGTGTTGCATTGTTAAGGTAATCCTATTTTATCTCCATTTTTTGCGCTTCACGAGGCTAATTTTGTGTAGTTAGCTTCCCAATTATTTTCTAATTGTCTTTCATGTTTGATCCAAACTTTGGAATCATGCAGGCAATGCTTGCATGAGAGATGTAGACATGTTTATGAATAGCTGTATAAAAAGTAAGTCTTCTGCTCATTTTGATTCTCAATTCTGAGTTCTTACAATATCTCTTTTTTGTCCCTATATATAGTCGCAATGCTATTAAATCTGTTGGTGTCATTTTTTGCCTGAAACATAAAATTGGATTTCTGGAAACTATGTTCCAGTGTAAATAATAAATGACTCAAAACAAGAATTTTGATTCCCATATTCCAGCTGGATTATCTATGTAGTATAACGAAATTTGTGAACATCATAAATTGGAAATGCATACAAATTCTATCTGGGGAAAATATGTGTAGGGGCTTTGGTATATATTAAATATTTTATTAGAATTAAATAAATTGTTTAGACATTGCCTTTAGACACGTAACTTGCATCTAATGAAAAGGAGTGCTATTTTATTAAAATTAGATTTGATTGGTAATAGCAATTCTTATTTTCTATTGTTTCTATGGGACTATAATCACGAGTATCAAAATATGCACATTTTTTGTTTGACTATTAAGAATTGTATACTGAGTTTCTATATGGTTTTATTATTTGGTTTAATTGCATCACTTGAGTGCATTCGCCATAATAAAAGAGGGGAAAAAAAGCAGAAAATTCAGTAATTTTCCTTGGTTCCTCAGTGGAAGATACCCCAAATAGTTGTGCTCCGGCCTCTCTGTCTCCCTTTGTAGAGCTGTATCATTTTGGCACTATGATATATATCTTGCTCCCAATATATACCAGGAATATTATGTTGGTCGGAACCTTGCCGATTTACTGACGAAATTGCTTCTATTACGATTTTCACTACTTGAGAAATTGCTTTTGTTTTAGTTTCAGTACTTGAAGAATTGTTCTTTAAACATTGCGTAGATGTTTTACTATTTGAAAATAATGTTAGGGGATCCATTTATATTTATCATTTTATGGATAGTAAATTAACTCAATAAAAATAAATTTTTAATGAGAATTTCCTATTACATTCTTCATCGATTAGACTACTTTTTATTTATTAATACTCACTCTCTTGACAACCCAGAAGAATTCTATCACAGGACCTCGAGGGGCCATGACTTTTGCACTTGCTCGACAATCAGCACATGATCTTCCAGATGGACATGGCCAGACTATATTCTCTGTAAGATAGTGTTTTTAATATGTTATTCTAATTTTCATACTAAACAACTCTTCAAGTGCTCCCTGGATTGCTAAAAAATTTCAGAGATCTAATACTTAGCTTATTTTTAGAAATTGAAATATAGTGCTCAATTGTGTTTTTAATTATACGGAGTACTAATGAAAATTTTAGATTTATTGAAACTAAGTTGCAACTTGGTAAATAGGAATTAGTTAAACGTGTCAATGGTTTTCAAAAAGTTACATGATTTTCTTATTGGTCATTGTGAGTCATTGCATA
The DNA here is from genome assembly GCA_037126765.1 of Stenogyne calaminthoides. Taxonomy (NCBI): domain Eukaryota; kingdom Viridiplantae; phylum Streptophyta; class Magnoliopsida; order Lamiales; family Lamiaceae; genus Stenogyne; species Stenogyne calaminthoides. The sequence continues at coordinate 27,025,743 of JBBCBC010000027.1, forward strand.
TTTGCATATGAAAGGAGTGCTCAACTGTTGTGTACTAAAATATCGGGTTAAGAATAATGTAAATGTGGCTAATTGATTCTAGTAACACAAACAAGTAATAATCGAACGAGAAGAATGTGGGAAGAACTCTTGAGAGTTCTTCCCTTAAATTTGGTATTATATAGATGATGAGAGGAAAATGAGAGCAAGATTGGGAGGGTCCAAGTCCTCTACAATGAGGGGTGTGGTCCTCTATTTATAGAGGACCAACCCTAAAAGATAAAATATTATTCTATTCATCTTGACCCTTTATCGTAGGGTTTTATTACAACCGTTGATCTAAACAGTAAAACTTTATCTATTATATATATATATATATTTTACATCAAATGCTCTTGTCATGTCTCGTAAAGTAGACGTCGGTTCCTGACTTCGCCGGATTATCTTCTCGTGCTGTGCTTGTCGGCTTTGCTCGTGGAGCGACCTCGGGGGAGGTCGCCCGCTCAGATAGTCTTTACTCTTCTCTTTCCGACCTCGCCTATGGGTCGTCCTCGAGGGAGGGAGGGAGCTCGTTAAGGTGAGGTTGGTCCTCTGTCGGGTCGGGTTGATCCGGGCCTAGGTGGGCCCTGCTGACGTGTCGGATACGGGCACATATCCAGTTTGATTTGTGCTACAACAATAGCCCCCAAGGTCGGGCTTTGACTTTGTTCGGAGCTCGATCTTGATCCATACCTTCGATGCGTCTACGGTTATCAAGTTTGCCCCCGAGCATGCTCGAATGTCATATAAGGTCTTGATGGTTCAGAATGAGCCCCCGGGTTGAGGATGTCAATTTTGTGTGTGCTCGTACTCCGAGGTGAGCCCCTTTGTACGAGAGTCTTTTTCGTTGCTTTCGTACTCATCGGTGAGCCTCTCTCTGCAGACGGTCTTTCGTACTCGAGGTGAACCTCTTTATGCGAAGTCTTTTTTTGTCTTTCGTGCTCGAGGTGAACCTCTGCATCGAGTCTTTTTTCTCGATTCTTTCGTACTCGGGGTGAGTTTTTTGGTTCTCTCTGTCTGAAGTCTTTTTTACGTCTTTCGTACTCGAGGTGAGCCTCTTTGTATGAGTCTTTTTTGTCTTTCAGACTCGAGGTGAACCTCTCTGAGGCGGAGCTTGTGAGTCTTTTTCATGTTCTTACTCCGAGGTGAACCTCTCAATCAGACGAAGTCTTTTATGTGGTTCTGCCGAGAATATTATTAATTACTCGTCGAGAGGCGGGGCTTATAATCAAGAGGTGGATGCTATATCGTCGAGTCATATTGGTTTCGTCGAGTATTTTTGGTTGCTCATCGACGGGGCTCATCGAGAGTATTTTTTGGTTGCTCGTGGAGAGGCAGGGCTCATCGAGAGTCTTTTGATTGTTTTTTCGTTGAGAGACGGGGCTCGTCGAGAGTCTTTTTTTTGGTTGCTTTCGTCGAGACGGGCTCATCGAGATATATCTTTTTGGTTGCTCATCGAGAGACGGGCTCGTCGAGAGTCTTTTTGGTCGCTTTCGTCGAGGACGGGGGCTCGTCGAGAGTCTTTTTGGTTAGATTTCGTCGATGAGACGGGCCTCATCGAGAGTCTTTTTGGTTGCTTTCGTCGAGAGACGAGCTCGTCGAGAGTCTTTTTGGTTGCTCGTCAAGAGGTCGGCAGGGCTCGTCGAGAGCGACTTTTTTTTTTGTTGCTTTCGTCAAGAGACGGAGCTCGTCGAGAGTCTTTTGGTTCTTTCATCGAGAGACGGGCTCGTCGAGAGTCTTTTTGGTTACTCATCGAGAGACGGATCATCGTCGAGAGTCTTTTTGGTTTTTCGTCGAGAGATTTTTCGAGAGTTTTTTGGTTGCTTTCGTCGAGAGACGGGCTCATCGAGAGTCTTTTTGGTTACTCGTCAAGAGAGCCGGAGCTTGTCGAGAGTCTTTTTGGTTGCTCATCGAGGCGGGGCTCATCGAGAGTCTTTTGGTTGCTTTCGTCGGAGACAGGCGGGCTCATCGAGAGTCTTTTTGGTTGCTCGTCGAGACGGGCTCATCGAGAGTCTTTTGGTTACTCATCGAGAGTTTTTTGGTTACTCATCGAGGCCGGAGCTTGTCGAGAGTCTTTTGGTTACTCATCGAGACGGGGCTTGTCGAGAGTTTTTTGGTTGCTCGTCGAGAGACGGGGCTCGTCGAGAGTCTTTTTGGTTGCTCGTCGAGAGACGGGGCTCGTCGAGAGTCTTTTTGGTTGCTCGTCGAGAGACGGGGCTCGTCGAGAGTCTTTTTGGTTGCTCGTCGAGAGACGGAGCTCATCGAGAGTCTTTTTGGTTGCTCGTCGAGAGACGGGGCTCGTCGAGAGTCTTTTTGGTTGCTCCTCGAGAGACGGGGCTCGTCGAGAGTCTTTTTGGTTACTCATCGAGAGACGGAGCTCGTCGAGAGTCTTTTTGGTTACTCATCGAGAGACGGAGCTCGTCGAGAGTCTTTTTGGTTGCTCGTCGAGAGACGGGGATTGTCGAGAGTCTTTTTGGTTGCTCGTCTAGAGATAAGGCTCATCGAGAGTCTTTTTGGTTGCTCATCGAGAGTCTTTTTGGTTACTCATCGAGAGACGGAGCTCGTCGAGAGTCTTTTTGGTTGCTCATCGAGAGATGGGGCTCGTCGATAGTCTTTTTGGTTACTCATCGAGAGACGGAGCTCGTCGAGAGTTTTTTTGGTTGCTCGTCGAGAGATAGGGCTCGTCGAGAGTCTTTTTGGTTGTAAATATTTTTGTTTGACCGTCTTACGTGTATGCAGTCTATTTTGATTTGTCATCTTAATTTTCTTTCAACTGGCCGTGTTATCGTTTTGTGACTTCTAATGTCTTAGAATTATTTGTTATTTGTGATTTGATTGTCTTTAGAATTTTTTGGCTTGGCCAACTTTGATATGACACATCGAACCGAGGTCGTCTTCTAGATGGTATGTAAATCGAGGTCAGTTTTTGATATGGCATGCGACCGAGGTCGTCTTATAGATGGTATGCGACCGAGGTCGTCTTTAGATGGTATGCGACCGAGGTCATTTTTGATATTGCATGCGACAGAGGTCATCTTATAGATGGTATGTGACCGAGGTTATCTTTGATATGGCACGCGACTGAGGTCGTCTTATAGATGGTATGCAACCGAGGTCGTCTTTGAGATGGCATGCGACCGAGGTCGTCTTATAGATGGTATCTGAATCGAAAGGTGCGTCTTTGAGATGGCATCGACGAGGTCATCTTATAGATGGTATGCGTCGACGAGGTCGTCTTTGATATAATGTGACGATCGAGGTCGTCTTATAGATGGTATAAAGCAAAAACTAGTTAGTGTCAACGTAATAGCCCTCACATGTTCTTGGCTTAGCCGACTTAGACTGGGTATGCGACATACTAGCCTTCATATGTTCTTGGCTTAGCCGACTTAGACTGGGTATGCAACATACTAGCCTTCAAATGTTCTTGGCTTAGCCGATTTAGACTGGGTATGTGACATGGTTGTCGACTTATAGATGGTATGCGACGTAATAGCCCTCACATGTTCTTGGCTTAACCGACTTATATTGGGTATGCGACATACTAGCCTTCATATGTTCTTGACTTGGCCGACTTAGACTGGGTATGCAACATGGTTGTCGACTTATAGATGGTAGTGCATGTTTTCTCTTGGCTTGTCGTCTTATTGACTTTGCGACTTAGTTGTCTTTGATTGTTTTTGTGATCGACTTCGGACATGACTTCTTCGGGAAGCAATCTCTTTGGAGATCGCATGTATTTCCCTTTGTCCTTAGATTTTTATCTTTTTATTACTATTATTCTCCAAAGTATATCATGATATGAGCATTTTTGTATTGGAGGATTTATTTTTTAGAAAAGATGATCTCCTTGGAGGTCATACACCGGTCCCCTAAGTCCTTCAATATGAAAATCGAAGTGTATGAAATTTGGGTTTGAGCGAAATGGTTATGAGACGAAAAACCTTGTTGAATCGAAAGGCCAAAGCAATGTTTGGTTATTTTATTTTGAGACCGATATTCAGGATGCTTTGAAAATTTGGGGTCATGAAAGTGGATCACGTGTTCGTGAAGAAATTTCTTTGAGAGAGAGATTGAGATTTAAGATTCTTGTAAACATTATAAAGACATGATTTAGAAAGTTTGGAAAGGTTGGAAATTAATCCGGTATCTTAATAAAGATATCTTTCGTAAATGGAGATAGACTTGAATGTCAAATCTATCGAAGGAAGATCTTTTATGGATGTTTTAATAAGATTATAATTTACTTGAGATATTCGGGGTGTCAGCAATAATTTTGGATTTTGATGCATGACATCTTGTTTTGTATTTCGATTTAGATATCTCGTTTTATGTTTTGACTTTGATATATTTCCAGGAAGTTACCGGAATATACCTGATAGGAGTGGGTAAGGATTGCTCGTAAGATCTTTGATGCAGGTGGCGAGATCATGTGGAGAGCTCTTTTGGTTCTGTTCGTGGGGATGAGTAGTTCATCGGAGTCATGTTTGGGATGAGTATGTCTTCAAGGGGAGCTCGAGAGAGAGCTCGGTAGAATACTGCTCGGGATGACCAGGTCTTCAGAGATGGATTGTTGGAGAGAGACGAATGGAATCTCCTTTCGGGATTAAATATAACCCATTCTAGATATGCAAAATTCGGGTTAAGTATCAATTAAAAAGCAAGGTCTTAAAACAAATCTTCAAGGATTTTTCGTGAGAGAGCTCGTAAAAGAATTAGAATCTTATTGTTTTCTCGGGATGAGCAAATCTTGAGATGGCTCGTTGGAGAGAGCCAAAATGGGATCTTTCGGGATGAAAAGCGAGGTTTTCAAAGGAAGCTCGTGAGAGCGAGCTCGAGAGAATATTGCTCGGAATGAGCAAATCTTGAAGATGGCTCGTTGGAGAGAGCCGAATGGGATCCCGATTTTTCGGGATGAGCCCGGTCTTCAAGGGAGCTTCGTGAGAAGAAGCTCGGTAGAAACAAAGTTTTTTGCTTTCGGGATGAGCAAATCTTTAGAGATGGCTCGTTTGAGAGAGCATGGAATGGGATCTTAATCGGGATAAAAGGTCTTCAAGGCTTCGTGAGAGAGAGATCGGTAGAATTTTTTGCTTTAAAACGGGATGAGCAAATCTTGAGATATGGCTCGTTGAGAGAGTAAGCTTTGAATGGGATCTGCTTTCCGGGATGAGCGGTCTTCAAGGAGCTTCGTGAGAGAGCTCAGAGAAGAATCTTGCTTTCGGGATGAGCAAATCTTCATAGGTGGCTCGTTGGAGAGAGTTCTTTTGAATGGGATCTGCCGGGATGAAGCGGGTCTTCAAGGGAAGGGGCTTCGTGAGAGAGTGCTCGGATGAGAATCTTTGAGAGATGGGATGAGCAAATCTTCCGGGATGGCTCGTCTTTGGAGAGCCCGCTCGATAGGATATTGCTCGGGATGAGCAAATCTTGAGAGATGGCTCGTTGGAGAGCGAGATGGGATCTGCTTTCGGGATGAAAAGGTCTTCAGGGGAGCTCGTGAGAGAGGCTTTGGTAGAATCTTGCTCGGGATGAGCAAAACTCGAGAGATGGCTCGTTGGAAGAGTTATAGAATGGATCTGCCGGGATGAGCAGGTCTTCAAGGGGAGCTTCGTGAGAGAGTGCTTCATTAGAATTTTGAATTTCGGGATGAGCAAATCTTCATAGATGGCTCGTTGGAGAGAGTTTAATGATTTTCAATGGGATCTGCCCGGATGGATGGCTCAAGATATCAAAGTAGAGGTCTTCAAAGGGGAGCTTCGTGAGAGAGAGAGCTTGGTAGAATCTTCGCCGGGATGAGAAAATCTTCAGAGGTGGCTCGTTGGAGAGAGCCGAATGGGATCCTGCCCGGGATGATCAGGTCTTCAAGGGGAGCTTGTGAGAGAGAGCTCGGTAGAATACTGCTCGGGATGAGCAAATCTTCAGAGATGGCTCGTTGGAGAGAGCCGAATGGGATCCTGTTCGGGATGAGCAGGTCTTCAAGGGGAGCTCGTGAGAGAGAACTCGGTAGAATACTGCTCGGGATGAGCAAATCATGGAATCTATGTTGCATAGGTGCGGGGGTGCGGGGGCGATAAGATACGGATACGGGGATACGGATTTTAAAAAAAAATTAGGGTGCGATACGGCAAGGAGACATCTGTTTATTTATATTTTATTATATATAACACCTATAAAATATATAAAATTTTTAAAATTAATATATCAAATGTATGTAATTCACATAAAACTTAAGCATTTTCAATAATTTAATGTAATTAAGTAACAAACATTTATTCAAATAACATCAGCTCAATACATAAGTTATACTAAGGAATTCAATAAAAAAAAAACAAGTGATATATTTTCAATTTAAATTATATTACATAATAATGTTCAATTCAAATAACACATTTAGTACTTAATAACATGACCATATAGATTTTAGTCTTGAAAAATTGCAAAAAAAAAAAAATCTTAAAAAAATAACCACTCACGCACCCTTCCCGCACCGGATACGCGTATCGAGCGTATCGAATACGTGTATCCTAATTCTTTTTTAAAAATTATTCACCAATTCGCCAAGTGGTGTATCCGGTGCGAATCCCACGTGAATCGCACCCTCACCCGCATCTTAGGAGTATCCGATATGACACCGTGGTTTTATTAGAAGAATCTGTGCATCATAGCATGGAATATTCCTCATTTCCTGTCTAGGAGATAAGTGTTATTAATGTGTATGTCTATCGTGAAATGCTATAGTATATATTTCATTGTGATCTTTTGCATTAATTTCTTCAGGATTTCTTATAATATATGTCTAGATGATGGATATGACTTCTTTAGCATTTTTTGAGTTAGGTGATTCATGCCATGCCGGCCCGGCAATTCATCTGCAAGGCTTCCTCCTCCCGGTGATCTTTGCGGGACCACCTTTAGACATGCGAGTTTTGCTAGGATAGTGAATTGTGATGAAGACAAATATGACATTCATCGTATATAAAAGTTGAGAAGATGGAGAAGGAAGAACATCATCTCAAAGTTGAGAAGACTGATAAAGCAAAAGAAAAGATGAAGATGGAACTTGAACTTAAAAATAAAGCAACGTTGAAAGACGAGTCAAAGCACAATAATGGTAAAGAAAAGCACGGGCAAAAAGGTTCCAACAAGAAAAAAGAAACACGAAGAAGAGTGATGATCGAGATATGCAGCATATGTAATGAAGAAGGAAGAAGATAAGGATGATAAAAAGAGATTGAAGTAGAAAGGTGAGGAAAATGATAAAGAGAAGAAGTAGTTTCTACATAATACTTATGAGAAATGTAGATCGAGCATAAAGAGAAGAAGTAGTTTCTAATATTGAAAATTGAAATAATATTATACTCCTATTTGTTGTCCTGCAAAAAGAGAATCAATTTTTTTTTTTTTTTTTTGCCATATATCTCAGACGTTTAATATGTCATGCGAACCACAGATAGACTAAAGTTAAAACAGTACCAGGGTTCAATATTTTTTAAGTGAATATTTACAATGCATTGCATTGCATCATTCTTTTAGTTAAAAAACTAGATTAGTGTCAAATATATTTATTGTGGCTACTATATATACAAGAAGATTTCTTTTCCTTATGGAAATCATATCATTCTAGGTCATTCTAAATTACAACTAAAAGAAAATTATATATTCTATACAAAGGAATAATAGTCGTACAAGTAAATAATCTACAAACAAATCTTATCAAATCAAATGCAGATTTTTAAGATATCTTGGACTAAGGAGTCTCAGATGCGATATATCTACGAAAAGGTGAAAGATGACATTTAATGCACTATTTCTAGTATATGTTAGGAGGTGTCTAAAGCACGTTTCAAGCCATATCACCATATGAAAATAGATATTTTGAAGGATTATCTCCCCTAACAAATAGAAATTTAAAATGGTCTAAAGCAATTTAAAACAAAGATACCGGATATCAAGCAATCTCAAAGAGAACTTAAGCATTCACTAAAGCACTCGAAACCACAAGAATTTCCAAGTGTTTTCTTCTTCGAAGAGAGTTCCTTTGTGTATTTATTCAAAGCTTAGAGAGATATCCTAATCATTTGTAATGTGCTCATTGTAACGGATATCTCACATAGTTTGAATAAAAACACGAACCCCTAGATCCTTCTGGAGTGATAGTAGTTAAGTTTGTGGGGGAGGAGATTTTTTCAAGTAAGTCGAAGAGTTTATTTTTGTCTGAAAGTAGTTGTATTAAGCACTAGGACTCAAAGAAATAATAGTTTCCTAAGAGAGGATTATTGATCAGTGCAATTGACACTCTAAACCAATAAATTCCAAAGTTAAGGAATATTCTCTAGTTAAATCAGGATAGTGGATGTAGGAGTTAGAGATTCTAAACTACTATAAATCCTTGTGTTTGGTGTATATATTGTTTTACTTTGTTTGCATATTTATTGCTCGTCTATTGCATTGTTTTCACTTAAAACCACTCAAGGTATTTCTCAAAGACTATCTGTGAGAACAAATCATATGTTAGTGCATAAATATTTGCAGACTTAACTACACCTTTATGTATTGAATGTCAAGTGTTTTTAGCATGATAAAACGAGTATAAACAACATACGACCTACTATTTCCTATATCAGACTAGTGGAGATGGTCATCCAACTGACAAGCTTTCTAATATATCAGCAGGTCTATTATCTGTGTCAAGCCTAGTCAGGTCACTTGCATTGTGAAAAATTGAGATTATTTTAGCTTTGAAACTTGACTCAAAGTACCTTTTCTCAGTATACTTGTTCTCAGGCTGCTTGTCTTCGGTCTAAGCAAAACTCACAGTTTCACTTGAAAACTAGCAAAAGTTTTTATGCACGTGTATTCCAAAACTAAGAAATGTTGAAGGTCTTCATCCCACGACAGACTAAGAAATGATGGGAAGGAGAGAGAGACACAACAATCTTAGAGGAGAGAGAGAGAGATAAAGAACTGGGAGTAGCCACACGAGCTATGTTGATGGATGTACTACTAAGATGGAGGTTGGAAAGAGATCCTAACATTTTTTCTGCAATATGCCTGGTGCAAAGACAATCTAGATCCTTAATAGACAAAGAGACATAAAGTAGTTTGGACTAGAGGTGGAAGGGATACATCAAACGGGTTCTCATTGCCTATAGTACATGGGGTTGGTGGAGGATCTTTGCAAGACGGGTGACAAGAATGTGGTACAAGAGGTGGGCAAGATACACGATGGGAAAAAGAAAAGGCAATGCCCAGGACATGGGCGTGAGCCAATGGCTTTGAAACCATGTCAAAAAACGATATTATGGAAACTCAATTTTGTTGATTAACGGTGTATAATATATATATATATATATATATATATACAAGAGGATTTTTTTCACTCATAAAAATCATATCATTATAGATCATTCTAAATTATCGTTACAAGGAATTAGTATATTCTATACAAAAGATTAATAATCAATTACAAGAAAATAATATACAAACAAATTTTATCAAATCTGATGCAGATCTTTAGGAGGATTTTCGATATCTTCGATTTAGTAAGTGCTAAGTTTGATGCATCTTTCTTCATGAATTAGTATTGTCACTCCCTCGACCTCGACATCATCCGGAAACGATGCACGACGTGTCCGTGTTGAAGTCCATCACACTTAAGGGTACAAATGTTATAAATTCCACGCCGACTGTCACAGACATTGTGGCGCAGAAACAAAATATAGTATTCTATTAATAAGATACCAGGGTTGCATATTACATTATTGCGGAAGTTATGGAATTTAATACAAAAGTATTTATTTATTAAATTTATTCTAAGGCAACATTTAGCGGCAGGACATCCCCCTAGCTGCAATTTGTGCTATTATGCTCACCTGAAAAATATTAGCATGAGCATCGTGAGACATGTGCCAAGTGAGTAATCAAATTAGACCAAGATATAATAAATAAATATTAGGTCATGAAAGGTCTTCTCATACTTCATTCATAACATTCATATGCAATTTAATGCATTCACACATAATTACTCATACATCAAATCTGGAACATCGTCCTTTAATGATGGTCGTTCAAGACGGTCTTGTCTTCTACATTTCATTTGGCGCAAAAGTTGTAGATTATACCAAGATGTAATAAGAGTACTCACGTTGCTTTTTGATATCGGATCTTGTTGATCAGAAGGTGTAGCCAACAGTCACCTTCATGCCAAGCCTAACATCCTTTAAGTTATTATCTTTTATTTCACATCTCTAAGAAATTTGTATCTTCACAATAACACATAGCAAATAGTGAATTCAATAATATTTATTGATTAAATATTTTTTTAAGTTGAAGTTGTCTTTGGATCATTTACTAATTCAAGTTGCATGCAAGGTAGTTATCAATTAAATTATACAAGTATGCAAATAAGCATATAATTTCATATAAATAAAACAAGTTGTATCACTGGATTAACAGTATAGTATCACTGAATATGAAGAAAGGTATTACTGGTTATTCAGTAAAGTATTAGAAGTTATACAGTGTAGGTCCCGAACGTGTTTCGTGAGTGGAAAGTCTAGAGGGGGAGTGAATAGACTTTCAAAATCTTTTCGTGTACAGCGTGATAATCAGACAAGTGTTGTAGAGTGCAAAGTGGAACCAGCTCCGTCTGATATCCAACCTACTGATAGCTTAGAAGCTTATCAGTTAGATATCTATCAGGCAATTAAGCTGATGTGCAGAAGCAGTTAACTCGTGTGAAAAACTCTTAGTAAAATAGACTTAAGGTTTTAACCAAATCAGCAGGCAAACGACCTAGCTGATCTGATCAGAAGACGTGTTGTCTGATCTGACCACTTCTTAAGTTTACGCATGTTGTTTGACAAAGTGCAGTGTAACTGTAAAGCAAGTAAACAACACACAATATTTTTATAGTGGTTCGGAGAACTTCTCCTACGTCCACTCTGCCCTATCAGCTGGAAGCTTACTAACAACCACCTTAGTTTCCTGTGTTAGGCAACACAATACAATCAGATGTTTACTGAGTTCTCACTCTATCCCAGAATGCAAGCTAGGACTACAAACTTACAAACTTGCTAACAAACTAACCTAACATGATCTGTTTTGGAAGATTTGATTGTGTTTTCCAACTAGGACTTATCCCTAACAAGTGTTTAGCCTAAAGTTATGAAGGATAATCTTGCTAAGATGGGTGTGTGATGAACACTTGAAGATATGTTTGAGTTTCTTGAATGTTCTAGCGGAAATGCTTGAAGGCTTGAATGCTTGAAGACTGAAATTAAAGAGCCGTTGGAGAGAATTTTAAAATTCAGTCTATTTTAGGTAGGAGGGCAGGTATGAAGTGATGTTTGTAGGGACGACCATGCCTTGAGCGTGAAAATGTGTCCTTTCTAGCCGTTTGACCCTGATACTTCATATCTTGCTTTATCAATTTAAGTACATATGTGTCGATCTCTGGTTGGTTGACAAGTACATTAAAACGACACTTATCAGATCCTTTTCTGATCATTCTTCTGGTCTGATCCTAGTATGACTTGATAATATATTCTTTATGTGTTTCTGACTTAAGCTTGACTCTGGAACAAGTCAACTGTCCTCGAACCCATCTAATCATCAAATCAGTACCCAAGTTGATCTGATTTGATCTGAGTCTTACGTAAGATTGTCTTAGTAGAAATTTTACTACTTTGTTGGTATATCAGCAACTGGTCTAGAGCTGGTCTTTAGGTCTTGATGTCTTCGGGTCTTCTGATCTTCTTTGACACTTAGACTAATATATTGAGTTCTCCCTCAATATATGACCTATTCTACTGCATCAGCTAACTAACATATTCAGCTGATTTCCTATCAGATTCATCAGTTGACTAACATATTCAACTAGTCTATTACATGTGTTTTTGGAATTTTCATCAAAACTATAAATTTCCCTACAATTTCCCCCTTTTTGATGAAACCAAAACACTTTAAAAAGGAAAAGCAAATAGAAAGACACAACACAATAAATCAGAAGACAATAAACAGTTGCCTTAAGATCAGAAAACAAACACTTTTCATTCATGATATGAGAAATTACAAGTACATGATTGTTTTGACTCTATTCTAGGTCTTCTGATCTTGCTCAGACTTGACTCGAAGATGCTTTGGAATCACGAAGATGGCGTACAACATTTTCTCTACTTCAGCCATCTTGAAGCTCTCTATGATGTTTCCTTTGACCAGACATTCATTGTAGAGAGCAACAAACCCGACTGGATCAAATTGGCCATCTAATCGAGTAGGCTGGTTCATAATCTGGTAAGGAGGAGCCTGAGAATCCATACTCATTAGTCTTGCCTCCATCATGAAGCCCTCCTTGGGGCAAAATCGTTAATCAAGGAAGAAGAAATCTCAAAAAGTATTCTTCGACTAAATTTTGAGGCAACTACAGAAAAATGAGAAGTTATATCCATAAAAAATAAATAAGAATTTAGATCATGCAAATTCAGCAAACAAAAAATATCTTGTGATTGGATGTAATATAGACACACACACAGCACAACAATCAAATCATTGATAAATTAAAAATCAATTTAGCACGTATATTTCAAAATTAGACACACATATGATGAAAAAACACACCCAGAAAAACAATGTTTCTACCTTTTACAACTTGAAAGTCACTGAAAGAAAGAGGAAAGAGACTCAAAAATGAAACATACTTCAAACCTTCTGCAAATGCTCTTTTATGGTTGAAACAACAAATGGTTTTGAGGAGGAGCGAGGCTAATTACTGCACCAACTTTAATTGAATGGGGCACTTTTTGGATAGAAACTGTAGAAAATTGTGTTGATATGGGACCCACTTTCAAAATTTTCCATTTATAATATTTGTTTACACATGGTAGGTGAGCACATCGATTATTATTTTCTATAATATTTTTTGTTAATAATATAAGATGATTTATGAGTATAATTAAATTGATTTATGGATTATAAATCTTTTTTTCACCAATCTAAATACTAATGTATTATCTTTCATTATTTTTTTGTGAATTTTCCATAAAAGAAAACTCTAGATTGTTTTATTGTGGTAATTACATAAAATTTTTAATTTAGAGAATTGATTTCACAATGATGAGTTATGTTTGAGGTCATGAATCTAATGGTATAAAATTTTGAATTATATCAATTTTTCTAGTAAATTTTAAGGTCTCGTATGCACCAATTGCACTTCGCCTAACAAACTATTTCAAGGTCTCATATACATCTATTACATTTTTATCTTCGTACTTTTTCTTATAAACTAAATGATGGAGATAATATTGTGTTGTAATTATCTATTATTTATATTTTATAGTTTAGGGTTTTATTTATGTTTTAAGTAATTATTAGTGGGTCAGACTTTTAGGGCTTACAAACCTAAAACTCTAGTTTATCGATTATAAATAGATGTCTCAAGAATATTGTAAAATAGTTTTTGATATATTATGATAATGAGATTATTTTCTCGTAAGGTTTAACATTGCCCATTGTATCATGTCTTCTGTGCTGCATCAATTGGTATCAGATACATAATAATTATGTGGGAATATCAATGATGACACTAGACTACAATACAATCATAAGGATTCTGTGGGAATATCAATGATGACACGAAACTATGATACGAAGGAGGAATTTGATTTCCTCTAGTCTCAATTGGATGTCGATGTTGATGGAATTTTCGATAGCTACTGCCAATGAGACACACTAGATTTTCCGGCAGCATTGCCGCCACCATCTCCAGTTTTGGTAGCCCTGGTTGCCGCCGCAACATAACCGCCACCGGATCTAGATCCACCCCCTGTCACACCGCCTGTTTACCCCATTTTTCAATCACCACCATCATTCCACAGTTCAACCTTCGCCATCAACACCCAACGATCCATAACCACCCACCACATGACCATCGCGACTCCACCTTCGCCGTCAAACGCATCCAACCAACCAACCATACACCGTTCAATCTTCGCACAGAAGCACACTTTGGGCACTGACGCACCGATGCCCCTCTCCATCACCTACTTTTGCTGCGGTGCCTTCACCATCTCCCAGCCAACGTCGTGCCCCGATGCAAGAAATGGTCGCGCCGTGCTGCAATATTTTGCCGCCGTTGAAGATGATGATGGCAGCGATGGCTTTCATGAGCCTGTGCCCTATGCAGCGTTGTTACGACCCTTTTATAATAATTTTGGGCCTAGTGATTATACTATTTGACTTGGTGACATTATTGATGGGCCTCAATAGATAACAAACATTCAGATTGGGCCATTTAATTTTAATAGTCCAAATGGTTTGTTCCCTGCTATTGAGAAGAGATTGGGCCTCACACAAATGAGAATAATAGATTTGGGCATGGACAATTTTTTCAAAACTTAGAGGAATTTAATTGTGGGCCTAAATTTAAAAGCTATTATTTTTTCATAGCTAATGATAACTATTTTGTCACCTCTCGGGAATCTCCACTTGCCTATAGTCTCAAGACTTTGGGTCACGTAAGTACCGCAAATGTTTTTGAAGTCAGGTTTCTTGAGAAGTTAATTAATTTTGCTTTCCCTGGAGTTGGAGATAAGCATGTTGTCGACTCTATTACACTGCTGGAGATAATATTCATGTAGATTCGAGGATGAATCTTTTTGAAGAGGGGGAGAATGATGGAGATAATATTGCATTGTAATTATCTATTATTTATATTTTATAGTTTAAGGTTTATTGGTCCTAAGAGTGATGATCAAGATATGGAGCATATGTAATGAAGAAAGAAGAAGATAAGGATGATAAAAAGAGATTGAAGTATAAAGGTGAGGAAAATGATAAAGAGAAGAAGTAGTTTCTACATAATACTTATGAGAAATGTAGATCGAGCATAAAGAGAAGAAGTAGTTTCTAATATTGAAAATTAAAATAATATTATACTCCTATTTGTTGTCCTGCAAAAAGAGAATCAATTTTTTTTTTTTTTAAATTTGCCATATATCTACAGACGTTTAATATGTCATGCGAACCACAAATAGACTACAAAAGTTAAAACAGTACCAGGGTTCAATATTTTTGAAGTGAATATTTACAACAGGCACGTGCATTGCACGGGCAAAAAACTAGTTAGTGTCAAATAACGATATTGTGGCTACTCAATATATTGATTGAGTGTGTACAATATATATACAAGAAGATTTATTTTCCTTATGGAAATCATATCATTCTAGGTCATTCTAAATTACAACTAAAAGAAAATTATATATTCTATACAAAGGAATAATAATCGTACAAGTAAATAATCTACAAACAAATCTTATCAAATCAAATGCAAATTTTTAGGATATCTTGGACTGAGGACTCTCAGATACGATATATCTGCGAAAAGGTGAAAGATGACATTTAATGCACTATTTCTAATATATGCTAGGAGGTGTCTAAAGCATGTTTCAAGCCATATCACCATATGAAAATAGATGTTTTGAAGGATTATCTCCCCTAAAAAATAGAAATTTAAAATGGTCTAAAGCAATTTAAAACAAAGATACCGGATATCAAGCAATCTCAAAGAACTCAAGCATTCACTAAAGCACTCGAAACCACAAGAATTTCCAAGTGTTTTCTTCTTCGAAGAGAGTTCCTTTGTGTATTTATGAGCTTACATACATATATTCAAAGTTTAGAGAGATATCCTAATCCTTTGTAGTGCGCTCATTGTAACGGATATCTCACATAGTTTGAAAAAAAACACGAACCCCTAGATCCTTCTGGAGTGATAGTAGTTAAGTTTGTGGGGGAAGAGATATTTGCAAGTAAGTTGAAGAGTTTATTTCAGTCTGAAAGTAGTTGTATTAAGCACTACGACTCAAAGAGATAATAGTTTCCTAAGAGAGGATTATTGATCAGTGCACATTTACACTCTAAACTAATAAATATTTATGCACTAACATGTGATTTGTTCTCACAGATAGTCTTTGAGAAATACCTTGAGTGGTTTTAAGTGAAAACAATGGAATAGACGAGCAATAAATATGCAAACAAAGTAAAACAATATAATAGTCTCATACGAGTCTCACACGTATATGGGGGGGATACATGTGTATAGTTTTTCAAAACTTTTCTTTAAAACCTTTGATCAGTGAGTGAGATATATTGAGTTTAAGCACTGAGAAGCACAAACACCCTGAGTTCAAGTCTACTGAGAAGTGAACCCTGAGTAGCTTTCAGTAGTACAAATAAGCTCAACAGATTTAGAGTGCAAGTATCCTCAATAGCTATGCACAGATAACTAACTTACTGAATGCTCAGGGGATCTGTTCAGTTTGGTATCTATCTACATTAGCTATGAGGGTGCGGAAAGTGTAGGCCCTAAGTTTATACTCGTTTTACTTACTAAAAAATTTGCTCTTTAGTTCATAAAACTGTGATCAAGGTTGTGATTCAGTTAATGCAATACGAAGTGGTTCGGTACCAATCTGTGATAAAAGCCTTTGAATGCCTTCAGTGAAAATATGCAGTATAAAATGCAGTACAGAAAGAAAGCAACACATAAGTTTATAGTGGTTCAGAGACTCAAGTTCCTATGTCCACTCTCCCTGATCAGCAGGGGAATTCATTCAACACTGGAATCCGCTTGTTTTATAGTACTAAGGTGTACTAAACAAATCAACCTCTCTAGGGTGATTTGTTCTGTAGGAACTACTTCCTGAGTCCTAGTACTCAGAACAACAACTACTACAAGCTTTCAGACTGAACACATTCAGCTTACTAACTTCAACTCTCAAACACAAACTTCTTAACTTCATAACACTTAGGGTTTTGGGGTTTGGTTTGGTTCCAACTAGGTTGAGATATCCTTTACAATAAGAACAATAACAATGATAGGATATCTCTGACTAAGCTTTGGATGTATGCAATGTTGGGGTTATACAGAAAAGTATGCTTTTACTTTGTATAACCAAACTGAATTTTCTTATTTATTTACTGAAATTATATATTAATCACTTTTGCATTAAATATGAATGAATGTTATATATATTTATTGCAAACCCATTCAATAAGTCTAGTACGTATTACATTGTAGTTAATTTGGTGACACCAGATCACAGAAGATCAAATTAACAACTCCTCGTAATTAAGTACAAATTCACAACCTAGATAGAAATGAACAAACCATCATGAAAAGTTGATATATAAGGCTCAGATTGGCTTGTCTTGACCAAGAGATTATACTAGTGCATTTGGATGCACTGAATAAGGACCTACAGGAGGATAAATTCTTCGGTACTGAATATACAAGAATTAGACCTCAGTGGTGTGTTATTTCTTAATCTCCATCCCTTAAATAGGATCGTGTGAAATTAATAACTATTGCTTTGACTTATGATAGGAAGAGAGTCATTGTGATTCGATACCTTATATCTTGGGCAATATTATTAATTACATGACGATTGCTGATATTTAATATGGAGAATCATGTGCAAGTACGTCTTGCTTGATTTGTCCCCTTGGTGGGCTCAGAATCTTTATCATACCAAATCTTGCAAGTGGAAATTCATTTTCGGTATGAATAATAATGTTGAGCTGTCTTTACTCCAAGGACAAAGATATTAATTAATATAAAGCTTGTTCAGTGGCTTAATTAATTAATGGACTAAGATAATCTTAAACATGGGAAATAATGACTAGGAGCCATATTATAGTAAAGTCGTAATGTGGGTTAAGATGGATAGTTCAATATTAATTTTATAGTGGAGTAAATTAATATTAATGGACTTGAATAATATTTGGCCCAATATTATAGCTTCATAGTCCATTGGAGGTCCAATCTTAATTCTCCTAAAGGCCCCTCAAATAGCCAAAAATAAAGTCCAATTAATGAAAGGGAGAAGAAAATATTATTGCCTATATTTCCTTGAAATTTTGGAAAATTGTAGGAAAAGAAGAAGAATGACTTTCTTGATTTTCTTGTAGATATTTTATGGAAAGAGATAAGTATTCTTGGAATACATAATTATCCCATAAATTTAAGAAGTCAAATCTTGATTCCCTTTTCCTTGTATTTTTTGAAAATTAGGGGATAAAGGGGAATAAAATTTTATGGAAAAAAATTAATTAAGGAGAAAAGAATATAGGAGATATATTCAAGATTTCTTGGAGATCAAGAAAAAGATTTTCTCCCTTATTTTTTCATTGAAAAAATCGGGCCCCTTGTCCCTATAAATAGGGGATGAATTTTTCATTCCCAACGGAAATTCCATGTGTTGGAAATATTAGAAATCCACAAAGGTGGTGACAAAATATTTTTGGTTTTCTCTCTTGTTAAAATCGTTCGTGAGAATCCTCCCACCGGATTGTGTTCGTGGACTTGGGACATATTTGGGAAGGCTTTTTGGGTTGATCCAACGTCTCAAAGGTTGTCTCTACAAAAGGTATGTAATCTCGTAACTCCTAGATTCCGCATGCTTAGGATTTACGTGGATTATGTGTACGCATGATTGTGTATTCGCTTATTAATTATTATGTTGAATTTATTTAGGATTAATTCATGTTAGATAATTAATTGATTAATTTAAATATGTATTTAAAATCATCTCGAATAGATCCGGGCACCCTTATTTTCCCAACATGCAATATACTAGGCTTAGTGAGTGGGCTCTCTTCAAAGAAGAAACACTTGGAAAATCTTTGGGGTTTGAGTGTTTCAAAGTAAACTTGAATATGCTTGAGCTCTTGAGTTGCTTGATTTCCCGTAACCTTGTTTGTGACCAAGTCCTTCAATATTTATAGGCAACTCTTGAGGACTCTTGAAAAACTATCTGTTGGAGAGATAACATCTTGAGTTTCCTCTTTTGGTATGTGTAAAACGATTATTTTAAGTCTTCAACAAGCTCTTGTATGGTTTGGGTAACATGCATTGAAATCGCCCTTACACACGATCTACAGACTGAAACATTTTAGGTTTGACCTTTTTCAGTGAGCTGTCCCTTTCAATGTCAGTGACCGTACGTTGCTGGCGTTCTCTAATTGGCTCCGAACTTAAGTTGATCAGAGACAAACAAAATGGCTCTTTATAGTCAACTGGACTGAGTGAAGGACTTTCTTAAAGGCTTCAAATGATAGACACTAAGTCTACATTCATAACATTTATTTCCAATAAATGCTCAAGACTCTTCTTCTTCTTCTTCTTCTTCTCAGCCTCAATGATAGACACTCTGGACAATTCAGTGACAGGAGCAGATTCAGATGCAGCAGCCTTTTTCTTCTTCTCAACCTCAATCATCTTCAACTTATGCCAGTCATAATCAATCGTCTAACTGCCCACATAATAGTTTCCAAAACCTTTTTCAGTAACTCCTCAACTTCAGAGTCAATTGAAGCTTGACCAATCTGAACTTGTTCTTCAAAATCAGGCATCAATTTTCTTTTCAATGGTCTCTCACGCTTCTTGACTACCTTTTTCTATACTAACTCCTTTTCAAAAAAAAGGAGGTTTTGGCTTCTGTTGAATTTCCTTATGAGGTTTAGCAATCGGAGCAGCAGGAAACAAAATTACATAAGCCTTACCAGTTTTGTTTGTTTCAACCTTTGTCTTCTCAGCAACAACTTGTTCCACCGTTTCAGGATCAGCTGTAGTATGTTCAGCTTGACCTCTTCCATTTTCAGCTTTCTCTATTTTTCTCAGCAACTCATGCAAATCATCTTTTTACTTTTGATGCTTGTTTTTTCCCCCTTTTTGACATCATACTGTTATTGTTAGTGTCCTAGAGACAATCCATTGTAAGGACATAATGCTCAGATAATATTCAATATTGATTTAATATTATTGTTTATTTAATATTAAATATATGGCGCTGCACTTATTAGAATATTAAGTTTGATTGTTTGCATTTGTTCTTATCTGTGTTCCCTTGAGTCACCGATATCATTGAGTGTGTGAGAACTCAGATGACTTAAGCATGATTCTCAAATGACCCCAATCGAGGATCATCAAGAATGGGATATTGATGATACAATAGAGATTAGTGTGCGATCTGAATCACACTATTTGAGACTATAGTAAGATCTCACTTACTGCGAGATACTAGGTATCTCATGATGGATGAACAAATACCTTAGAGGCAGGTATTGGTATACCCATCAGAGAAACCATTTGATGTAGTTCCACTATATGTGTCTACGGGTGTCTCGGTTAGTGGGAGCGATGTGATACTCCTTTGACTTGAGGTCAATACACACGACATGTATGGAGTGATGAACTTTGACCATGACCGACGCTTGCACCCTTCCATGGGTAGATATGGCTTGGATTGGGTTCATCACGAAGTGCATGTGTGTGGTAGTTGAGCCAAGAAAAGGATTCATTCCTCAAAGTGGATTTAGAGAGAATATTCATCTTCTCATCATAATTGGATCAAAGTCATTGGTCAATGCACGTCAACTTGGACTTTGTGGCCAAGTGTGACATAAGTGATCAATTAGTGATTAGAGATAAATTGATTAAGTTATTTGAATAGAAACTTCATCATGTTCAAGACTTAATCGAGTATTCGTGAATGAAAGGAGGAATCGTAATAGCCCATGTTTAAGTTACAGGTAGTTGCACATTTCCTCGCAGCGTACTTCATATATTGAGAATGTCTGATTTATTGTCTAGGGTTCAATTAAGACCATTAGTTTGACTAATCGCTTGATATATGAGGGCCTATGGGTCACGCAAGTAATGGTTGTTTATTGATTATAGTTGGTTGATTAAATGTTAAATTAGATTTAATATTTAATTTATGGAGAAGTAATTAATAATAGATTAATTTGGAATCAATTGTTATTAATGTTTAATTAAACTAAATTTAATTAAATAAGAATTCCCAATAATAATATTTGGAATATTATTGTAGGATTTAATATATATGAAAACAAATTGTAGAGATTTGTCATATATGGAATTTAAATCCGTAAAGATTTTATATGTGGAAAATAAATCTAAGAGATATATTTAAATAAAGATTAAGGATTTTATTTCCCAATCAAGTTAGCTTGAGATTTAAGCTAGACCTCTCCTATATATATAAGCTCTTGGGAATTCATAATACGTGAGTTCATATTTTCTCCATAAAATCTCTAATTTAGAATTTTCCTAGCAAATTCATCTCGAGGATTCAACGCTGGAAAATCTGTGCAAATTAGTAAACGACTGTTATGTGGATACCATAGTTGAGGAATCTGTGTACGAATTGTTGTAAGAATTCTATTTACATTTACTCGTATTTAATTATGCAATTAATTGTTCGTTGTTGGTGAACTGTTTATTTCCGTTGTGCATGTATTACGTGTTTACGTGCCTCTAAATCCCAACAGTGGAATCAGAGCTCAGACTCTTGATTAATTGCTAATTAATTGTTTGATTTGTAATATTTTTTTATAAATCAAAGCCGCACGGTCAAATTAATTGACGCACGGCTTGTTTGATGTGGGACACATCATCTAATTGTTGGGGGTGTGTGCTTGTTTGTTGATTAAATAAAACCCCCCCCTTGCTGGTTCACTTCATCTTCTTCGCCCAGTTAGGGTTTTCCGTGAAACCCGCCGCCTCCATCCGGCCCATCCTCCGTTCTTTTTACGTGTGAAGCGAGCAACCATGGGCTCGCTTGAGTCGGTGGTGGTACGCCGTGACTCGCATCGCCTGTGGGGTGCCGCGATGGAGAGGATTCCACCGGGTCAGACTCGAGGCGGCTCGACGTGATTCGATGAGATTCAGAGCGGTGTGAATCGTGATTCGCTGTCTCCGGAAGCAGCGTTGTCATTCTGATGCCTCGCTCCTGTTTCGATGCATTCGCGGCTGAGCACCGCCGCGTTGCTTCGTCTCCTCTGGTTTGAATGCGCTTCGACTCGACTCGACTCTTCTATTATCGAATGCGCTTCTTTGATTTCTAGTTTAACTTTTGACGAAGGTTTCGGCTTCTAATTTTGGGGTTATGGCATCGAGTCGCCCGCGCCCACCTAGTGGTGGCAACGACTCGAGTGAACGTGCCCTAGAACCGCCGTCTGTGTTCCTGTTTCAATATACAGATTGTTGTGTTTTGGGTCTTTGACTCCATGGTTTGCCTGTTTTGGTTGGACTAATTCGATTAACCTGGATGATCTAAAATTTTAATTAAACTATTCATATGACTAATTAGATTAATTCTGATGAACTGAGTTTGGACTGATTGTTTCGGTTGTCCCGATTGTGAGACAGTTTTTGTGCTGTGATGAGGAAGGGGTTGTTGGCAAATTGGATTTCGAACAGGCCCCACCGTGTAAATTTTTGAAATTGCACTTGAGCCCTTGATGAAAACTTAATTAAAATATTTTGAAATTAATTGGATTAATTTCAATAAGAATTAAAAGTTGGACTTTTAATCATAATTAATTGAATTAATTATTAATTTTAATAATTTAAAAATTGTATTTAAATTGAATTTTGAAATTCGGTTTAAAAGGAAATTATTAAATTCCACTCGTTTAACTATTTTAATTTAATTCCTTAAACGCCTTTACAGTCCGCATTATAACTATTTGGGTAGGCAGCGCCCAATAATTGTCGGACCGTATTAATTGTTTGGGTAGACGGCGTCCATATAAGTGTTAGTCCGTATAGAATCATGTTTGGGTAGGCGGAGCCCAATAATTGCTCAAATATGACGTAGATATGCGTGATGGATCTCGATTAAGCAATTAATACCCCACCTTTAAAACGTTCCTCACTAAAATATGATTTTCATTAAGTTGAACGATGTCTTCCATCAATATTAAAGGTAAATCGGAGATTTCATTCCAATGAGTATTTAAGGCCCAAGTCTTTTGCTCGGATCTACATCTAACGGGACCTTTATAGGGACACGTAGTGTCACCGCTTGATGGTTGTAAATCAACTTGACTTTGTTTCACCAGCCCAATTAGGGAAACGAAAGTCAAGGGGCATCCGATTGAACTAGGTTCAATCAACTAGGAATTGCAGTTTTACAATTGGTTCGGAGACCTACCAATTCTGCTATCATAGTAATCAGCCCCAGTATATATTATGATAGTAGGAATGTGGATCCTAGTCCATTATGATTTATATTAGATATAAATTTGTATTATTTCGATGAGGTCGTTGAATATGTGAAAATGATGGAGACAAAATAAATTGAAAGGCCATGTTTATTTTGATTGCTGAATATTGATCATAGGAATTATGTGTTTTAATTCCCGTTTTATTTTATTTCTCTAGAATTATTGAAATGAATAACTTATCACTGAGAAGCGTTTTGGAAACAAACAAATTGGCTGGGCCAAATTTTCTCGACCGCAATCAAACGTCGTTTGGTGCTTAGGCAAAAAAAAGACTAAATACGTGTTGGACACATAAATCCTCGCTACCCAGAGAGGTTTTGGTACTAAAGAGGTCAAGCGTTTGCCTAGATTTCGGAAAAGCATCAAGAGGATGCTTCCCAGGCTCAGTGTGTTATGCTACTCGGGATGACTCCCAAATTGCAAAGGCAGCATGAGAAAATGCTTCCCTTCGAGATGATTAAACATCTGAAGGATCTCTTTGATTCTGAATCTCCTTCCGATATTTATGAAGTCATGAAAGATCTGTTTAGATGTCGATTGTCTGAAGGAGGGAAGGTTTCTCCTCATGAGTTGAAGATGATTGGGCTAATCGAGAAACTTGGTCGTTTGGGCATTGAGCTCAAGACCAACGTTGCTGTTTAAGCCATTCTTCAGTCGCATCCCGATTCATATTCGAGTTTCGTAGTAAACTTCAATATGAATAAGACGGAATTGACTATGCCCGAGCTGCATAACATGTTAAAGACCTTTGAGTCTTCCACTGCTAAGGAAAGGCTCGAGCTCATGGTGAGTGCCTCTACTTTTTCTGCCCCGAAAGGAAAGAAGAAGCGAAGGGGCAAGGCAAAGAAAGACTCTAAGCCAAGCTTCCTTAAGCCCAAAGGTGGAATTCAAAAGAAGGAGAGGGTGGACAAGGATGTATGCACGGGCAAGGCAAAGAAAGGATCTAAACCAAGCTTCCTTAAGCCCAAAGGTGGAATTCAAAAGAAGGAGAGGGTGGACAAGGATGTATGCCTCTACTGCAAGCAGAAGGGGCATTGGAAGAAGGACTACAAGGTTCTAGCAGCTGAAAAGAAGACAGAAGGTGTCTCAGCCACTAGAACAGTATGTTTATTATTGAGATAAACATGTCCACAAATGATACTAACTGCTGAGTATTAGATACCGGTTGTGGCTCACACATTTGTACTAATGTGCAGGGTCTCAAGCATAGCAGGGCAGTTAGGCCGGGTGAAGTTGCCCTACACGTTGGGAATGGAGCAAGAGTTGCTGCTACACGTGTTGGTGTTTATGTTTTAGACTTACCCTTTGGTTTTAGACTTGAACTGAATAATTGTTATTTCGTTCCTTCTATTACTCGCAACATTATTTTTATTCCTATGTTAGACATTGAAGGGTTTTCCTTCCATTTTGTAAACAATAATTGTTATTTTTCGCTTAATGGTGGTATTTATGGAAATGCTCATTTATCGAATGGTTTATACTTGTTGCACTGTGGACATAAATACACAAAACAAACGACTCAAACTTAGTAATCATGAAAACCCAACTTACTTGTGGCATTGTAGGCTTGGTCATGCAAATGATAATAGGATTGCAAGGTTAAGAAAGTTAGACTACTTAACCCCATTCGACTTTGAGTCTTATGGAAATTGTGAATTCTGTCTCAAGGGAAAGATGGCCAACAAACCCTTCTCTGGAAAAGGGGTTCGTGCCAAAGAAGTTCTAGAATTGATCCACAGTGATGTTTGTGGATCATTCCCCACTCTAGCTAGGGGTCACTTCTCATACTTCATCACTTTTACTGACGATTTCTCAAGATATGGATATGTGTATCTTATGAAGCACAAATCCGAATCTTTTGAGAAATATAAGGAGTTCAAAGATGAAGTAGAAAAACAACTTGGTAAGAGTATCAAGACTCTTCGATCGGATCGAGGAGGTGAATACCTTAGCCATGAGTTCATGGATTACTTAAAGTTACATGGAATCCAATCACAATGGACTCCTCCCGGAACACCGCAAATGAACGGAGTGTCCGAAAGAAGAAACCAAACCTTGTTAGACATGGTAAGGTCCATGATGAGTTTTTCCTCTCTCCCAACATTCTTATGGGGATATGCGTTACAAACCTCAATTTACATTCTGAATAGGATTCCATCCAAATCGGTTGAACATACACTATATGAACTATGGTGTAGCAAGAAGCCAACTTTTTCACATATCAAAACGTGGGGTTGCCCCGCAATTGTGAAAAAGATGCTCACTGATAAGCTCGAATCCAAAGGTGAAAAGGGTTACCTTGTGGAATATCCTAAGGAAACGAGAGGATATTATTTCTATCTACCTGAGAAACAAACATAAATTATTTCTAGGCAGGCCAGGTTCCTCGAAGAAGACTATGACTTTAAGGAACAAGGTCGTAAGATGATAGAACTTGAAGAAATTCAAGAACCACAGGATAACCAAGAGACTGATATCTTGTCAAAGAAACATGACAAGGAATCAGTGGGAGCATTCAGCAGCTCTCATGGTGGAAGTTTATCACTTAGTGATCCTTCTTCAGCCAGTGGGTGCATAATTGGAGTTGCATTGCCTTAACAACAAACTCCAAATGGGTTGAATGAGAATAGCATAGTTCAAACTCCCGCCCAAGAGGCATCTGAAAGTGTTGCTCTTGAGGACTCTCCGGACATTGATGAAATCGATGCACCACAAAATTTTTACGATCAGAATGTACAACCTGCACAACCATAGCTCCGTAAGTCCACTAGGATTCGTAATCCGCCCACTAGATATTATGGTTTCCTCATAGAGGAACATGATGACATGGAGATCTCGGATAAAGACGATCCCAGAACTTACACTGAGGCAACATTAGATGTTGACTCAGAGAAGTGGCATGAAGCCATGAAATCTGAGATGAACTCGATGTACACCAATCAAGTCTAGGACTTGGTTGAGTTGCCGAAAGGGGTCAAACCCATAGGTTGCAAATGGGTCTACAAACGTAAGACTGATGCAAACGGCAAGGTACAAACCTACAAGGCTAGGTTGGTGGCAAAAGGTTATAGTCAACGCGAAGGCATTGACTATGATGAGACTTTCTCACCTGTTGCCAAGATCAAATCCATTCGAATTTTACTTGAGGTAGCAGCACATCTAGAGTATGATATTTGACAGATGGATGTCAAAACAACATTCCTGAATGGCAACATTGATAAGGAGGTGTTTATGACTCAACCGGAAGGTTTTGTATCTAAGCCAAAATCTAATCTTGTGTGCAAGCTTAAACGGTCCATTTATGGATTAAAGCAAGCTTCTAGGACTTGGAATATCCGATTTGATGAAGCTGTCAAATCTTTTGACTTCATCAAAAATTTGAAAGATCTATGCGTTTATCGTAAACGTAGTGGGAGAAATATTGATTTTCATAGTTGTGTATGTAGATGGCATACTGATTATGGAAAATAACATTCCTCTTATATAGTCGGTTAAAGATTGGCTACCAAGGATCTTCATGATGAAGGATCTTGGTGAGGCCTGCTACATCTTAGGGATCAAGATTCATAGGGATAAATCCAAGAGGATGTTGGGGTTGTCACAGTCAACCTACGTAGACAAAGGTGTTAAGCGATTTGCGATGGAGAACTCTAAGAGAGGTTCTCTATCGGCATGTCATGGGATAAAGTTGTCTAAGAAGGATTGTCCTTCTACGGAAGTTGATATCCGACGCATGAAGGATATACCATATGCATCTGCAATTGGCTCCATCATGTATGCCACGACTTGCACAAGGCCAGATGTGGTCTTCGCTGTTAGCACCACTGGTAGATACCAGCAGAATCTGGATGAACCTCACTGGATTGCTATCAAGAACATCCTTAAGTACCTTAGATGTACCAAAGATTGCTTCTTGGTCTACGGAGGACAGTCGGAGCTAGTTGCAACTGGTTATGTTGATGCAAGTTTTCAATCCGACTCTGATGATTTCAAGTCACAGTCGGGCTATGTTTTCGTTCTCAATGGTGGGGCGGTTAGTTGGAATAGTTCCAAACAAGAGACTACCATAGACTCAACAATCGAAGCTGAGTACATTGTTGCGGCAGAAGCTGCCAAAGAAGTTGTATGGATAAAACAATTCTTAAGTGAACTAGGGGTAGTTCCGAGTGCCAGCAGTCCAATAAAGTTATATTTTGACAATACTGGTGCGGTTGCGTAAGCTAAGGAACTGAGATCTAATAACAGAAACAAGCATGTACCAAGACGTTATCACTTGATAAGAAAGATAATCGTTAGAGGAGAGATAGAGTTAGAACGTGTTCCCACGGAGGATAACCTAGCTGATCCTTTCACCAAGGCTTTGAGTGTTCATGTACACACTAGACATTTTGATGGTCTAGGGGTTAGACATGTAGGTGATTGGCTCTAGTTCAAGTGGGAGATTGTTAGTGTTAGTGTCCTAGAGACAATCCATTGTAAGGACATAATGCTCAGATAATATTCAGTATTGATTTAATATTATTATTTATTTAATATTAAATATATGGCGCTGCACTTATAAGAATATTATGTTTGATTGTTTGCATTTGTTTTTATCTGTATTCCCTTAAGTCACCGCTATCATTGAGTGTGTGAGAACTCGGATGACTTAAGCATGATTCTCAAATGGCCCCAATCGATGATCATCAAGAATGGGATATTGATGATACAATGGAGATTGGTGTGCGATCTGCATCATACTCTTTGAGATTGTAGTAAGATCTCACTTACTGCGAGATACTAGGTATCTCATGATGGATGCACAAATACCTTAGAGGGTATTGGTATACCCATCCGAGAAACCGTTTGATGTAGTTCCACTATATGTGTATATGGGTGTCTCGGTTAGTGGAAGCGATGCGATACTCCTTTGACTTGAGGTCAATACACACGACATGTGTGGAGTGATGAACTTTGACCATGACCGACTCTTGCACCCTTCCATGGGTAGATATGTCTTGGATTGGGTTCATCACGAAGTGCATGTGCGTGGTAGTTGAGCCAAGAAAAAGATTCATTCCTCAAAGTGGATTTAGAGAGAATACTCATCTTCTTATCATAATTGGATCAAAGTCAT
The DNA here is from genome assembly GCA_037126765.1 of Stenogyne calaminthoides. NCBI lineage: Eukaryota > Viridiplantae > Streptophyta > Magnoliopsida > Lamiales > Lamiaceae > Stenogyne > Stenogyne calaminthoides. Next base: position 27,053,965 of record JBBCBC010000027.1, read on the forward strand.
TGGTCAATGCACGTCAACTTGGACTTTGTGGTCAAGTGTGACATAAGTGATCAATTAGTTATTAGAGATAAATTGGTTAAGGTATTTGAATATACACTTCATCATGTTCAAGACTTAATCGAGTATTCGCGAATGAAAGGAGGAAATCGTAATAGCCCATGTTTCAGTTACAGGTAGTTGCACATTTCCTCACAACGTACTTCATATATTGAGAATGTCTTATTTATTGTCTAGGGTTCAATTAAGACCGTTAGTTTGACTAATCGCTCGATATTTGAGGGCCTATGGGTCACACAATAAGTAATGGTTGTTTACTGATTATAGTTGGTTGATTAAATGTTAAATTAGATTTAATATTTAATTTATGAAGAAGTAATTAATAATAGATTAATTATTAATAATGTTTAATTAAATTGGATTTAATTAAATAAGAATTTTCAATAATAATATTTGGAATATTATTAAAGGATTTAATATATATGGAATTTAAATCCGTAGAGATTTTATATTTGGGAAATAAATCTAAGAGATTTATTTAAATAAAGATTATGGATTTTATTTCCCAATCAGATTAACTTGAGATTTAAGCTAGACCTCTCCTATATATATGAGCTCTTGGAATTCATAATACGTGAGTTCATATTTTCTCCATAAAATCTCTAAGTTAGAATTTCCTAGCAAATTCATCTCGGGGATTCAACAGCTGGCAGATTTGTGCAAATTAGTAAACGACTGTTATGTGGATACCATAGTTAGGAATCCGCGTACGAATTGCTATAAGAATTCTGTTTACGTTTACTCGTATTTAATTATGCAATTAATTGTTTGTTCTTGGTGAACTGTTTATTTCCACTGCGCATGTATAACGTGTTTACGTGCCTCTAAATTCCAACACATACATAGCCAAACTTCTAAAAGGGTACAATCCATATGAAATGGTTCTTTGTTGACAACTCTCAACTCAGAACAAGGTTGGTTTGACCATCTTCAACTCCTTCACCATACTTGTCTCCTCAGATAATGATGCAAATTGAGAAGAAAATTTCTCATGGATCAAGTCTGTCATCTTTGCCATGAATGAAACACTCATGTCCTCAACAGCTCTCTAGATCAACTCCTCATTCTTTTCAGCAAACTTCAGCTCAAGGGTCTCCAATATATCTTTATAAACACCAGAAAGTTTTGTATCTAAAGATGCAATGCTTTGACCCAAAGAAGTAGACATATGGGTTACCTTGTCTTCCAGGGCTACAACATCTGAAGCAGTGCTTAGAGTTTCCAGAATGTTGTTGTGCAAGGTGCTCGTCTCCACCCTTCCGTTCAGCTTCTCTACAATGGGGAGTAAATCATCAAACTGAACAAAGGGTGGAAGAGTGGGAACTGGCTCTTCATCAGTCTGAACTGACTGAGCTTTCATCTCTACTCTTTGTTCCCCTTGAGCTTGAGGTCCAAAATTCCTAATTGTTCCAAAGGTAGAACTGATCATCTGAAGATCAGCTTCCTTCGGCTGTTCAGCGTTCTTGGGCTCTTAAGCAGATTGGCCTTCAGCAGCAACAACTTGTCAAGCATATTCTCAGGAGCCAGCTCAGCTTGCTTTTCAGCATCGCCATCCTTTTCATCACCTCCATTTCCACTCCCAACAATTTCAGAGGTTTCGGCAGGTTTTCTTTCAACAATCTTTTTCTTCACCAACTCATCAAACTCAGTATTTTTTATCCAGAGTTTTGTTCTTCTGAAGCCAGAGAATTCTGTCATCACATCGTCATCCTCTAACCACCAAGCTTTCCTTCTGAAAGCACTAGTTATCAACATTTTAGGCAGAGACTGATTAATAATGTAAACCATTGTCTTAGTCTGAAGAACATGTCCTAACTATCAAGAAACTCCGCCAACTCCGGATAACGATCCACAGAGAGAAGAAGAACAGGGCTAACATTCTGCAAGCAAAATAAAGTGGTTTCTTTGGTGGTGTTTGCAACTTCGTTTAGAGAAGAGCCCGCCGCCATCGCCACCGGGGGAAGCAAATGTCGGCGAGCCGAAATCCGTTCACAACTTCTCAGTTTTTTTTTTCAAATTGAGTCAAACCGGCGAACCACCGGTCACCGGTTTGCACCGCTTCTCGCCATTTGGGCGGTTCATAGCCGAGTCGATTGTCGATCGGTCCAATATCTTAAAGCGAGCCGGTAAGACTATAGGGTGGCCAGTTCGACCGGTCGATCTGTTCCAATTTTTAAAACATATCATTCAACATGATATATTTTATAACATGATACCATTTGTTCTTAAAGTATAAATTTGCCAAAATTTTCATTATAATATTTTTATAGGTCCATGTAAATTAAATTTTGAGGCACGCTTGCGTAAGAATAGAGCTGTCAGAACTGGCCGGCGGGACGGGTCGGCCCACAATCCACCTTAACCCATCTTTTTGCTGATTTTGACGGGCCAACCCACAACGGGCTTGGGTTGAGTTCTCAACCCAACCCATAGAGGGTAGCGGGATAGCCCACAAGTATTTTTTATAAATTGTATTTAAAAATGTATTATTTATAATAAGTTTTAGAGTAGATATTCAGTGGAACTTGTTCATAACATTAAATTTTTACCACTACACATATAAATTAATACCATAACACTTGTAAACTGAAATCATGTTGGTCCCGAAAAATTAATTTAATTTTATGAAAAAGGGGAGGGGGAAAAATGTGGTTTTTAAAATTTTTCTTTTTCTCAAAGAACTGCTTTGCTTGTTATTAAACATTTGCATATGACAAGAACATAAAGCAATAAAGAACACAACAAAGTATAGTGGTTCGGAGACTCAAGCTCCTACGTCCACTCTCCCTAATCCGTAGGGAAATTCATTCAACTCACTCGACTAGTTTATTGTGTTAGTCAACACAGTACAACCAGATATTTATAGAGCTCTCACTCAACGGGACTTATCTCCCTCCACGGGATTTCCTACCCTCTCAAGGGATTTCTTACAGATGTTTAATGAGTTCTCACTCTCGGGACTTATCACCCTCACGGGTTCGCCTCTAAACTGGACTTATCACCCTCACGGGTTCGCCTCTTCAACTACCTCACTTAACCACTACTTCTCTCTCAAGAATGGGGTTTGGGTTTGGTGTTGTCTCAAACTAGGTTGATATTTTCCCTTACAATTGTTTAACCTCTATGCTAAGGTTGGGAAAATCTCTATAAGCTTAGGATATATCATGTGTGGCTTAGATTGAATTTAGAACACTCTTGAATATATTTTGGATATCTATATATTTGTGTTCTATGGTGGGAATGCTTGAAGATATGACTCTTGGCTTTATAACATTTTTTTCACACTTAATATGATGGAAGAGCTTGTATTTATAGTGTGGATTTGAATGTTACAGTTGGAGAAAGTCACATTCAAATCCATACTATTCTGTAATTTCTGCAGCTTTTTGGCAGACTTTTTGACCTCCTCTGATTGGTCCACGTCAAAGATTCAAAGATTCAAAGAATCAAAGACTCGAAGATTCAACACTCAAAGACTTTTCAGATTCGGCTTTTCGAGATCGGCCTTTTCAAAGACTCAGATTCGATTTAACTCAGATTCAAAGATTCGCATTTATCATTGAGACCATCGGCGTTCAACGATCTTGGACTCAGCCTTCTTCCATTCAGGCCACTTTTCCTCAGGTCAATTTTCCATTCAGGCCACTTATCTTCAGGCCCATTTTCTCAGGAGACTTCAAATCAGTTCCCCCTTAAGTCCACTTCCCCCTTAACTTGTTACCTGTAGAAATGAACTTAAATAATACAAGTTGATAATTACACAATGTTTTGGTATAAATAATCAAAACTAAAATATCCCAACAGATCATAACATTAAATACTATAGGTATTAGTTTATAAAAGTTGTGGTATTATTTTATAAGTGTAATGATATTAATTTCATAGTATGAACATGTTTCACATGTAAGTTTGTGTAAATTTTAAGCAGCATATGAACAATGTCTTGATAAATAATAAAACTAAATAAAACTTACAATAAACATAAAGATTAAGCAAACAATATTCACAAAATAGTCATAATAAATAAAACATTTTTTTGTATGTTGCATGCGTAAGTGAGAAGCAAATTATTTTTTGTATTTATGTTTCTGTATTTAATTAAATTGAACAATAATATTAAAAAAAAAAACCTAAATATTAGTGCTATGTTTAATATAGGATTGCTATCTTTTAAAAAAAAATATACATATATATAGGATTGCTTCAAATATAGTGCGATGAAATTAGAAAATTTTATAATTGTACAACTAAAGACCTAATACCTTCTTAAATGATAATGTTAATTAATAATTTTGATATAAAATTAACATGGTTGCAATGCCAAATAAGTTTTGGATAAAACCCCAATGTTGACACTAAAAAGAGCAAAGGTTTGTTATCATAAAATAAAATTAAAAACGATAATATTCAAGGAAATATCTTGAGATCCTATGTCAAAAGGAAAATGGCATCCTGAAACGATTCAAAATTTTCAAATTGGTGTCCTGAAATGATTTTACATCTCCTATTGCAATATTAGTAGCTTTTAGCTTTAGATGATAATGATTAGTTATATCATTTAAATGTATTAAAAATAATTTAACCCAAGATGAATATTAAACTGAAATAGAAGATACACTTAAAACAGAGTTGTACTTTTGGATAGTAAGAGACCCAAACGGCGATAACGATTGGAGGTTCTTCGCCGTTGATGTTGGTCGACGGAACCCAGAAAACGGGGGAGGGAGGGATGATTAACAACTGCGCCCACTCTCTCGGGTTATTTGGCCATGGCTTTCCTGTTAATGCGCTAGAAAAGGCGACTGATGCGTGTTCCTGAAAGCAAAATTAGAGCTGAAGAAAATGCATGATGGTTTCAAATCAGTTTACACTTGAGACGTCGATCTTTCAAGCATCAAAGTATCGGAGGAAGGATCATAAAGGTCACACTCCTTGGGGGGCTCACTTTTACTCCTTCCATTGATCGGCTCGCTTTCCATGGGAGTTTTAGGAACTTCATATAGCGTCACGTTCTGTACGACCGTGTCCTCTGCTTCTTCTGTTACGAGGGGCTCAAGAATCTCGATGACTTGAGTCATGAGGGGCCTGCCTTTTGGGTTTTGGCTGAGACATTGATATGTCAAGTTGGCCACCTTCATAAGGACTTTACTCGAGTACTGCCCTTCGATTCTGGGATCCAGTATTCTCACGAGCTTCCTCCCTTGGTTCAGAATGGGCCGGGCCCACTCTACTAGGTTGTGTTCCCTGCTCGGCCGGCTCTTATCCATAGCTCGTCGTCCTATCAGCATCTCCAGCAGGACAACTCCGAAGCCATAAACATCACTTCTTGCTGTCAAATGTCCTGAACAAAATAAAGGTGTTACAAGTAGACACTTGAGAACAAAATAAAGATCATTATATCATGCGACGTGAAAATTGTACTACCTCCGTCCTTATTTTGTTCGGCCACTTACTATAGATCCGGGTTATAAGAAAAATGGGAAACATTAGTATTAAATGGTGCAAGGTGAGTTTGGTGGAGGGGTATGGATGTCAATTCAACTTTAAAAAAAGTGTTGTTTATTAGTATTAAATGGTGTAAAGTGAATTTAATGTGTGTAGAGTAGAGTGACATGTGGTGTAAATAAATGATGTTTGTAAGGGGTATTGTTTTGTAAAGAAAGTTGTTTTATTTCCCTTTTAGGAAATGGCCAATCTAAATTAGGATGCCTACTTACGGAAAGTGGTCAATATAAATTAGGACGGAGGGAATAGCTGTTATGGAAAGATACTTCGTTCACGGTGAACAGAACAGCCAAAAATAACATTAACACCAATGGAATTGTTTTACTTTTCAATTACAAGGCTCACCAAAACTAGCCATCCAATGTTTTCTTCTTCCATCACAAGGCTCACCAGTCATGATTCTCATAAAAAAAAGGTTAAAAAAAAAAAAAGAGAACTCACCAGTCATCACATATTCTGGAGCAGCATAACCATATGTTCCCATAACACGGGTTGACACGTGAGTTTGATCTCCAGTTGGGCCAACCCTAGCCAGTCCAAAATCAGAAAGCTTTGCTTTGAAATCCTGCAGATTTTCTATACTATTTAGCTGTTTATGCAAACTTGAAATGGACTTTGAATTACCAAACAACACCTTGAACACTAAATTACGAAAAGTAGACATGAAACACACTTAATTCCTGTTTAACACCAAAATAATACAATGCACACGCTAGTGAAATTTCGGTGTAAGAAGGAGACTAACCGCATCGAGCAAAATGTTTGAAGTCTTAAAATCCCTGTATATGATAGGCTTGTCCACACCATGAAGAAAAGCAAGCCCTTTTGCAGCATCTAAAGCAATCTTCAATCTTTTATGCCATGTTAAAGTGGCACGAACTCCTACACAAATCAACATTAAAAGGTCGAATAAAATCAGAACAAATGAATTAGTTCGTTGCAGACGAATCAAAAGCAAAAGGATAAACCTGAAGCTATCTTCCAATCTCATTTTTGTTACTGTTATACAGAGTAGACACATATATTTAATTTTGCCACTATTCATATTTATTTATACATGCCGTCAATCATCATGATATATCAAGAAAAATTCAAATTTCTATTCTGGAATGATCATGTTTGTCACAAGACAAAAACTCATATGAGACGGGGGACAACTTAGCACAAATCACACCCACCCCTCCCAAAGTGTTAAAGCGTCAATGTCCAACTTATGCCCCGTCTCACCGTGAGACCGTCTCATGCAAGTGTGCCTCTTGTCACAAAGCTGAACCTTAGTTTCTGTATAAGGTAATTGTCATGAGAAACTCAATCTACCCTCAGATGACAGATTTTCTCTTTATAGGGTTCGATACTCACTTAAGAAGAGATGTTTCTCCAAGCTTCCAGAGGCCATATACTCATAGACCAAAAGCCTATGGTCACCCTCGCAGCAATAGCCGATAAGTTTCACCAGATTAGGGTGTCGCAGTTGCCCTAAATAATTTACTTCCGCCTGCAAGTGAACACTTCAAGGTCAGCACTGAATACCTTCTCTGCATTTGAAGACCTTTATGTAAATGTGAAAGAAAAAAGCCTAAAACAAACGTTTGCCACGTAGTGGCAAGAATATAAGTAGCTCTTAGCAAATGACACCTTTTAAATTAGGTTGTGATAAAAGCAACTTCATATTTCCTCCATGTCAAAATATTAACCAACATAACAACACTTGCTCGGTGACAATATATTTCCTCAAGGTACGATTATCTTGGAAAAAACATATAGCTTCTAGCAGCAAAGCAAAACAAACATTGACCCTTGTTCAGTTTATCACCACTCTATTTGTCAATAGTCATGGAAACAAAATGGAGATAACAAATAGACACACAAAATGAACTGATAAAAGTACTAACAAGACATTGCAGGAATGTCACCAGTAATTAGTGCGAGAAATCAAGAAAATTGTACTAAAGCAAACAGCATAGGACAGGAAAGAGGCATCCAATTTAGTCAACCATTTTCTATCCTTCTCAAAGGGGGAGCGGCATCTAAAAATTAAAAGTTAAACAATGATAAAATATCAGAAGAAATATGAGTTGTGCAATGTCAAAAAGGTGAGAACAAAATGGTAAGATATCAGTAGAAATATGAGTAATACAATGGTAAAATTAGTAGAATCATTTGTCTTCAGAAGATCATGATCTTCAGTTGAACATGAATTGCTCCTATCCCCTTCGAATATGCCAACTAAATCATTATCAATTAGTTAGTATCCTCTTTGAGAGAGTTCTAGTGACCTGCTTAGTTTTCATTCTCCTAAATTTCAGAGTATAGACTCCACATGCTAAAAAACGAAACAAAAGGAACATAAGGTATATACTGCTTGAATAATTATGTCAATTATTAAATCAAATTACCAGCCATTCTCGATCCCCCTGATGACCCTCAGGATCAAGCTCTTTAATGGCAACTGGAGTAATCTTATACCCAGGCCTCACATTATCATCTATAACGCCTTTATAGACGATACCAAAGCCACCCTCACCCAGCACCTGATTTGGTTGAAAGTGCTTGGTAGCCAACTTCATCTCCTCATATGTGAAGATATCAACATCGCCATTCCCAGGACTTTGACGTAGATCCTTTACATTTTTGGGAATTATAGCAATGTTACTCGAGCCTACAGAGCCCCCTGAAAATGTTAAACAAAAGGGAACCAGCTTTTCGCATTAGAAACTAAACTTGTCCTTAAATATTCAGAGCATTTCAACAGAAGGATGCATTTTTTCTGTGAGGTGAGTATATAGATACACCTGATAACTGGGGAGGTATCTTATGAAGGTGTTATCAATAAAATATAAATTTGTCCCAAGGGAAAAGTTTGAAAAATTGATCCTAGTTCCCTCTTTAACATTTCTAGACTCATTTTACAAGTGCAGTTTACTAGCATTGACCAAACATGTAATGTAACTAGTAACAAGCCAAATCAAGATTCAGTCACACTATTGGTAGCAATTAAGGGGGTGTTTGGTTCAAATTCTTCAATCGGAATGAGAATCATTAGTGAATTACAATGAGAACAGTGGCTAAATTGTTCTTGGACTAGGTACAGGCAAAAAATGTTTGTTGGTTGAGAAACAGAGGAATGATTATAAGAGGTCAAAATGAGTCTCAATAAGTATGATGAAGGTAAATTGTTCATATTTTTCTCATTAACCTACACAATTAACCCAAATTCATTCCGATAACAATACCCATTGAAGAACTTTGAACCTAGGATGCCATGTCATTAAATCATCGTCTTGATATATGAGAAAACATAACTGAAGTTATTTAAATCTTAAAAATTAACAAGTTGAAGAATAATAGATAGTATGAAGATTAGATAGAAATGTTAAACCTGGTTTGTTAGTTGAAGAGTTGTTGTGTGATTGAAGATGGTCGTCTTCTTCAACGCTGCAACAAGAACCCATTTTCCCAATCCAACATCACCGCCCACGAATTCTGCAAAACAAAGATTAGATCTTTCTTTGTGTTTCGTTTTGGCACTAATCTTAATCAATGTCCCCCAAAAACCAAATCAAGAAACCACCGGAATCTAATGAGTGTGGCCGGCGGTAAGGGGATTAGAGTTGCATAAAAATTATCTAGAGAGAGTACAAGAAAGAGTGAGTAGATCCTTACTAAGGAGGGTCGGGGTTATTTTGAATTGATTGTAACGATGATTTCAATTGGGTCCTACCAAAATTCCCAAAACCAAACAACACATGATTTGGTATTGGGCCGATTTCAGTTTGGAGATGTGGGATTTCCACATCCATATCCACTTTCTAAATTTTCGTATTCATTTCTAAAGTTAGTCTTATGCTACGTGGAAAAAAAAATGTTAATCATAACAATAAAAAAAAAAAAACCAGATCTCATGTGCATTCAGATGATCCATGCATTCATAATGTATCATGCAACTTATTATGCTAAAAGATGTAAATGTTTACACTGAATTGTGCAATTATTAATATAAAAATATGATTACATGGTTAAGTGTAAATAAATTGTATCTTTCAATACAAAAAATTATATATTTTTATAATGCATTATAAGTGCTCAGTGCACCTAAACGCATACAAGACTTATCCTGATAAAAAGGTTATTGAACGAAACTAAAATTAAAGGTCTATGTGGCCTAGTGGTTGGTAGGTGTTTTTTTTCTAACTGCCCAACTTGGGTCATAGCCTATCACATAATGAAATAATTGGATATTTAGTTATTGATCTCAAATATTTAATATTAAAATTTAAATAATATTATTTATTCAATTTAAAAAAGATAAGAATAAATCTAACACGTAGATAAATCGTATGATTAAGATTCTTGAGGAATAAGTTTCTTGAGAATAAGAAATTACCCCTCTCTCTGCCTATAAAAGACACAGATTCCCTCCTTAAATAATTCATTCTACAACGTAAGTTTATACTCTGTGATTAAGAGAGGTCAAGAGAGAGATATAATCTTAGCAGAATAAAGTTTTAATGGCTGCTCAAGGTTAGTAATTTAATTGTTTAATTTATGATTTAAGTTTTATGAATGTGAAAATCATGAAATTCTAAAATCCATATTTAATTCTAAGATAAAAACATAATAATATTAGATTAAAATATAAAAAAAATATAAATTTTGTAAGGTATTAAATCAAAATGGAAGCAATATTACAAATAAATCATAACAATTTATATTCAAAACATAGGTAAATTTTAAAGGATATTAAATAAAAATGGATTTTTTATATATATATGAGTGAATGTCGATAACCCTATTCAAACAAAACCGTAAAATTAAGCATACCGACTGCAAAAATCTGTAAAATATTGAATGTATTATACGTAAAATTTGAAAATAGAAGTATTAATAAAAATATTTCTTTATATATTTGAATCAACTATTGTTTTTCATATATCAACCGATTGTGAATTGTAATTTATAAATAATTAAATATACACATCTAATTAAAATTAATAAATACATTGATTATATATAAATCCTCAATTTAGAACATTAAATCATTTTAGTATAGTAGTAAGTGTTCTTCTCTATCTCCCTAGTAATCCAGGTTCTTTTCCTAATGGCAACAAAATTTTATTTTAATAAATGAATTTTACATATATAATTATAACATATAAACACGAATTACTAAAGGTAAAGCCTCAAATCTAACCTATTAAGGCATTGTAGACTACTAGTAAGAATGCTTCTTTCATGCCCTGATGGTCCGCGTTCGAATTCTTTGTCTCACTTCTATATTAATTTCCTATAAAATATATATTGAGAAATACTCCTATAAAATATTATTACAAAGTGTTGTGACAGGAATTATCCCGAAGTTAGTGTGGGACCTCACAGCGACGTCGTAATGATTCTCCATGAGCTCGGGAGATTGAATCAGACGCGGACGAATTAGAGGAAGCTCGCTTTGTGAGTACGAGAATTTGCAATAAAAGTTTGCAATGTGAGCTCGCGTTTAGGTAGTGAGCTCATAGCATGGTGACCACCATTACCCGGCAGACCGAGCTTGCGCAAGCTCACGCGGACTTGCCCCGAGAACATCCGATAAGAATCATTTAGCTTGAGCTCGCCAATGGTCAAGAGGACAAAAGATCTTTCTATAAAAAGAAGAAGCCCCTCAGGACGGCGGAAAGTACAGCCCAAGAGAGTTACAAAGGGGAAGAATAGAGTTGGCCCCCTACGAGGTCAAGTCAACGTCACTTCAAGGACATACCGGCCTATAGCCGCCCAAAATTAGCAAGTTAGACACTAAGAGCCCAAATAATATCAGGGTAATTTAATGAGTGGTACATGTGCATTAAATGTACTAGCTAGGGCTAGCAAATTATGGAAAATCACTCCAACTGGGTGTCGCTAAACGTCCAGAATATGGACATCCAAAATTGAGTTTTTTAGTAATTTGAATGTTTAATGACACGGTAATTGACTAATCTACCCCTAAGTGAAATTTAAGTAGATTTTGGCGGCCGGATTAGGGTTTCAAATTCGAATTTCAAATTTTAAATTTCAAATCTAATTAAATATTGTCTCTCTTAATTAAAACAAACATTAAATAATTTTGGAGGCCCGGATTAGGGTTCGTCTCGTTTTTCTTTTTATTTTTTCTTCTTTTCTTAACCCTAACTTAAGTATTGTGTTGTTCCATCTTTTCTCTTCACATCTTCATTCATCTGGAATTAGGGTTCATCTTTTCTCTTCACATCTTCATTCATTGGTTATTAGGGTTCATCAAAACCATCTCCAAATATAAATTGTCAAGATTCAATGGGTCCAAAACAAAAAATTCATCAGAAATTTTATGTTCAAAGGCCAACGGGTTAGTATCTATGGTAGCTGGATCAAATGTGCCCCAAATGTCATAGGCTTCAAAGGAATAATATGCCGGTCTTATTCGACGGTGGATGAAGCAATGACTACTTTTAATTCTTATTTTGGTTTAGATTCAAATGAATAAGAAATTTTCATCCATGGTGTTAATGAAAGTAAGGAGGGTTTAAGTCTTGTTGAAGAGCTTTCTGAGAGAACAATTAATCGTGTTAACACATCTCTTAATGTAGATTTTTCAATGATTTACAAACTTTTATTTGTTGGTTGTATTTCGGGTATTTTTTATGCGATTATAGTTTTGATGTTCAAGTAATTTTATGTGTTAATTTGGTGTCTCCCCTAGTATTTTCATATGTTTGGTGTCTTTCTTTGCTTGGAATCTACTATAATTTTCTATATTGATGTGGATACATCCATGCAACGCCATGCAAACAAATGAGATCAATTTATTTATTCAAGATGGAGAGAATACATGCAATTTTCATGCATGCACAAAGGCTCTTCAAGAATGACTCTTCATTTTAGTCAAAGTGTGTTAATTAAGTATTTATTAAGTTCTAGATACATAGTTTACATTTATTAAGTCTTGACTAGTATTTAAGTCACCTAAATGTGTTCACATTAGTGAATTAAAGTGTTTTCATGATATGTTCATGCATGAAGGCCACTTAAGAGTTGTTTATAGCCTATAAATAGGTGATGCGTCCATTTGTAAAAAACGTAATTTTGAGTACGAAAATTCCTTATTGGATTTGTCAATTCTCTTGTGAGATTGTTTTATTTGAGAACTTATCAAGATTTTTGAGCAAGATCTTTTAGCGTTCAACTATACCGAGATTCTTGGCTCTTCTATAGCCAATGGTCGAGGTTTTTCTAGCTCTAAGTAAAATCAAACCAGATTCACGATTTGGGTAGATTCGCTGCTTATTTTATACGTTGGGTTCTTAGATCATTATATCTAATGTGTCCTTCGTCTTTATCCACATCAGTTTGGTATCAGAGCAATCTGGAATTGATCTGAATATCTTTTATCTTCATTTCTTCTTTAAAAAAAAAGGTGTAAAAAAAAAAGAAAATGTTTCATACAAGGTGTCTTGTGAATGAGACTAACAATATGTGCTTCATTATTATTGATGGAGGTCATTCTATCAACATGGCTAGCCATTATATGGTTGAGAAGTTGGGCTTAACAACTTTGAATCATCCTCATTCATACAAGTTTCAACGGCGTAACAACGAATGTGGAGAAATTCATGTGAGTAAGCAAGTTTTAATATCATTCTCTATTGGTATGTACCAAGATGAGATTCTTTGCGATGTGGTACCTAAAGAGGATTGTCATATCTTATTGGGCAGTCCATGGAAAAATGATAGACAAGTTAAATATGATGGTGTTAAAAATAGGTATTCATTTCGAAGGGGGAAGAAAACAATCATACTTATATTTTAACACCAGAGGAAGTGCTTGCAGATCAACAAAAGATGCGAGAGAAAAGAGAAATGGAGAGATTGATCGAGATTGAAAGAAATAAAATATGACAAGAAGAAAATGAGAGAAAATGGTAGCATTGTGTGTTGAGAAAGAGGAAGTTTTGAATGAGTACGGAGGGAAAGAACTTGAGAATATCATTTTGGATAATAATGAAAAAAATGTGTGGAGTGAAAAACACAAGGATGGAGGAGGGAAAATGGGAATGTCTTTTTATACTAACAATCTTATGTCTTCATCGCTTTGTGATTTTCAAGTTCGTATGCAGGAAAATATGAATATCCTACATTTGGAGATGAATAATTTTTCGTTTCACTTGAAGAAGGATGAAACTTTTGAGAAATTTATCTTTGATCCAGGAGTTCCTAACTCGAAGTTCACAAACTTTCTGAGTAACTCTAGGCGAGCCATTAAAATGATTGTTATGAATCCACGTCTGAAGTTCAAGATGATGCTTGGAAATATCAAGAGAGTTGTATTTGTCCTTGGTAGACATGTTGACGAGGTGCGCGTGAATCTCTTTTCCTTGGTAATTGTTTATTTTCAAGAAATACAAATTTGAGGACGAATCCTTCTGAAGAGGAAGGGTATGATGTGGATCTATCCATGCAACGCCATGCAAACAAAGGAGATCAATTTATTCATGCAAGATGGAGAGAATACATGCAATTTTCGTGCATGCACAAAGGCTCTTCAAAAATTACTCTTCATTTTAGTCAAAGTGTGTTAATTAAGTATTTATTAAGTTCTAGATACATAGTTTACATTTATTAAGTCTTGACTAGTATTTAAGTCCCCTAAATGTGTTCACATTATTGAATTAAAGTGTCTTCATGATATGTTCATGCGTGAAGACCACTTAAGAGTTGTTTGTAGCCTATAAATAGGTGATGCATCCATTTGTAAAAGACACCATTTTGAGTACGAAAATTCCTTATTGGATTTGTTAATTCTCTTGTGAGATTGTTTTATTTGAGAACTTATCAAGATTCTTGAGCAAGATCTTGTGGCGTTCAACTATACTGAGGTTCTTGGCTCTTCCATAGCCAACGGGTCGAGGTTCTTTCTAGCTCTAAGTAAGATCAAACCAGATTCACGATTTGGGTAGATCCGCTGCTTATTTTATACGTTGGGTTCTTAGATCATTATATCTAATGGGTCCTTCGTCTCTATCCGCATCATATATCATGTAAGGGTTGGAGCACATCTTGTACTCCTAGTTTTAATAATATCATATCTTTTGTGATTAGAAAAAAAAAAGGGGCTTGTAATTGTTGTTGTATGTTTCACTCTGATGTGTGATTATTTCATTTGAATGAATTTACTTGTTATTTTCCTTTTGGTAATTTAATAAGTAAACACGATTAATGGAAATGATTAATTAGGTCCAAGATTTATCTGAAAGCTCAATCAATCTTATCATTTTTCGAAAAAAACGTTTAAGTCATTTCTAAAAATAATCCATTTAGTAATACATGCAATTGGTAATTAAAATTATTTGGCCAATTAAATTGAAATTCAAATGTAACACTTATGATTAATGAAAATGATTAATTAGGTTCAAGATTCATCTGAAATCTCAATCTCATCATTAAAAAAAAACGTGTAAGTCTATTCTAAAAACACAAGGGTTCAGTATGTAAGTGTATTCCATGAGTTCCTTAATTTTATTAAGTTTCTTTTTAAATAATTTATTTTTCATTTTTCTTCATCTCCCTTCTTTAAATAATTTGTAAGTTACAAGGAAAAAAAAACTTGTGAACATTGTTGATATGAAATAAAACACACTGATTTCATTTCGATTTCATTTCCATGAGTACCGAAAATTAAAGTAGTACAACTACCCTCAGAATGCATAAATAAAAACTGAAAATCAAAATACCACATCTTTTCAGAAAATAAAAAAAATACCTCCACCACAACCTATCTCTTTCGATTAATCACCACCCTCATTGTTATTCTCATCCTCAAACATGTCCTCACCGCCACCGCCATTATCATCACCAACACCACCATCCCCGTTACCTACACTAGTCGGATCTCCTACTTGACGAACACTCGACTCCGAAAGAACAATTACGGAAATGTTCTTTGCTTTGTTGGCTTCACCAAAAAGCTCATAAAGCTTGTGGAGGGACTCTTCTTCGAGAATGATGTCACTCACGGATTAGGGTTTGCAATGGGTTAGCAACCTCTTCATGAACACCTTCACATCATTCTTGAGTTCTTCTTCTTGATTTTTTGTTGTACTGATACATGGACATAAGACTTTTCGGAGAAGGTGGGACATATTCGGTGAACCTGGTTGTCTTAGTAGGTGTTCTTGCCATTTTTTAGATTGATTTTGCTTATAATGATTTGAAATGGTAGTTTTAATTTGATTACAAGCTACCTATTTATACTAAATAATGATCTAAACCCTAATACTGAATTCACTTATACCAATACCGTCCAATTAATGTCCATTTTCCCTTCCCAATGCCGCCCACCCAGGCATGCAGCATGCGTCCCTTCCCCTCCCTTGGAAAGTATTAGTTCAAATCAGTAAAAGGTATTACTTAATTGTTTAAATAATTAACATTACTAGTGATTCTCCCCATGCGATGCACGTATGATTATTTTAAATGTGAGGTTATATTGTATAAAATAGATTGTGATATGATGTAACTTTCAATTTATTTTATTTACCAATATAAATACACTCTAAAAATAAATATAACTGATATTTTGGATCTAAATATTATTTTTACATATAAAAATTTCATGAATGATTAAAATTTAATGCAAGATGAATTATGATAGAAATTTAAACAAATTTTTTTATTATGATATTACCACTAAACTCATTATAAGTACTAATATTTTAATGATTTTTTAAAGTTTAATTAAAAGAAATCAACATATAATCCAAACAATTGAAAAATATTTTATTAACATGAATATTATTATGTAAATCGGAATTTAATTTTTATATACGCAATACGTATATTCAATATCGCAAAAGTAAAATCTAATGAACTAAGTGGAGAGATTTTATAGGTATAATGAACTGAGTGGAGAGATTTTATTGGGTGGTAGTTAAGTCACTCTCTTTTTTTATTGGAAAGTATTACTTCATACAAGCATAAGGTATTACTAGATTTTAAAAACATTAATTCGACTAATGTGTGTAATTATATGGAATGAAACAACTTATTGTTGTATTTATTGACCTTTAATAAAATAAAATTTATCAAGAAAATATTTTTTAGATTACTAAGTAAAATGAACAAAAATAATAATAAGAACAAAAACAAAGATTTATAGATATATATTCGATCGCATATTTTTTATGACACGGATGATGCAATATAAAAAATTCCAAACAATATTAAGGACAACAAAATAAATAAAACGAACAACATTACGAATAGAAAATTAATTAAACGAACAATAAGAACAAAATATATATATATATATATTAAACATAGATACATCGGTCGCATGACCGATTACATATTAAACATAACATAAAAACATATAAACATAAAAACTAAAAAACATATAAAGTAAAAAACTTAAACACTACATAATATAACATGATATAACTACGGTAATGGGTACATCAAGGCTTTCTGCCATTTGGCCTTTGTCTTTGCCTCCTCCAGATCCTCATTCGCTCGTTCAAGCTTAACCTCAACCCTGATCTTCTCTTCACGTGTAGTACCCCTTTTAAGATCGATCTTTAGGCATGCCACTTGGAGGATCAGGGTCGTGGTTTGCTTCATGAAAAGGCCATACATTAACATGGCTAACTCCCGATAGACTTTTTGCCTCTGAAAACAGAAACAAAGTTTCATAGACTCATATATACATCAAAACAAATTAAAAAGATAAAGATGAGAAGATGTTAAACAAATATCATGATGGTTTACCTCGTAAACAACAGTGGCCTCGGCAACTTGACGATTGATTTCGGTGATGGTTTCCATTATCCTATCAATCAATTCCCCCTACAAGAAGAGATGAAGATGAGAAGAGTTAGTAATCCATTAAAAATAATCAAAACTGAAATTAAACATAAATGTAGTTACCATTTTGAGAAGAGATGAGAAGATGTCGAGTAAACAAGTGAACAATATGATTTGATTTTGATGATACCACCCTTAAATATAACTATTAATCGGTCCAACTACCACCAAATCAAATTTATTCTAATCGACGTGTAGGTTGACATCAAATCAAATTTATTCTAATTATCTCTAGTTTATCTAATTTATTCTCCACCGTTAAATCGGACCATAATTGCCCCATAAAATTGATGTAATTAAATCGTTTCAAACTTGACTTGTATATTTAACAAATTAAATCTTTGACAAATTATGTCGTTTCACATAATTTTCTAATTTATCCATATTATATTGAATCATTTCATATAATTCTCTAATATAACTAAATTATTAAATCGTTTCATCACTAGTGTATTTAACTAAATTATTAAATTGTTTCCCTAAAACTCACTACTATATTTGACATTAAGTAATTTTTGGTTAGTAAATACATACACACTCAAGTCAAGTCAATTAAATATAATTAAAATGATGATTACACACCACTATTGTTATATTGGGGTTCTCACTATGAGGTATAAAATGGGTGATATAATTACTAGGAGGCTCACTAAAAAAAACCCTTACTCTAATATACAAAATTGAACGTAAAAATTCAATATTACCCTTACTAGACCTTCTACCACCAAAACCCACAACAAATAATTATTTTCTCACTCCACTTGTCAGTTTCTATTCAATGAGGTGATGGTTGGTTTTTCTTCCCAATGAGAGCAGACGGTCACCTCGATTCAACTCTCTACATCTACAAAAATTCATTTTCCCACATCTACCAAAATTAATTCCTCCAAAACCCCAAAGCAAAACAAAAATCATTTTGTCTCCGAAAATTCAGCTCTCTACCAAATCCCCTCTCTACCAAAATTTTTGCACGAGCACAATTTTTTTTTTGCACAATTTCAAAATTTACTTCATTTTAAAATATATTTTTAAATAAATTTCAAATTTTACTCCATTCTAATCCATTCTAAAAACTACATTTTTTCAGTATCAAATTTAAAAATTGCAAAAATATAAATTGTAATTATTTTTCATTTTCCATTTTTTTTCAGCCCTCATTTCCCAAAACAAAAACAATTAACACAAAAATATGCACAATAACATTCTTCAAAAAAATTTGCAGATTTTTCTTTCATCCTTACTGAGCAAAACGTAAAAAATGTAGATTCTTCTTTTCATCTTAAAAAATTACAGATTCTTTCATGTCTTATTTCTTTATTCATATACAAAACACAAAAAAAATATTCACAAGTACAAAAAAATTGTAAAATCTTTCTTCCTTCATGCAATCTGCTATCATTTCTTATTCTTACTACATTTTACATCATCAACAAAGAAATTTATGCAAGCGCAGAAAAAAATTACACAAAATTCAAAAATGATCTATATTTGAGCAAATATAATTTGCCAAAATGCAAATATATTTGCACAAAAATGCAGAAAAAATCTACCGACTCTCCACCGCCTCTACTCCTGGCATGCGACCATCACCACTACCACTAAAAACACCATATGTACCTGAACCCCAAATAAGATCAAAAAAGAGAAAAGACGCGGGTGGAGCGCCGACTACAAAAATTTGGGATTTTCGTAAGGGGATACAACTGGGATTCGGGTTGGTAGCACCGCATGCGGTTTTGTGTCTAGCAAGCCGAGCGGGTTGGCTAGTTCGAAGGCATTGAGGCCATCGGGCATAGGATGTATCCGCTGAGTGTCGGACGGGCGAACGAGTCATGCGGCGCCCCGGGCCAAATCCCCCGGTGCATTCCTCACAAGAATGCTTGCGGTGTTTCGTCTTCGAGTAGCCTCGACGGGTGACTAGCTCATCCGTAGTAAAAAGTGACGACGCAAAGTGAGCTACGCCGATGGAGCACCGGCTACAAAAATGTGGAATTTTTGGAAGGGGATGCAACGGGGAATTCGGGCTGGTAGCAACGCATACGGTTTCATGCCTAGTAAGTCGAGCGGGTTGACTAGATTCTGCAACAAAAATATATTATTCAGTCAAAAAATATATTGAAAATATCATATATTATTTTTGACAAAAATCAGTTGAAATTAACAAATTTCGATTGAGAGAGAAGGTGGGTTGGGATTCCAATTTAAAATTAACAAAAACTTTATGAGAATCGAAGTAAAGTGCATATTCAATTACATTTACAAAAATGTAAAGATAATTATGGTTTAAACTGGGACAAGGTTCTAAAAACAAACAAACTGGTTTTAGTAGACGCACCATCAAATATATCAAGACCCAAATTAGTTGATCGATAAACCACACATTTAGAAGAAGCTTCATGGAGAGTTATGGAGAAACAATAGAGCGGGTGGCCTGAGATCGGAGATATGGAACATAGGTGGTCAGGTGTGGATGAGAGGCGGATCTGTACAGATCTTCCACCGTTGACCACCCAAATTGGACCACGCACCACCTCTTTGCCGCCGCCGCCGCAACCACCGGCCTCATCGCGAACGGATCCGGCGACCATCGGCCTCGCGCGCGCGGAAAAACCACCATCGCGAACAAATCCGGCGACCATCGGCGTCGCGAACAGTTGCAGATGGCGTGGAGGATTTTTAGGGAGAGATTGGGTGGAGGAGGGATTTTAGAGGGAGAGAGGAATAAAGATGTTAGGTTTGGGTAGAGTGAGAGAGAAGACGGGTTGGGATTCAAATATCAGACGGTGTGTGGCGGGGAGGGGGTTATTTTTATTTATTATTAACTTTAATAAATAATAAGGGTATTATGGGTTTTTTAGAGGGTTTTGTACTTAAGAGTACTAAAGGATATTGATTGTACCTATGAGTAATATTGAGTAATATTGAGTCATATTTTGTATCTAAGTGTAATTACCTAAAAAATGAGTAAAAATAAAATTACTTTAAAAAATAATTATATAATTTAATTATTTCTGAAATATATGATGATAAGTATTAATCCACTAATGTTACATGTATTAATTCACTAATGTTACACATATTAGATGATAATATTGATCGACTAATGTTACACATATTATATTATATAGATTTAGTAACTTGACTCCATAAACCCTTAACCCTAAACACTCTAAAATGAAAATTAGTACAATTTCCATTTTAAAAGATCAAATACACTATCACATTAGGTAAATAAATATGGTTAGTGAATACATACCTGCTCAAGACAAGTCAATTAAATATAATTGAGATGATGATTACACACCACTATTGCTATATTCCCTAAAAAAATAGTAAAAATAAAATTACTTTGAAAAATAATTATATAATTTAATTTCTGAAATATATGATGATAAGTATTAATCCACTAATGTTACACATATTAATTCATTAATGTTACACGTATTAGATGATAAGTATTGATCGACTAATGTTACACATATATTAATTCTCTAATACAAATTCACTACTATATTTGACATTAAGTAATTAATTTTGGTTAGTAAATACATACGTACTTAAGTCAAATCAATTAAATATAATTGAGATGATGATTACACATCACTATTGCTATATTAAAATTAATTTGAAAAATAATTATATAATTTAATTATTTCGAAATATATCATGATAAGTATTAATTCACTAATGTTACACATATTAAATGATAAGTATTAATTCAGTAATGTTACACACATATTAGATTATATAAGTATAGTGACTTTATTCCTCAAACCCTCAAACCCCTAAAACTTCCAACCCTAAACCCTTAACCCCTAAACACCTTAAAACGGAAATTATTACAATTCCCAATTTGAAAGATCAAATATACTAGTTCCATCACATTAGGTAAATAAATATGGTTAGTCAATACATACCTACTCAATTCAAGTCAATTAAATCGAGATGATGATTACACTCCAATATTGCTATATTACCTAAAAAAATTAAAAAAAAAAAATTACTTTGAAAAATAATTATATAATTTAATTATTTCTGAAATATATGATGATAAGTATTATCCACACTAATTTAACACATATTAATCCACTAATGTTACACATATTAATTCACTAATGTTACATATATTCGATAATAAGTATTGATCGACTAATGTTACACATATATTAATTCCCTAATATAAATTCACTATTATATTTGACATTAAGTAATTAATTTTGGTTAGTAAATACCTAGGTTGCATAGACATGGGTACGACAATACGGGTACAATACAATACGGGTACGGAGATACAAATTTTTTCTAAAAAAAATTGGGTAAGATACGACAGGTGTACGACTTTAATTTTTTATATTATCCCTGTAAATATAAATATATATATTTTTTTAAATATGTATCTTCGTACATGTATGTAAATATTTTTTACACCTAAATAAATATAAAATCAAAACAAGAACATCCCAATAAAAATATGTAAATGATTACCAACATCACAAAGTCGTGGTCAATATACAAAAAGTATGAATAAAATAGTTAAACCTCAAATATGCAAAATACTGTAGATATAATTTAAAATCACAAATCAATTATAAAGTAATCTAATTATCTTGGTTAATGGAACATCATAATCAAACACAAAGCAAGAAGAAACTATGTCTGTTGAACTTCATCGAACAGTGATTTGTCGAGCGTGATAGATTTTTATTACTTGTAGATGTAGGTTAGAATTAATGTAATATAGTATAAGACAAATTTAAAGTAAAAATTATTAATTTTTCAAATTTAATCATGCGTGCGTATCCAATCCATGTCCGACACGGTACCCAAAGTTATAATTATTGTTTGTCATTGGAATATGCCACATGGCGTATCAGGTGCGTATCCCACCCGTATTCGTGTACCCAAGTACCCGTAGTGTATCCGACATGGCATTATTTAAAATTCTGAGTATCCGTGCATCCTAGGTAAATACACACCTACTCATGTCAAGTCAATCAAATATAATTGAGATGGTGATTACACACCATTGTTGCTATATTCCCTAAAAAAATAAGTAAAAATAAAATTAATTTGAAAAATAATTATATAATATAATTATTTCTAAAGTATATGATGATAAGTATTAATCCACTAATGTTACACATATTAATCCACTAATGCCACACATATTAACCCTAAGCCCTCAAACCCCTAAAACTTCCAATCCTAAACCCTTAACCCCTAGACATCCTAAAATGGAAATTATTACAATTCTCATTTTGAAAGATCAGATACACTAGTTCTATCACATTAGGTAAATAAATATGGTTAGTCAATACATACCTACTCAAGTCAAGTCAATTAAATTGAGATGATGATTACACACCATTATTGATGTATTTGGTATAAAAGAATCAATATAATTAATATTAAATCATTCCAAATTAATTTGAATTAAATGATTTTTTAAACATATAATGAACCACTAATATAATAAGTATTAATTCACTAATGTTACACATATATTAGATTATATAAGTATAATGACTTGATTCCCCAAACCCTCAAACCCCTAAAACTTCCAACCCTAAACCCTCAAACCCCTAAAACTTCCAATCATAAACCCTTAACCCCCAAACACCCTAAAACGCCCAACCCTATAACTATTAGTATCAATAAGTAATAGTATCACTAATTATTCTAAACACTTAAAATCAAAATTTAAAATGATTTCATGTGATTCAAAATTTAAAAGGTTGACAACTTCCAATGTCGAAACCATCATTGCACAAACCATCATTAGTTGCATCGGTAATGGTAATCCCAAACCCTAACTCTAATCCTAAATGATTTTGCATATTTTGCCTATTTTTTTTTACCAAAATGATGTAATTTGTATGTTTATCACCAATGTTGATACTTGATATCGATTCACATTAAATTGATTTACAACTATATTCGATTGTGACATATTAAAAAAATTTAATATAATTAAATTAAATTAATTTACTCGAACACTATGTCATTATAATAAATACACAAGTTAAAAATTCGAATATATTCAAATTAAATCATCATTGCACAAGCCATCATTAGTTGCATCGGTAATGACATATGAATTTATTAATGTGCCGTAATCCCAAACCCTAACCCTAATCCTAAATGATTTTGCCAATTTTGCCTAGTTTTTTTTACCAAAAGGATTTAATTTCAATATTTATCACCAATGTTGATGTTGATTCACATTAAGTTGATTTACAAATATATTCGATTGTGACATCTTCGAAAATTTAAATTAAATTGATTTACTTGAACACTATGTCATTGTAATACATACACAACTTAAAAATACGAATATATTCAAATTAAATCATCATTGTAATGCATGCAAATTGTCCCAACTTCCCATGTGAAGGATCATCATAAGTAGCATTGGTAATGTTAAATGCATTTAATAGCTAAGCGGTAACAATCCTCCCAAACCATAATGCAATTTTTTGTTTTCGTATTAAAATTTGTTCAGTATTATTATCATTAAAAAATAATGTCCCAAAATGGTCTATTCAAATAAAACAAAAATATAAGTTCAAAATGGTATATTAGTATCAAACGAAATTACTACATAGTGATATCACCTATAAGTAGACAAAAATCCTTAAAAAAAAATCCCGAACCCTAAAAATGATCCTAAATTGATCATAATCATCATGCCCCAACTCCCCTCCCATGCCCAAGTCTTGTTGTCCCACGCCCAGCTCCCTTGTTCCACCTCCACGACGTCTACCAATGTTGGGAAATTTATGATTTTGATGGAAGTTCCAAAACAGGTTGTAATAGGACCAGTCAGACCTGTTAGCTGACTGATGAATTAGAAATCAGGTTATGATGACCAGCTGAGATGTATAGACAGCTGATGTAATAGATATGTCACATATTGAGGGGGAACTCAATATGTATAGGTTAAGTCTTGTAGAAGATCAGAAGACTAGAAGATCAGAAGACCAGCTAGTCAGATAACCAGGTGAAGATTAGAAGATCAGGTAACATACTGAAGGATCAGAAGACCTGAAGATCAGATGACCACCAAGTAACAAGACTCATAAGACCTACATCAGAAGAAGTGAAGAAGGGTCTGCAGGTTGTGCTAAGACAAACTACATTAGAAGACTCAAACAAGTAGACTGATCAGTTTGGACTGATCAGGTCAGCTCAAATCAGGTGACAACCAGAAGTTGACCAAGTCATACAAGTTCATCAGACACGAAGAATGTCAACCTAAGTTGGTAAATCAAACACTGAATAAGTGTACTTGATAACCAATGAGAGCAAGACACATATGTACGGAGCTGACATTGCAGTACAAGGTGCTTCAAAGTCAAAACGACTAGAAAGGACAAGCATACATACTTTCGGCCATGCCGCCTCTGTGCACATCAAATCGGGCCTGCAAACCTACTTGAAATAGACCAAAATTCGAATTGCTCTCCAATGGCTACTTCGATTTTGTGCCTATATATATGAGATCAACCTTCATAGTAAGGTTACGAAAATTATCATCAAGCTCAAGCTATCCGCAATTTCCGCACGAAGAATACAAAACTTGAAGAATATTTCTAAGTGTTCATCCCATAGTTCTTAGTATAGAAATCTTATCCTTCAGCCTTAGGCTATTCAAATACTAGGATATATTTACAGTTGGAACATAACAAATCTTATACCCAAACCAAAGTTAGTTTAAGTTGGTTCAGCAAGATTTCAGACTAGGGTTTCTAGTTCTGATATCTTGGATTGGTTGAGTGAGAACTCTTGAAACATATACTGTACTGTGTTGGACTAACACATTAATCCAAGTCCAGTTGGTTAGTTGGTGCCCCTGCTGATAGGGAAGAGTGGACGTAGAACAAGTTGTCCGAACCACTATACAAATCTGGTGTGCATTATCCGATTTACCTTTTCTACACTATCTGCATACTACTTGTTTGTATTCTGCATGCATATTCTGAGTCTGGATCAGATTTGTACCAAGCAACTGATCTGATCAGTTTGACCCTTTGTCATCTGACTCAAAACTATTAACTTAGAATTCTGACTTAACAAACTGGTTTTTCGCACAGGTAAAACTTAGCTTCCGCACATCATTTAAACTGATAGACACCGAACTGATCTGCCCTCAGGTGATCAGTAAGTTGGATATCAGTCCAAATTGATTCACTCGCACTTTGATCAGGCAACTTGCCATTCACACCTGATCTCACGCAAAAGTTTTCAAAAGTCTATTCACCCCTCCCCTTTAGACTTCTGCCCTCACGAAAACCCCCGCCGACCTACAAGTGGTATCGAGCGTTGGTTCTGGCTGGACTAACGGCTTTGAGTATCATTGGTTCTTGAGGAAGAACCATTGTGGTCACTGGAATAGATCTTGAAAAACCTATTTTAAAAGCTCATCTGTTTTTCAAAACTCACATTCAACATGGATAATACTTCGGGTATGTATCACGATCTGCTCAAGTTCAATGTAGATGAGTATGTCGACTGGAATATCTTCATGGGGAACCATCTGGGTTCAATCAGCAACAGAATGATGGAAGTTCTTGAACGAGGACCAATAATCATTTATCATACGAATCCAAATGATGATAACAGAGATCCAGATCATGTTGTTGGTGCACGTGTCAGAAAGAGTCCTTCACTGATGGATGCTGAAGAGAGAAAATTATTCAATCTGGATACAGTAGCCAACATCTTATCATGAAGACAATGGACACGACAACAAAGGAGAAAGTCAAGTACATGCAAACAGCTAAGGAAGTATGGGATATATTAGCTGAAATATGTCAAGGGAATGATCCGATTAAGAAAAGCAGATTGCAAGCTAAAATGGTTAACTTTGAGAAACTCAGAATGCTATCTAATTGGTGGGGAATGAGTTGCACAGATCTATTCGGGATGAATATTTAAATACAAATTTAATTCTTTAATTATTACTAGCATGGAAGGATTCAAATAATAAGAGTTAACATATCATGCATATATTCACGATTTGGGCCTAGTTTCGTGAATGTCTTATAAGGACATTAATTATAACCAAAAAGATATTCCCTTAGGTTCAACTATCCGGTGGAAGGAACTTGTTTAACAATTAACAAAAAGGGAAAAAAATAAACTTTGTTGATCAAAGATTTATCCATGATCTTGCTGAGAATGAAACAATCATCCCTATTTATAGGAGAAGAAATTTCTAGTAGAAAATCAATGTGGGAAAATACTTTTCTTGATCACCAAGAAATCTTGAATATATCTCCTATATTCTTTTTCCCATAATTAAAATATTCCACAAAAATCCCACCTCCTCAATTATGGACTATTTTGAAAAAATGATGCAAGAAAAGATTTGGATCTTCTTGAATTTATGAGATATTCTTGTATTTCAAGAAATACATATCTTCCATAATATCTTTTCAAGAAAATCAAGAAAATCTTTCTTGCCCATTATATTCAAAAAATTCAAAAATTCTATAAAGCTGGGAGATTTCTTGAATTTAATGAGATAATCTTGTATTCCAAGAATACATATCTTCATTCCATAACAAAATTCAAAGAAAAAATCCCTACTATATCTATAAAGAAATATTTAGGAATTGCAACAATATTTATTTTATTTTAAACCTTTTAGGTTAATGGACTATATCTTGGGCTACTCGAGGGGAAGGAGAATTAAGATTGTTCAAATGGGAATAAATATTGAGCCACAATATAAGTAAATATTAATTAATCCCACTACATAATTAATATCGACTATCCATCTTAACAATATTAAGAAATATGGCTCCCTTAGATCATTATTTCGTGTTTAAGATTATCTAGCCCATTAATTAATTCAAGCCATTGAAATAGCTTTCCATTAATTAACATCATTGGTCGAGGAACGGTTCAACATTATTATCCATACCGAAACTAATTCCACTTGCAAGATTTGGTATGATAAAGAGATGAACCTCCGAAGGGCAAATCAAACAATCGCTTGCACTACGATTCTTTCAGATAAATCTTAGCAAATCACATGTGACTAATAATATTGCCCAAGATAAAAAGTATTGAATCTCTTTGATTCGCTACCCATGATAAGTCAAAGCAATAGTTACCAATTCCACGTGATCCTATTTAAGGGACGAAGATTAAGAAATAACGAACCACCGAGGTCTAATTCTCCTTGTTCGCTCAAGAATTTATCCTCCTCAGAGGGTCCTATTCGCATCGGTCATGCACTAGTGTAATCTCTTGGTCAAGACAAGCCCCGAGCCTTACACTTCAACCTTTCACGATGGGTTGTTCATTTCCATCTAAGGTCGTGAATAACGTTTTTTTTTAGTTACAAAAGGAAGTTAATTTAATCTTCTCGTGATCCGTATCACTAAATTAACTACAATGTAACACGCATTTAATTATTGAACAATTATCAAAAAGAAATATATGTAACATTCAATGATATTTAAAGCATCGGTGATAAACAATTTAAGGTTTATAAGTCGGAATTATGCCGATTATATAAAGTAAAAAGCATACTTTTCAAAGATAATCCCAACACTAATGAGATCATCAATCGCTTCGATGGAAGGATCAAAAGCCGACTTTCGCGTGATTCGGGGCCTACCATGTCTTATAAGGACATTAATTATAAGATTCTCGAGGGTACGATGATCAAAGATATCGATCTTGACTTTTATGAACTAAAAGAAAGGAATGAAGAAGTTCTTGCCGAAGCTTCATCAAATTCCGGATAGGATTCAAGAAATCGCCTTTGTCGAAATTTCGGAAAGATCTAATGTTCAAATGGGAAAATAGCGGAAGTTCATCAACAGAAGAAATAGAAGAAGATAGATTCACCGATGACCATAGAGAATTGATGATGTTGATGACCTCGTAAAACGACCGACAGATCATGTGAAGAAACGTTATCCTCATCCGACTGGACTCCAAAGGAAAGAGAATCATCAGAACGCTCTCATAGCCAAACATTAGGTATCGATGACTTCATCCGAGGATAATCATCTAACCCTATTTATGTGTCTCATAGCCAAAGAACGCTTTTTGCTTCCCACACATCGCCGTGCGCCTTAGCACACTAGCGGGAGAGATTGACCGCAAATTTCATCAATGAGTGATTGCTTGATGATCTCTCTAATGCAATAGACACTTATACTGTAGTGGAAGTTGAGAACGATAAGCTAGGGGCTGAGAACATCAGTCTTGCTAAGGATAATGACTTAAGAAGAGCAGTTGAACTGAAATCAGTAGATATTGTTCAGAAGATGACAACAGAACTGGAGTTTCTGAAAGTCAGCTCTTTTGATCAGGGTAAACTGGTTAAAGAACAACAAGCTATCAACAAACAGCAAGATGATGATCTCAAAGTCCTTCAAGATAAGTTTGATGAACTCTTCCGACAACAAGAGAGTCTGAAACAAAGTGAGGACAGTTTGCAAAAGAAAGTAGAGGTTTTTGGAAAAGCTTCTTGAAATGTTGATGGAATAACAAGCTACTTTTTTAAGGCAACTGATAAGAAGGGTATTGGTTTTGAAAGCCCTTCTGGATCCTCGTATGTCAAACCTAGTTCACATTTCAAAAGTGAACTTATGAAGATTTCTGGACAAGATACACGACATGCCAAATCTGTATCAAAGAAGGGAAAAAGACCTGGTGAATAGGAAAGGCGAATGCCTGATCAGAAAAGGAACATAAATGGACCTCACCTGATCAAGCATTAGCCGAGGAATCAACAAAAGAACCCTGTTCTTCTGAAGAGACCTCAGCCTAATCAGCAGATCAGGAATCAGAGAGGACAATCTCACAAGGGAAAGTCCAATCAGAAACCTGATCAGGTCAAGCTGCCTAATCTGCATGCTAAGGGTAAATTGCATAAACCATTTGTGAAAAAGAGATATGAATCTTTTGATGGTAGCAGTCGTACTTATCCATTCAATCAAAAATCCAGGACATTTGCACCTGAACCACACTAGATTAAAAGAAGACAGATCAATCAGAAAATTCCCAAGTCTTCTGATTCATCCAAGGTTCACACTCGTAATCATACTAACCAGAAAACACATGAAGAGATGTATGATTATGTAGATACTTATGGGAGACAAATCAGGCCTTCTGATCTTGATGATTACCATAGAAGTGACTGTATGTTTGGATCCCGAAAGGTAACACTAATCCCTCAGGACCCAATCCTACAGGGGTACCTAAAGCCTGATTTGATTGCAGGTTCGCGTGGGTTTGGCCAATAAGGTAGGTGTACAAGCAACTATCTGGTACATCGATAGTGGATGCTCAAGGCACATGCCTGGAAGTCAACATCTCCTTAGTTCTTATGTTGAAAAAGAAGGCCCACGTGTACTCTTTGGTGACGACAACTTTGGTTTTACCAGAGGAGTTGGAACCTTAGTGAATGATGATGTACAAGTTACTGGAGTCTCGTATGTCAATGGTTTGAGGCATAACTTGTTATCAGTTTCACAATTCTGCGACAACGGATTCAGAGTTGGGTTCTGTACTGATCAGTGTACTATAAGGAATCGAGCTACTCAACATATTTTGTTAACTGGTTCTAGGAAAGGAACAATCTACACAACAGATTGGGAAAGTGTTGGGAAAATTGGGGTGCCTGGATCTATTAGAGGTGATTATTTAAATACATATTTAAATTAAACAGTTAATTACTAACATTAATTAATCCTAAATCAATTCAACATAATAATAAACAACATGCGTACACATAATTCACGTAAATCCTAAACATGCGGAACTAGGAGTTACGAAATTACTAACCTCTTGAAGAATCAAACGGATGAATCAACCCAAGAGCCTTCCCAAATATATCCCCAAAGACCACGAACGCTATCCGGTGGGAAGATTTCAACGAACGATTTTAATGGGAGAGAAATTAAATATTTTGCTACCACCTTTGTGGATTTCTAATATTTCCAACACATGGAATTGCACTTGGGAATGAAGAGCTCATCCCCTATAAATAGGGAGGAGGGGGGCGAAAATTAGGGCTAGGAAAATAAGAAAGAAAATCTTTTCTTGATCTCCAAGAAATCTTGAATATATCTCCTATATTCTTTTCTCCTTAATTAAATTTTCCATAAAAATCTCTTTCCCCTCTTCTACCCATTATTTTTGAAAAATACACTATAGAAGGAGTCAAGATTTGACTTCTTGAATTTATGGGATAATTATGTATTCCCACAATAATTATCTCTTTCCATAAAATATCTACAAGAAAATCAAGACAATCTTTTCTTCCTTTAATAGATAATTATTTCGAAAATTACAAAGTGGAAATATAGCAAGAATATTTTATTCTCTCTCTCATTAATTGGACTTTATTTTGGGCTATTTGGGGGGCCTTTAGGAGAATTAAGATTGGACCTTCAATGGACTATGAAACTATAATATTTTGGGTCAATTATTATTAAAGTCCATTAATATTAATTTACTCCACTATAAAATTAATATTGAACTATCCATCTTAACCCATATTACGATTTCACATATAACATGGCTCCCGGTCATTATTTCTCGCGTTTAAGGTTATCTTAGTCCATTAATTAATTAAGCCACTGAACAAGCTTTATATTAATTAATATCTTTGTCCTTGGAGTAAAGACAGCTCAACATTATTATCCATGCCGGAAATAAATTTCCACTTGCAAGATTGGACATGATAAAGGATATGAGCCTACCAAGGGGACAAATCAAGCAAGACGTACTTGCACGTGATTCTCCGTATTAAATGTCAGCAATCGTCATGTAATTTATAATATTGCCCAAGATATAATGTATCGAATCGCATTGACTCTCTTCCCATCATAAGTCAAAGCAATAGTTATTAATTTCACACGATCCTATTTAAGGGACGGAGAATAAGAAACAACGCACCACTGAGGTCTAATTCTTATATATTCAAGCATCAAGAATTGTCCTCCCCAGGAGGTCCTCATTCAACCCTAAATGCGCTTAGTGTGATCCCTTGGTCAAGACAGACAATCGGGTCTCACACTTCAACCGATTCATGATGGTTCGCTCATTTCCATCCGGGTTGTGAATTTGTACTTACTTACGAGGGTCATTAATTTGATCTTCAATGATCGGGTATCACCAAATTAACTACAACGTAATATGTCTTATCTTATTGAACGGGTTTGCAATAAACATATATAACATTCATTCATATTTAATGCAATGTTGATTAAATAATTTATTTCAAATAAATAAATAAGAAACTTGATTTGGTTATACAAAGTAAAAGCATACTTTTCAGTATAACCTCAACAATCTCCCACTTATACTCAAAGTCTGCTTTTGTTGGGAAATTTATAGTTTTGATGAAAGTTCCAAAACACATGTAATAGGACCGGTCGGACACATTAGGTCGATCGATGTTTACATTATCGCTATAGGAGACCGATTGATAATGATTGTATAGAACAACCGATGTAATAGATAGGTCACATATTGAGGGGAACTCAATATGTATAGGTCGATCTGAAGAATCAAGAAGAAAGTCGATATCCCGACAGGCGTAATGCTAAACCGAGCGGAAGATCGATCAACCGATCTTGTCGATAACTCGGAAGTCATGAAGCTCAAACCTCGAATACTAAGATCGGATGACTTCGAAGATAAGACCGTAAGACCTACATCGACCGAAGTCGGCCAGTTGAAGCTAAGTCAACAATTTTAAGACTTTATCGTGGTGGATCGATCGATTCCAGATCGATCAAAGTCACTCATAAGATGAAAACCGATGTTTCATCTTATCATAACGCCTGCGATCTAAACAAGAAGAATGCCAACCTTAGTTGGAGGAACAACACCGCAAAGCAAGGCTTCCATCCAATAAGGAAGAAACACGTATGAACAGAAATCGATACTCGTGGGATTCGATGTTGCTCTCTCAAACGGGCTATAAAATACACATTCACGCTTTTCGGCCATGCCGCCTCAAGCACGCCACATCAAGCCCGCAAGTCTACCTAAAAAATAGCCCGAGATTCAAATTGCTCTCCAACGGCTCTTTGATCTCAAGGTCTATAAATATGGGATCACACTTGAGTGATACACGGAAATGCTTGGACAAACAAAATAATCAAGAAGCTCAAACTATAGTCGATTTTCGCGACGAAGAACACAACAACAAGCTTATTTTATATTGTGTTCATCCCATAAGTTCTTAGCAAGAAATCTTTTTCATCTAGCTATCAGAGAACCACATGCTGAGGAAAGATTTCATAGTTGGAACCTCAACAATCTTACCCAAACCCCAAGTTAGGATAAGTTGTTTAGCAAGATTTCGATCTGGGGTTTCTAATAATTGATTTACGGGATCGGTTGAGTGAGAACTCTTAAAACATCCGTTGGTGTCTTGTGTTGGACTAACACACTAAACTAAGTCGATCGGTTAAGTCGGTTAAGTTGGTTAAGTTGGTGCCCTTGTGAAAGGGAAGAGTGGACGTAGGACCGGTTTGTCCAGAACCACTATAAATCTTGTGTGCTTTTTCGCTTTGATTAATCGCTCTCACATCGCACATCTTAAAGCGATATACATATTCTAAGTTAAGATCGGTTTGCACCAAGCTTCCGATCCGACGGACCGATATTTACGCTATCCGATTAAAAAGATAAAACTTGGAATCGATTTATACAAACCGGTTTTTCACACGGGTAAAACTTAAAGCTTCCAGACACATCGCTTAATCGATAGTTACCGAACCGACCGCTCGGGCGTTCAAGAAGTTGGTTATCGAACCAAACCGATTCACTTTCGCGACTCGATCGCTATCCGCTCTCACACTGACCGCAGAAAAGTTTTTTAAGTCTATTCACCCTCCCCTCTAGACTTACCCTCTCACATAACCCGATTCGGGACCTACAAGTGGTATCGAGTGTTGGTTCTCCGACCATCGACTGTGTCATTGTGGTCAATCGAATCGATCTTGAAAAACCGTTTTAAAAACTCATTCATTTTCCAAAATCACTCAAAGATGGATAACACGTCCGGGTATGTATCATGATCTGCCAAGTTCTCAATTGATGAGTATGCAGATTGGGCCATATATATGTCCAACCATCTAGGCTCGTCGAATGGCGAGAATGATGGAAGTCATCGAGAGGACCCATCATCATCTACTACGACAATCCTCGGCAATCGGAGGAGATCCGGACTTTCCCACGGAAGTCTTGTACGAAAAAAGCCCAACCACGATGGACTGAAGAAAGAAAAGCGCAGATACTCGACACCATTGCAAGACATATCATCATGAAGACAATGGATAAGGTCACCAAAAGAAAAGATTAAGTATCTCAAATCTGCGAAAGCAATGTGGGATACTCCGCCGAGATCTGCGAGGGAAATGAGCGGATAAAAGACAACCGAATCTTCAAGCTTCTAACCCCGGTGAAGTTCGAGAAATCAAGATGCTGCCAACTAAAACCATCAACGAACTCGATGGAAGAATTACAATGTCTATAAACAAGCGAGAACTTGGTAGAGATGTCCGATAAAGATATCAACTATAAGATCCTAAGGTCTCTCACCAAGAAGTGGGACATGAAGGTCACGGTGAATCAAAGATTGCCGTGACATTTCAAGAATGAAACCTAGTAGCTTGTTCTTGAGTCTTAAAGCTCACGAGTTCGACCGATTGAAAGAGGTCAGCCGATGAAGACGAGGTCCCCTCAAAAACCTCGACTTCAAAATCGGTTTGCTTTCAAGGCAACCAAGAGCGAGAACAAAGGCCAATGAACCCATTGGAAATATATTAAGTCAGCAGAATCGGATCGCGTTGTTTACCGGGAAGCTTGAGAAGTCGATATACAACTTGGTAAGTATCGAAGATTTTATAAGGACTATCAACATACCGAGGACGAGATAGGAGATCGCATAATAGATCTCCGAGAAGAACCAGATCCGATGATCGGAGGGATCACAGAGATGAAAGGGAAAGAGATAGTCGACGAAGGAAGGAAGAGATAACCAATCGATAGAAGAAAACTCGACTACTATCGGAAGGGAAATCACCGACAGGTCATACAGACGGATTGATTCACCCGAAGGAAAGGAACGGTGGATCAAGGAGCGGTTTAATCAGGTGAGAAGCCAGGTCACTATAGCACAGACTGCGCCTGCACTGACGCCGGAGAGAGAGAAGAAAAGAGGAACAAAAGAGAGCAACGCTTATAGAGATGTAAGAGCCATGGTTGCCGATACGTCAGAATCGACGATTCCTATTCGCCTCCGAGGACTCGGACACTCCTTCAGAGAAGACTACCGATCGACAAGATCTTGGCCGACTTTTATGAAAAATGAAGATCGATATTCTCGCCGACGATGATGAACTCGGCCGATGGGCCGTGGAGGACCACCGAGGTAACCTCCAAACCCGCTTGTTCGCTTCTACACCGCTATCATTAGCACACCGGGGAGATTGACCGCAACTCTACTCAGAGCAATTGTTTGAAGATCTCTCCAACGCAGAGAAACTTATGCTATTGTGGAAGCCGAGAATGATAAGCCGAGGACCGTAAATAATCACTTGTCAAGAAAATGATTCTAGAAAGCCTCCGAACTTAGATCATTAAACCGCAAGGTAATGGCGAGGAATTTAAAATTCTCGAAGTTAAAGCTTCGATCAGAAAAGCAGATCAAAGATCGATGGCATTAACAGACGACAAAGTTCGATGACTTCAAAATCTTGCAAGCAAAATTCGGATGAGCTATTCCAATGCATGAAAGTCCTAAATCCTCCTCGAGGATAATCACAGAAGAAAATAGATGTTTTTTTTTCAAAATCATCTCAAACCGTTAAAGACATGAACGCCTATTTTCGAATAAAGATTGATAAGGAGGGACTTCGCTATGAAAAACCCTCCACATCCTCAAAAGCCCCGACCGATTCATCTCGTAAAGGTGTAATCGGATTTAATTTCTGAAAAAAAGATACACCAAAAGCTAAACTTGTATCTAATAGGGTAAGAGACAGTTGAGCGGGGTAAAAAGTGCCTAAACCGAAGCGGAATGAAATGGACCCCAATGGTAAAGCATCACCGAGGAATCAACGGAAGAACCCAGTTCGAAGAGACCTCAACCCGATCAACAGATCAGAATCGTAAAAAGACAACCTACAAAAGGGAAGTCTAATCGAGACCCGGGATCAAGGTCACCGCCTAATAAGCATGCGCCGTAAACCGGGCGAAAACCATCTATGCGAAAAGGATATGAATCTTTTGATGGTAGAAAACGTACTTACCCCTATAGTCGAAATTTAGGTCACTTTTTGACCGAACCACATCGATAAAAAGAAGACAAACCAAAAAGTTAAATCATAAGTCTTCTAAGTCATCCAAGGTTCACACAAGTAATCATACAAATCGAAAAGCATATAAGGATAAGTATGATTATGTTGACAGTATGGGAGACAAATCGCCTTCGATCCGACCGATCACAATAGAAGTGTTTCGTTTGTATGGATCCCCAAATCCAAACCTAACCCTCGGGACCCAATCCGAAAGGGTACCTAAAACCCGATCCGATTGCAGGTTCGCGTGGGTCCGCAACAAAGGAGGTGTGCAAGCAACTATCCGGTACATCGATAGTGGATGCTCAAGGCACATTTGGAAGCAAACATCTCCTCGGTTCCTACATAGAACGTAGAAAAGGCCAGCGTGTACTCTTCGGTGATGATAACTTTGGTTATACCAAAGGGTTCGAACCTTAGAGAATGATGATGTACAAGTAATCGGAGTCTCAGTATGTCGAAGGTCCGAAGCACAACCTATTATCGGTTTCACAATTCTGACATAACGGATTCAAGTGTTGAGTTCTCGGCCGATCAATGCACTATCAAGAATCGAAATACTCAACAGATTTTGCTAACTCGTTCAAGAAAAGGGACGATCTACACGGTGATTGGAACAGGTTGTCCAAGAAATGCGTGCTGATTGTTAAGAGTTCCAAAAGTAGCAATTGGCTCTCGGACACAAAAGAATGAGCCATCCGAACTTTAAAACTCTTAATAAGATAGCTAGGATGTCTCTAGTGGAAGGACTTCCTAATGAAGTGTTCTCAAAGGATCGGACATGTCTTGCATGTCGGAGGGAAAAACAGTCAAAGCTTCATTCAAAGGAATTTCCGGACCAAAGATCCAAACAGAAATCTCGCGAAATGCTTCATATGGATCTGTTTGGACCCAGTTACGGTCGATCCCTCAACGGACGAAATACACTCGGTAATCGTGGATGACTATTCCAAGTTTACGGGTTATATTCTTACATAAGAAGAATGAGGCGACAACCAAGATACCCGAGCAAACTAAGAAGATTACAAAATGAGAAGTGGTGTGTCAGTAGTAAAAATCGAGATCGATAAAGGTCTGAAATTTCGAACTCTTTTTATTACCGATTTTTGCTCTAAGTTTGGTATACAACATGAAACATCAAATGAGGACGCCACAATGTAATGGAGTAGGTGAGCGGAGGAATGTAAACTCTCAAAGAAGTTTCTTTCGAACAATGTTAGCTGAACATGCGATACCAAACCGTTTCTGGGCAGAAGAATCAACACTGCATGCCATACGCAGAACAGATGTCTCCTGACTAAGGCTCACTACAAAACACCCTATGAATTATGGAAGGCAGAAAACCTCGTGTTTCTTACTTCCATGTTTTTGGGTGTAAGTGTTTCATACACAATAATGGGAAAAGTCGGTTTGAAGACTTTTGAGGCCAAGTCCGATGAGGGTATATTTCTTTGGTATTCCTCATCTAGCAAAGCTTGTGGTCTACAACAAACGAACCCTAATTGTGGAAGAAACACCCCATGTAGCCTTTGATGAAGCATCTTCTGATCAAGAGAAATCTGCCTCAGAACAAGAAGTACCTGATCTACCAGAACCTGATATTCAGAAAATGGATCAGCTAACGATCAAGGAAAAGGATCGAAATCAGATCAATTTACATTCCAGATCTAGCTGATTCACCAGATCAATCAGATCCTAAGGTACGAACAACTGTCGATGAAAAAAGTTCGATTCAAAGGAGATAAGAAGAACCGAACCATCCCGGTTCGGGGAACTGAAGTTCTCACTAACGTAGACATCAAACACATGATGATTCCAACATCACCGAGACTTGTTCTTATCAAGTGGACCATAACCTGCACTACTCCTAATCGCTAGTAATAAGATTTTATCAGAAACGGACGATGTTCTCAATACCAACGCAAATCAGAACAGAAGGACCTGGATAACTAGTCATCCAACTGATCTGATAATCGGAGACCCGTCTGATAAAATTAAAACTAGACATCAGATTGGTGAAAGTGCCATGTATTCTTTGTTATCCATACATGAAGGAACCAACTACATTAGAGGAAGCATTACAAGACGCAAACCGGATTCTAGCCATGCAGGAGGAGCCGAAGCAGGCCGAGAGAAATGAAGTATGGGAACTAGTAGATGTAACAGTCATCAAGACGTAATTGGCACGAAATGGATCTTCAAGAACAAGAGAGATGAGAAAAATGTCATCACCAGAAATAAGGCAAGACTTGTCGCTAAGGGGTATTCACAATCAGAAGGAATTGATTACGATGAGACCTTTTGCACCGCCGCCTTTGAAGCTTTATTCGGGGTGTTTTGTTTCGCATATGCTTCCCACGAGGGTTCACGTGTATCGGATGGACGAAGAGTGCTTTCTTAAACGGGTACTAGCAGAGGAAGTTTATGTAACAACCTCCGTGCTTTGAAAAGGGCAACCAAGTGTATCGTTTAAGAAAAGCTCTTTATGGTTCGAAACAGCTCCATGAGCTGGTATGATACACTCTCTCGGTTCTTGATTGAAAGTGGGTTCACTAAAGGAACAATGGGACGTAACCTTATTCGTAATAGAAGATGGAGAAGATATTCGATGGTTCAGATTTACGTGATTTACATCATCTTCGGATCTCCTAACAAGAGCCTATGTGAAAGATTCAAGAACCGATCTAAGGGAAATTCGAGATGTCCATGATGGGTCGGATGAATTACTTTCTAGGTCTCCAAGTTAAACAAAGCACGTAGGGGGATATTCATCTCGCCAAAAAGTACCTTAGGAATCTATTGGCTAAGTTTGGAGTTCAAAATAGTAAGGAAGCCAAAATTCCTATGATGATTGGATTCAAGATGGATCCGATGAAATACCGGGTCGAAAAACAAATCGGAAGGAATATAGGGCTCTCATTGGATCTCTATTATACATTGATCGCCAATGACGAGATATCATCACTTTTGCGAAGAGGGTGTATGTGCAAGATTTCAAGCAAATCCAATGATCAGCCACCTAGAAGCAGCTAAGCGGATTCTTAAGTATCTGAAGGGAACCATAAACCTTGGTTTATTCTACCCATCAGATGATAATCTAGAGCTTAGTGGGTATTCTGATTCTGATTATGGAGGTTGCAAGATCGAGAAAAATCAACCTCGGGAACATATGGGTTCTTAGGAAGTAAAAACCGATCTCGTGGTTTTCAAAGAAGCATACATCGATTCGCGACATCTACAACCAAGCGAGAATATATGGCTAGTGAAGCTGTTGTTCCCAATCGCCTCGCTCGATCAATAAATGAGGGATTACAACATTGTAGCTAAAAACGTACCTATATTCTGTGACAGTAATAGTGCTATTGCAATCACTCAGAATCCGGTTCTACATACAAGATGCAAGCATGTGGATGTCAGACACCACTTTATAAGAGATCACGTTGAAAAGAAGAATATCAGAATGGAAAAGATTCATACCGATATACGTATATCGATATTCTAACCAAGCCACTAAATGAGATCGATCTTGAGATTTATGCAATGAGCTAGGACTTCTAGATCTTGGAGAAATGTCACCTAAAAATGTTTGATGGAATGTTCTCGTAACTAATTTGGTTAAGAGACTAACCGGATCGAGAGAAATCGGTTGAGTTTGGTATCTTAAGCGATCTCAAGAGATCGATAAGCAAAAATCTATCGGACTTACACGCTACCGGATCCAAAGGAATCGATCGATTTTAGTTTATCGATTTAAAGTCTATCGATTTAAAGGAACCGATCGATTCAAGGTTTATCGAGTTAAAGGAAAATGCTCGGTTTAAAGGATTATCCGATTAAATCAATTTGGTTATAGTATTTCTTTGTGAATCGATTTAGATTGATATTCAACAAGCAAGATTCAGAGATTAAGAGCTAACAATCACATAAGAAAGTGAATTTACACAACGATGAAATATGAGAACTTTTCATTGATAAAAACCCGAAGGTGAGGTTACATTACGAAGTTACAAGTACAAGAAGACCGGGAGGTCAGTACAAATGTTAACCAAAATCCTAAACCTAGAACCCTAAACCTTCATCCAAACCCAAACCCGAACTCATTAGTTAAGTGTTAATGAGGGGAAGAGAGAGAGATTTTATGAAATCGACGCTTTCTCATTTTTTCCCCACTTAACAGGTGAGGGGCTTGAAAGGTAATCCCATGCTTAGAAACCGATGGACTCTCCAAGTGAAGTGAGAGCGGCATTGATAGGATTACTAAGCCGGGAGAGCCCTAAAAGGGAGAGTAGTAGGGCTCTCCATTTGTTAAATGGAGCACGTGTGCAAAGAGTTGGTCGCCGATCTCATGGGCACATGTGTGTTGATATTTTATACCGCACTAAGTCCGATGGTTACGATTACGTCATCCAGATAGACACACAAAGGTGCATACGGTTAGGAGAAGTGTCTTCTCGGTTCAGCAACAAACAGATCCATATACTGGTGGTAGAGAAGCTTTGCAAAGAATCGTATGTGAAATCGAAGATGATGAAGAAAACAAACAACAAGGGATGCAAAGGGTTGATTTGAGAAGGTGAAACCATATAAAAGGGTGTAAAAGTGTTTGCCGGAGTCTCAGGAAACAAGGGTTCACCAAGATACATGATTCTTACAAAGAAGATAAGTATGGTGAATGGGTGATGTTGTGTAAAACATTGGTCCAATTTATAGAGGCCAAGCAAGGATGCAAATGCAATTTCCATTTCAAGAAGCCTATCCGGAGAAATTTGCATCAAAAGGACAAATGCGTGTAGAAATCACGACCGATAATTGGATAAATTTACGGTTGATTGACATATCGAGATTCGCAGGACGATATTTACGCATGTCAATTCACGCCTACTTAGGGAATAGAAGCTACTACTCAAGACTAAGTTTTGGCGGTAACACATATCCCAAGAATTGGCTTATCGAAAAAGAATCGGATGAGGTCAACCAAAATCGATTATTTACGAGCCGATCGGGGAGAGAGATCACCGAGCTTAAACTCCAACAAATCGGATATATCGATCTATGTCGAGAAATATCGGTTGAAGGGGAACTTCAACCGATCAAGGAGGATCAAAAAGGAAATCGGGCGACTCAAGGAAAGATCACTAAGCTTGAAGTTTCAATAAATCGTGTAATCTGGAGAAGATGGGTTTGAAAGGATCGGTTTGGGAAATTTCTTAAGGCTTAAGGTGAGAATGATTAAGATCAACAAGTGGATTCAACATTGACAAGTAATATTGACCGACACAATATCACCAACCAGACACGATCTCTTTTCTCTAGTTCTTTACTTATTTATCGGATCGATTCGATATTATTTGCCTCTTGTACCCACTATCCTTGTGGCGTGTACTCGCAATTCATTTAATGCGGACGTGGGGTACATGTATTAACCGCTATTTGATCGTGCTTTTTAAATCCAAAAGTTTTTTTGACGTGCGTTTTCGACCCTACGATCAAAACCGCTTAAATCTGGAGCGTCTAATCTTTTCAAAACGTTTGATCTTCAAAATCTTGTCTTATTGTTCCCTCGCCTCTATATAAGATTCATCAAACCTTACCGAGTTTTTTCTGCATTTCACAAACTTGCATTACTTTCCTTTGGAAAAACTTCAAATTTTCTCTACATTTCAAAACGATTTCTTAGAGTTCAAAATCATCTCTCAAAATTTGAATCTGGTAATATTTTCTTTTTAAGCTTAATGATGAATCTTTCTTTCAGATAAAAACATTGATTTCAAAAGTTGTTTTCTAATTTATGCTTCATTGCCTCTTGTTTTCAGCGGTATGATATTGATATTGATTATGCACAAATTTAATGAGTCTATCTCAATTTGTAGATGGCCACTCATGGACTAGGGAAAGATCATGTGCAACTATGAATCGCAACGAAGATCTTTGAGGATAAGTTCGTCAGCTTTGGAACCACCGAGGATCGAATCCATGGAGGTGGAACAAATTCGAAGAATACCGGACTGAAACATATTGCTCGCTTTCATCGCAATCCGGTGATGCAAGATGAAGCACTACAATTCTTGCGAATTTGAGTGTGGATCTGAAAAACCAGAGATTTAACCGATGTCGCTACCAATCTGAGAAGAAATCGATCGACAAATGCAGACATCACTCGTCTGTTCGCCTACTAAAAGGGCGATCTCACCTCACACTACAGGGAGAATGAGGACTAAGAAATCGAGAGGAGCTCTTAAGAGAGTGCATAAACATTTAAAAGCCGGATTCATCGTGCCAATGCTCAAAAGAAAGTACAGATCGTTGTTTGACATTCTGCTCAAGAACGATCATGGGAATCTCATTTAGCCCGGATGCTCTCTCACATCACCAAAATGTATAAAGATGGCAAAGAATAATTGATGGGGCTCGTAACATCAATCGCACGGCTTCCTCGAAAAGCCATCTTGCTCCAAGAACACGAAAAATTTGGAGTCAATGAATCCAGCAGTCTTTTTCGAAAAAGAGAGTTGACAATCTCAACAAGGTTGCGCTTATATTGAAGGACAAACCGCCAAG
Source organism: Stenogyne calaminthoides (assembly GCA_037126765.1). NCBI lineage: Eukaryota > Viridiplantae > Streptophyta > Magnoliopsida > Lamiales > Lamiaceae > Stenogyne > Stenogyne calaminthoides. The sequence continues at coordinate 27,096,294 of JBBCBC010000027.1, forward strand.
CTACCGAATGGAATCAGAATGGATCAAGTCCTACAATGCCTTCCTCTCATCAACTCGATTATATATGGGCCACCAGACGATGACAAGGAGCCCACTCCAACAAAATCAAGAAAGGAAAGAGCAAAGAAGCCGCTTCATCCACACCGGGGTTGCTCCACGTAAAAAAAACGAAAACCGTGAAGGCCCGGGAGAAGAGGCCAAAGAAAGCAAAGAAGCTACCATGACTTCTAAGACTAGAAGATGAGTCGGAAGAAGAAAGAGCGCCTGAACAGTCTATTGCGAACAAAGAACGTAATCGACAGCAAGCTTCTCAACTCGGAGGGCTCGCCGTAACGATCGAGGTAGAAGCACAAACCGTTAAATCTCCTTCTCCTCAACCTCAAGCCGATTCACCGGGCCGGACTAAAGGTCTGCCGAGCATGTCCTCCGCTAGTTCACTCCGCCATGAACTCCGAACCCAGATATAACCGCCATTCACAGCTATAACCACCGCAGTCGAACCAATCGACAACTTCCGCCGACTCAAGCACAACCGTAAGCTTCCACATCTCATCCAATGTAACTGGACAGATAATTCCTCAGATCCAGATCAACAAAGACCATCTTTCGAAAAAATGGTCGACTAAGAATTGAACGAGAAATTGATGAGACGTGATCCACAACCGGGTCGCGACATCCCCGCCATCGAGAAGAAGTCATGGAGATCCTCACCGAGAGATCTTCAGATTAAAAAGCTTCTCGGATCTTATTTTACTTGTTGAACAGATGGGTGGTGCGGATGAGTTCGCAGATTTTGACTTCGATATGAGGAAGTCCGCCAAAAGTGGGATCACGGTGAGCTCATATCGATAAATCGGAAAGCTCGATCCACGTGAAGTTGGAATTGCCGGAAGAAGAAAAAGTCGAGATCGCCAAGAAGCTCCGTAAAATGCCGAAATGGAGAACGCGAGTGAGTCCGCCGATGAAAGTGGAACCGTGTGTGCAGATTCACGACCAACCACCGGAGGCACAAACAATCGAACTCCGATCAAGTGATGGATCCAATTCTACATCTCAAATCACCATCGATCAACTTCAGGAGATCGATCTTGCCTCAAAGATCTCCCGAAAGAAGAGATTGAGGGAGTCTAATCGATCGAGACAAATTAGTCTCAAACAAATCGACCTTAATCGGAGATCGGTTCTCCCAATCCATGACCACCATGTCTGGCTGAGCTTACAAAAATCGGATTGATGACAAATTTGAAACAGTGGATCAAAATCAATCTTCTTTTCTCGACGCCAATCGAGAAAAGGCTCGAGTTATCGTAAGAGAAATTTGACAAGATGATTTGGACACTCCGCTACAATGGAAATCGCCAAGACAGAATTGACATAAATGCTCAGAATCTAATGACTCAAACTTCGTGTTTATCCGCTAATGATCTGAATCGCATTATCATCAACTTTGGGTCTCTCTGACTTCCCACCTCAATGCGTTTTTTTGATCAAACCAAAAAAGGGAAGGATCCGAGAAACCAAACCGACACATCGAAGATCTCGATTCATACTGGATAAGGCCCATGGACAAAGCTCAATTGCAAGAAAGGTCGCTGCGGGTCTTTGGGACATCAAAATCCGGACCGATTACTCGGACCGGGAAAAAGTCACGAAGAATGACTAGTCGACATCTGCCGATAAGGAACTAGTTGTAAGATTGTCCAAAGAGCGGATGAAGAAGAAGAAAGAAGGGCGTAAAAACGGGCACAAGCGTAAGGGTTGAAATCAAGTTCAAATCAAGGGCTAAGAAAGGATTGACTAGAAAATCGCACGTAACCTCGGTTGCAAAGAGTCCATTTAGATCATACCAAAAACTCGCCGCACACGCTTAAGAGGTTTGAGGAATGGAATAAGATCGAAGTGAATGGCTTCTAGATGCCTTTGTCCTTGATCTTGTTCCAAAGAAGAATCACCCGGATGATGAGTTCCTCAACGGGTTACGTAATAAATATCGGATTTTTTCAAATATCCGGAAAATGAGGCCAAGCTTATAAATGTAAAGATATCTCGCCAAGAGTATGATCTGTTAATATACTCAAAGAAGGGGATGGCTCATTTGATGATGGCATTTGAGAGATTCTACTTTGACATCTTGAGAAAATCGCATATAAACCGATCAAGCGCATAATTTGATGTCAAATGGAAACTCTATCGATTTTCAACGTTCCACAAGACCAAAGAGAAATGCCGAAGGATACAAGCCCAAGGAGTGAAGAATCGTAAGACGTCCGGGGATGTTATTTTTAAATTCAAAACTTTTTCGATGTAACATGTAATCAACATATCTAATGAAAAGTTTATTTTTTCGATCCCAAGACAAAATCTCTTTGTCTTCGATTACCGCTTCCTTAAGCGTTTCTATACTTATCAATTTGTTTGGTTTCTCGGTGTTTTGGTTTTCAAAAGGGGGAAATTGTTGGGAAATTTATAGTTTTGATGAAAGTTCCAAAACACATGTAATAGGACCGGTCGGACTGTTATTGATCGATGTTTACATTATTGCTATAGGAGACCGGGTTGATAATGATTGTATAGAACAACCGATGTAATAGATAGGTCACATATTGAGGGGAACTCAATATGTATAGGTCGATCTGAAGAATCAAGAAAATTCGATATCCGACAGGCGGAATCGCTAAACGGAAGCGGAAGATCGATCGAACCGATCTTGTCGATAACTCAATGGAAGTCATGAAGCTCAAACCTCGAATACTAGAAGATCGGATGACTTCGAAGATAAGACCGTAAGACCTACATCACCGAGTCACCGTTGAAGTTAAGTCAGTCAGCGCCCGAAGACTATCGGTGGATCGACGGTTCAGATCGATCGGGGTCAACTCATAAGATGAAAACCGATGTTTCATCTTATCATATCGTCTGCGATCTAAACAAGAAGAATGCCAACCTTAGTTGGAGGAACAACAACGCAAAGCAAGGCTTCCATCGATAAGGAAGAAACACGTATGAGCAGAAGCCGATACTCGCGGGATTCGATGTTGCTCTCTCAAACGGCTATAAAATACACATTCACGCCGCGGCCATGAATTTCTCAAGACGCCACATCAAGCCCAAGTAAGTCTATTTAAAATATAGCGAGATTCAAATTGCTCTCCAACGGCTCTTTGATCTCAAGGTCTATAAATATGGGATCACACTTCAGAGTGATACACGGAAATGCTTGGACAAACAAAATAATCAAGAAGCTCAAACTATAGTCAGATTTCCGCACGAAGAACACAACAACAAGCTTATTTTATATTGTGTTCATCCCATAAGTTCTTAGCAAGAAATCTTTTCATCTAGCTATCAGTCAATTTTTGTAGATGCAAGGAAAGATTTCATAGTTGGAACCTCAACAATCTTACCAAACCCCAAGTTAGGATAAGTTGTTTAGCAAGATTTCGATCTGGGGTTTCTAATCGATTTACGGGATCGGTTGAGTGAGAACTCTTAAAACATCTGTTGGTGTACTGTGTTGGACTAACACACTAAACTAAGTCCAGTCGGTTAAGTCGGTTAAGTTGGTTAAGTTGGTGCCCCTTGTGAAAGGGAAGAGTGGGCGTGGGGATCGGGTTTGTCCGAACCACTATAAATCTTGTGTGCCTTTCTTTGCTTTGATTAAGCGCTCACATCGCACATCTTAAAAGCGCATACATATTCTAAGTTAAGATCAGTTTGCACCAAGCTTCTGATCTGATCGGACCTGATATTTCTGTCATCTGATTAAAAAGATAAAACTTGGAATCTGATTTATACAAACTGGTTTTTCACGGGTAAAACTTAAAGCTTCCCTTGACACATCGGTTAATCGATAGTTCTGCGAACCGTCTCGCTACGGCGTTGATAAGTTGGTTATCGACTAAATCGATTCACTCGCTTTTCTGACGGGGCTATCTGCTCTCACACGATCTGCTTGACGAAAAGTTTTTGAGTCTATTCACCCCTCCTCTAGACTTACGCCTCATATAATCCGTTAGGGACCTCTGACTTTTAAGTATACTACAACATGTATCGTGTTCTATGTGACATCTAATGTCACCCTACACTTAACCTAATAATATTTCTCCCACTTATACTCAAAGCAGTTACAGCGTCCTTGACACCCATTTCTTCCACATGTCTCTTGAAAGTACTCGAGGCGGAACACTTTGTGAATGGATGCGCTGGGTTGTCTTCGGTGCAATCTTAGCCACCTCAATGTCTCTCTCTTAACGATTTCTCGTATGAGATGGTATTTTCTTTCAATGTGTTTCTTTGGCTTTGTGGGCTCTCGGTTCCTTGAATTTGCAATTGCTCGGCGTTATCCGAGAGGCCGTGATTTCTTGGGGAAAATTCAGACCACGTCAAGTCCACGAGGAATTTCTTGAGCCAAATCGCTTCCTTTCATCGCTTCACAAGCAACGACGACGTACTCGGCTTCCATGGTAGAATCAGCGATGCATTTCTGCTTTACGCTTCTCCATTTCATGGCTCCTCCCCCATGCAAAACACACTACCCATGGTAGACTTTCTAGAGTCAACGTCTGATTGGAAATCCGAGTCCGTGTAGATGGGATGGGGATCGGTATCGACTTGTAAACTAACATTACATCCGTGTCCTTTTCGTGTACTTCGGAATGTTCTTTTCTTGATCCAATGTTCTTTCCCATGGTTGCTTTGATATCTTGCCACCATGCCACATGAAAGCGATATCCAGGTCTCGTACACAGCATTGCATACATGAGGCTTCCCATAGCCGAAGCATAAGGGATGCCCTTCATGTTATCCATCTCTTTCTGTTCTTGGGACACATCTCTTTGGATAGATGGATTCCGTGTCTGTAGGGCATAAAGCCTTTCTTGGAATCTGCGTCTTTCAAGCGCTTTCAAAATAGCGTTTATGTATGAGGCTTCTTAAAGCCCGATCATTCTTTCCCCGCTATATCTCGAAAGTGATCTTGATCCCTAGGATGTGACCGCTTCCCTAAGTCCTTCATATCGAACTGTTTTTGTGAGCCATGCCCTTACGTCGATAACACCTTTACATCATTTCCGATGAGCAGAATGTCGTCCACGTATAGTACCAAAAATACCAATGCAGTTCTGTCACGCTTTTTATAGACATAACTTTCAAATTCATTTTGATCGAATCTGTAGGATTTTATAACTTGATCAAAAAACGATTCCAAGCTCGGGATGCAAATCCATAAATGGACTTCCTAAGCTTGCAAAACCAGATGCTCTTGACCTTTTTCAATGAAGCCTTGGGTTGTTGCATATAGATTTCTTCGTCCAAGATTTCTATTTAGGAAACCTGTCTTGGCGTCCATTTGCCGAGATCTCAAAATCTAGATCTTGTTAAGCAATCACAAGAGAATCTGGATGGACTTGAGCATGGCTCTGGTGAAAAGGTTTCCTCATAATCGATCCCTTCTTTACGAGTGTACCCTTTCGCCACAAGTCTTGCTTTGAAGGTTTCAACCCTTCCGTCGGGTCCCCTTTTTCTCTTGTATACCCACTTGCATCCGATGGGTTTTACCCCATCAAGTGGTTAGACTAGATCCCACACCTTGTTGTGATCCATTGAACCCATCTCGACTTCCATTGCTGTTTGCCAAGATTGAGCATCTTTGTCTTGGATCGCCTCGTTGTAGGACCATAGATCCGATTCTTCTGCGGAGATCAAGTCCGAAGACTCTCCGATCCCCAAGAATCTCTCAGGTTATCTGATAACCCTCCCACTATGACGAGGTTCCGGTTGTGTAGGCGTGGACGTTTGGTATATCATTTTTATCTGATTATAAACGGAGTTGGCCCCCTAAGTTCTTCTAAGGTAATTTCACTTCTAGGCTTTCAACTGTTCATATAGTCTTCTTCCAAAAATCTAAAGTGACTACTGATTACCACCTTTGATCTTCGGGACCATAGAACATGTATCCTTTAGTTCCTTCGGGGTACTCTATGAACATCCTTAATTCTGAATGTGCATCCAATTTACCGGCTTCCTTGTCTAGCACGTATGCCGGACACCCCCATCCCGATGTGTCAAAATCGGGCTTGCACCGGTCACAATTATCTCGGGGTTTTAGGTACCGATTTGGATGGCACTAGGTTCAGAATATAAGCCGCTATTTCTAATGCGTAACCCCAGAACGATTTTGGTAAATCCGCATAACTCATCATCGACCTTACCATTTCTAAAAGCGTTCTATTCCTTCGTTCTGCAACCCCATTTTGTTGAGGGGTACCGGGTGCAGTCAACTGGGATGCAATCCCCACTTCCGACAGGTAGTTCAGAAATTCATCGCTGAGGTATTCGCCTCCACGATCAGATCGTAGAAACTTGATACTTTTTCCCTTATGATTCTCTGCTTGAGCCTTAAATTCTTTGAATTTATCAAAGGTCTCAGATTTATGCTTCATTAGGAAAATGTATCCGTAGCGTGAGTAATCATCGATAAAAGTAACGAAATACTCGTAGCCACCTCTAGCTTTGATTTGAATTGGACCACACACATCGGTATGAACGATTTCTAACGCTTCTTTAGCTCTAAACCGCTTGGCTCCAAATGCCCTCTTGGTCATTTTACCTTCCAAGCACGATTCGCAAGCCGGAAATGGCTCAATTTGGAGAGACCCCAAAGAACCATCTTTCACCAACCTTTGAATCCTCGGGTTAATATGACCTAATCTTAGGTGCCAAAGAAGTATCTCGTTCACGTCAGCCGAGCGCTTTCATTTACAAGAATAGTAGATGTGTTATAGGATGCATTTTGTGAGTGATGTGCACAGTTAATAACGATGTGCACAGTTAATAATCTTAGGTGCCAAAGAAGTATCTCGTTCACGTCAGCCGAGCGCTTTCATTTACAAGAAATAGTAGATGTGTAATAGGATGCATTTTGTGAGTGATGTGCACAGTTAATAATATAGAGATTATTCCTCAAAGTTCCACGACAGATAATCACATTTAAAAAACAAGATAACATCTTTATTAAAACGAACAGAATATCCATCGATAAACAGTTTAGAAATAGAAATAAGGTTTTTCCGAAAAACAGGAACATAAAGAACATCTCTTAAAATTATCGTCTTATCTCCAAAGGACAGGTGCACTTCTCCCACTACTTTAGCTGCCACTCTCATAGCATCGCCTAGCGTGATGAGGATATCACTCTCACTTAGTTGCATGGTCTGCTTGAAACCCTGCAATGTGAAACATACATGATTAGTGGATCCCGTATCCAATACCCACGAGTGGGTAGCATACTCCGCTAAACAAGTTTCAACTATTAATGAGTGTGAATTACCTTTCTTTCCATTCCTTTTGGGTTTGGAACAGGCCGACTTCCAATGTCCTTTTTCTCCACAGTTAAAACATTTTCCTTTTGGTGTATTCTAGACTTTCAACCAACTTGCTTTCTTACCCTTTTCTTTTGCGGCCTTGCTTTGGATCAGACTATTCATCTCCTTCTCAATCTTGCCTTCCTTTGGCCTAGATTTTGAGAGCAGTTTCTTAGTCACCAAAGCTTCGTCTTCTTGTCCCAAGTGTTTCTCTACCGTCTCCAAGATCCCTTGTAGTATATCTATCGTAAACATGTGATCGCTCATCACAAAATTACAATAGAACTCATTAAAGCTCCTTGGAAGAGTTAGGAACAAGAATTCGATTTGAGCCTCATCATCGTATCTTGCACCAAGGTAAGCAAGTTTTTAAAAATGGCGTCTGATTTTGAGAATGTGATCCCTTACGGGTGTTCCCTCAATATTTTTAGCCATTCGACTCCATTTTGATGTTGATCATGCAGTTCTCAGAGGAAAACATTTCCTCAAGACTTTGAACAATCTCCGCAGCTGAATCAATTTCCTCATGAATGAGCCTCAAATCATCAGACAATGAAGTGAAGATTATCGGTTTTATTGATTCATTGGCTTGCTCCCAAATTTCGTACAAACATCTTTCCGAACTAGATGACCCTTCAGTGATTCTTTCAGGTTTATGTCCGCCAAGAACCCAATAATATTTTTGTGCGGAGAGGACAAAAGTCATATTATGTTTCCAAGTGACATAGTTTTCACCAGTGAGTTGGCTTCTTTTCAGTATATTGAATAGTGGATTAAAAGGTTGCGACATGATGAACTGAAATAAACATCTATTTTGTATCAATATCCAGATCAACACAAAATTAAATCACATAATTCGATCACATGGTTCATATTAAAATCTCAAAAAAATATGAACATGCATCAGCCAACATCTCAAAACAGATTTTAATGAGCCTCGTGGGAGGTTCATCATTTAAATCACATTCAAGCAGGTTACAAACAAGAACAGTTACAAACCTCTAATTTTAAAAAAATTAATAGTCGGCTCCCACTTGACAAATATAAAATTGATAGGGACTTCGGAGAAGTATATAAATATCAATTTTATACCTAAGTAATAACCATGATTAAATACAGAATTATTACTTCGCTTTGATCAAGCCTCGTGGGAGGGTCATCGTCGCCACTAATAATAATTAACAATCATCTTTTTGGGAATTTATTCATGTGAAAGCTATCTTTTGACCGCCCCGTAGGGGAATTTCTCCAAAAGATTTCACAAATAAATAAATCATGGATGTCAAAAATTAAATTGTGTCAAAACAAATTAATTATTAAAACATACTTAGTAATTTTTGAATTTGAGATTTTTCGTTGAGCAATTCTCATGCAAACACATTTAAACAAATTAAATAAAGCACAAGAAAATCTAATGAAGAATAAATCAAGCAAAGCAGAAAATAAACACATTGGGCACAAATTATCCAACTGTCATGGTTTGATTTTCTTTGGCTTGATTTTGAAGAAACGACGTCTTGAATTTCTCCAACTCGTTCATCTCGGAAAGAACTACATCTTGAAACGCCACGCCAAGCATTTCCTCAAGAGGCGGGATGCCGCCCAAGATCCTCGCCACGCTTGGCCTAGCGATTGCGCCCGTGCATATAACTGTTTGGGTAGGCGGTGCCCAATGCTTGTCGGACCATGTTAAATGCTTGGGTAGTATTTGTTAGTCAGCATATGTCATGTTTGGGTAGGCGGCGCCCGTAATTGCTCAAATGTGACTTAGACATCATGATGGATCTCGATTAAGCAATTAATACCCCGCCTTTAAAATGTTCCTCACTAAAATATGGTTTTCTCATTAATTTGATAAGATGTCTTCCATCAAAATTAAAAGTAAACCGGATATTTCGTTCCAATGAGTACTTAAAGACCCTCGTCTTTTGCTCGAATCTACATCTAATGGGAGTTTTATAGGGACATGTGATGTCGCCGCTTGATGGTTGTAAACCAACTTAACTTTGTTTCGCTATCCTTCACGGGGAACAAAGGGTAAGTGACATCAGTCGAACTAGGTTCGACAGATTGCAATTGGTTTGGAGACCTACCAGTTATGCTGTTATAATGATCAGCCCTCGTTGGGACTATAATAGTATTAATGTGGATCCTAGTCCATTATGATTTATATGTGATATAAATTCGTACTTTTCCGATGAGGTCGTTAAGTATGTGAAAATAATGGAGACAAAATAAATTTAAAAGGCCATATTTATTTTGATTGCTGAATATTGATCATAGGAATTATGTGTTTTAATTCCCATTTTATTTTATTTTTCAGATTGTTGAAAATGAATAACTTGTCATTGAAATGAACAAATTATTTGGGCAAACTTTCTCGACCGCAACCAAACGCGTTCGTTTGGTGCTCGACAAAAAAAGATTGAGTACGTGTTGGACATGCCAATCCTCGCTACCCCCGAGATTAGTCATGAAGAGGTCAAGCGTTTGACGCCAAGAATTTGAAAAAGAAGCATCAAGATGATGCTTCCCAAGCTCGATGTGTTATGCTTCTTCCGGAATGACGAAGTCGCAAAAGCAAAGACATGAAGATGCTTCCCTTCGATATGATTAAGCATCTGAAGGATCTCTTTGATTCTCGAATCTCGATTCGAGATTTATGAAGTGATGAGATCTGTTTAAATGCCAATTGTCCGGGGAGGAAGGTTTCTCCTCGTGTATTGAATATGATAGAAATTTAATCGAGAAACTTGGTCGTCTGGGCATTGAGCTCAAGACCAATGTTGTTGTTTATGCCATTCTTCAGTCGCTTCCCGATTCATATTCGAGTTTCGTAGTAAACTTTAATATGAATAAGACGGAACCGACCATGCCCGAGCTGCATACACTACAGGAAATTCGAGAAATCGTGACGAAAAAATTCGTCACTGAAACATCATTTTTCGTCACAATTGATAATTTGTGACGAATTTTTTTGTGGCATAGATCGTCATTTAATGTGCGTGGTATTATGAAAAATGTGACGCTATATTAATTCGTCATTAAAAAGGCATCATTTGGTGATGATAAAGGTCATCGTCACTATATGTTTCCATCTATCATGACGCATAAATTGTCACATTAGGCATCAAAAATTCGTCACTTAATATGACGTTTTGTCACTAAAGTTCAATTTTACGTGACGATATAAATAATTGTCAGAAAAAAAAATTACTTTAGTGACGTTAATTCTGTCTCAATTAGCTTGATTATTTTGTCACATTTTCTATATTCGTCAAGAAAGAGTTGTTATTCAGTGACGAAATGTTGATCGTCGTTATATATGTACATATATAATGATGATAAAATTTGTCACTAAATAGTATGATTTATTACCAAAAATTTTATTGTCGCAAAATGGTGTGGATATTGTGACAAATTATTTTTGTCACTATAATATATTATTTAGTGACGAAAATAATAAGCATCACTAAAAGTTCAGATTTGGTGACAATATATTGTTCGTCATATTTCACATTTTTCGTCATGAAAGAATTACAAAAAAATTACGAAAGAAATGATCGTGGTTATATATATAGATATAATGACAACTAAATTTTCTCACAAAAAATTAGACTTTGGTGACAAAATATTCGTCGTCGTTAAAAGATGTGAAAATGATGACAAAATATTTTTGTCATAAAAAAATATTATTCAGTAACGATGATGATAATCGTCACTAAATAAATTGATATAGTAACATATATCGTCATGATTAGTTAACATACAATGCCTATTATTTTGTCATAAAAATGATATATATTGTGACGCATTTATTTCATCATGAAATAATTACTTTTACTATCAATTTATTTGAATTTTTATATATATTAAATCAATAATAATACTAAATAATAAATATTACAACAAAAACTAAATTAATTAAAAAAAAAAAAATTAATTTGCATTAACAAAAAACTCCTTCAAGCAATTAGAAAGCAATCAACAATCTTTGTTATCAATATTACATGAAACAATAAACTAAAAAAACCAGAGTCTTGTATATTTCAAAAATTATTTTCCATGCTATTATTCCTTTTTACACTTCAAACGACGATGATGAAATCTTTTCCACTGTAGATATCACCTGAAAAAAAATATTATATCAGATGAATTTTTTAATTTAATTAGCAAGTCATACATCTCACAAGATCATAATAAGCATCAATCCACTAACTCCCTTTTGACTATGTTTCTCAATCACATCACTTTCGAGAAAGAAATTTACTTCCAGGACATCAATAGTCGCAAACTCAAATTTCCCCATGTACCATTACAAAATCAAAGTTTAAAAAGGAGACTTATAACATTGCGAGACGTAGTCTACTAATTTTCCTTTGTGCATAATAATATTTAAAAACCAGAATGTCTAGAATCAAATATAAAGAAACGAGAAGAAAACAAATCACATTGCCATCATTATCATATCAAAACTCGAGACTGATAATTAAATACAAGTCATGTAATGTAATTGTCATTTACCTTGGTACATGTGCGACTCAGCGATTGCAATCCACCCTTTAAAAGCTTTAGAACTATGGGTTGATTGTCATCTGGGTGATTTCCCTGAAACGAAAGGACATTTAGGATAAACTGGATGCAGTAAAAAATTGAAAAGGAGATTATGCATTGGAATAAGTCAAAGGCATCTTCTAATGTGATGGATTTACATCCTTTATCTACGATGGAGAGAGCACCAACTTCAGATAAGTGAATTCAGAAAAAAGAATATCATGACTAGAGATGTTAAACGGGCCGCGAGCCGACGGGCCGGGCCGGGCTAACCTGGATTTTTCCAGGGTTAGGGCTTAGGTATCTGGCCCGTTTAACACCAGGCTTTTTGGCCCGTAACCGGCTGGCTAGACGGGCTTATCGGGCTGGCCCGGATCTTTTATTATTGTTATTAATTTACATGGGCTGCTGGGCTAAATAGAAAAAAAATAAGAAAGAAAGATACATGGGCTGCTGGGCTGAAAAGCCTGAAATAGAAAAAAAATAAGAAAGATGCATGGCTCATACAAATTGAAGATCAGTTGTTCTACTACTAAGGGAATATAGGGGTGTATCAATTTTTATTTATTTTATCTTTTTGGGTGGGTGGGAGGGGTTAATTAGGTAAATAAAAAAGTGTACAGTTTTAACTGAGCTTAACAGAGAGAGAATACACATAAATATCGGACCATTCACAAGATCAAGCCCATAAACACGTGTACCATAATAATGTGGACAAATCCAATAAGGAAGCCTATACAAAGTCAAGAATAAACACAGGGGAGCTACAAATGCAACAAAAATACGACCAAACTAGAAAAGAATTTTCCAAGCAAAATATTAAAGGTGAGGCAATTCCCCCAAAGTCAAGATGTGAACATTTTATTCCTACATCTTTTTTTTTTTTTTTTACATTTGTATTGTTATGGGGAAAAGATACTATAGAGTGAGATCATTTTAACGTAATTTTATATGCTGAGAGAGTAGATAGAATTTTGCATGCTAAAAAAGTAGGCAGACTTTTATTATTTAGTAGGTGATCTTAATCTGGGAGTATGCCAATATAACATCTAATTTTCTAGAGCATTAAATTTGCAGAAAATATAATTTGAGGAAATGAAACATTCAGACATCAACAGACAAAGATAATGATAGTTGAAATTCAACAGCTATAACAAATACATACTTGAGAAACCGATGCTCGCTTGGGTAAGTGCCCCTTTTTGTTTTCACCAAGATACGCATAGTATCCACCCAGATATACGTAGTATCCACAAGGGTTAAAACTTTAACAGAACCTGGAAAGTAAATAGAAAGAATTGTTGGGGAAGTAAATTGTCAATTCCATTAAGAAAAATAATATTTCATAGAATAGGAAACTCTACATAGGCAAGGAAGCAAATAGCTTATCTAAAGATAACCTACTCCTTCTTATATGACAGCACATTGATCATAAGTTGGACATTTGCATAATTATCAGAAGTTTTCTTAATGAAAAGGAAATGTCACCCAATTTAAGATGACATTAATAATATTGCTTAAAATGCAGTAACATCAGTGACCCTCTGCAGCCTCCAGGTTGATAAGAACATCTTCTTACATCCTACATCAGCACAAACTCAATCATAATAAAAAAGGTTGGCCTATAGCTCTCCAAGCCAGTAAAAGAAGGTCTTTGTTTCACCCTTTTGCTGATTATTAAAGAGCAAAAAACAGCTTTACATCACTATACCAAGGTCAATCACTCTTGAGCCTTGAGGAAAATGATAAAGTAGCAACAAATACACTGTTACATGTAGGTTCATTGCTAAAAGATTTCATTATCCTCCAATAAACCGACAATCAAAAGAGAAACACTTTGCAGGTGAAGACACCAGAATAACCCACATAATTAAGTGGTTTTAGAATTACTTCATGTGAACATCATAGTACTTAAGATCAAGAGAACTAGAACAAACTATCTACATCTTTGTTGCTATTATCGCCCTATGTTCCACAATCCAATTCCCGGACTTCAAAACAACAGCAAGAAAGCACAACCAAACACCAATTAAACCAAGTTAAATGAAACTAAATAGAACCCATAATCCAAGACAAATACAAAAAATAAAATGTGAATCAAATAAACCCATACTTTGTAACCTTACAACGCACATATTTGGTCACGGGAGGGGGCTGTAAAAGGGATATCTTCAAAGCTTCCATTGGTTTATACCTGAAATTCAAATCATGAAAAATATTGACAGAGAAATTCAGATCCCATAATATTTGGCCAATTAAGTCCAATTCAATTGCTGAATGGTAGAGAAATGCGAAATACGTACCAAATTTGCCTTTTTCCAGCGGACTCGGCAGCTTTCAAGTCGTTAGTCCATGGAGGCGATTGACAGAGAAGATGAGAGGCCACATTAGGTTTTAGCCTATTTTTTTTCTTTTATTTTTTTGAGCGCAGGTTTTAGCCTTTTAGGTCTCAAATTTCATTATTTAACTTTATTATGGCATCTACTTAAAAGTTAAAACTTTAAACTATTTTCAATATATTTTTAGTTCACACAATTTTTTAGTTTCCCAACTTTAATAGTTCCGCCTAATATGAATTTAGTTTAAATTTTTTGATTTCCTGCTCCAAGCAGCCTAAAACATAACTATATTTAGTTTAATTATTTTATATTTTTAATAAAAACTGAGATATAACATATTCTATTAAATTTTTAAATAGAAATTAGTACAGTATACAAGAGATTTCAATAAATAAGTTTTTTTTTTAAATTATTGTTTATTTTAATAAATCTAGTTTTATAATATGTAAACAATTCATCAGACGCAACACACTTTAAAAGCAAAATCTACAAAATATAAATTATCTATTTTATGTATTTCACTATTACAATAAATTTCTAAAAGTAAAATATAATATTTTATAATCGTCGATTATTTCAATTTAAAAATGAAATCGGTCAGATATATCACATATTTTACCTTTATATATATATATATATATATATATATATATATATTTTAAAAAGCTTTAGGAGATATGTTATATATATTTTAATATATTCATTAGTAGGGGTGAGATTTCACTCTGATAGGTTAATTTTATTACAAGAACGACCATAATCAATAAAAATAAGAAAATCAAACACAAACTCTCATTTGAAACTTGTTTATATATTGAAATTAATATTATTATACTTAAGCAAAATATAGAGTGAACAAGTTTCACGGTGAAACTGGTTAGGAGTGTGACTTATATTACTAAAGTGTGTTACTTATTTAACTGAAGAGTGTGACTTTTTACTATAAAGAGTATTACTCATAAAAATGAAGGGTGTGATAAATATTACAACAAAGAGTGTGGTCGTGATAACTGAAGAGTGTGACCTATATTACTAAAGAGTGCAATTGTGATAACTGAAATATAAAAATAAATCAGTTTCACCGTGAACAAGTTTCACAGCATACCAACTCTTATACTTATAAATTGATAATATTAATTTAATAAATTAATATTATAATCTTAATTTATAAGTGTAATGCTATCATTTGATAAGTGTTGTAATATTAATTTATAAATATAGTAGTACAAAATATTATGAACAAATTAATGGAGACCTACTCAAATAAAAATGTGAAAAATGCTCACTTGAGGCCACGTTTATATGTAAAACAATAACTTTATGAAAGAGCAAAGGGTACATACCCCCAATAAGAACAAAATATTTATAAAATCAATATAACGAGATTATTCTCAAATTGACAAGTCAATCGTTAAAATAAATATTAAGATACACAGGTTCCTTAACAAAAAACCAGTTTTGTAGCCTAATCTATTTAAAAAGTCATCAATTTTTTAAATTTATATTTAAGCTACTTTTTTTTAATTAGTCGAGTCGAGTACCAATGCACTAAACGTAAGTCGAGCTTGAATAATTTGATATTTTTTACACTTGGTTTAATGTTTTCAACTTATGGAGCTCGAGTCGAGCTTGGAACTTTACGAAACATCACAAAATGTTTGAACTTGTTTGAAATCCATGTTCAACTATGTTGAAATATGTTTCATAAAGCAATCTCGAATTAATTATCGAATATCTTGATTTGATTTTCAAACCTAAGTCTAACTTAACAACTATAACCCTCACAATAAGTTAATCTTACATTAAATAATTATCTTACAGTATGGTAGACACATAATTTATTTATGACAAAATTTTACATAAGCTAATCTCATACAAGAGAGAGCTCGATTATATGACCATTGACTTTGGAGCCGAGTGTGTTCATATATCAAAGAAAAATATCATAATATCAAAGTGAAATATTATCACATGTATTAGACCGTCTCACTTTAGACAGTCATTTTACTTAAAATAACATTGATGTGAACTATGCCTATACATGAACTCTATCACTTTTGTTCACAAATTCTGACATTATTATGCATAAACACTATAATTGTTTTAAAAATAAAATATTTTTTAAACAATAATAGCGATTATGCATAACATTGATAATGTGTATACATAACAATGATATTGAAAAAATATAGTTCATCGTGAACTCGAGTTCGCACAATTTTTTTTTTACTTAGATGTATACGTGTATATACATGCATATATATTTTAAATTTATTAAACATATATCTCTCGTAGTTTAATAGTGATAAAATAATTATAAAATATGTAATCATAATACCCTTTAGTTTTTTGAAATCATACATTATTGCACACATTGATGCTTGGTATTGGACTATTGGCGTAGTACCTTTCACGATCTTATCTCATCAAATTTTATTTAAACATTTTACTAGATTAAAATTATACAAAAAATAAATTAAAACTTAAATTATGGTTAACTATTCGAACATTTTTAGATTGAGGAAAGACAAATCGAAATTAACACAATCGGTATAGACAAAGTTTAGTATGAAAATTTTCATACATGAAAAAACTTTAATTTACAATTAAATTTTGTAATTGATGAAGTTAAGACAAAATTAAGTGGTTCATAATTCACTCGGCCCAAATGATTCATGGTTCACCCGATCCGAATAAATCATAATTTAGGGTTCATTATTTAGTGTTTAGGGTGGAAATGGTTAATTTAGGACAATTTTATAAATTTTCATACATGAAATTTTTTACACTAGATATACTCATCAGTATATATGCACATATCATAATTATTATCCTAATTATATAAAAAAATATTATCTTAATTATGTTTTAAGTTTTAACACTAATAGCTAGGGTTGGAAAAATGAAAAAAAAGCAGGACGCCAAAGTACAGCCCCCCAAGATGAAAAGGGATAAGATCGTTCTCTTTGAGCCATTTCCCAATCATCAATATATGTACCATTTTGTTCTCAAGATATGTTTATTCATTTTGAGCCCTAATTCTCTCTACTCTGCTCGCCGCTTTTGATATCAACATACGCCACTATCCGCCACCCTCATCATCAACATCGAATCTAAATTGCATTCAAATATGCACATATGCATCTTGGTGTTAAATCAATTGCTTATAATTGAAATCGGGGGCAAGCGGCAAGCAGAGGATTCACAATATGTATAATCTCAAATAGCAGATAAGGTATCCAATTCCTCTTTGTCTTCCTGTGCGATTTTTTTAGTTAATTAACCGGCGCTTGTATGTGGCGGAGCTATTTGGGTACTCAAACGTGGTGATAAATGCTTAAAGTTCTGCATTGTTGCGGTAATCTGTAGATAATTTATCGACGTGATATTAACTGATTCTTAGATTGACATACGGTATCCAATGGTAATTATTTGAGTGTTTTAATTTTGTTTGATACTTATATATGAAATATTGAGGAATTTTTTCTTTCTGTTTATAACCTGGAATTCTTTGTTGCATCTCGGCTCCACCGGGTTTTTGGACTAGTTTTAAACAGTGGTCCTCATTGCTTTTATAGATGCTCTCAAATTTAATATTGTATTAATACTCCGTTCTAAGGTTGAGGCCTGATGGCTATGTTTGCTTTTGATGGACTAAATTATGAAGACTTTGAACTTTATTTTATCAGCAAAATATCCGAAGTATGCTATATTATGATTTTAATTTCTGTTTGATACTTATATATGAAATATTGAAGAACTTCATTTTGGTATAATTTATACTGCTTGATGCTACATAATTGTATTGTTTCTTGTAAGTTTAGGCTGAAATATTTGTTTTCCTATTAGGTTCTTGATGATGAAAGGCCTTGCAATTGTTGTGTATATTATGCTTATGCACCATAGTGTATGCTGCTGATGTTGGGGTTACAGTATCATGTATGATGGCATATGAAGAAGGTGGAGCTCCTACAGTTTTTAATTCACTAGAGTGTCCTCACTAGGCTTTTTCTGCTGAATCTAACAACTAAACCTAGAATTGCGAGTTTGCCACACTTCAGGGACGTTGACAGTATCAAGAAGATCGTGTTACGTGCAATCTTGATTTGAAACTACCATTTTCAGGTGACCTAGCCCCTGTCTCAATTATCGTGATGGTTGATTTTATGTGTTGTTCTTCTCATAATTACAAAATCGCAATACTTTGTATTTTGTATTGTGAATCTGATCTCATTTCGTGATTCAACATCATTTTAGCTTATACTCTTGTGCATTTGCTCATAATTTCCCAAAAAACTTTAAATTAATGCTAGGTATTCTCATTGGCAATTTACAAAATTAAGTGATGTGATACTCTTGTCATGAAGAGTGCAATATTTGCATGATATCTAGTTTGTTTTGTATGGTGTGTCTCTCTACTTATTTAACTATTAAAATCTGGTTTTTAAAATTGCATTTATATTTTGGGAATTACAGTACTGTTAATTTGATTTTAAAATGAAAATAAGCACCAAGAGGCGCATGTGTTTATTGTTTTCAGTTCATGAGCTTCTTGTGTTCTACATTTTAGAATATAACATATTTTTTCTGTTATAAGCAGTTGTCGTTCTTGCTACATAATTAACTTTGATACTTAGATGTGTGAGAAAATTTTGTGATTTCAGAGTTTAAACTTTCCATCTGACTATCTGACAAATGCTTCGTTCATTATTGATTCCCATATTTAGTTACTTTTCTCAATCAATTAGTAGTTCATAAAATCTGTATTTCTGGTCACTTACTACCACCAGATGCGCGTAACTGACACTTTTTTGTAGATTTATTGTGGTGTCTACACAAACTTGCTCTATATTGTTATCCATGTTTCTGTGTTTCTTATTTTCTCTTTAATTTCTTATCATGTTTGATGTTTTTTATCACAACTGTTTTACTTCCTAGGATTTATAAATATCATGTACTACAGCTCTGGCAATTCAAATGTGGCCTCTTTAAGTATTACACTATAGTCAATACATAATACTATTAATCTAATTAATATCTTTTGGTTTTCTTTAGTTGCCCTTCAATAATTTTGATAAATCTATAAACATTGTTTTTCTATAAATATTTCAGGTCCTTGGGGGCTGGAAGATGGTTTAGATAGTATTCTTTGTTATTTGTAATCTCAGCTTTAACATTAATTCTACCATATATATTATAACTTTGATCCCTATATATTCCAAAAAATAAATTTATTTCCAAGGGATCTTATAGTTCTAGGTAATCCATAGCGCATATCAAATATCCTTGTTATCTCTGTGCATTTCACATTCTTATTTCCACAAAGCAGCTGATGGAGCTATAAGGTATTGCTCTATATATTCTTTAGTCATAAAATGTTCCCAACTATAGAACAGTTCCAATGCTCTCTGCTCAAGAAATTTGGTTGTATAGGGTATAGTGCAGAATTTCCAGAAATCCTGCTAAACACTCAGGGAGGACTGTTGATTACTTTTTTTTTTCCCTTTTTGTTTCATTTTATATATATACTTCTTGAATTGCAAAGTCATCTGCAGGAGAAGATGAGATATTAAAGTTACCTTATTCTAAGAAAAAAAATAGAGGCAAAAGCAGAGGAAGTCTGAAGCTCGAGTCATGGTTGGAATTTGTGGATTGTATTGTTGCACTCTGAGTTTCTTCCTTATTTTTATAAGAAACGAAGAAGTTATTTAATTTTGGCTCTCTTTATTAATGTCTCTATAATCTGTGGAGACCGAATCCGGAATGAAGCCCTTGCGACAACATTTTATTTGAGTTGGTGGGAATTTATTAAATTCTGTTTTAGAAATCTTAGGTTAGAACATTAATTACAACATTTTATTTTGAATTGTTGTAAATTTTTATTTAATTTCGTCACCATATGTGTACGATCATTATGAATATGAAGTCCCTTATTTACTAAAGGGGAATCATCCCGAATTCATATGGTGATTTTATTTGAAATCCTTTAAATCTCTGTGAGAAGTTATTTATGGTATTTTTATTAGTTTTTTAATTTTTTAATCCCAACAATTCATTATTTAATTTTGATATTTACCTTTCATTTATCGTTTATCTATTAATTATGAATCACCCCATCTATGTGGTTGTTGTATTTCAAATCCATTGGATTTTTATAAGAAGTTATTTATAGTATTATTAATAATATAATTTTTAATTCTTAATATTAATTTTTCTAATTTAATTTATGTCATTCAATCTTTTATAGAGTAGAGCTAATATAAATATTCTAATTCCATTCTTTTATCAATTTTTTTTATTGCGTCTGTTTAAGTACTTTCTTCGTTTGTATCTAGACCCATAATAATTAATTTTGAGGGTCATTTAAATTTTCTTATGTCAATATTAACTTTAATTTTTTATAGTTAAATATTTATAATAATAATTACTTTTGGCTGGGAAAATTATTCACACAGTATAAAAATAAAAAAATTTAATAACCATAAAAAGTATACTTAGAATTAAATTAATCAAATTAATTAAATATTTAAAATATTTAATTCGAAATTAATAATAAAAATATTGTTTGGAATCCCGCTTAGTTATGTGCTAATTATATACTCCCTTCTTTTTTATATACGTGTCGTTTTAGTCTTTTGAATTATTTGTGAAATAGATGTCGTTCTGGTATTTTATCCCCCTTTATCTCATATTTACCCTTGATATTGTAATTTTAAATTTCAAATTTCCTACAAATGTGTTCGTGTTTAATTTTTCAACCAATAGTATTTATTGTTAATAATATTTAAATAATATTAATTAAGGTTAATTTTGGAAAAAAAATGTGTCATTAATTTGTCTTAAAAACTTCATAATGACATCTATTAAAAAAAGGAGGGAGTATATTACTAAATGATTACAATTCACAATTTTTATATAAGGAAAATTAAGGCTTAAAATATAAAATATATTAAATTAAAATATAGTCATTCGAAGTGTATAATTGAGTTGGTGGGTGAATTGAATTTTATATTAGAAGTCTTGGGTTCAAGCCTTAATTATTGCAGCTTATATTTGAGTTATTGTGACTTTTTATTTAATTTCGTCACTATATGTGCACAATAGTGACGAATATGAAATTGTCACTAAATAATTACCATCCACAATTTATTCTTATGACAAAATTCAAATTCACCACGTTTGTGTAATAAATGATGATAAAATTCATGTATTGCGAAAAAACTCATTATAGAATTTATGATTTCCTTTTGTTGAAAGTGACAAATGATTTTTTTTTTACGGAAATGACAGATGATTATTAATCTCCAATATATATATATAAATATTGGTGACGAAAGAATATGTCACTAATTACTATGAACAATTAATGACGAAACGTAAAACTGTCATGAAAATTTTATATTATATGAAGAATATGATCGTCATTAATTACAATAAAGATCGTCACCAAACAATATTGTGACGAAATAAGTGCGTCACTAACACATTATTATTAATCGTCACTATATATAAATATTGGTGACAAAAGAATATGTCACTTATTACTATGAACAATTAACGACGAAACATAAAACTGTCATAAAAATTTTATATTATATGACGAATATGATCGTCACTAATTACAATTAAGATCGTCACCAAATAATATTGTGACTAAATAAGTGTGTCACTAACAAATGATTATTAATCGTCACTATCTACAAATATTGGTAACGAAAGAATATGTCACTAATTACTAAGAATAATTAATGACGAAATGTAAAACTGTCATGAAAATTTTATATTATATGACGAATATAAGTGTCACTAGTTACAATAAAAATCGTCACCAAATAATATTGTGACGAAATAAGTGTGTCACTAATTAGTTTGAATGATTAATGACAAAATATAGCATCGTCGCGAAAATATTATTTTTCTTGACGTTGAATATCGTCACTAATTATTATGAATATCGTCACCAAAGTTTATTGTGACGGATTTCTTGTTGTCATCATAAAATGTATGGATTAGTGACGAAAAAAATTACAAGTGGTGACAAAAATATTTTTTGTCGCATATTCTACTTTTTTGGTGACAAAAATAAAACTTGTCACCTTAGAGTAACAAAATGTGACAAATTTTGCGTCGTCATAAAAAATTTCATCACAAAATGTGTGATTTCCTGTAGTGATAACATGCTCACGACTTTTGAGTCCTCCACTGCTAAAGAGAAGCCCGTACTCATGGTGAGTGCCTCTACTTCTTTTGGTCCGAAAGGAAAGAAGAAGCGGAGAGGCAAGGCAAAGAAAGGCTCTAAGCCTAACTTCCTTAAGCCCAAAGTTGGAATTCAAAAGAAGGATAGGGTGGACAAGGATGTATGCCTCCACTGCAAGCAGAAGGGACATTGGAAGAAGGACTGTAAGGTTCTAGGAGCTGAAAAGAAGATACAAGGTGTCTCAACCACTGGAACAAGTATGTTTGTTATTGAGATAAACATGTTCACAAATGATACTAACTGCTGGATATTGGATACCGGTTGTGGCTCACACATTTGTACTAATGTGCAGGGTCTCAAGCATAGCAGGACAGTTAGGCCGGGTGAAGTCGCCCTACACGTTGGGAATGGAGCAAGAGTTGCTGCTGAACGTGTTGGCGTTTTTGTTTTAGATTTACCCTCTGGTTTAGACTTGAACTGAATAATTGTTATTTTGTTCGTTCTATTACCCGCAACATTATTTCTATTCCGATGTTGGATAATGAAGGTTTTTCCTTCCATTTTGCAAATAATAATTGTTATTTTTCGCTTAATGGTGATGTTTACGGAAATGCTCCTTTATCTAATGGTTTATATTTGTTGCATTGTGGACATAATATTCTTAATATACAAAACAAACGACTCAAACTTAGTAATCATGAAAACCCGACTTACTTGTGGCATTGTAGACTTGGTCATGCTAATGAGAAAAGAATTGCAAGGTTAAGAAAGTTGGACTACTTTACCCCATTCGATTTTGAATCTTATGAAAATTGCGAATCTTGTCTCAAAGGCAAGATGATCAACAAACCCTTTTCTGGGAAATGGGTTCGTGCCAAAGAAGTTTTAGAGTTGATCCACAGTGACGTTTGTGGACCACTACCCACTCTAGCTAGGGGTCACTTCGGATACTTCATAACCTTTACTGATGATTTTTCTAGGTTCGAGTATGTGTATCTGATGAAACACAAATCCGAGTCCTTTGAGAAGTTCAAAGAGTATAAGGCTGAAGTAGAGAAGCATCTTGGTAAGAGTATTAAGACTCTTCGATCAGATCGAGGAGGAGAATATCTTAGCCATGAGTTCACTGATTACTTGAAGTTGCATGGAATCCAATCACAATGGACTCCTCCCGGAACACCACAAATGAATGGTGTGTCCGAGAGGAGAAACCGAACCTTGTTGGACATGGTAAGGTCCATGATGAGCTTTTCCTCTCTTCCGACATTCTTATGGGAATACGCGCTTCAAACCTCAATCTACATTCTGAATATGATTCCATCCAAATCAGTTGAGCATACGCCATACGAGCTATGGCATGGCAAGAAGCCAAACTTCACTCACATGAAAACGTGGGGTTGCCCCGCATTTGTGAAGAAGATGCTCACTGACAAGTTGAAATCAAAAGGTGAAAAGGGTTACTTTGTGGGATATCCTAAGGAAACTAGAGGATATTATTTCTATCTCCTGAGAAACAAACAGTGATTGTTTCTAGGCAAGCCAAATTCCTTGAAGAAGACTACGTCTTCAAGGGACAAGGTAAAAGTTCGATAGAACTTGAAGAAATTCAAGAACCACAAATTGACAAGGAGACTGATATATTGTCAAAGCAACATGATAAAGAATCAGTGGGAGCATTCAACAGCTCACATGGTGGAAGTTTATCACTAAGTAATCCTTTTTCAGCCAGTGAGAGTGTAATTGGAATTGCATTGCCTGCGTAACGAACTCCAAGTAGACTGAATTAGAACAACATAGTTCAAACTCCCATTCGAGAGGCATCCGGAAATGCTCAAGAAGCATCCGGAAGTGTCGCTCTCGAAGCCTTCCCGGTCAACGATGAGATCGCTGTACCACAAAATTTTCACAATCAGAATATTTAGTCTGAACAACCACAACTCCGTAAGTCCACTAGAGTTCGTAATCCACCCACTAGATATTATGGTTTCCTCGTAGAGGAACATGATGACGTGGAAATCCTGGATAAAGGCGAACCTAAGACTTATAATCGAGGCAACATTAGATGTTGACTCAAAGAAGTGTAACGTAAGCCATGAAATACGAGATGGACTCGATGTACATCAATCAAGTTTGGGACTTGGTTAAATTGCGAAAGGGTTAGACCCATAGGTTGCAAGTGGATCTTCAAACGAAAGACCGATGCAAATGGCAAAGTACAAACCTACAATATTTAGGTTGGTGGCGAAGGTTATAGTCAACGAAGGCATTGACTATGATGATACTTTCTCACCGATTTGCTAAGATCAAGTCCATTCGAATTTTACTTGCGGAAGAAACACATCTAGATTATGAGATTTGGCGGATGGATGTCAAAACAACTTTTCCTCAATGGCAACATTGACAAGGAAGTGTTTATGACTCAACTTTGAAGGTTTTTATATCAAAGCCAAAAATCTAATCTTGTCGCAAGCTTAAACGATCCATCTATGGATTGAAGCAAGCTTCTAGGAGTTGGAATATCCGATTTGATGAAGCTGTCAAATCTTTTGATTCTTTGGGATTATACTGGAAAGTATGCTTTTACTTTGTATAATCAAAACTGAATTTCGGACTTATTTACTGAAATAAATTATTTATCACTGATGCTTTAAATATCATTGAATGTTACATATATTTACCGCATAACTGTACAATAAAATATAACGTGTTACATTGTAGTTAATTTAGTGATACCAAATCACGAAGATTAAATAAACAGATCCTTGTAACCAAAAGTACACCATTCCGACCTAGATGGAAATGAACAATCCATCGTGAAAGGTTGAAGTGTAAAGGCTCGGATTGGCTTGTCTTGACCAAGAGATTACACTAGTGCATGATCGATGATTTGAATAGGACCTCTAGGAGGACAAATTCTTCAGAACTGAACTAGGAAGAATTAGACCTCAGTGGTTCGTTATTTCTTAATCTTCTTCCCTTAAATAGGATCACGTGTGGTTAGTAATTATTGCTTTGACTTATTACGGGTAGAGAATCAACGAGATTCAATACTTTATATCTTGGGCAATATTATTGGTCACATGCGATTGCTAAGATTTAATACGGAGAATCGCGTGTGCAGAAGCACGCTTTTGATTTGCCCCCTTGGGAGGTTCATAAGATTTATCATACCAAATCTTGCAAGTGGAACTAGTTTCCGGTATGGATAATAATGCTGAACGTTCCTTAACCAAGGACAAAATATATTAATTAATGGAAAACTATTTCAGTGGCTTGAATTAATTAATGGGCAAGATAATCTTAAACACGGGAAATAATAACCGGGAGCCATATTGACTGTAATATGGGTTAAGATGGATAGTGCAATATTAATTATGTAGTGGGATTAATTAATATTTATGGGCTTGAATAATATTGTGGCTCAATATTGATAATTCAAGATCCATTGGAAGGTTCAATCTTAATTCTCCTAAAGGCCCCCCAAGTAGCCCAACATAAAGTCCAATAACTGAAAAAAGTGTTTAAAAATAAAATAAATATTTGTTGCTCATTTTTCCTATTTTTCGAAAATCATAAATAAAAGAGGGAGAAAGATTTTCTTTGAATTTTGTTATGGAATGAAGATATGCATTCTTGGAATACATGATTATCTCATTAAATTCAAGAAATCTCCCACTTGGTTATTTATGGTGAGATTTTTGAAATTTTCAAAGAATAAGGGAAAGAAAGTTTTTCTTGATTTTCTTGAAAAGATATTATGGAATATATGTATTTCTTGAAATACAAGTATATCTCATAAATTCAAGAATATTCAAATCTTGGAATGTTGATCCTTATTTTTTTCGAAAATTCCATAACAAGATGAGGTGGGATTTTTTGTGGAATTTTTTAATTATGGAGAAAAGAATATATGAGATATATTCAAGATTTCTTGGAGATCAAGAAAAGATTTTCCCATATTGTTTTTTCCCAAAATTTTCGACCACCACCCCATCTATAAATAGGGGATGATTCTTTCATTCCCATGTACAATTCCATGTGCTGGAAAAATTAGTAAATCCACAAAGGTGGTGCAACAAATTTTTTATTTTCCCTTTTGTTAATTGTTCGCGAGTTTCCTTCCACCGGATTGACGAGCAAGGACTAGGGAATACTTGGGAAGGCTTTTTGGTGTGTTTAATCGACGAGACCATTGCCACTCCAAGAGGTTAGTTCACGTAAACCCGTAGCAATTCCGCATGCGTAGGATTTATGTGAACTGTTTATATGCATGATTTGTTGAATTATTATTGGAATTAATATAGGATTAATTCATGCTAGTAATAATTGTTAGAATTAAATTTGTATTTAAATATTCATCCCGAATAGATCCGTGCAATTAATTCCCCAACAACTGGTATCAGAGCCTCGGTTTCGGGCTCTGAATTTTAAATTGTAATTTAATTCGTTTTCATTAAATTTGAAATTGGATAGTAGAATTGCTAGATCTTTTTGCAGGTATCCAATTGTCATGGAATTTAATGTGTTTATTTATGCATGCATATAAATTGTGGATTTTAATTCGATTAGATTCAATTCATTTTTTGCCTCGTGAGAAAATCCCTTTAGTAGGTTAGGATTTGTTTGATTTGATCAATGTAATAGACTAGTCTAGATCTAGGTTTATTTATTTTTGTAAATAAATTATAACCGGATCGGAAACGGAGGCGGAGATGAAGAATTAAAGGATAGATCCGCAAACCGTACGCGGACGACGTGCATCGCATGGAAACGTGCCAAGAGGCATCGCCGACGACTTCGGACCGCCATGCGGATGACGCACAGACGCTAATGATCGAGGCGGGATTAGCTGGGCGAACCGAGCGGATGACGGATGGCGCCGCATGGCTGGCGCGGACCATCTTGTGAAAGCATCGAGGCGACGGGTGGGCAAAGGCGGCTTTCGTGGGGATGGGCGCCATACGCCGAGATCCATGGGCGAGGCGAGGGTCATGCGAAGCGAGCCATGGACAAGATGATACGCTGCATGATGCACACGGATACTCGCGTCTTTCGCCGTCACTGCCGAGTGCTTCCGAGTGTCGAGGCACGGCAGGCACGTATTACTGCCGAGGCGTCTTCGAAATTACCGAGGTCGATTCGACCAAGGGGCCGGTGGGATCGGCGTGCATCTCTTTACGCGAGCTACTTGGCGTGGCGTTCGAGATGGAGTTCTTTTTCGAGGCGATCGAGTGGGAGAAATTCAAGACAACGTTTCTTCAAAATCAAGCCAAGAAAAAATCAAACCATGACAATTGGATAATTTGTGCCCAATATGTTTATTTTTCCGCTTTGTTTTGATTTATTGTTGTGATTCTTGTTGCTTTTATTTAATTTGTTTAAATGTGTTTGCATGAGAATTGCCCAATGAAAAATCTCACCTTCAAAAAAATTACTAAGTATGTTTAAATAATTAATTGACAATTTTATTAGGATAATAAAATTGAATTAATTTTTTGACCTCCATGATTTATTTATTTGTGAATTCTTTTGGAGAAATTCCCCCGGGACGGTCAAAAGATAGCTTTCACATGAATAAATTCGGATGGATGATTGTGGATTACTACTAGTGGCGGCGATGATCCTCCCACGAGGCTCGTTCAAAGCGAAATAATAATTCTGTATTTAATCATGGTTATTACTTAGGTATAAAATTGATATGCATATACTTCCCCGAAGTCCCTGTCAATTTTATATTGGTCAAGTGGGAGCCAACTATTAATCTGGATATTAAAAGTTTGTAACTGTTCTTGTTTATAACCTGCTTGAATGTGTTTAAATAATGACCCACCCCACGTGGCTTATTTAAACTATTTTGAGATGTTGGCTGATGCATGTTCATATTTTTTTTAGATTTTAATATGAAACATGTGATCGAACCTTGTGATATATTTGTGCTTATACATATTATTATTTATTTCAGTTCATCATGTCGCAACCTTTTAATCCACTGTTCAATATACTTAAAGACAATTTGTTTATTGGTGAAAACCCGTTGATTGAGTCGTAAACTTACTATTGTCCTCCTTTGCGACAAAGCCATGGCGGGTTCTCACTACACCCAAACCAGAAAAGCCAAAAGATGAGTCAACTAAAACAGTTAAGAAAGAGTATGCTGACTGGGAGCGTTCCAATGAAATGACAAAGTGTACCATCTTGGCTTCTATGTCAGATGTGTTGCAACACCAACACCAGAACGTTGAGACCGCTGTAGACATCATGACTAGTCTTAAAGCGATGTTTCAACATCGAACCGTGTGGCTCGTCGGATCACCATGAGAGATTTGCTCTCTATGAAAATGGTGGAGGAACTCCCGTAAGGGAGCACGTTCTCGGATGATGGCTCACCTTAACAAACTTGAGGTACTTGATAACCTTTGAATCGACATTGAGACCCAAATCAATTTTGTGCTCCACTCTCCACTATAAAAGTTTTGAGCAGTTCTTGAACTACGGATGAATAATCGAAGTTCTCGATACGATCTATTGCAAGCTTTGGTCTCGCAGATAACACGATATAAAAAGCAAAAAAGCCAACCTTGGTGGCGAATGGACCTTCTTCTTCTTTAGGCCAAGGGGGGTTTTGGAAAAAAAAAGGACAAAAGTACAAGCAAGTGAACTCAAGTGTCACTAAATTTTAAAGAAAAAGGTGAAGGGAGGTCTTTTGAGCAAAACCCATTTAGTTTAAAAGTGTTTAAATTTTATAAAAGGACATTGGAGGTTGACAATCATGTTCAAATTTTAAAAGGAATGGAAAAAAAGGTAATTCTCACGCGACTAGTTGTTGAAACTTGCTTAGCGGCGTATCTTTCCATTTATGGGTGGTGGATAGGATCCAGCGATCATGTTTGTTTCACTTTGATTAGGGGTTCAAACGGACGACAACTTGTGTTATTTGAGATCCTCATCACACCGGGCAATGAGAACGAGTGGCGGTGAAGCGATGGGAGAAAGTGCACATCTTTTGAAGACGAGTTTTAATTTTAAGAGATGTTCTTTACGTTCGAATTTTGAAAAGAATTTAATTTCGGTTTCTAAACTTTACCTTGATGGATATTCGGTTTACTTTTAATAAAGTTGTTACCATTTCTCTTTATGATAAATTTATACGTCATGGAACATTGTCGAATAATCTCTATACAATTAATTTATGCACACCACTCACAAAAATGCATCCTATAACACATCAACTGCTTTCCGAGAAAAGAAAACGTTCATCGGACGTGAGCAGAGACACTTCTATGGCATCTAAGATTGGGACATATTAATCCAAAAAGAGGATCCAAAGGTTGGTGAAAAGATCATTCCTTTGGAGTTTCTCCAAGTTGAACCAATTCAACCTCGCTAATCATGTTTGGAGGGTAAAATGACCAAGAGGGCATTCAGAGCCTAGGGGAATAGAGCCAAAGAAGTATTAGAAATCGTTCACACAGACTTATGTGGTCCAATGTCAACCAAAGCAATGGGAGGTTATGAGTATTTCGTCACTTTTATTGATGACTACTCAAGGTACGATTATATTTTCCTTATGAAGCATAAACTGAGACCTTTGAGAAATTCAAAGAATTTAAGGCTCAAGCAGAGAATCATAGGAAAAAACGTATCAAGTCTCTACGATCCGATCGCGGGAGGCGAGTACCTCGGCGATGAGTTTTGAACTACTTGTTTGATAAAGGGATTGCATCCGACTAATCGGCATCCGGAACCCTCAACAAAAGCGGGGTTTTGGACAAGCGAAAAAGCGTAACTCTTTTGGAAATGGTTAGATCTATGATGAGTTATGCGGATCTTCCCAAGTCGTTTACAGGGTCATGCCTTGAAACAATCTGACTCTGAACTTGGTGCCATCCAAATCGGTTCTCAAAACTCTCAAAGAATTGTGGACCGAGCGCAAGCCCGGTTTGAGACACATGAAAATTTGGGGGTGTCCGACCTCGTGTTGGACAAGGAAGCGGAAAGTTGGATCTCGATCGGAAATTAAAAGGCCAAATTTTGTAGGATACCCCAGGAACAAAAGGTGTATGTTCTATGGTCCCGAAAGATCAAAAGGTGGTAATAAGCACCCACTTTAGATTTTTTGGAAGAAGACTATATGAACAAAAAGAAGACCAGTATGAGATTACCTTAAATGAGCTAATGGGGCTAACCTCAAATTGCTAATTGTACAAGATGACATACCAAACGACACACTTACACAACCAGGAACCTCGTCGTGAGTGGGAGGGTTGTGAGACAAATCGAGAGATTCATGGGTATAGGAGAGTCCTCGGACTTGATTCGAGACAAGACGAATAAGACCCATGGACATATGACGAAAAAATCCAAGACAAGGATGCGATTTCTTGGCAAACATCAATGAAAGCCGAAATGGGTTATATGGATCATAACAGAGTGTGGGAGCTAGTCGAACCACTTAATGGGGTCAAATCCATTGGTTGCAAGTGGGTGTACAAGAGAAAAAGAGGACCGAACGGGAAGGTGGAAACCTTCAAGGCAAGGCTTGAGGCGAAAGGTTATACTCAGAAAGAAGGGATCGACTATGAGGAAACTTTTTTGCCTGTAGCAATGCTCAAGTTCATCCGATTCTCTTGTCGATTCTTTTAGCGATCTCGACTTTGAAATCGGCAAATGGATGTCAAGACGGTTTTCCTTAACGGAAGTCTTGATAAAAAAATCTATATGCAACAACCCCAAGGCTTTATTGAAAAATGCCAAGAACACCTAGTTTGTAAGCTCATAAAGTCCATTTACGGACTCAAACAGGCATCCAGAGCTTGGAACCAATGTTTTAATCATGTTATAAAGTCTTATGGGTTTGATCAAAACGAGTTGAAAGTTGTGTGTACAAAAAGCGTGTTTTAAGCGCATTGGTATTCTTAGTATTATATCGTAGATGACATCCCGATCATCGGGAATGATGTAAAAGGTGTTATCGGGGCGTAAGGGCATGGCTTTCAAAAAGCGGTTTGATATGAAGGACTTAGGGGAAGCGGACACATCCTTGGGATCAAGATCACTCGAGATCGCAAGAAAAGGATGACGAGGCTTATCACAAGCTTCATACATAGACCTTTGTCTTGAAACGATTCAAGATGCGAGATTCCAAGAAAGGCCGTACCTTTCGGACATGGAATCCATATATCCAAGGAAATGTGCCCTAAGACACAAAAGGAGATAGATGACATGAAAGACATTCCTTATGCTTCGGCTGTTGGAAACCTTATGTATGCAATGCTGTGTACGAGACCGGATATCTGCTTTGCCGTTGGCATGGTGACAAGATATCAAAGTAACCCGGGAAAAGAACATTGGAGTTAAAAACATTCTGAAGTATCTGAAAAGAACTCGAGATAGAATGTTGATTTATCAGTCAGATAGTCTACTCCCCATCGGCTACACGGACTCGAATTTCTAATCAGACTTAGATTCCAGAAAATCTACCTCTGGTAGTGTGTTTTGCATGGGGGGAGGAGCCATGACATGGAGAAGCGTTAAGCAGAAATGCATCGCAGATTCTACCATGGAAGCCGAATATGTAGCTGCTTGTGAGGCAGCGAAAGAAGCGGTTTGGCTCAAGAACTTCCTAGTGGACTTGGACGTAGTTCCGAATTTGCCCAACACAATCACTGTTTATTGTGACAATGCCGGGGGCAGAGTTGCAAATTCAAGGGAACCAAGAGCCCACAAGGCCAAAGAAACACATTGAAAAAATACCATCTTATACGAGAAATCGTTAAGAGAGGAGATATAGAGGTGGCAAAGATCGCTTCAGAAGACAACCTAGCAGATCCATTCACAAAGGGTCTACCTCAGGATACATTCGAGAGACATGTGGAAGGAATGGGTGTCAAGACCGTTGCCAATCTGCTTTGAGTATAAGTGGGAGATATTATTAGGTTCGTGTAGGTGACATTAGATGTCACGTATTAGGAACTACACGAGACATGTTGTAGTATACTTAAAAGCAGACTTTGAGTATAAGTGGGATATTTTTGGGAGTATACTGGAAAGTATGCTTTTACTTTGTATAATCAAAACTGAATTTCGGACTTATTTACTGAAATAAATTATTTATCACTGATGCTTTAAATATCATTGAATGTTACATATATTTCTTTGCATAATTGTTCAATAAATAAGTACGTGTTACATTGTAGTTAATTTAGTGATACCGGATCACGAAGATTAAATTTGAGTTCCTTGTAACCAAAAAAGTACACCATTCACGACCTAGATGGAAATGAACAATCCATCGTGAAAGGTTGAAGTGTAAGGCTCAGATTGGCTTGTCTTGACCAAGAGATTACACTAGTGCATGGTGATAATTTGAATAGGACCTCTGAGGAGGACAAATTCTTGACCTTGAACTAGGAAGAATTAGACAGCAGTGGTTCGTTATTTCTTAACCTTCGTCCCTTAAATAGGATCGCGTGTGGTTAGTAATTATTGCTTTGACTTATTACGGGTAGAGAATCAACGAGATTCAATACTTTATATCGTGGGCAATATTATTGGTCACATGCGATTGCTAAGATTTAATCTGAGAGAGAATCGTGTGCAAGCACGCTTGTTGTTTGACCCTTTGGGAGGTTCATAAAATTTATCATACCAAATCTTGCAAGTGGAACTAGTTTCCGGTATGGATAATAATGTTGAACCGTTCCTTAACTAAGGACAAAAGATATTAATTAATGGAAACCTATTTCAGTGGCTTGAATTAATTAATGGGCTAGATAATCTTAAACACAGGAAATAATAATCGGGAGTCATATTGACTGTAATATGGGTTAAGATGAATAGTGCAATATTAATTATGTAGTGGGATTAATTAATATTTATGGGCTTGAATAATATTGTGTCTCAATATTGATAATTCAAGATCCATTGGAAGGTCCAATCTCAATTCTCGTAAAGGCCCCCCAAGTAGCCCAACATAAAGTCCAATAACTGAAAAAGGTGTTTAAAAATAAAATAAATATTTGTTGCTCATTTTTCATATTTTTCGAAAATCATAAATAAAAGAGGAAGAAAGATTTTCTTTGAATTTTGTTATGGAATGAAGATATGTATTCTTGGAATACAAGATTATCTCATTAAATTCAAGAAATCTCCCACTTGGTTATTTATGGTGAGATTTTCGAAATTTTCATAGAATAAGGGAAAGAAAGATTTTCTTGATTTTCTTGAAAAGATATTATGGAAGATATGTATGTTGGGATATTTTAGTTTTGATGAATTATGCCAAAACATTATCAACTTGTGTTATTGAAGCTAATTTACAGATAACATGTTGAGGGGGAACGAAAGAACAAGTTGAGGAACACATAAATCGTAAGTAGATGATCGAGATCGACGAGGTCTTGACGATTTAGATCGACGAGATCGATGAGTAAGAATGAGTTCAGAGTTAATCAATGAAATGAAAGCAAAATCGAGAAAAGAAGAAAAAGCTAAGCCAAATTTGATCGGGATGACCAGATCGGAAAGGAGGTTGCAAATCGAAGAAGAGGAAAGATACGAGATCGACGAGATCGGGACGTGATCGAGATCGATAAGCTAACCCGATATGCTAACTCGATATGCTAACTCGATGTATTAATCGTCTGAGATAAACCGATATCTTGACACGATCTTTATTTTATCGATCATGTGAGCTTATCGGATCAAAGAAGAAAAAATCGGATCGAAACCGTAAATCGCATACCGATCGGTAAGAGAAGTGTTGGGAAATGAATTTAATAAAGAGGATTTTGATTAGATCCCAAAACCCCGAGTATGACATGTTCTGGATAATCTTGATAGATAAGTCGATTCGGTTTTAGAGTGTTCGGGATATTATCTCGCACTGTATAGTCGGCAGATATGTAAAAAGTTAGTTTCAAGACTTAGTAAGAAATCGAGATATTGAAGACTCAGAGAACTCAAGACTCGAGAACCGAAGAATCGAGAGAACTCAAGACTTCGAAAAACGAAGACTCGAGAGAACCCAAGACTCAGAGAAATATCAAGACTTCAAGAACATCTTGAATGCTCAAAGATATCCCTAATGTTAAGATGCACTAAAGCCGAGGAATATAGCCGTTGGAATCCGGTGACGTGGACCAACGAAAAGGAAGACAATCACTGAAAAAGCCGAAGAACTTACAAAAGTGTATGGATTTGAATGTAACTCTCTCCAACGGTAACATTCAAATCCACACTATAAATACAAGTTCTTCCTTCATTATCGGCTAGTGGAGTGCGTAAAAAGATAGCAACAATGCTACTGAGCCAAAGAGCGTTATAGCCAAAGCATTCCCACCCTAGAACACAAGTCTATAGATATACAAATATATTCAAAGAGTGTTCTAGAACCCAATCTAAGCAACCCACGATGTATCATAAGCTTAGAGAGATTTCCCAACCAAGCATTTGAGGCTAAACCATTGTAAGGGAAAATCTCACCATAGTTGGAGACAACACCAAAACCCAAACCCAGTGGTGAAGTGAGAGGTAGTTGCAAACCCCAGTAAGGGTGATAAGTCCCGTTGGAGTGTGAACTCGTTAAACATCGTAAGCGATCCGTGGAGGTGATAAGTCCCGAGGCTAACCCGAGAGAGGGTTATAAGTCCATTCGAGTGTGAGCTCAGTAAATATCTATTAGCAATCCCGTGGAGGTGATAAGTCCCGCTTTGAAGGAATTTCCTAGAGAGGAGAGTGGATGTGGGGGCTGGTTGTCCGAACCACTATATATTCTTTGTGTTGTTCTTCGCTTTATGTTTATACTTGTCATAACGATTAGTTTTACAAGCAAAGCACACACACGAGCTCAAAAGTTTAAAAATTGGAGCACTCGCCCTCATCCCGCATTTTATATGCACCAAAATTAAAAACGTCTTTGCTTCCGCACGCTTAAAATAAAGTTTTCCACCGGGACCAACAAGAAGTCATCTGAAGTCATATTCTTCGAGAATCGAGCATTCTTGATGATCGGTTAGCTGAGTCTTAGTGACACGAGGTCGAGGATGTCTGAAGTCGAAGAATCGAACTTCGGTCCAACCAGAAAGTGTCGATATGCTGATCGACAAGGTCATTGAAGAGAAGTCTGTAGATATACACATATATTCAAAGAGTGTTCTAGAACCCAATCTAAGCAACCCACGATGTATTCTAAGCTTAGAGAGATTTTCCCATCCTTAGCATTGAGGCTAAAAAAAATGTAAGGGAAAATCGCAACCTAGTTGGAAACCAAACAAACCTTACCCAAATCAGTCGGTTAAGTTTGTAGGTGAGTGTGAACTCGGTAAACATCTAGCAATCCCGAAAGGGAGGGTAGGCAATCCCGAGTGATGGTGCTAACTCCCGTTGGAGTGTGAACTCGGTAAACATCTGTAGGCAATCCCGTGGAGGGTGATAAGTCCCGTTTGAGTGAGAGCTCGTTAAATATCTAGAGGCGAACCCGAGAGGGTGATAAGTCCAGTTGGAAGGAATTTCCCTAGGAACAAGGAGAGTGGATGTAGGAGCTTGAGCCTCCGAACCACTATACATTGTTATGTTGTTTACTGCTTTATGTTCTTATATTGTCATATGCATTCGATTATAAGCAAAACACAACACATGAGCTTAAAACATAAAAAAATTGGAATCACTCGCCCTCACGCATTTTTATATGCATCGAAATTTATGTTTTGCTTCAAGGCGCATAAAATGGGTTTTCCAACGGGACCATCAATTGGTATCGAGAGGAGTTCTAAAGTTCACTAATTTCAAAGTGATCACTGAATCGATCTTTTAAAAAAAACCCGTTTCTTTAAAAATGCATATATTTTAATGTTTTGGCGTCATTATCAAAAAAGGAAATTGTTGGGATATTTTAGTTTTGATGAATTATGCGAAAACATTATCAACTTGTGTTATTGAAGCTAATTTACGGATAACAAGTTGGGGAACGAAAGAACAAGTTGAGGAACAATACGAAATCAGTAGATGATCGAGATCGACGAGAGAACAGAAACTAGACCGTCGAGATCGATGAGTAAGAATGAGTTCGAGTTAAGCGATGAGCCGTTTTACAAAATCGTAAAAGAAGAAAAGCTAAGCCGGTGATCGGATGACCCGGATCGGAAGGGAGGTTGCAGATCGAAGAGAAGGATGGGACTGATCGAGATCGACGTGATCGAGATCGGATAAGCTAAACCCGATATGCTTAACTCGATGTCTTAATACGATCTGAGATAAACTGGATATCTTGACTGATCTTTATCTTGATCGATCATGTGAAACGACGATCGAGCGAAGAAATCGGATATCGAAGAAAACCGTAATTTCAGATACGGATCGGAAGACAGGTCATCGGAGAGAAGTCATTCAAGTCATATTCACCGAGAATCGAACGCCCATCGATGATCGATTAACTGATCTTAGTGACTTAGGGGTGGATGTTGAAGTCAAGAATCAACTTCGGTCACCCGAAAGTGTCGATTGATGCCGATCGGACAAGGTCCACCAAGAAGTCTGAATCGAAACTCGAGACTCATTATGTCATGGGACACCGAGGCTCGGATAGGCCAAGGCTCGGATAAACTCGGGCGCTCGGATAGAATCAAGATCTCGAAGCTTGGAAGAATCGGTGAATATCTAGTTAGAATCGGTTACGTGGACCAACGGAGGGAAGAATGACCCGGCTGAAGAATTTATTGTACTTACAAGAATAGTATGGATTTGAATGTGATTCTCTCCAACGATAACATTCAAATCCACACTATAAATACAAGGTCTTTCATCATTCTAATGTGTGGATCGTGGAGATTATAGACGAGATGCTTCTGAGCCAAAGAGAGTTATACCCAAAGCATTCCCACCCTAGAACACAAGTCCTGCCGATATACACATATATTCAAAGAGTGTTCTAGAACCCAATCTAAGCAACCCACGATGTATTCTAGCTTAGAGAGATTTTCCCATCCTTAGCATTGAAATTTGAAAAAATGTAAAGGAAAATCTCAACCTAGTTAAACCAAACAAACCTTACCCAAATCGGTCGGTTAAGTTTGTAGGTGAGTGTGAACTTCGGTAAACATCTAAAGAATCGAAAGGGAGGGTAGGCAATCAGTGAGGGTGATAAGTCCCGTTGGAGTGTGAACTTCGGTAAACATCGTGGGCAATCCCGTGGAGGGTGATAAGTCCCGTTTGAGTGAGAGCTCGTTAAATATCTAGAGGCGAACCCGAGAGGGTGATAAGTCCAGTTGGAAGGAATTTCCCTAGGAACAGGGAGAGTGGATGTAGGAGCTTGAGCCTCCGAACCACTATACATTGTTGTGTTGCTTACTGCTTTATGTTCTTATATTGTCATATGCATTCGATTATAAGCAAAACACAACACACATCGTTCTTAAAAGCAAAAAATCTGGAATCACTCTACCCTCACCCCTGTTTTATATGCATCACATGAAAAGTTTGCTTCCGCACGCGCAAAATGGGTTTTCCACTGGGTCCAACAAAGTATATCTCATAAATTCAAGAAGATCCAAATCTTGGAATCTTGATCGATATTTTTTTCGAAAATTCCATAACAAGATGAGGTGGGATTTTTTCTGAAATTTTTTAATTATGGAGAAAAGAATGTTGGGATATTTTAGTTTTGATTAATTACGCCAAAACATTATCAACTTGTGTTATTTAAGATAATCTCTGAGATAACAAGTTGGGGAACGAGAGAACAAGTTAAGGGGAACTCATAAAATCGGGCGAAGATGATCGAGCTCGGTATTTAGGCTGATCGAGATCGATGAGTAGGATGAGTTCCGAAAGTTAATCGATGAAAGTGAACATGAAGAAACATCTTGATTTGTGATGAAGAAAAAGTTCGATAAAATCTTTGTGAAGAAATCGTAAATCGGCGAGAATAAATCAAATCAAAGGAAATAAATCGGTTTGGATGAACAAGTGAAATCGGTTCGGATGAACAAGTGAAATCGATTCGGATGAACAGTGATTTCAAAGAATCGATGAACAAATGATTTAAAGAATGATGAGCAAGTGATTTCAAAGACTAATGAGCGAGTGATTTCAAAGACACCGATTTCTACTGATCGATTTCATTGGACGGATCAAAGCGACGTAATCGGAAGAGATGAACAATGTCGACGAGCTGATCGAATCCGTTAGACACACAAAAGCAATTGGCCAATAAGAAGACAACACACATATTGATGTGACATAAAGTTGCAGGGAAAAGTGCAAAATGACAAAGAAAAGCTGGAAGTTATTAGTATGGGTTTGAATATTACTTTCCAACGGTAATATTTAAATCCACACTATAAATACATTGCACTATCTTCAAAAGAAGCTAATGGAGGATCGCAAAAAGTGAAATTAAAGCCAAATATTCAAGCAACTCCATTCATAGAAACACAGGCAAAGAAATACACACATATATTCAAAAGTGTTCTACCCTCAGATCTAAGCACAAATGCTATATCCTAAGCTTAGAGAGATTTTCCCATCCTTAGCATTGAGGCTAAACAAATGTAAGGGAAAATCTCAACCTAGTTGGAAACCAAACAAACCTTACCTAAATCGGTCGGTTAAGTTTGGTAGGTGAGTGTGAACTCGGTAAACATCTAAGCAATCCCGAAAGGGAGGGTAGGCGATCCGTGAGGGTGATAAGTCCCGTTTGAGTGAGAACTCGGTAAACATCTAAGCAATCCGAAAGGGAGGGTAGGCGATCCTTAGAGGGTGATAAGTCCCGTTTGAGTGAGAACTTCGGTAAACATCTGTTGGTTAAGTTGGTGCCCCATGAAGGGAAGAGTGGATGTAGGACGAGTTGTCCGAACCACTATAAAAATACGTGTGTTCTTATTTGCTTTCATATTAACTGTCATACATACTTTAGCAAATCTGCATAACACATTCAAAAAAAATAAAAAAATTTAAGTCACCTCCCATTGAGATTTTACGAGTTTTAAATCGGGTTTTTCGGGAAAGGTGTAATCAAACGAGTTTCTGACAAAGATACACTAAAAGCTAAACTTGTATCTGATAAGGGAAAAAGACCTGTTGAGCAAGTAAGGCAGGTGCCTAATCAGAAAGGGAACAAAAATGGACCCCAACTGGTAAAGCATCAGCCGAGGAATCAACAGAAGAACCTAGTTCTTCTAAAGAGATCTCAACCTGATCAACAAATTAGGTATCAGAAAAGACAACCTGTAAAAGGGAAGTCTAATCTGAGACCCAATCAAGGTCAGCTGCAGAATAAGCAAGCTATAGGTAAACTGCAAAAACCACCTATGCCAAAAAGATATGAATCTTTTGATGGTAGCAGTCGTACCTACCCTTATAATCAGAAACCTAGGGTTGCTGCACCTGAGCCCCACTGGGTTAAAAGAAGACAAAATATAAAGAAAAATCCCAAGTCTTCTAAGTCACCCAAGGTTCACACTAATAATCATGCTAATCAGAAAGCATATAAAGAGACGTATGATTATGTTGATATGTATGAGAGACAAATCAGGCCTTCTGATCTAACTGATTACAATAGAAGTGCCCTGTTTGTATGGATCCCTAAAACCAAACCTAACCCCTCAGGACCAATCAAAAAAAATTACTAAAAGCTTTGATTTGGTTGCGAGTTTGGCGTGGGTCCGCCAACAAAGGAGGTGTACAAGTAACTATCGGTACATCGATAGTGGATGCTCAAGGCACATATTTGGAAGCAAACATCTCCTTAGCTCTTACATAGAACAAAAAGGCCCGCGTGTACTCTTTGGTGATGATAACTTTGTTTTACGGAGGATTGAGAACTTAGAGAATGATGATGTACAAATTCTTTGGAGTCTCAGATGTCGAAGGTTTAAAGCATAACTTTGTTATCGGTTTCACAATTCTGACAACGGATTGATGTTGAGTTCTCGGCCCGATCAATGAACTATCAAAAATTGAGCCACTCAACGAGATCTTGCTAATCGGTTCAAGGAAAGGGGCGATCTACACGTAGATTGGAACAGTTGCCCAAGAAATGCATGCCTGATTGTTAAGAGTTCCAAAAGTAGCAGTTGGCTCTGGCACAAAAGAATGAGTCATCTGAACTTTAAAACTCTTAACAAGATAGCAAGGATGTCTTTAGTGGAAGGACTTCCGAATGAGGTATTTTCTAAGGATCAGACATGTGTCGCATGTCAGAAGGGAAAACAGGTCAAAGCTTCATTCAAGGAAATCCCCGGACCGGCATCCGGCCAGTATATGCGGTGCTTCATATGGACCTATTTGGACCGATTTACCGGTCGATCTCGTGAGGGCCTGTAAATATACTCTGTGTCGTGGATGACTATTCCAAGTTTACCTGGGTTATATTCTTACATAAGAAGAATGAGATGACAACAAAGATACCCGAGCTACTCAAAAGACTACAAAATGAAAAGGGTGTCAGTGTAGTAAAAATCAGATCAGATAAAGGTACAAAATTTTTTAACTCTTTTTTACTGATTTTTGCTCTAAGTTTGGTATCTGACATGAGACATCACCGCAAGAACGCCCAAAATGAGAATGGAGTAGCGAAGCGGAGAAAACAGAACACTTAAAGAATTTCGCCAAGACTATGTTAATTGAACATGCAATACCAAGCTGGTTTTCGGTGGTTATCAATATTGCATGCCATACTCGAAACGTATGTCTTGACTAAGGCTCACTACAAAAACACCCTATGAATCGTGGAAGTATGGAAAACCTCGTGTTTCTTACTTCCATGTTTTTGGAATGTAAGTGTTTCATACACAACAATGGGAAGAGCCGTTTGAAGACTTTTGAGGCAAGTCGGATGAGGGTATATTCTTAGGATATTCCTCATCTAGGAAGTCTTTCGGGGGTTTACAACAAAGCGAACCCTAGTTGTGGAAGAAACACCCCATGTAGTCTTTTGATGAAACATCTTTCAACAAGAGAAATCGCCTTTTTAACAAGAAGTACCAGATCAACCAAGATTTACGTATTTGAGGAAAATGGATCATTTAAATATCAAGGAAAAAGGATCGGAACTCAGAATAAAAGATACATTCCGGATCTAGCGGATTCACCGGTCAATCGGATCCTAAGGTACTAACAATCGTCGATGATGAAGAATGCGCATACCGAGGCGGTATCAATCGAACCATCGGTTCGGGGGAACATCTGAAGTTCCCAATTAACGGACATCAAAGACATGATGAGGCCAACATCACCGAGACATGTTCTTATCAAGTGGATCATAATCGCACCACTCCCAATCGCTAGTAATGAACTATTATCGGAAATGGATGATGTCCTCCAAAAGCCATATGAAATCGAAACGAAGGACTGGATAACCGGTCATCCAAGTGATCGATCATCGGAGACCCATCGATAGAGTTAAAACTAGACATCAGTTGGTGAAAGTGCCATGTATTAACAATTATCGTCTATGAAGGAACCAACAACAATAGAGGAAATCTACACAAGACGCAAATTTGGATTCTAGCCATGCGGGAGGAGCCGAAGCATTCGAGAGAAATCAAGTTTGGGAATTGGTGGACGGACCCAACTCATCAAGGCGTAATTGGCACAAAGTGGGTATTCAAGAACAAAGAGATGAGAAAAATGTCATAACCGGGGAATAAGGCAAGACTTGTTGCTAAGGGGTATTTACAATCGAAGAAATTGATTATGATGAGACCTTTGCACAGTCACTCGCTCGAAGCTATTAATTTGTTTTCGGCATATCTTCCCACAGAGGGTTCATTGTATCGGATGGACGTAAAGAAGTGCATTCTTAAGCGGGGTACTAGCGAGAGGAAGTTTATGTCGAACAACCTCGAGCTTTGAAAAGGGCAACCAAGTGTACCGTTTAAGAAAAAACTCTTTATGGCACGAAACAAGCTCCTCGAGCTTGGTATGATACACTTTCTCTCGGTTCTTGATAGGCGGTGGTTTCACTAAAGGAATAGTGGGCCAGAACCTTATTGAGAATAGAAGATGGAGAAGATATTCGATGGTTGATTTCGTGGGCGACATCATCTTGAATCTCCCAACAAGAGTCTATGTGAAAGATTGACGAAAGTCGATGCAAAGGAAGTTCGAGATTTCCATGATGGGTCGGATGAGTTACTTTACGGGTCTACAAGTTAAGCAAAAGCACGAAGGGATATTCATCTACCAAGCAAAGTACACTAGAGTTTATTGGCTAAGTTTGGAGTTCAAAAGCGTAAGGAAGCGAAATTCCTATGTTATTTGGATTCAAGATGGATCTAGATGAGGATGGTCGGAAAACCAATCGAGAAAGAATATAGGCTCTCATTGGATCTTTACTATACTGTTGCCAAAGGACCCGGATATCACTTTTACGATGAGGGTGTATGTGCGGATTTCGAAGGCAAATCAATGCAAAGACACCTAGCGACTAAAAGCGGTTTCTTAAGTATCTGAAGGAGACGAGAAAAACTTGGTTTATTTTACCCATCGGATGATAATCTAGAGCTTAGTGAGTATTCGATCGATTACGATTATGGAGGTTGCAAAATTGGCGTGAAGTCAACCCTCGGGAACATGTCGTTTTTAGGAAGTGGCCCGATCTCGTGGTTTTCAAAAAGGACATCGCCATGCGACATCTACTTTCAAGGAGAATATATGGTCTGCGAGGAACGTTGCTCCCAAGCTGCTCCGGGCAGTCGGCGGTGAGGATTATAACATTGTAGCTAAGAAGGTACCTATATTCCGTGACGAGAATAGTCTTTATTGCAATCACTCAAAATCTGTTTCTACATACAAGATGCAAGCATGTGGATGTAGGACACCACTTTATAAGAGATCATGTTGAAAAGAAGAATATCGGAATGGAAAAGATTCATCTTGATATCTGTAAAGTTGATATTCTAACCAAGCCACTAGATGAGATCGATTTAGAGAATTATGCAATGAGCTAGGGGCTTCGGATCTTGGAGAAAAAAGCACCTAAAATGTTTGATGGACTAATCTCGAGAACCAATTTGGTTAAGAGACTAACCAAAGTTAAGAGGAATCGAGTTGAGTTTGGTATCTCAATCGATCGGGAAGATCATCAAGGAACCTGATATGAGAAAGCGACGATCAGTTATGGATTTTTCAGTTAAAGGAAGTCATTAAAGGAACCGATGATCAGTTAAAGGATTATCGATTAAATCGGTTTGGTTATTTCACACTTTGTAAGTCGATTAAGTTCGATATTCAACAAGCAAGGATTCACAAGATTAAAACTTTACATCGCATAAGAAAACAAGAAATTTACACAACAATGGAATAATAGAAAT
This sequence comes from Stenogyne calaminthoides, assembly GCA_037126765.1. Classification (NCBI taxonomy): domain Eukaryota; kingdom Viridiplantae; phylum Streptophyta; class Magnoliopsida; order Lamiales; family Lamiaceae; genus Stenogyne; species Stenogyne calaminthoides. The sequence goes on from JBBCBC010000027.1 coordinate 27,140,056, forward strand.
TTTCATTGATAAAGACCCAAGGTCGGTTACATTACAAGTTACAAGTACAAAAGGACGGAGGTCAAGACATAAACCCTAAACCCTAAACCGAAAAAACCCTAAGCCTAACCCTAGAAGAGGGGAGAGAGAGATTTTAAGATCCGATGCTCCCATTTTCCCCCACTTAACAGTGTGTGAAGGCTTTGAAATAATCCTAAAGCCACCCTCGAGCTTGAGTTAGGAGGCGAGGCGGTGTTGAAAGGATTTCTAAGCCAGGAGCCCCTAGACCTGAAATCAATGGGCTCTCCAGCTGTTAAATGGGACATAAGTGCCAAGAAAGTGATCCAACGATCACATGGCCACATGTGTCACATGAAAAAATAGAGTTGATATACGAAGATCAGTTGTTGTCTCGATCAAGATCGTATATCAAACTCATGTTTTATATCGCATCGAAGTACGGTGATGCTAATTCCGTCATCTCGATAGACACACAAGGTGCATACGGTTAGGAGAAGTGTCTTCTCATTTGCGATAGCTGATCCACCGCCTCGGTGGTAGAGAAGCTTGGCAATAATTGTATGTGTAATCTTTGATGGCGACGGAATAGTAATAAAGGGACACATGTGAGGTTGATTTGAGAAAAGTTGAAATCATTGAAAAAAGGGTAAAAGTTTTTTTTGGGAAGTTTCATGGGAAATAAGGGTTCACCGAATACATGATTTACAAAGAAGATAAGTATGGTGAATGGGTTATGTTGTGTAAATCATTGGTCCAATTTATAGAGGCCAAGCAAAGGGTGCAAATGCAAATTTGATTTATCAAAAGCCTTTTAGAGAAATTTACATCACAAGGACGGCGTGTAGGAAGAACTTGTCGATAGTGGATAAATTTACGGTGATTTGACATTCTAAGTATCGGACTATTATTACACATGTCAAATCGTGCCGACTTTAGGAATCGAGACTACTATTCAATTCTTCAAGAACTAAGTTTTTGAGGTAACACTTATCCCAAGAATTGACTTGTGCGAGTAGAATCAGATTAGGTCAATGAAATCGATTAGATAAAGAGATCGATCGGATGAGGAAGATCGGGTTGAGTATGATACCTCAACAAATCGATATATCGATCAATAAATATCGTAAATAACTTGATTGAAGGGGAACTTCAATCCACCAAGGAGGATCGAGAAAAGGAAAATCGATTTAAAAGTGAAGCGGATCGGTTGAAAAGGACGGTTGGGAAATTATAAGGATTAGGCGAAAAACTAAGATCAACAAGTGGAATCAACATCTGAGTGATATTGATCGATTACAATATCGATCAAACCGGAATCGCTTTTCTATTTCCTTGTTTCTTCGCTTACTTATCGGAATTTATCGATAATATTTGCCTTTACTGTACACACTACTTTTGTGACGTATTTCCTGCAAAATATTTAATGCGGACGTGGGGTACTTGTATTAATTGCCACAAAATGTGCTTTTAAATCCAAAAGGCAATCGTACGTGCTTTTCCTGACCACACGATCAAAACCGCTCAATCTGGATCGTATAACCTTTTCAAACGGTTGATCTTCTAATCTCGATTTTCCCTCCTCCTTCTTATAAGTTTCATCAAAACCCTACCAGAGTATTCTTCTTCTCAAAATCTTGCGATTTATTCTCTGAAAACTCAAAATTACCTTTCTGCGATTCAAAGTGTTTTTCTTGCGATTCAATCTTATTTTCCGAAAAATAGAATCTGGTAATTTCTGGTTATTTGATGAATTTCTTTTCTAAATCCTTTGATCACATAGATTTGTCTATATATGTTATTCTGTGATATGCCTTATCTTTTCTTGGTATCCGTATGTGTTTATCGATTACTAGGCCTGAGAATAGGTCTGATAATCAATACATGATATCTTTATGATTATGCACAATTTTAATCGAGTCTATCTTGTTGTAGATGGGCACTCACGGAATGGGAAAGATTATGTGCAACTATCACGGTCTGGTAACAAAATTGTCGATGACAAATTAAATGCGATTTGGTGTTACGCGGGATCCAAAATCCATGGAGGTTGAACAAATTCTGAAGAAAGGAGGTCTTGAAAAATTCTGTGCTGCTCACTGCAATCCAGTGATGCAATATGAAGCACTCAAATTCTTAAGGAATTTGAAGGTGGATCTGGACAATCTTGGAGATGAACCGATTTCTTGATTAGCGGAGAGGAGATCGGACTTTCAAATCTTTGATATATCCAAATACATTGACTTGCCCAAAGGAAGAATCTCTCTGCAAGACAACAAAGAGAATGAAGATGGCTGATCGAAAATGAACTCTTGAAAGAGGCCGACAAACACGGACCATAGGATTTGTCGGACCTATGTTAAAAGGAAATACCGACCGTTGTTTGACATTTGGCAAAAACAATCATGGGTATTTCGTTAATTGATCTTTAACATCCGTAAAACTGTACATCATGGCTGCGATAATCGATGAAGCCAAGAATATCAATTGGCATGGCTTCCTGAAGGCCATTCTGCTCCAAGAACATGAAAAATTTGGAGTAAATGATCGTAGACAAGTCTTTCTGAAGAAGAGAATCAGCAATCTCAACAAGGTTGCGGTCATTCGAAGGACAAACCGCCAAATCTTGAATGGGATCGAGAATGGATGAAGTCCTACAAGGCTTCTTCTCACAACCACATCAGCCATATATGGGCCACGATGATGATATCGGCCCACCCCTCCAAAGGTGAAGAAAGGAAAGAAACAAGGAATGACCACTTCTACACGGATGCTCCCAAAAGAAAAAGAGAAAACCGGTAAAGGCTCGGAGAAGAATTTGAAGAAGGCAAAACAGCCTCCATGACTCTATTTCGGAAGACGAGTCGATGAAGAAGGAGTGCCGAGCAACGACGATCGCCACGTAAATCACCAAAAAATCGACAGCGGGCTTCTCAAGTTGAGAGCTCGCCAGAACATTCTGAAGGAAGAGCAAGAGACAAACGATCTCCTTCTCCTCAATCTCGAGCTGATTCACCACTCATGCTTCTGGCTGCTGAGCATATTTCTCCTTCTCCTTCACCTGCCCGCGAACCTGAAAGTTCATCAGTTCGCGAACCAGAAAGATCACCTGCTGCAGAGCCGGACGTAATTGCCGACAACGAGAACCTCTCGCAGATTCGGCCATTCACCCAACTTCCGCTTACTCAGACACCACGGAACCCTCTACATCTCATCAAGCGGAACCGTCGATCCGAACAGATAATTCTCGAGTCCGGATCATCCAAGACCATCATGGGAAAATGGTCGAATGCAAATTGAACGAGATATTGATGAGTCAGATTCAATCGTAGCCCATCCTCGTTATTCGAGAGGAAGTAATGGAGATCCTCACGGGTAAGATCTCCGTTAAAGAGCTTTTGATTTTATGATGATTATAGAATGATGGGAGGTACGATGAATTCGCAGATTTTGATTTCGACATGAAGAAATCGCTCAAGTAGGATCACCGGTGAGCCGATAATATTTGAATCGATCAAAGTTTCGATCCACGGGAAGTCGGGATTGGTGAACAAGGTGGATCGAGCTTTCTTTCAAGAAACTCCTAAAGGAAGATGATCCTATGAAGGATGTGGGAGTTGCCGATGATAGTGGAACTGGTGCCGCAGCTTCTTGACCAAACCCGGAGGCATGAAACAAGCTGAAATGAAAGAGATCAGGTGACGCAAAATATTCCTACAACTCACATCACCGCTGATCAACTTCAGGAGATCAGATCGTGTTTTAAAGATCTCCTGAAAGAAGAAGTCGAGGGAGTGTTGGCTAATCAACTTAGCAACACAATAACTGATCAGAGGCAGATTGGCCTCAAAGAAATAACGGATCAACGGGAATTGGCTATTTCCCAGATTGAGGCAATTAAAGATAATTCTCTCAAATCGTGACCAACCCGATCTTTGAAGTTTAAAAAGGCGATTGATGACAAGCTAGTCCAGGTTGATCAACAAGTTTCTCTACTGATGGTCACTGAAAAGCTAGAAATGACTGAAGATAAACTTGACAAACTGATTCTTACCCTCTCTACTGCCGTGGAATCTGTCAAGACTGAGCTGATCTCGAAAATTCAAAGTCTATCTGCTCAAGCTCAAGGTTTATCTGTTGAAGATCTCAACAAGGCGATATCAGTCAGCTTTGGATCTCTGGCTTCCCACCTCAAAGCTCTTTTTGATCAAACCAAAAAGGGGGAAGGACAGATTGAGAAACCAACTGACACTATCAGAACAACAGAAGACCTGATTCAGACAGTTGAATCTTATGGACAAAGACTAGACCATCTGGATCTTTTTGCTAATGAAATTTCTGAAAAGATGGAAAAGTCAAAGGCAAGAAAGTTAGCTGCGGGTGCTGGGACATCACAACTTGTACCAGTCACTCAGATTAAGAAAGCCACAAGAAGCACAGCTAGCCAGATTCAGGCCGATAAGAAATTGGCTGAGAAACTCGCCCAAAGAGCGATTTTGAAGAAGCCCGAATAAGTGAAGAAGAAAGAAGGGCGAAAAAATTGGCAGAGGCGTAAGATCGAAAAAGAAATCTGATCGAGGGCAAAAGAAAGGAAAAGTTGGAAAATCTGGACGGGAACCTCATTTGCCAAAGAAGAATTGATGAGATCATTCCGAAAACTACTTTTTTACATCTTTGAGAGGTTTGAGGAATGGAATAAGATCGAAGTGAATGGCTTCGGATGCTTTTGTTCTAGATCTTGTTCACAAGAAGAATCTTGATGCTGAATTCCTCAACCGGTTGGAAAACAAATATCGATTTTTTTCAATATCGAAAAAATGAGGCCAAAATAATCAATGTAAAAATATCTCGCCAAGAGTATGACGTGATGGATTACTCGAAAGAAGGCGGATGGCTCATTCGGATGATGGCATTTCAAAGGTTCTATTTTGACATCTGAGCAAAGCGCCAAGATAATCGATCCTCACGGATCAATGATGTCAAATGGAAACTATACCATATTTTCAACATCCTCAAGATCAAAGAGAAATGCGTAAGGATACAAGCCAAGAGATCAAGAATCGAAGACTACTTAGGATCATTTGTTTTTAAACTCAAACTTTTTCGATGTAATATGTAATCAATAAATCTAATGAAAGAAAAGTTTATTTTACGATCGTAAAGACAAAATCTCATTGTCTTCGATTATGTGCTCTTTTCTTGTTCTATATTTATCAACTGTGCTTGGTTTCTCAAGTGTTTTGGTTTCATCAAAAGGGAAATTGTTGGGAAATTTAGAGTTTTGATGAAAGTTCTAAAACACATGTAATAGGACCAAATCGGACCTTTTAATCGATGTTTTTATTACCAGTTATAGAATACCAGTTGATAATTATTGTATAGAACAACCGATGTAGAAGATGGGTCACATATTGAGGGGAACCTCAATATGTATAGGTCGAATCTGAAGATCTCAAGAACAAATGTGATATCCAATGCGGAAGGCAAGAGAAGGACATAAGATCAGATCGATCTGATAAAGTCAGATATCTCAGCTGAAGTCATGAAGTTCAAATTCAGAATACTTGAAGATCAGATGACTTCCAGAGGATCAGACCAGAAGATCTACATCGGTAAGTCGCTAGTTGAAGCTAAGACAATGCGGATTTGTCGAGGTCAGCTCATCGTGAAAATCGATGTTTCACCAAATCATCGTCGATGATCTGAACAAGAAGAATGTCAACCTTAGTTGGTAGAACAACACTGAAAAGTGCTTCTGTTAACCAATAAGAACAAGACACGTATGATCGGAGCCGGCAATTACGGAAACTATCAAGAAGCTCAAGCTATAACCAGATTTCCGCACGAAGAACACAAACTTGAAGATAATTTTCTAAGTGTTCATCCCATAGTTCTTAGCATAGAAATCTTTTCATCTAGCTGATAGGCTACTTAAAAACTAGGAAAGATTTCAAAGTTGGAACCAAAACAATCTTACCCAAAACCCAAAGTTAGGTTAAGTTGTTTAGCAAGATTCGAGACTAGGGTTTCTAGTTCGATTTGCAGGATCGGTTGAGTGAGAACTCTTTAAATATCTGTTGGTGTACTGTGTTGGACTAACACACTAATCTAAGTCCAGTTGGTTTAGTTGGTGCCCCTTGTGATAGGGAAGAGTAGACGTAGGACTGGTTTGTCCGAACCACTATAAATCTTGTGTCTTTTTTACCGCTTTGATTAAGCTTTTTACACAATCGCACACAACTTAATTAAAAGCCGCATACATATTCTAAGTTAAGATCACCAGCACCAAGCCCGATCCGATCAAGTTGACACTTTAGTCAACCGGGTTGAAAAAGATGACTTTGGAATCTGATTTATTAAAATTGGTTTTTCACACGGGTAAAACTTAGCTTCCGCACAATCAGTTAAACTGATAAATACCGAACTGATCTGCCTTCAGGCGATTAGTAAGTTAGATATCGATCAAATCGATTCACTTGCACTGATCGGGCTAAGCGCAATCACACGACTGTGGCATAAAAAAAGTTTTTAAGTCTATTCACCCCTCCCCTCTAGACTTCTGCCCTCACAAAACCCGTTCGGGACCTACAAAGAATATATGAGATATATTCAAGATTTCTTGGAGATCAAGAAAAGATTTTCCCACATTGTTTTTCCCCAAATTTTTCGACCACCACCCCATCTATAAATAGGGGATGATTCTTTCATTCCCAAGTACAATTTCATGTGCTGGAAAAATTAGTAAATCTACAAAGGTGGTGCAACAAATTTTTTATTTTCCCTTTTATTAATTGTTCGGGAGTTTCCTTCCACCGGATTGACGAGCAAGGACTAGGAAATACTTGGGAAGGCTTTTTGGTGTGTTTAATCGACGAGACCATTGCCACTCCAAGAGGTTAGTTCACGTAAACCCGTAGCAATTCCGCATGCGTAGGATTTATGTGAACTGTTTATATGCATGATTTGTTGTTGAATTATTATTTGAATTAATATAGGATTAATTCATGCTAGTAATAATTGTTAGAATTAAATTTGTATTTAAATATTCATCCCGAATAGATCCGTGCAATTAATTCCCCAACATTGACTTCATCAGAAATTCGAAAGATCCGTGCGTTTATAGGAAGTGCATTGGGAAGAATATTGTTTTCATAGTTGTGTATGTCAATGACATACTCATTATGGGAAACAATATCCCACTAATGTAGTCAGTGAAAGAATGTTTATCAAAGACCTTCATGATGAAGGATCTTGGTGAAGCCTGCTACACCTTAGGGATCAAGATCCATAGGGATAGATCCAAAAGGATGCTAGGGCTGTCACAGTCAACCTACGTAGATAAGGTGTTGAAGCGATTTGCGATGGAGAACTCTAAGAGAGGTTCTCTGCCGGCATGTCATGGGATAAAATTGTCTAAGAAGGATTGTCCTTCCACAGACACTGATATCCAGCGCATGAAGGGTATACCATATGCATATGCAATTGGATCCATCATGTACGCCATGACTTGCACAAGGCCAGATGTGGCCTCCGCTGTCAGCACCACTGGTAGATACCAACAGAATCCGGGTGAACCTCACTGGATTGCTGTCAAGAATATTCTTAAGTGTTCACCAAGGCTTTGAGTGTTCATGTACACACTAGACATTTTAATGGTCTAGGGGTTAGACATGTAGGTGATTGGCTCTAGTTTAAGTGGGAGATTGTTAGTGTTAGTGTCCTAAAGACAATCCATTGTAAGGACATAATACTCAGATAATATTCAGTATTTGTTTAATGTTAATGTTTGTTTAATATTAAATGTATGGCGTTACACTCATTAGAATATTATGTTTGATTGTTTGCATTTATTCTTATATATGTTCCCATGAATCACTGCTGTCATTAAGTGTGTGAGAACTCAGATGACTTAAGCTTGATTCTCAAATAGCCCCAATCGAGGATCATCAAGAATTGGATATTGATGATGCAATGGAGATTGGTGTGCGATCTGCATCATACTCTTAGAGAGTGTAGTAAGATCTCACTTACTACGAGATACTAGGTATCTCATGATGGATGCACAAATACCTTAGAGGGTATTGGTATACCCATCTGAGAAACCGTTTGATGTAGTTCCACTATATGTGTCTACGGGTGTCTCGGTTAATGGGAGCTATGTGATACTCCTTTGACTTGAGGTCAATACCCACGACATATGTGGAGTGATGAACTTTGACCATGACCGACGCTTGCACCGGTCTATGGGTAGATATGGCTTGGATTGGGTTCATCACGAAGTGCATGTGCGTGGTAGTTGAGCCAAGAAAAGGATTCATTCCTCAAAGTGGATTTAGAGAGAATACTCATCTTCTCATCATAATTGGATCTAAGTCATTGGCCAATGCACGTCAACTTAAACTTTGTGATTAAGTGTGACACTAATGATCAATTAGTGATTAGAGATAAATTGATTTAGTTATTTGAATAGACACTTCATCATGTTCAAGACTAAATCGAGTATTCGTGAATGAAAGGAGGAAATCTCAATTGCTCACATTTCTATTACAGGTAGTTGCACTTTTCTCGCAACGTACCTCATATATTGAGAATGTCTGATTTATTGTCTAGGGTTCAATTAAGACCGTTAGTTTGACTAATCGCTTGATATATGAGGGCCTATGGATCACACAACAAGTAGTCCCCTTTACAGATTAAAGTTGGTTGATTAAATGTTAAGTTGAATTTAATATTTAATTTATGGAAAATTAATTAATAATAGATTAATTTGGAATTAATTATTATTAATTTTTAATTAAATTGGATTTAGTTAAATAGGAATTCCCAACAATAATATATGAGAAAATATTAAATTCGTAGAGATTTAATTATATGAGGAAATAAATCGTAGAGATTTTCCACATATGGAAATTAAATTCGTAGAGATTTATATGGAGAAATAAATCCTAGGGATTTATACAAATAAGGATTTAAGCTGAGTCTCTCCTATAAATATGAGCTCTTGGGATTCATAATAATCAATTATTCAAATTTCTCCATAAAATCTAGAGTTAGAATTTCCCTAGCAAATTCATCTCGGGATTCAGCGCTGACGAATCTGCGCAAATTTGTAAACGGGGATTACGTGGATACCGTAGTTGAGAAATCTGCTCTTGAGTTGCTGTAAGATTTCTTGTTACTGTTTTTTGTGTTCATACTTGCAATTATATGTTCGTTGTTGGTGAACTGTTTAATTCCGCTGCGCATGTTTTACGTGTTTACGTGCCTCTAAATTCCAACAGTGGTATCAGAGCTTCAGGCTCTTTGTTATAATTGTTTTTTGATTTTAAAATTAAAATTAATTTTTTTTTAAAACCATGGGGCACGGTTCTTTCGAAGAACCGCACCCTCGATGTATTTGTTTGATTTACGGGTATCACACCCACTCGTCTTCAACCCCTGAATTAGGGGGTTAACCCTAACTTGGGGTTTCGCATATAATATTATTCATCGCCGCATCTGCGCCCTCGCGCCCGGATCTTACTTTTAATTTTTTATCGCGTAAAAAAATTCAAAAAATCGCGCCAGCATATTTGACCTTTGTCCACTGGGAAAGTCGCGGCAACAAATTTATTTTATTCAAAAACGATTATTGGCCCGTTACCGCGGCGCCGAGCCCCGTCCGACTAGCGGACGTCACGATCGTGCCTCCTTAGCAAATTTTGAGCCGCGCGACGTCGCCCATAAATGCAGTTCCGGATTCGTTTTAACTCCTCGTCTCCGTCTTTGTCTTCGATCAATTTACAATTTATTTAACGAAAAATAAATACACCTTAAATCTAGACTAGTCTATTACATTGATCAAATCAAAATAGCCTAATCTACTCGTGGATTTTCTCACGAGAAAAACAAATCCGAACTAGTCGAATTAAAAAACATTCATTCATACGCATGAAAATTAAACACATTAAATACCATGACAATTGGATACCTGCAAAACAGATCTAGGAATTCTACGATCCAATTTTCCATTTATTATCCAACATAATTTAAATAACAATTTAAAAGTCAGAGCTCGAAACCAGAGCTCTGATACCAGTTGTTGGGAAAATATGGGTGCCCGGATCTATTCGAGATGATTTTAAATAGATATTTAAATTAATCAATTAATTAGTAACATGAATTAATCCTAAATCAATTCAACATAATAATTAATAAGCGAATAAAGAATCATGCGTACACATAATCCACGTAAATCCTAAGCATGCGGAATCTAGGAGTTACGAGATTACATACCTCTTGTAGAGACAACCTTTGAGACGTTGGATCAACCCAAAGAGCCTTCCCAAATATATCCCAAGTCCACGAACGCAATCCGGTGGGAGGATTCTCACGAACGATTTTAACAAGAGAGAAAACCAAAAATATTTTGCCACCACCTTTGTGGATTTCTAATATTTCCAACACATGGAATTGTAGTTGGGAATGAAAAATTCATCCCCTATCTATAGGGACAGGGGTGGCCGATTTTTTCAATGAAAAAATAAAAAAATAGGAAGAGAATCTTTGTCTTGATCTCCAAGAAATCTTGAATATATATCCTATATTCTTTTATCCTTAATTAAATTTTTCCATAAAAATCTTATTCCCCTTTTATCCCTAATTTTCGAAAAATACAAGGAAGAAAGAGTCAAGATTTGACTTCTTGAATTTATGGGATAATTATGTATTCCAAGAATACTTATCTCTTTCCATAAAATATCTACAAGAAAATCTTTCTTCTTCTTTTCCTACAATTTTCGAAAATAATAGGAAATATTAGGCAAGAATATTTTCTTCTCCTTTTAATTAATTAGACTTTATTTTGGGCTATTTGAGGGACCTTTAGGAGAATTAAGTTTGGACCTTCAATGGACTATGAAGCTATAATATTGGGCCAAATATTATTCAAGTCCATTAATATTAATTTACTCCACTATAAAATTAATACTGAACTATCCATCTTAACTCATATTACTACTTTACTATAATATGGCTCCCGGTCATTATTTCCCGTGTTTAAGATTATCTTAGTCCATTAATTAATTAAGCCACTGAACAAGCTTTATATTAATTAATATCTTTATCCTTGGAGTAAAGACAACTCAACATTATTATACATACCGGAAATAAATTTCCACTTGCAAGATTTGGTATGATAAAGATTCTGAGCCCACCAAGGGGACAAATCAAGCAAGACGTACTTGCACACGATTCTCCATATTAAATGTCAGCAATCGTCATGTAATTAATAATATTGCCCAAGATATAAGGTATCGAATCACAATGACTCTCTTCCCATCATAAGTCAAAGCAATATTTATTGATTTCACACGATCCTATTTAAGGGATGGAGATTAAGAAATAACACACCACTGAGGTCTAATTCTTGTATATTCGGTACCGAAGAATTTATCCTCCTGTAGGTCATTATTCAGTGCATCCAAATGCAATAGTATAATCTCTTGGTCAAGACAAGCCAATATGAGCCTTATACATCTACCTTTCATGATAGTTTGTTCATTTCCATCTAGGTTGTGAATTTGTACTTAATTACGAGGAGCTGTTAATTTGATCTTCTGTGATCTGGTATCACCAAATTAACCACAACGTAATACGTACTAGACTTATTGAACGAGTTTGCAATAAATATATATAACATTCATTCATTTTTAATGCAACAGGGATTAATATATTATTTCGGTAAATAAATAAGAAAATTCAGTTTGGTTATACAAAGTAAAAACATACTTTTCAGTATAACCCCAACAAGGTGTGATGCTATCGCAAGTAAAATCGAATGGACTTGATTTTAGCAACTAGTGAGAAAGTCTCGTCATAGTCAATGCCTTCGCATTGGCTATAACCTTTCGCCACCAACCTAGCCTTGTAGGTTTGTACCTTGCCATTTGCATCGGTCTTACACTTGTAGACCCATTTGCAACCTATGGGCTTGACCCCTTTTGGCAACTCAACCAAGTCCCAGAATTGATTGGTGTACATCGAGTCCATTTTGGATTTCATGGCTTCATGCCACTTCTTCGAGTCAACATCTAATGTTGCTTCAGTGTAAGTTCTAGGTTCGTCTTTATTCGGGATCTCCACGTCATCATGTTCCTCCACAAGGAAACCATAATATCTGGTGATCGAATTACGAACTCTAGTGGACTTACGGAGTTGTGGTTGTTCAGGCTGCACATTCTGATCTTGAAAATTTTGTGGTACAACGATTTCATTGTTGATCGGGGAGGCCTCAAGAGTGACACTTCCGGATGCTCCTTGAGCACTTCCGGATGCCTCTCGAGCAGGAGTTTGAACTATGCTGTTCTCATTCAACCTACTTAGAGTTCGTTGTTCGGACAATGCAACTCCAATTACGCTCCCACTGGCTGAAAGAGGATCACTTAGTGATAAACTTCCACCATGTGAGCTGCTAAATGCACCCACTGATTCTTTGTCATGTTACTTTGACAAGACATCAGTCTCATTGTTATTTTGTGATTCTTGAATTTCTTCAAATTCTATCATCTTACGGCCTTGTTCCTTGAAGACGTAGTCTTCCTCGAGGAATCTGGCCTGCCTAGAAATAATCACTGACTGTTTCTCCGGTAGATAGAAGTAATATCCTTAGTTTCCTTAGGATATCCCACAAAATAACCCTTTTCACCTTTGGATTCCAATTTGTCGGTGAGCATCTTTTTCACAATCACGCGGCAACCCCATGTCTTGATATGTGAGAAAGTTAGCTTCTTGCCACACCACAACTCATATGGTGTATGCTCAACTGACTTGGATGGAATTCTATTCAGAATGTAGATTGAGGCTTGTAGCGCGTATCGCCATAAGAATGTTGGAAGAGAGGAAAAACTCATCATAGACCTCACCATGTCTAACAGGGTTCGGTTTCTCCTTTCGGACACACCATTCATCTGAGGTGTTCCGGGAGGAGTTCATTGTGACTGGATTCCATATAACTTCAAGTAATCAGTAAATTCATGGCTAAGGTATTCACCTCCTCGATCTGATCGAAGAATCTTGATACTCTTACCACGTTGTTTTTTGACTTCAGCCTTAAACTCTTTGAATTTCTCAATCGATTCGGATTTATGTCTCATAAGATACACATATTCGTATCTTGAGAAATCATCAGTAAAAGTGATGAAGTATCCAAACTGACCCCTAGCTAGAGTGGGCTAATGGTCCACAGACATCTGTGTGGATCAACTCTAGAACTTCTTTGGCACGAACTCCTTTCCCAGAAAAGGGTTTTTTGGTCATTTTGCCCTTAAGACAAGATTAATAACTTCCATAAGACTCAAAGTCGAATGGGGTTAAGTAGTCTAACTTCCTTAACCATGCAATTCTTTTCTCGTTTGCATGACCAAGTCTACAGTGCCACAAGTAAGTCAGGTTTTCATGATTACTAAGTTTGACTCTTTTATTTTGTATATTAAGAATGTTATATCCACAATGAAACAAATATAAACCATTAGATAAAGGAGCATTTCCATACACTAGACCATTAAGCGAAAAATAACAATCATTGTTTGCAAAATGGAAGGAAAAACCTTCAATATCCAACATCGGAATAGAAATAATGTTGCAGTAATAGAGGGAACAAAATAACAATTATTCAGTTCAAGTTTAAAACCAGAGATTAAATCTAAAATGTAAGTACCAACACGTTCAGCAGCAACTCTTGCTCCATCCCCTGCCATCTTCGTGCAATATTGTCCTTTCTAGTCGTTTGGCTTGATACGCCATATCCTGTAATCTTTAGAACCGTACATACATGTCTCTTTCTAAGTGGCTAAATAAGTACACTTATTCGACATCTTTGAAAAGCTTTGACTTAAGTATACTTCGAGTCTGAGAAACATCGTATGCTTTAAGGATAAGAAGAAATACTTATCGTGGTTCTTTCTTGGCCTCTACTGATTTGTTGTCCATCAGATCAGTAGTCTTGAGTCATCTGATAAGGTTGTCTTAGCTGCAACTTATCGACTCTGATGATGTCTTCATAGAGTAGGTCTTCTGATGTGATTCAGGTCTTCCTTCTGATCTTCTCTTCTGATCTTGATCCTGAACTTCACTTCGGATCTTCATATATTGAGTTCCCCCTCAATATGTGACCTAATCTAAATCATCAGCTGTCTAACATGTTCAGCTGGTTTCTATCTATTCATCAGTCGACTAACGTGGTTCGTCCTATTACAATCTATTTTTTTGGAACTTCCATCAAAACTCCAAATTTCCCAATAATTTCCCCCTTTTTGATGGAACCAAAACTTAATCAGAAAGGATGCTGAACATAAATAAAGCAGTATAGATAAAAGAGACAGTTCATCAGAAGACAATGAGAGTTTGTCTTAAAATCAGAGAAATAGGATATTTCATTGATAGCGTGTGAGAATTACAATTACAAAGTGAAATATACCTATCCTGATATTACAAAATAAGTCTTCTGATTCAGTATCTCTCCTCCAAAGGAACTTCACAGAAGTTGAACAATCTTGTCTTTATCTGAGCAACCTTGTCTTCATCAGTGATGTCATCTTGTTCAAAGCATCTGTTAAGAGTGTCATTAAAAGCAATCTTGTCCAATTTGTCGTCCGGAGTCTTCTTGTAGTCCATCACCTCAATGTCTGGTGCGACCGGTGTGTTGATCAGCATTTTCGCCTCCCTCATCAGTTCGGCAAAGAATTCTGGATGTTTGTTACTCAACCAGTCTCTGAACATGTCATTCTTGTCAGTTTCAGTTGGGATGACCTGGTTGATGTAAGCTGAAATGTACCATTCTGCTTTGATTATCTTCCAAGCTCCTTGCAAGTCTGGACGAGCTCGCACTATTAGATCAACATCAGCATCTAGAATTAGCTCAACATAGTGCAATCCTTCTCCTTCTCCTGCCACAAAGCCTTTCTTCTTCTTCAACCGATAGGCTTTGTCAAGTTGTGTTGCTTCTTCCCTTCTTCTTTGCCTCTCAGCCTCTGCTTTCTTCAGCTCTTCTTCTTTTCTTTTATCTTGCAGAGCAGCTGGAGCTTTCTTTTTGGCAACCATGAATTTCTTGCCTTTCTTTCTTGCTGGTTCGTCTGATTCAGTTGAAGATTCGATCATTTCGGCTTTTCTCAAACTTCGGAAAGAGGTTTGGGCATCTCTCCTTAGTCTCTTTTTGTCCAATGTAATCTGGATGTCCGCCACATAGTTCTCAACCTGGTTCAACCTTCCCTGAATATCAGCATCCTTAGCTTCTTCCCCCTTTTTCGTTCCTTCAAAAAGGCCCATGAGTTCAGCACTTAGATTGGTAATCTTCGAAGATAAGTCTTGTTGAAGATTTTTAAGTGTCGGGGATTCAGCTTCAGCAACAGGTTGAACTTGGGCAACAACAGTTAGCATCGATTCTTCTGCTTTGTTTACCACATTGCTAACTCTGCTAAAAAGGCTATCAAGCTTATCTGCTATAGAATTTGCCTTGTCTTTGTCTGGCGGCCGAGATCCTCATCTGAGTTTGTCATTTTTGACCATCTGTTTGTTCATCATCGCCAGTGCTTGTTGGGATGCGATGCAGCGATCTCCGCCATCTTTTGTGTCATCTCAAGCAATTTGTCAGCTGTTGTGTCCCTGACATCTTCGGCAATTCTGGCGCATTGCTCTGAGATGCACTCTCTCTCTGATCTGATGGCTTTCTCGATCTGAGCTGGTACAAAGAAGCTGACATCGTCTCTAAACATGTTGGCCATATTAGACCTGAAGGATGTCCTGATGTGCTTCATCAGATTCTCCTCAAAATGTGGAGAGGTTTGGAGAATCTGTGCAGTTGACCCGTGAAGAAGGTCCTCAACATCACCAGCGCCAAGTTGGACTTTCTTCTTGATCGGATCGACTAACTCCTCATTTATCCTCGGTGATGGGGACTCTTCCGCGTCTCCCACATCTGCTTCATTGGCGACTGGCTCAACTTCTTCTGGTTCTTCAATGATAATCATCTCTTTAGCAGTTTGCTCCGTGTCAGCCATTTGTTCAAAAACTTCTTCCACCTAAATTGGCCTTCCAGCCTCAACTTCTTCTTCAAACCATCTCCTTTGCTGCATCGTTCTACTGTACTTAAACATTTTGTGAGTGATCTCCCTGTGCAATGGAGTGTCCGGCATTCCCAACTTCCGGTTATCGGCAGCTTGACCTTTGCATCATCAGAGATTAGATCTGTGGCAATTTCCACATCAGCTATCTTCCTCATCTCAAGTTCGTATTCTAGAAATGGGCGAATGCCACCCTTCTACTCAAGCACAGTTCCAAAGTCTTCAAACTTTTTCAAGAGGATGTCTCGCCAGGTGAGAACATCAAGAACAGCAGTCCGTGCCTCTGGCTTCAACTCCAATTCAAGATATTTTTCTGAAAGCAGTTTCTCCAGCCTCCTGCGAATATTCTTCTCTGTGAAAGAGATCAGAGCATGTGCATGGTCTTTGGTGTAGATCATCAATCTTAACTTCAACCCGACGACGGAGAAGCTGAAGTGGAGAAAGGGATCATAGTCAACGGATCTGGATCAGCAAATGGAATTTGAGGAGATGAGATTGGCTGATCTGATGCAGCTGATGTGGTCTGTTGTTATGTCTCAGAGTGAGAAAACTTGGTGCAGCAGTAGACCTCGATCCTTGACCTGTCCTCTTCTTGGGGAGTCTGCTGATGGGCACATTGTCCACATCATAATCAGATGATTCGTCCAATATCTGAAATCCCTTGGACTTCCCTTTTTCAAAGAATGGAACACTTTCGAAATTTGGTTTTGCTATCTTATTCTTTGGTTCTCGATAGAGATCCCTTTTCTGGTTTCTGGCAAAGAGTTTTCTTCTTACATCCTCTTTTGCTCCTTTCTTCCCGACCTCCATAAATTTGGTTTCACGGTACCTCTTCATCATCATCGTGCAAAGGCCGGGGAATTGCCTTATGCGATATAAGCATTCTTTTGTGGGTCGGCTGCGTGGGGAATCATCTCGTCCTCACTCCATTCCCTATTCTTCATCAGATCAATCAGAATCAATGTTACCTTAAGTAACATTGTGATTTTGGCAGCAAGAACAATCTTTCCACCTTTGGATACAAACTTTGTTGACTCCTCCAGCAACCTCCTTTTCAGAAACCCTAGCCAATCAATCTTTGCCTTGTCGATTATGGCATTCATTATTCTGGCCTTCTCTAGGGTTATGGCATCCAGGCTGTAAGAAATTCCAGCTATCACTTTCTGGACAATATCGAACAACAATCGATATTTCCTCCTCAACATAGGTTTCTTGAAACCCTTGGTGTGATGTGAATCGGCAGGTCGTAGCAGGTTTCTGATTATATCATTTCCTTCAACCGCCCTGTAGACATCCAGCATAATCCCATCCTCCGGTGACGGCAAACGAAAGATTCAAAACAAGTCTGCATAGATGACTTCCAGCCGTTCACCTTGGACCTCTGAGTACAACACACCGTCGTGGTCCCTTAAATTTTAAAGAAATTCAAGAGACCCATCCAGAATAATCGAATTGGCACTCGCTGAACAATAGGTTTTGAGGCTATTGTTCCGTAGTAGCTTTAAAATTTCTAGGGATTCTGGATCCGTTGTCATCTTGAAATCGACACACCTATCCTCAACAATGTCTTCGGCAAAATTCCTGAATATTGGATCTTCAGGTTCCGGGGAATTTTGCGAAGAAGAATGTGCGGTCTCTGCAATATGTCTAACTTTGGGTGCCATTTCTGCAAATAAACACAAAATTCTCAATTTCTATTGAATATTCGCATAAAAACACAAATACAAATACAAAACCACATCAATAGCAAATAAGAGCATATCTAAGACCAAATTTAAATTACCAGTTAAATCTGGAAAAAGATGAGCAAGTAAACGTTTTGGAATTTGCTGAGATGTTTTAGAGCGAGAAGATAATTGTTGCAGAGAGAAAATTTGGGTTTGTGAGTTTTGTGAAAATGGTGGAGTGGGAGGGTTTTTGGAATTTTAAACGAGAGGGAAACCCAATCATTAAAAACTGGGAACCCAAAAGACGTCCAATCAAAATCTACGGTTGAGATTAGGAGGTTTAAAGTAGACATCGTGCGGCTTAGGAAAAATTGTAGGCCGCAGCTTTTGGATTTAAAAAATCGTGATAAATGCATTTAATACAAAATCCTCACGTCCGAATTTAATGAAAGATAGAGTGACATCATACGCATTAAGGAGATAAACAAATAAGGAAAACATAAAACAGTAAAAGGATCAGAAAAGCGTATCTGATTGACTGATATTGTAATCAGCCAATTACCACAAGTGTAGATTCTTGTCCCTCTTTTATGATTTCCAATATGTTGAACATAATATATCCTCTAAACCTTAGTATTTTCCCACCATCTGTTCTGCTCAAATCAGTACTCTACTGATCTTTTCTGATCAGATGAACTTCCCCCTTCATCTGACCTTCCTTTCTGGTCATTTCCCAATTGATCTCTTTTGATCAGATGAAGTTCTCTTTTCATCTGACCATCTTACCTGTTGTATCTGATCCAACTCTTCTGACTTGTTGATCTTACCGTGGAGCCTATACCTTAGCAAGTTTTCCCAACAATGTCCAACTTAGCTGATCAGATTTCTGTTGAACCAATCTGATCTAATATGATCCTATCCAGGTCTTGGAATGTGCTCCCGCCAAAACCTAATTCTCGGGGAGTCAAACGGTCGCCTCGATTTCCTGAATTGGTGTGATGTGACATACCCGCAATGATGGTCTGTCACTTTGTGACGTCAATTTCTTTAGGGGGGTCTCAAATTTTTAAAAATTACATTTCCACCCCCGCTTATCCTCTATAAATAGAACTGAGTGTAGACAATCATTCATCAATTTTCGTTCTCAAGTTTGCACATGAGAATTTCCGGTGAGTCCTTGATTCCAGCAAGTCCTCCGCTAGTAGGCTTCTTCTATTCCGGTAAGCCCTCCGGTTCTCAGTCCATCCCTATGCTTCCCTTGTTTCTGATCTCGGCTTTATCGAAAGATGACCAAACAGTCGTTGCTAAGCTTCACTGCCACCCTGATTGCGGATTTGTCGCCTTTATCATGGAGGTGGTCATCTATGCCTTGTGTTCCGATCGAGACGTGGTTAACATCAATGAGCAATTTCTGACATGTAATATGGATTTAGTATTGTATATGCGAACTTGATCAAGCCAAGTTGCCCTTTTACAATACCTTATGTTTTGCACCACATGTATGACATTTGTGTTCATTTAAAGTGAAAAGGCTCATCGGTTTAGGGTTTAGGGTTTAAGATTTCTCTTTCGACCTCTGGGTCTATTGTAATGAAAAGTTTCGACCTCGGGTCTATATTAATGAAATTCTCTCTTAATTCCATTGTTGTGTTGATTTGATTTCATTATGCAATTTTTGCTTAATTCTCCCTTAATCTAATATCCTTTATCTGATCAGTACCTAACTGATTTTTCTGATCAGTTGAGGTTCCTTACTCAACTGATTCTAACTGGTCAATCTCTTAACCAACTGGTGTTTGAGATTAGACCACCAAAATACTCTGGGGCTGCATCTCCTAAATCCAGTAGACCTAGCTCGTTGCATAATTCTCTGAATCTGACTTTAGCTAGGGGCTTGGTTAAAATATCAGCTTTTTGCTTATCAGTATGGATCTTTTCCATTCTGATGTTCTTCTTTTCTGCATGGTCTCGGATAAAGTGGTGTCTGATGTCCACATGTTTGCATCTCGTGTGCAGAACTGGATTCTGAGTGATAGCAATCGCACTATTACTGTCACAGAAGATAGGTACATTGGTAGAAGTTATGTTGTAATCCCTCAGCTGCTGACAAAGCCAGAGCAGTTGGGAGCAACAGCTACCTGCAGCCATATATTCTACTTTAGTAGTAGATGTGGCAACAGATGTTTGCTTCTTAGAAAACCACGAGACCAGCTTGCTTCCCATGAACTGGCAAGTACCTGATGTGGATTTCCTATCTATCCTACATCCACCATAATCAGAATCAGAGTACCCACTAAGCTCTAGATTATCATCTGCTGGATACCATAAACCTAAGTTTACAGTACCCTTCAGATACTTAAGAATCCTCTTAGCTGCTTCAAGGTGGCTTTGTTTGGGATTTGCCTGAAATCTGGCACATACACCAACTGCAAATGTTATATCTGGTCTGCTTGCAGTCAGGTATAGTAAAGATTCAATCAAAGCCCTATACTCTTTCTGATTAGTCTTCTTACCACCTTCATCTGGATCCATCTTAAATGCAGTCAACATTGGAATTCTGACTTCCTTGCAGTTCTGAACTCCATACTTGGCCAACAAATTCCTTGTGTACTTTGCCTGACAGATGAAGATCCCAGTGTGAGCTTGCTTGACTTGAAGACCTAGAAAGTAGCTCATCTGACCCATCATGGACATCTCAAATTTCCCTTGCATCAGCTTACTGAATTTCTCACATAGCTTCTGATTGGGAGAGCCAAATATAATATCGTCCACATAGATCTGAACCAAGAGAATGTCTTCTCCATCTTCTATTCTGAACAAGGTCCTATCAATCAAGCCCTTGGTGAATCCATTCTCTATCAAGAACTGGGACAATGTATCATACCAAGCTCTAGGAGCCTGTTTCAGTCCATAAAGAGCTTCTCTTAAACGATACACTTGGTTGTTTATTTCAAAGCCAGGAGGTTGTTCAACATAAACTTCCTCAACTAGCACCCCGTTTAAGAAAGCACTCTTTACATCCATCTGATACACAGTAAATCCCCTATGAGCTGCATAAACTAGAAATAGCCGAATGGCTTCCAGGCGGGCGACTGGTGCAAAGGTTTCATCATAATCAATCCCTTCTGATTGTGAATATCCCTTAGCAACAAGTCTTGCCTTATTTCTTGTTATTACATTATGTTCATCTTTCTTGTTCTTGAATACCCACTTAGTACCAATCACATCTTGATGAGTTGGTCTGTCTACAAGTTCCCAAACTTGATTTCTTTCAAATTGTTCTAGTTCTTCTTGCATGGCTAAAATCCAGCTTGCATCTTGAAGAGCTTCTTCAACTGTGAGTGGTTCCTTCAGAGACAGATAACAACAATACATTGCACTTTCACCAATCTTATGTCTAGTTCTAACTCTATTAGATGGGTCTCCGATGATCAGATCAGTTGGATGACTGGTTATCCAGGTCCTTATGTCCTGATTGTTATCTATTTGGAGAACATCATCCTCTTCTGATAAAGATTCATCACTAGAGACTGGGAGAGGTACTTGAGTAGGATCTACTTGGCATGGACATGTCTCAGCTGATGTTGGACTCATCATGTTTCAAGTCCAATCTCTTAGAAACATCGTGTTCCCCACGAACCGGATGGTTCGGTTATTCTTTATCTCATTTATACCATCTTCTTCATCGGCGGTTAATGCATTACCTTAGGGTCTTTTTTCGACTGGTGAATCATCAAGGTCAAAGTTAGGAACATATCTTTGTGGCGTATTTTGGTTCTTTTTCCTTTGAGCCTTAGCTGATCCATTTTACGTATATCCGAGCAATGAGATGCCAGATCGGTGCCGTCTATTTTGAGACAGACTTCTCCTGAACAGAAGATGTCTCATCAAAGACCACATGAGGTGTTTCTTCCACAACTAGGGTTCATCTGTTGAAGACCCTAAATGTCTTGCTGGTTGAGGAATATCCTAATAATATACCCTCATCTGCTTTGGCATCAAAAGTTTTCAACTGACTCTTCCCATTGTTGTGTATGAAACACTTGCACCCAAAAATATGGAAGTAAGAAACACGAGGTTTTCTGCCCTTCCACAGTTCATAGGGTGTCTTAAAGTGGATCTTAGTCAGAGAACATCTGTTCTGCGTGTAACAAGCAGTGTTGATTGCTTACGCTTGAAAGCGGCTTTTGAGTAGCATGTTAAATTAACATAGTCGGCAACTTCTTTTTGTGTTACATTTCCTTCTTTCCTTCGCTACGCCATTCTGTTGTGGTGTTCTTGCAGCTGATGTCTCATGTTGTATACCAAACTCAGAGCAAAAATCAGATATAAACTGGTTAAGGAATTCAGTACCTTTGTCTGATCTGATTTTCACTATGCTAAGACCCTTTTCATTCTGAATTTTCTTGAGCAGCTCGGGTAGTTTGGTTGTAGTTTCACTCTTCTTATACAAGAATATTACCCAGGTGAACTTGGAATAATCATCCACGACCACCAGAGTTTATTTGCGTCCACTGAAACTGAGAGGTCTAACTGGTCCAAACAAATTCATATGGAGTAGCGATTCTGATTACTGGATGGATGGAGGAGAAGGTATTCCTTTGAATGAAGCTTTTACTTGTTTTCCCTTCTGACATGCGACACATGTCTGATCCTTAGAGAATACTTCATTCGGAAGACCTTCTACCAAGGACATCCTTACTATCTTGTTAAGAGTCTTAAAGTTCAGATGGCTCATTCTCTTGTGCCAGAGCCAGCTGGAGCTCTTCGAACTCTTAACAATCAGGCATGTATTTCTTGGACAACTGTTCCAATCTACTGTGTATATCGTTCCTTTTCTTGAACCAATCAGCAAGATCTGTTGAGTGGCTCGATTTCTAACTGTGCATTTTTCTGTCGAGAACTCAACACTAAAACCATTGTCGCAGAATTGTGAAATAGATAACAGGTTGTTCTTTAATCCATCAACATATGAAACTCCTGTGATCTGTACGTCATCGTTCACTAAGGTTCCGACTCCTCTGGTATGACCAAAGTTATCATCACCAAAGAGAACTCTTGGGCCTGGTCTTTCAACATAGTTGCTAAGGAGAAACTGGCTTCCAGTCATGTGTCTTGAGCATCCACTATCTATGTACCAGATAGCTGCCTGTTCTCCACCCTTATTTACCAATCCCAAGCGATTCTGCAAACAATTCAGACTTTAGGTACCCCAGTAGAATCGGGTCCTGGGAGGTTAGAGGTACCTTTTGGGATCCAAAAATATCTGGCACCTCTGTTGAAAACAGAAGACTTGATCTGTCTCCCATAAACATCTACATAGTCATACGTCTCTTCATATGCAATATGGTTCATATGATTATGAGTGTGAGCCTTGGATGAATCAGAAGACTTGGGATTTTTCATTGAAACTTGTCTTCTTTTAATCCAGTGGGGCTCATGTGCAGTAGCCCTAGGTTTCTGATTGTAAGGGTAGGTACGACTGCTACCATTAAAAGATTCATATCTTTCTGGCATAATTGGTCTTAGCAGTTTACCCTTAGCTTGCTTGTTAGGCGGCTTGACTGAGTCTGCATATCCGGTGGGACTGTCCTTTTCGAGAGGGCCCCCTGATACCTACTCTGCTGATTGGGTTGTGGTTTTCCTAAGAAATCGGGTTCATCTGATGATACTTAGGTTGATGCCTGATCAGTTGGGGTTCATTTATGTTCCCTTTCTGATCTGACACTTGCCTTGCCTGATCAGCTGGTCCTTTTCCCTTACCAGATACAGATTTGGTATTTCGTGTATCTTGGTCAAAAACTCGTTTGGTTACACTTTTTTTGATGTGAACCAGATGGGGCTTTTGAGGATCCAAAAGGGATTTCATACCCAATTCCCTTCTTGTCAGTCGGCGTACGAAAATAGTTGTTCAAGTCTTGAACAATTTTTGAAGATTTCGTGGAAACCTCTATTTTCTTACGTAGATCGTCCTCAAGAACTTTCAGATTCTCATGCATCCGGAAGAGTTCATCAAACTTAGCCTGAAGAGATTTGAGTTCATTGGCTTGTTGTAGGTTGAGAGCCATTTGTTCCTTAACCAGCTTTCCCTGATCAGAAGAACTGACCTTCAGAAACTCCAATTCTGTGGTCATCTTGAGCGATTTCGATTGATTAGAGTTCATTTGCTCTACTTGCCTCAATTTTTTTAACAAGCCTGATGTTCTCAGCTCTCAGGTTATCGTTCTCAACTTCCACTCGTGTATAAGTATCTATTGCATTGGAAAGATCATCAAGCAATTGGTCATTGTAGACCTGCAAGTTGACCTCTCTGCGGAGATGTGCTTTCGGCACATGTGGTGTGGAAGAAAGAGGCACAAAAGAGTTAGAAAGTACCTCTGTTTGATCTGATTCTCTGGCCATGAGACAGATGTCATCATCAGATAAGAAGCTTAGATCATCGACATCATCAGTTGTGGTTATCAAACTGAAATCTTCCACAGATGAGTAACCAGAATCATCTGAGGGCAGGTAGGAATCATCAATGCTAGATGTATCTGCAACCATAGCTTTCCTGTCCCTGTATCTATGTTCTCTTCTATTTCTTTTCTCCTCTCTTTCTTTGGGGGTCGGTCGGATGATCGGCCTTTATGTGCTTTGGTTTCGATTTGATTATAAGCACCTCTTGAATCCCCCGAGCTCCCTACGCACGGAGAATCGTGTCTTCTGTAATGTCTATCAGGAGACTTCCCATTATGTTGATAGCCAGAACCTTTCCTATCTGATCGATCATCACGTCTACTTTCTTTCAAGTCATCTCTTCGATCATCCTTCCTTTCGTTAGAATGATCGTCCTGTCTTTCTTCTCTTCTATTATCTCGATTGTCAGATGAATGATACCTCTCTTGTGATCTGTCAGATGAACGATGATCTTTTCCTCTATTCCTTCGATAGTCATCATAAAACTTCCTGTATTTGCCCATTTGAACATTTGTTCTTTCCAAATTTCTTGTCGGTAAGGCAATTTGTTCAGCTTGACTGATGATGTTTCCAACTGGCTCCACAATTCGTGAACTACTACTTGCTGCCTAAAATGCAATAGATTTGGGGTTGGGAGTAGTTTCTGCTAGGACATCATCAGATCCTTGTCCTCTCTCGATCAGGTCGAACTCATGAGCTTTCAAACTGAAGATTAGATCATTTGGTTTCATTGTAGCAATATCTTGACAGTCCTTAATCACAGTCACCTTTGTATCCCATTTCTTAGTCAGCGATCTGAGAATCTTATAGTTGATATCCTTGTTTGACATTACTCGTCCGAGATCACGAAGTCGGTTGACTCCTCGTGTGGTCCTTCCATCAAATTGATCAACTTTTTCATTTGGCAACATCTTGAGTTTCTCAAACGCAACCAGCTCAGCTTGCAGTCTGATGTCCTTGATCTGTTCATTTCCTCTGCAGATTTCAGCAAGCGTGTCCCAGACTTCCTTAGTTGTGTTCAGGTACTTCACTTTCTCTCTTGTAGTAGCATCCATGGTTTTCATGATGAGATGTCTGGCAATAGTATCCAGGTTAGACAGTTTCCTCTCATCTGCATCCATCAGAGAGGGACTCTTTCTGATTCTTGCTCCAATTGGTTGAGTAGGATCTCGTTCTCCTGCTTCAGCTGGATTATAGTGATAGATGATAATCGGTCCTATCTCAAGAATCTCATCCATTCTGTTGTTAATCACTTATCCATGCTAGTGGTGATTTTGTTTTTAAGAAAATTAGTTTTAAAAACGGTTTTCAAAGATCAGTTCAAGTGACCACAAAGGTTCTTCCTCAAGAACCAATGATATTCAATGCCAGTGGTCAGAAGAACCACTGCTCCGATACCACTTGTAGGTCCTGAACGGGTTTCAGTGAGGGTTGAAGTCTAGAGGGGAGGGGTGAATAGACTTCAAAAACTTTTCTGTGGATCAGATGTGTTTGCACGTATGTCTGATCAGAGTGCGATGTGAATCAGTTTGGACTGATATTCGACTTATTGATCTGGTAGACAGGTCAGTTCGGCGTCTATAAACTTAACTGGTGGTGCGGAAGATAAGTTAACCCGTGTAGAAAACCAGTTTTACTCAAATGAGATTCTGACCAACAGTTCGGATCAGGTGACTAAAATGTCAAACTGATCAGATCAGTAGCTTGATGTTAATCTGATCTAGGTACAGAATATGCATGCAAGTATGTGTAAAGCAAGGTAGATACACACAGATTTATAGTGGTTCGGACAACTTGTCCTACGTCCACTCTTCCCTATCAGCAGGGGCACCAACTTAACCAACTGGACTTAGTTTAATGTGTTAGTCCAACACAATACAACCAACAGATATTTAACGAGTTCACACTCAACCAATCCCAGAAATCTAATCTAGAAACCCTAAATAGAAATCTTGCTATAACAAACTTAACCTAACAGTGTTTTGGTATAAGATTTGTTTTGTTCCAACTGGAATACTATCATATCTTCTAAGTAGCCAAGTGCTAGAGGATAAGTATTCTACTAAGAACTAAGGGATGAACACTTAAGAAATAATCTTGAGCTTGGGTTCTTCTTGCGGAAATCTTGAGAGTTTTTTGCTTGTGAATAATTTTCGTAACCTTACTCTGAAGGTTTGATCCCTTATTTATAGGCACGAAATTGAACTAGTCGTTGAAGAGCAATTCGAATTTCGGTCTATTTTAGGTAGGCTTGCAGGCTTGACTTGATGTGCGCAGAAAGACCATGCCGTCTTCGTGCAATATTGTCCTTTCTAGCCGCTTGGCTTGATACGCCATATCCTGCAATCTTCAGAACCGTACATACATGTCTCTTTCTAAGTGGCTAAACAAGTACACTTATTCGGCGTCTTTGAAAAGCTTTGACTTAAGTATACTTCGAGTCTGAGAAACACCGTATGCTTTAAGGATAAGAAGAAATACTTATCGTGGTTCTTTCTTGGCCTCTACTGATTTGTTGTCCATCAGATCAGTAGTCTTGAGTCATCTGATAAGGTTGTCTTAGATGCAACTTATCGACTCTGCTGATGTCTTCATAGAGTAGGTCTTCTGATGTGATTCAGGTCTTCCTTCTGATCTTCTCTTCTGATCTTGATCCTGAACTTCACTTCGGATCTTCATATATTGAGTTCCCCCTCAATATGTGACCTAATCTAAATCATCAGTTGTCTAACATGTTCAGCTGGTTTCCTATCTATTCATCAGTCGAATAACAGGTTCGACTGGTCCTATTACAACTGTTTTGGAACTTCCATCAAAACTCTAAATTTCCCAACATAAACAGTTCACATAAATCCTACGCATGCGGAATTGCTATGGGTTTACGTGAACTAACCTCTCAGAGTGACAATCATTGAGAAGATGGATCCCGTACACACGAACACACCAAAAGACCTTCTCAAGTATTCCCTTATCCTTGTTCAACAATCCGGTGGTAGGAACTCGCGAACAATTTAACAAAAAGGAAAAATAAAATTATGTTGCACCACCTTTTTGGATTTCTGTAGGTCCCGAATGGGTTTTGTGAGGGTAGAAGTCTAGAGGGGAGGGGTGAATAGACTTCTAAAACTTTTCGTGGGGATCAGGTGTGATTTGCAGATTACCCAATCAGAGTGCTAGTGTATCAGTTTAGACTGATGTTCAATCTTACTGAGTGCCTGAGGGCAGATCAGCTTGATATTTGTCAGTTTAACTGAGAGTGCGGAAGCTTGTTTTAACCCGTGTGAAAAACCAGTTTTATCAATTCAGATTCTTAAGTCAGTTTTCAACCAGCTGACTAAGGTGTCAACCTGATCAGATCAGTTGCTTGGTGCAGACTGTGCTTAACTTAGAAATGTATGCGCTTTTAAACTCAGTTGTGTGAATAGTGTAAAGCAATAAGAAAGCACGTAAATGCACACAAGACTTTTTATAGTGGTTCAGACGAAACCCGTCTTACGTCCACTCTTCCCTTAACACAGGGGAACTTTAACCGAACTTAACCAAACTTAACCGAACTTAACCTGCGGGACTTATATTCCTCACGGGATGGCCGAGATGTTTATTGAGTTCACACTCTACAGATGTTTATCGAGTTCACACTCAACCGAACTAGAAATCAGAAAACTAGAATCCCTAGTCTGAAATCTTCAGGGAACAAACTTAACCTAACTTGGTTTGGGTAAAGAATGTTTGAGGGTTCAACCGAAATCTATCCCGGTGTTTTAGGTAGCCAAAATGCTAGTGGATAGGATTTCTTGCTAAGAACAATGGGATGAACACTCTAAGAATAATCTTCAAATATGGTGTTCTTCGAGCGGAAATTCTGAAGGCTTTTTGCTTCTCAAGAATCTGCGTTAATGATGTTATTCCGCTTCGCTCAATTGTTCGTGTGATAGTTGTTGGTCTCTCTTCCTTTCGAGAAATCCCATTTTATAGACCTCGAAATCAAAGAGCCGTTGGAGAGCAATTTGAATTTCGGGTTATATTAGGTAGGTTGTAGGATATGATTGTGATGTGCTCCGATTATCGGCGTGGCCATAGGCATGATTAGCACCGTTTTTGTCCGCAGCGTCGTATCTCGCATTGTCAGCTCTTTTTGTGCACGTGTCGCTTTCTCCTTGGCTTTGCGAGGCCGCATTTCAGTAATTTGTCCGTTAGACGATTGATATTCCTTTTGTAGAAGATTCGTCTTGTCTGGTGTATATTTTTGATTGTCACCAGGTGTGAGCTGACTTGATCGAATAAGCGTCGATCTACCTTGTTGAGTCTTCATTGCGGTTGTCTTAGCTCAATATGCGGACTAAAATTTGAATGTTGGTCTTCGGTCTTTTGATCTTGGTGTCTCGAGCCTCGGTGTATTAGGTCATCTTTGAGTCTTGAGGTTTATTCTTGAGTCTTGAGGTTTATCTCGAGTCTTGAGTTCATCCGAGTCTTGATGTCTATCGAGTCTTGAGTTCATCTGAGTCTTCAGGTTCATCTGAGTCTTCAGGTTCATCTGAGTCTTTAGTGTCTATCTGAGTCTTCAGGTTCATCTGAGTCTTCAGTGTCTATCTGAGTTGTTCTAAGTCTTCTGATCATCTGACCTTATCTGGGTCATCTGATACGTCGACCTGACCTATACATATTGAGTTCCCCCTCAATATGTGACCTATCTTTACATCATTATCTATACATTTAGGTTGGTCATCTTAATCGATTCTAAGTCATCGATCACCTAGCAGTGTCATTGGGTCCTGTCTAACTTTGTTTTGGAATTTCCATCAAAACTAAAATACAGATTTCCCAACAATTTCTAATTTTTCCAACACACGGAATTGCACTTGGGGATGAAAAAATCATCCCCTATTTATAAGAGGGTGGTGGCTGATTTTTTGCTAGGAAAAAGGGAGAGAAAATCTCTTTCTTGATCTCCAAGAAATCTTGAATATATATCCAATATAATATTTTCTCCATAATTAAAATATTCCATAAAAATCCCACTCTCTTATTGTTATGGTATTTTCCAAATTTTAGGATAAAGATTCCAAGATTTGGATCTTCTTGAATTTATGAGATATACTTGTATTCCAAGAATACATATCTTCCATAATATCTTTTCAAGAAAATCTTTCTTTCCCTTTATTTCTCATAATTTTCGAAAATCCCACATAAATAACTAAGTTGGAGATTTCTTGAATTTAATGAGATAATCTTGTATTCCAAGAATACATATCCTCATTCCATAACAAAATTCAAAGAAAATCTTTCTCCCCTTTTATTCATGTTTTTCGAAAAAATTGGAAAAATAAGCAACCATAATTTATTTTATTTTAAACACCTTTTTAAGTTATTGGACATTATATTTGGGCTACTTAAGGGGCCTTTAGGAGAATTAATATTGGACCTTCTAATGGACTTTGAATATCTAATATTGAGCCACAATATTATTCAAGCCCATAAATATTAATTAATCCCACTACATAATTAATATCGCACTATCCATCTTTAGTGTCTATCTGAGTCTTCAGGTTCATCTGAGTCTTCAGGTTCATCTGAGTCTTTAGTGTCTATCTGAGTCTTCAGTGTCTATCTGAGTTGTTCTTAGTCTTCTGATCATCTGACCTTATCTGGGTCATCTGATACTTCGACTTGACCTATACATATTGAGTTCCCCCTCAATATGTGACCTATCTTTTACATCAGCTATCTATACATTTCAATTTGGTCATCTTAATCGATTCTAAGTCATCGATCGATACTTGGTCCGGTGGTCTATTACAACCTGTTTTGGAACTTCCATCAAAACTAAAGTACAGATTTCCCAACAATTTCCCCCTTTTTGATGGAACCAAAACACTTAATCAGAAAAACAGATACCATGAATGAAAATGTAGATAATGTAAACAATATATACCTCAGAAGACAATGAGATGTTGTTGGTCCCGGTGCAAACGACTCTTACACGTGTATGGGGGGAATACACGTGTTCAGTGTTTTTAAAACTTTTCTTACTGAGGTCAGCTTGGGTCGGGTTGTCTACGATGATTTGGTCCTGAAGCACAAATCGCTCCGAGTCAAAGTCTATCTCGAGGCAGTGATCTGGAAGCTTTTCGGATACCTCGGATAATCCCAAACCGAGTCCTCGAAGTTATCGGAGATCTTGAGTTGCTTGGATCGGATAACTAACTTACTTGAACCCTCGGAAGAGTAAGTTCGGTTTTAACTATCTCGTTACAACCTTTCGATGTCTGAAATGGTTGGCCCTTAGTTTATACTCGTTTTAAGCTTTTTTTGAAAACCTTCCTTTAATGGAATAGTGATTAATTTGAGATTCAATTTATATGCAACTTTTCAATTGGATTGATTCCAAATTTGAAATATCGGTGAAAATATGCTTTCAAGACAAAGTAATGCAACAGATAAATCAAGCAAAAGCGAAAAGCAAAGAACACAGCAGATTATAGTGGTTCAGAGACTCAAGCTCCTACGTCCACTCTCCCTGGTCTTTTCAGAGAAATTTACTAATCACTTCCTTGAGCTTTCTGACTACCTCTGTAATTTACTTACTCAACTCGGCCCTGAGTTTTCTGACTACCTCTGTAGTTTACTTACTCAACCCGACCTTGAGCTTTCTGACTACCTCTGTAGTTTACTTACTCAACTCACACAAGCTTTCAGACTACCACAAGTAGCTTACTAACTTCTCCTCTAGAGCTTTCTGACTACCTCAATGTAGTTTACTCACTCTTTACAACTCCAATCTCACCAACAATCACACTCAAACTACCTTACAAAGGGTTTGGGGTTTCTTGGTTGGTTTCCAACTAGGATGAGATATCATTTACAATAAAGAACAATGTAAAGGCTAGGATATCTCGACTAAGCTTTGGATATATCTTATCAAGCTAGGCTTAGTGGAATGAGCTCTCTTCGATTTAAAGCACTTGGGAAATTCTTGGGTTTTTTGAGTGCTTCAACTTGCAATAATAAGTTTGAGCTCTTGAGTTGCTTACAAATTTCCCGTAACCTTTCAATGTAGAAGGTCACAAGTATTTATAGGCATACACCAAGGTCACTCTTTGAAAACTATCCGTTGGAGAGATAGCTCCGAGAGTTTCCTCTTATGGTGTGTGAGAAACGGCTATATTTAGTGTTTGACACTCCCTAACACGTTTTAGGCAATAGTCTTTCATGTAGTCGGTCTTCACTTTTTGCGATTGGAACTTAGTACTTACGACATTTTTCAAATGACTTTTGTCGTTAGCGATGTCGGTATAGTCTGATCTTTGTCTTCCTCTTTTTGACTTTTGTCTCGATTTAAGGTAAACCTTTCAGCGACTCTTTTGGTTATAATCTCGAGTGATATAACCTTAACAACACTTTGTCTTAGTTCCTTTTATGCGCATTTGAATGTCTTGGCAAATATCTATTTTTCTAAGGAATCGCGATCTTCCGATATTGCATCCTTGGATAGATATGTTGGTGCCTCGAAACATTGAGGTTTATCTTGACGAGCATTGATACATTCGACTCTTACTGTAGTTATTTGTGCCTTGATATTCTTGATCTTGATTCTTGATTATACATCTTACGTGTCTTGAGTCTTACGAGTCTTGAGTCTTGAGTCTTGAGGTCTTACGAGTCTTGGCGTCTTACGAGTCTTCTGAGATGTCTTGGCGATATATCTTGAGTCTTCATCTTTGAGTCTTGAGTTCCTCGGTTTCATCTTGAGTCTTGATATCTCGATTTCATCTGAGTCTTGATTTTTCAGTTTCTCTTTGAGACTTGGTATCTCGGTTTCTCCTTTGAGACTTGATATCTCGATTTCATCGAGACTTGATATCTCGATTTCTCCTTCGAGACTTGAAACTTCGATTTCATATTGAAACTTTGGTTTTTCTTAAACTTATTGAGTTCTTGAGAATCTTGAGATCCTAACTTTGATCTATATCTGCTTTGACTATACATTTTGCGGATAACATCCCGAATACTCTAAAACCTGAATCCTGACTCAACTATCAAGATTATTCTGAACATGTCATACTCAGGGGTTTTGGGATCTAATCAAAATCACATCTTTATTAAATTCGTCTCCCAACAATTTCCCCCTTTTTGATGATGCCAAAACCTATCTTGTTACAAACATACTTAACCTATACTCAGGTTTCAGTTTATCCTATTACAAGATTGGTTTTATTTTCAACAATTTCCCCATAAATAATGAGTCTCTTAACAATTAATCTCCCAACAATTTCCATACAGAGATTCTCACAACAATTTCTTCAGTAATGAATCTCTCAAAGGATTCATCACCAAATACTTAATTTCTCAATCAATTAATCTCAGAGACAGTCATTCAGGCATATCAAATTTAAAAGACATGTAAATAAGATAATGAGATATTATCTTTTGAGCATAAATGATAAGATTTCATTGATGATAGGTAGACTGTTACAAGTTACAATGAATCTTATCTGAACAAAATCAAAAAGACAAAAAAAAGATAAAGGATTACAAGAATCTTCTGAGTCTTCATCTTCTGTCTTCTTCTGCTCTTCAGCTCGGCTCTTCAGTTCGGCTCTTCTACCTCATCAGCAGGGACGTCAAGGTTGAACATTCCGTAATATCTTTTTTTCAGTGCATCTCTCTCTTTAATGATATCCGGATTGTTTCCTGTCAGACCCAACTGAGTGGCGTACTGAGATATTTCTTGAGCAATGGATTTCTCATTCACACAACCATTCTCCAGCCTGGGAGGAGGGTACACATATGGACCAGGGGCGGTTATCTGCACCTTTCCTTCATCCGCAAGATTTATCCATCCTTGAAGATATTTTGGATAGAAGGTCAGGAGATAGTCAATGAAAGCCTCATTCGGATCTGAGCTCTCCCCTCTCCATTCTCTGAGCACATCATAGTAGAACCAAAGGTTCTCTTGATTTATTCCCACGCATCGTTGAGATGGACTGGCATCCATTTGTCAACGTGCGGCCATTTCTGTGCTTTAGTGTTCCCTCTCCTTTTACTTGCGAACTTTTTGAACCCACTCCTTCTTTTCTTCTCTTCTTCAACCTTCTTTCTGATCACTGGTACACCAGAAACAGAAGCATCAGTTTTCTTCGCTTGTTCAATCTAGAGTGTTTTCAGAGCGCTTCTGGTATTGAAGACTTTCTTCTTTGGCTCGACTTCAGAATCTTCAGTACCCAATATCAATTTCCTCTGAACTGGCTTAGAAGCCTTTGCTCTTTTGCCCTCAGGCTCTTCCATCGCCATAGCCTTTCTCTTGATGGGCATTTCAAAGACCAAACTAGGCTTGTACCAATCCTTCCTCTACCACTCGGTTTCTCTCTGACAACTTCTGCATTGTTTCCTACGAAACTTTGAGTGTAGGTAGCTTCTCCACCTCCTTGAACTTAAGCTTCTCAGTGGCTTCAATCTCTTTCATGGCTTCGTCAATTATTTTCTTTTCAGCATCTTTAACAACCATGCCCTTCAGAGTATGTTCCAATAATTCCTTGAGATCAGCTCCAGGTCTTTCCCCCTTCTTGGAACCATACTCTGGCAGAAGCTAACTCTATTGAATACCAGAAGCGCTCTGAAAACACTCCAGATTGAACAAGCGAAGAAAACTGCTGCTTCTGTTGCCCTCAGGCTCTTCCGTCGCCATAGCCTTTCTCTTGATGGGCATTTCAGCACCAGCTAGGCTTGTACCAATCCTTCCTCTACCACTCAGTTCCAAAGAAGAAAGTCTTCAATACCAGAAGCGCTCTGAAAACACTCCAGATTGAACAAGCGAAGAAAACTGCTGCTTATGTTGCCCTCAGGCTCTTCCATCGCCATAGCCTTTCTCTTGATGGGCATTTCAGCACCAGCTAGGCTTGTACCAATCCTTCCTCTACCACTCAGTTTCTCTACAACAACTTCCTGCATTGTTTCCTCTGAAACCTGAGTGTAGATTGGCTTCTCCACCTCCTTAAACTTAAGCTTCTCAGTGGCTTCAATCTCTTTCATGGCTTTGGCAATTATCTTCTTTTCAGCATCTTTAACAACCTTGCCCTTCAGAGTATGTTCCAATAATTCCCTGAGATCAGCTCCAGGTCTTTCCCCCTTCTTGGAACCATACTCTGGCGGTGGAAAGCTTTGAGAGTCTTTGTGTCCATATGGTATTGCTCTTCTTTGACCTCACTCACCTCCCCTGCCATCTGATCTTGCTCCTCCTCGAGCCGCCTAAGGTGGTTCTTTGCCACAGAGAATTCTTCAGACAGATGAGCAAATTGGCTTGAGAGAGCTTCCTTGAACATATTTGTCATCTTGGTCATAAGCATTGAGCTCATTTCCTCAACAGCGTTCTTCACTAGCATATCATTCCTCTCAACCAACTTTGCTTCAAGAATTTGTGTCTGCTCCTGATGCTTTTGCTTCAGCTCTGCATTAAGCTCAACCTTGACCCCCTCCATCTTGTCTTCTTGCTTTGCTTCCATGGAGTTCAGCTTCTCTGTCATAGAGCTCTGAAGCGGCACCAGTTCTGAAGAAGAACTCAAGTTCTCAATCTTCTGAGTTTGGTTGGCCAATGCCTCTTCAATCTGAACAACTTTGGTCAGGATTGGCTCAACCTTCTCCAGCTTTTCCATCACGGGGGTGAGATCAATCTCAGGAGTATATCTGATCGGTTGTGCCTCGCGAGTTGGGTATTAAAATCCTGAGTCTCGGTCGAACACGAGCTTGAGTTTTGCTGGGACTTGAACTCGATCTGAGTCTGGGATTCTACGAGCTTGGGTGTCCACTGAGCCTCGGTCGCATATCGGACATTACTGATTTAAAGGTAGGAACCCAAAGAATCTGGCATAATTATTAATAGTGCAAAAGTTACGAAGACTAACCCGATCGAGGATGTTCGATGCTGACTGATCAAGATCGATTGAGTCTTTCTCTTCCGAGATTGACTCTCATCATCCCCTTGTTGGTCCCCATCCCGAGATTTGTCAATGGAGCTCGGGGCACCAACTTCGGTGGCTTTTCCTCCTGAAGAACCTTCCTCTTCACCAACTCATCAAAATCAGAAATTTTCATCCTGAGCTTGGTTTTTCTGAATCCTGAGAATTCAGTGAGAAAAGCTGTCTCCTCGTTCCACCAGTCTTCCCCTCTGAATGAAGCAATGTTGAGCATTTCCGGAAGAGTCTGGTTGAGGATGTAGACCGTTGATCTCAATCTGAAGAAGATGTCTTGGAGGTCAGGGATGAGCTCAGCTCAGGGTAGCGGTCAAGAATGAACCGTTCCCCCTTGATTTGCCATTCGGTCTCTTCAGCTTCACCTTTCTTGAGCATCGGGCTCTCAGGTTCAGTTGGAAACTCTGCTAAAAGATCGTCTAACAGCTCATTTAGGAGCTCATCAAAATTCATCGGCTCTTGAGGCTCAGCAAACTCTGAGGTTTGGGCAGGCAGCTCCTCAGTTTGAATCTGGCTTGGTTCGAGGTCCTGAGTGGCGCGCCTCCTCCGATGGGAATTTCACTTTGCTCTGAGAACTGAGTGGGCACATCCTCAGCAGGAATCTGAGCATCTTCTGCGGTCTGAGCCGGCACTTCCTCAGAGGGAATCTGTACTTTTTCTGAGGTCTGAGGTCCTTGGAATATTTCCTGAGAAAACTTATCAGAACTGAGCGATGTCTCAAGAACCTCGGAGAAGACTTGCTCCTCAGTTTGATCCTGTGCCTTTGAGATAGCCTGAGCCAATACAAGTAAAGGCGATTTCTAAGCAGTTTAGCTCTCAGGCTGAATCTCCTCAGTCTCACTTTCTTCATCATCATCAGTGAGAACCACCATCCTTTTGCGCTTTGGAGCAAGGGTTTTCTGCTTCTTCAGTTTATCACCCTCTTCCCTCTTGGCTTCCAACAACAACTTCCCCCTGGCTTGTTGGGTTTCCTTTTCAGCAGCCGCAACCGGTGATTCCACTTTCTTCTCTTTCTTTCCCTTGAAAGTCCTCTTCGCAGCAATCTGTTTGAACATAATTTTGGACTTAGGGAATGGGGTAGAGTTGGCAAAAATATCCTCCTCCTCTCGGCACATCTCCAGAATGAATGCAATTTTAGTGGCGTGGAGGATTCTGCCTTTGATAAATATTGCCCCATCATCCTCCCTTTTTATGACCTTGGCTTGCTCAAACACCACCTTGATCAGATACTTCAGCCAGCTGAAGTCCTTGGTGGGTGAGTCCTCAATCGCCGCCATCACTCGGAGTTTGGGAGTGCTAATCTGCTCGAAGCTTCCAGATCAACTCATTATGCACTTTCCCACAATATCCATCAACACTCTGTATTTCGGCTGTAGATGTCGTTTGTGCAGAGTTGCCTCAAACTTAACAGGTTTCTCGGCAACCTTGTCAAGATACTCCTGCTCCCATCCCAACATATACAATGAGGGATCATCTCCCCTATCGCACAACTCAAATACATCGTTTAGATGCTTCGGGACAATATAGAGCTCTCGAACAAAATCTACATATTTCATCGATTGTTCGAGATGCAAAACAGAAATCTTAGAATCTATACAATCTTCCTCATCGATTTCCATATTTGCAACAAACTCGATTACCTCACGGGTGTACTCCGCCTCCGGTCGATTCCCGACGAGGTTCGTCAGTTTTGCCAATCGGATTAAGTGGAGCGCCTCTTCCTCGTGCTTGGCATTTGAAGTGCTCTCCAGAGACACCACGTATTCGTACCATGGCTTATTCATCTCGGCTAATCTTTTGAATATGGTTGGGTCCATTTTAGATTAGAAGATTTAGGGTTTGGGTTTTGAGCGATGAAGCTTTTCTGGGTAAAAGGGATTTATTTGCAGAGGGTTTTTGGGAATGAAGGGTTTCAATAAAATTTGGCTTGAATGACTTTCAAAGGATTAAATAGCTCGAGATCGTGGGAAGTCATACTGGTTTGGTGAAAAGCAACGGTTAAGATTAATCCACGATTAATCGGGTATGTGAAAGGTCGATCCCCGAAAAGTAAGCCGCCATTTTAACTTCATTGGTGATTAAATGTATGAGCATTTAATATTTGTTGACCTTCTTAGGAATTTCAAAGATCCCGCCCAAAAACATTCCTCAGGTGTTTTGTATTTATTGTGAATGATTACTGAGTTTCACTTGGGCAATAAATGAGTCGCATGAGTCATTACTTCTTCAGACTAATTTTCCTCTATCAGTCTTACTGAGTATTGACCTTGATAAAATGTCGATTATACCGAAATCTTGAATGGGTTCAATATGCTCTCGAAATCTTGACCTTGAAGAATCTGAGCTTTCACGAGACTTCGATTCGGTATTTCGATTTTATCTGAGTTTCTCAAAGAGAATTCGAGAAAACTTCATGCATCTGAAAATCTTCAATTTTTCAGATTTTACTCTATACACCTGGATCTAACATCCTTAATTCAATTGATAGTTCCTGAAATCTTGATTCAGCCAAAGGTTTAGTCAAGATATCAGCTCTCTGCTTATCAGTATGAATTTTCTCCATCCTGATGTCCTTTTTCTCGACATGATCTCTGATGAAGTGATGTCTGATATCCACATGCTTGCATCTGGTGTGCAATACCGGATTTTATGAAATAGCAATGGCACTATTATTGTCACAAAATATTGGTACTTCATTGGCTATAACTTTATAATCCCTTAATTGTTGTCTGAGTCAAAGAAATGAAACAACAAATGACTTCCTTGACCGACCATGTAAAATTTTCATTAATCTTGGTTGCTCTTGAGGTCTGTTTCTTCGAAAACCAAGATATCAGCTTACTTCCTAGAAATTGATAAGTTCCTGTAGTGGATTTCCTGTCAATCCTGCAACCTCCATAATCAGCATCTGAGTAACCAGTTAATTCAAGGTTATCATCAGCTGGATACCATAATCCTCTATTCACCATACCTTTAAGATACTTTAGTATCTTTTTGGCAGCCTCCATGTGACTAGCCTTAGGATTAGCTTGGTATCTTGCACATATCCCAACAGCAAATGTTATATCCGGCCTACTTTGTCGTGAGATAGAACAATGATCCAATGATTCCTCTATAATCGGTATGACTCATTTCGATTTGCCTTGTAATCGGGATCCATCTTGTAGTTAGTATTCATGGGAATCCTAAGCGCATTGCAGTCTATTACACCATATTTGGCAATCGGATCTACGGTGTACTTTGCACGGTTGATGAATATTCCTTCCTTTGATTGTTTCACTTGAAGACCTAGAAAGAAATTCATCTCCCCATCATTGACATCTCAAACTTGCCTTTCATCGGTGTTGAAAACTTTTCACCACGGTGATGGTTTGGAGATCAAAAATGATGTCATCAACATATATCTGAACCGAAGATATCTTCCCCATCTTCTATCCCGAGCGAGTTCTATCAGCAGTTCCTTTGACAAAACCATGGTGGTCGAAGAAAGGCGAGAAAGAGTATCATACCATGCTCCGGGTGCTTGCTTAAGACCATACAAAGCTTTTACGAGCACTGTAAACTTGGTCATTCTGTTTTGAAACCAGGAGGTTGTTCCACATAAACCTCTTCTTTAAGCACACCATTCAGAAATGCACTTTTCACATCCATTTGATGGTCTGTGAACTTCATGTGGGCAAACATATGCAAGAAACAATCGATGGCTTCTAGTCTTGCAACCTTGAAGCAAAGGTTTCATCATAATCCAAGCCTTCTTCTTGGGAATAACCTTGTAACTAGCCTTGCTTTTGTTTCTTACAATGTTGTTGTTTTCATCTCTTTTATTCTTAAAACCCACTTGGTTCCAATGACATTGTGCCTTTCAGGTCTATCTAGTAGCTCCCATACTTCATTCCTTGAGAATTGATTCAAATTTCATCTTGCATAGCAATAATCAATGAGAATCTTGTAGAGCTTCACCAATCTCGGTAGGTTCTTTCTCGATAGGAAGCGGCCAGAATAGTGCACTCTCACCATGGAACCTTCTTGTTTTAACACCTTCGGTTAGATCACCCACAATCGACTTGTAGGATGACTATCTAACCATTTCCTTCTTGATGTTCCCCTTCAACAAGTATCCTCAACATTTGAAATGTTAGGTTGATTAATCAAATAAACTTCGAGGAACAACGAAAAAGAGAGAAAGGAATCATCTTCCTCGGGAAATTCTATTGAGAACATTGTCGAGACATTTGTTCCCCTTTGGTTGATAGATTGAGAATTTGCCTCAAATTTGTGACCACATCTTTATTGGCATCACATACCGAGTGCAGGCGGTGTCTGTTGAGATTGGTCCTTTGGTGTGTTGGCTTTTCTGAGTCTCACCATCTGAGTTCCATCCTAAACTTCTTTATCTGAGTGCGAGTCACTCCAATCATAGATAGTGGTGACTTCTTCTTTTCGAGGTTTAGTGGATGATTTGTCATTTTTTTGGGCTTAATCTGGTGATCCTCTTGGTCAGTTCATCTGCATCATGTTCCTGTTTCTTCTGAACACAAGTAGATTCATCAAAAACAACATGAGGTGTTTCCTCCACAATAAGAGTCCTACAGTTGTAAACTCTGAAAGCTTTACTGACTTCAGAATATCCTAAGAATATTCCTTCATTCAGCTTTACTATCAAATGTTTTCAATCGATCTTTACCATTATTGTGTATGAAACACTTGCGACAATAAACACACGGAAAAAAACAAGAGGCTTCCTTTCATTCCAAAGCTCATAAGGTGTTTTGCCTTGACTCTTGGTCAAGCATGGATGCGATTACGAGAGTAGCATGCAGAGTTGGCGACCGACCCAAAACCTTTTAGGAATATAAACCCATTTATCATTGTCCTTGAAGCTTCTTTCAAAAGTGTTCCTTCTTTCAGAACACCATTTTGTTGAGGGGTCCTTGTAGCTGATGTTTCATGAGTAATTCCATTTGCTGCACAATAATCAGATATGATATGATTTATAAATTCAGTTCCCTTGTCAGATCTGATTTTGACCACACTCAGATTTTTCTCAATACTGAGCCTTTTTGATGAATCTGGCGACTTTATCGAGTCTCTTTCTTCTTGAGAAAAGAATATGACCTAAGTATATCTTGAGTAGTCATCAACTACTACCAATGTGTATTTCCCCGCCATTAGTGCTCCTTTGGTGTTATAGGACCAAAGAGATCCATATGCAGTAACTGAAGTATTCTTTCAGTAGAAACATCTACTTTGCTTTTAAATGATGCTCTAACTTATTTTCCTTTCTGGCACGCATCACAAATATGTTCCTTACTGAACACTTCATTAGGCAACCCTCTTACAAGAGCTAATCTTGCAAGCTTATTCAGCAGGTGATTCATTCTTTTATGTCATAACCAACTGGTATTTGTGGAACTTTTAGCAACCAAACATGTATCTTTAGGAGTTGAACTCCAATCAGCAAGATACACATTTCCTTTTCTAGTACCAGTCAGTAATGTTTTTTGTGTTGTATCATCTTTCACATAACATAAGTTCTTAGAGAACTCAACATTAAAACCCTTATCACAGAATTGGCTTATTGAAAGCAAATTATGCTTCAATCCAGTTACATATGAAACACCATGGATATGAAAATGAGTCGATTTACAAAGTTCCATATCCTTGCCCCGTCCCTTGGCGTTATCTCCAAAAGTGATCCGAGGGCCTCTTTGTTCAACATAGTCACTTGAGTATCTTCTTGAATCTGTTATATGTCTTGAGCATCCCTGTCAAGATACCATACATCAAGGCTTTTTTTTCTTCTCTGCTTCATGCTATGTGATCTTTAATCGGCTTTGTGCCCTTGTTTTCCTCCTGAAAAACAGATCAATTTTTAGGTACCCAATTTGTGTAGGGTCCTACAAGGTTAGATGTACCTTTCGGAATCCAAATCTGCCTGACAACTCTAATCACTTTAGAGTGGCTAATTTTTCTTCCATAAACATCAACATACACATTTACTACTCTGGGTGCCTTAGCAGTTTTTTACGTGTATGTGTCTAGCTTTAGCATGAACATGGGCTTTTGAATTTTTCTTAGGTTGGGCCTTTTGTTCATTTGCTTTGGCTTAATGTACCGGTCTAAATATTTGATGATTTCGGGTTCAGTAACCTTTACCCTTAGGCAAGTGAGGTTCAGGTTGCTGTCTTGAAATCTGGGTCTTTTCAATTATCTTGAGGACTTGGTCTCTTGATTGAGAATGTCTCTTTTGAGTGTTTCTCATCCCGAGGATTCCTCGATGGTTCGGTGTGAGCCTTTCGGGTTTGCATTCTTAGCACGAGGCTTTGAAGTACTTGCACGAAACTTTCCAAGTGAGTGCTCGGGTTTTCTAGCCTTCACGAGGTTTGGGCTTTCCTACCGATTATTCAGATTTCTTTCCGAGACCGTAGGTCCTTTTTCCTTGTCTACAACCTTGGGCATTTCTTCGGTTTGAAGTGTGGGTGCCTTTGGTTTTACAAAGATTGTCTTCTTGCTACTTGATGCAAACATTCAGATGACCTTGTGGCGTTCCCCACGGAATGTATCCCAATCAGATTTTATAGTGGCGGATCTCTGGTAACTACGAATTTCATCTATTACTTTAGATGGTATTCAATAGAGTTAACTTCTTTATGCACTATCCTCACCGATTCTGTAGAGTTTCATGCTTCTCGGAGAGGTCATTGAACTTAGTTCGATCGGTGAATCTCTTCAAATGGATTTCTCTAGCTTTTTCGGTTAGGGTCACTATCAACTTCTCTTTCTCGAGAGTTGTACTTTTTAACATCCAGTTCATCGGTAGCTCCCATTAATTGAGAAGTGATCTCGATTTTTTGCTTGAGTCTTTCCATTTTAGATTTTCGACCTTGGTTCCTTATTACGCTCTTGAGTTTCATTTAGCGATTCTTGTAAAACAAAGACGATCCTTCATCGATTCTCAAAAGAATCCATCAGTCAAATTATTTGTTTTCTGATTGAACTTGACAACTCTTGTGCTAGTGTAGGAGCAACAATAGAGAAAGAAGAGTTTACCTCCTCAATGGCCATCGACAAATGTCATCACTTTCTTCGTCGAGAATATCTCATCCGAAGAGCTAGATCCTCCTCAGAATGTTCTTCTTCGCAACCATGGCCTTTTTGCTAGAGAACTTTTTCTCTTTTAGCTTGCCTTTCTCTTCTCTCCTTAGCTTTTCGTCGAGGACAATCATCTTGGAAGTGACCTTCTTTTTTGGCAATTGTAGCATCTGTTGGCATCATCATCGATCACTTTCTTCCTTGGACTTGGAGTCCTTCTCGACGGATGAAGATCCTTGTTTTCGAGTCCTTTCTCTTCTCAGTTGGTTTGTCCTCAGGTTTCTTCTCGTACCTGTGATTCCTGTGATAGCTTTTGTATTTTCCATATTGACTATTAAGTCATTCAAACCTCCTTGCCATCAGTGCTAGCTTATCCTAAAGCTCATCCTGATTCTTAGCAAGGGAGTTCTCAGACTCTCTAGTTTTACAGGTTTTATCTTTGGCTTTAAAAGCCACATTTTTACTAGATGATGAATCATCTTTCTTTGTCATCCCTTTTTAGATTTCTTATCAATTACAAACTCATGGGCCTTCAGCTCAGAAAAGACTTGTTGATATGGCATTGAATTAATGTTTTTGGTGTTTTCAATCACCACTGCATGTATATCCCATTTCTTAGAAAGACCTCTAAGAATTTTCAATGCAACTTCTCTCTGTGGAAATTTCTTTCCAAGTGCATTTAGATCATTCATAATACTAGTGAATCTGACTTCCAATTTGTCAATTGATTCACCTTCTTCCATTTCAAAACTATCAAACTTTCCAATTGCAACTGAAAGTTTGTTTTCCTTGATATGATCTGTGCCTTGGCACATTACAGCTAGTGTATCCCAAATTTCTTTGGCAGTATTGCAGTGAGAGATCATTTCCATCACACCATCATCAATTGTACTGTATAGTGTGTCTTTAGCAATGTA
The DNA here is from genome assembly GCA_037126765.1 of Stenogyne calaminthoides. Classification (NCBI taxonomy): domain Eukaryota; kingdom Viridiplantae; phylum Streptophyta; class Magnoliopsida; order Lamiales; family Lamiaceae; genus Stenogyne; species Stenogyne calaminthoides. The sequence goes on from JBBCBC010000027.1 coordinate 27,183,249, forward strand.
GTCTAGATTGACTAACTTTCTCTCCTCAGGAGTCAGTTGGTCATCAGACTTAGGAAATTTTGCTCTAGGATCGTTTCTCTCATTTTCTGTTCTTCTGAGATTCACCACAGTAAATTGGAATGGCTCTTCACAGACCACTCTCCACATTCGTTCATGTTTAGAATACAGGTGAGCCTGCATTCTTAGTCTCCATAAATCATAGTTCTCCACTGCGAACATGGGATGTTTCTTAGAAGACATTTTAACTGAGTCTTTTAAGAATTCAGCAAATAAGATCAATTCAGATAGACCACAAGTATTTTTAGCAAATAAAACTTTGGTCAACAAAGCAGGTGGTCAAGTTGAACCACTACTCTTATACCACTTGTTGGTCCCGGTACAAACGAGTCTTACACGTGTATGGGGGGGGGGATACACGTGTTCAGTGTTTTTAAAACTTTTCTTTTACTGAGGTCAACTTGGGTCAGGTTGTCCTGAAGATTTGGTCCTGAGAAGCACAAATCACTCTGAGTCAAAGTTTACTGAGACAGTGATCCTGAGCTGCTTTCAGAAACCTCAGATAATCCCAACCAAGTCCTGAGTTTTCAGAGATCCTGAGTTGCTTGGATCAGATAACTAACTTACTGAACCCTCAGAAGAGTAAGTTCAGTTTGGTAACTATCTGTTCTAGCTACTCAGATGTGCGGAATGGTTGGCCCTTAGTTTATACTCGTTTTAAGCTTTTGTTGAAAACCTTCCTTTAATGGAATATTGATTAGGCTGAGATTCAATTTATATGCAACTTTCAGTGGATTGATTCCAACTGAAATATCAGTGAAAATATGATTTCAAGACAAAGTAATGCAACAGATAAATCAAGCAAAATAGAAAGCAAAGAACAAAGCAGATTATAGTGGTTCAGAGACTCAAGCTCCTACATCCACTCTCCCTGATCTTTTCAGAGAAATTCACTAATCAATTCCTTGAGCTTTCTGACTACCTCTGTAGTTTACTTACTCAACTCGGCCCTGAGTTTTCTGACTACCTCTGTAGTTTACTTACTCAACCCGACCTTGAGCTTTCTGACTTCCTCTGTAGTTTACTTACTCAACTCACACAAGCTTTCAGACTACCACAAGTAGCTTACTAACTTCTCCTCTAGAGCTTTCTGACTACCTCAATGTAGTTTACTCACTCTTTACAACTCCAATCTCACCAACAATCACACTCAAACTACCTTACAAAGGGTTTGGGGTTTCTTGGTTGGTTTCCAACTAGGATGAGATATCCTTTACAATAAAGAACAATGTAAAGGCTAGGATATCTCGACTAAGCTTTGGATATATCTTATCAAGCTAGGCTTAGTGGAATGAGCTCTCTTCGATTTAAAGCACTTGGGAAATTCTTGGGTTTCGAAAGTGCTTCAACTTGCAATAATAAGTTTGAGCTCTTGAGTTGCTTACAAATTTCCGTAACCTTTCAATGTAGAAGGTCACAAGTATTTATAGGCATACACCAAGGTCACTCTTTGAAAACTATCCGTTGGAGAGATAGCTCCGAGAGTTTCCTCTTATGGTGTGTGAGAAACGGCTATATTTAGGGTTTGACACTCCCTAACACGTTTTAGACAATAGCCTTTCATGTAGCGGTCTTCACTTTTTTGCGATCACGAACTTAGTACTTTTGACATTTTTTGGTGACCATCGTTGTCGATTGTCGATTATGGTACAATCTTTGTCTTCCTCTTTTTGACTTTTGTCTCCGGTTAAAGGTAGACAACTCAGCGGCTCTTTTGGTTATAATCTCGAAGGTGATATAACCTTAACAACACTTTGTCTTAGTTCCTTTTATGCGCATTTGAATGTCTTGGCAAATATCTATTTTTCTAAGGTATCGCGATCTTCCGATATTGCATCCTTGAGATAGATATGTTGGTGCCTCGAAACATTCGAGGTTTATCTTGAGCATTGATTACATTCTTGACTCTTGATGAATTCTTGTGCCTTGATATTCTTGATCTTGATTCTTTAGTCTTACATATTACGTGTCTTGAGTCTTGAGTCTTGAGTCTTACGAGTCTTCTGCGTCTTCAGAGTCTTTACATATGTCTTGGTGATATCTTGAGTCTTCATCTTTGAGTCTTGATTCCTCGGTTTCATCTTGAGTCTTGATATCTCGATTTCATCTTGAGTCTTCATTTTTTCGATTTCTGTTGAGACTTGATATCTCGGTTTCTCATTTGAGACTTGATATCTCGATTTCATCTTGAGACTTGATATCTCGATTTCTCCTTTGAGACTTGAAACCGATTTCATTACGAAACTTTGGTTTCTTGAAACTTCTTGAGTTCTTGAATCTTGGATCTAACGACCTATATCTGCTGACTATACATTTTGCAAATAACATCTTGAATACTCTAAAACTGAATCCTGACTCAACTATCAAGATTATTCTGAACATGTCATACTCAGGGGTTTTGGGATCTAATCAAAATCATATCTTTATTAAATTCATCTCCCAACAGATGTTGTCTTAGAATCAGTGAGATGGAATATTTCATTCAGATAGGTGTGTGCATTATAGAATACATGAAAAGCGTACCTATCATCTGATTCCAAGTTGTCTTCCTCAGGTGTACTTGAACATTTGCAGCTCTTTGGGGATGCCAAACATCCTGTACATCCTTTGCATTAGTTTGTCCAGCTCTTCTCTTCTATGGATCCCTCTTTTTTCAGCAAATCCATAGTAGGTATTTTTGAACTTTACAGGATCTAGCTTTTTGTCTGGACGCAAAGGTGGAAGGAGTAGTTCAAAGGGTGGAGCTTTTAGTATCAATGACATGATCTTTCCTTCTTTCATCACTGTCTGGTAGAAGTCTGGATACTTTGTTTCTAACCAGTTTCGGAATTCATCATCATTTTCAGTCTGATCTTGATGAATTGGAATCTTCTCGAGGATGTAGGCGTCCACATAAACATTCTCCTCGATCGATCCCATTCTAGAAAGCAGATCTGGCGTGTACTTGAGAGGATGTCTTTACTTGAGGTGTCGGAAGGGCATTCTTCTCCCAAGCAATCTCCTCTGCTGCCCTTCGTTCTTCATTTTCCTTCGGATGTAGCGATGTTGATCACTTAGCCTCTGCTAATACGCTTCTTGATGGCGACCTCTCTTATTCTCGTCGTGGTTTGCTCTTGAACTTGTTCAGAGTCATCGCTTTGGTAGAGAATAGGTGGCCTTGTCTCCGATCTTCGCAGATTGCTTTCACCATCTTGCCATTGCCTTTCTTTCTCCATGAGAGTGCTTTCGGGTTCATCTTGTTCGTCTTCTTCACTAACTTCTTAGCGAGTTCAAGGCTCTTGGCACGATCATCGATTTCCATTCTTTTCTATCTGACGAAGAAAAGTCTTCTTCAATCTTATCGACTCTGGCGGTAATCTACGAAAGAGCAATTTTACGCTTTCGATGATCTCTCGCTATGTTTCTCCGCGTTTCCTTCACTTCACAACGAGATCGATAGATGGAGTGGCATTGGCAAGTCGACATCTGATGGTTTTTGGTAGAGATGAAATTGTTACCAAGCGTGGTCGTTTTTCTTCCTTCTCTTTATTCTCTTTTTTCCTTCCCCTTTTTGGTTTCATCAAAGAGGTTGGACATCTTTTGGTTCGAGCGGTTAATTTCGTGAGATCTCCTCTCTAAGTTCCTCGACAACAAGAGGAGTAATCGAGCAGTGGCGAAAAATGCGAGGAGTGAAGAAGCATCGAGAGCAATTTCGATTTCTGTCTTGCTCGTTCTGTAGAAGCTAGAAAATGTTTCCAACCCATATCCATGTGGACACTTTCCAAAAGTACTTGTGGTTCGATTGAGCATCTAAATCTAGGCGTGAGTTTGTCGGTGGAGTTTGAGCTTCTCAGCAAGAGGATTTACTAGTTGCATTACTTTAGCAAGGATGGCATTGTGCATCCCAACTGTGTGACTTCGTTCCTTGTCAACTAGTTTTGCTTGCTCATCTTCAAATCGCTTCATCGGATCTGCTTTGTGGCTATTTAATTTGTCTTCAAATGCAGCGTTGATCCCATCCTGAATCTTCTCAGTATAATGATCTAGGGTATCAGAGCTCATCGTAGTAGTCTGGTTAGATGTTGAAGTCTTGCCAAGTCGGGTCTCATCTGCAGCACCCATTCTTGGTTCATCGGCAGCTCCCTCATGATCTGTAGGAGGTTGAACGGTTTCCTCCTTGTTATCAGCAATCCTGAACCTTTCGTGAATTAACCATCTGATATCATCGTCAGATGTCAATTCAACAGCACTTTCAATCCCAGCAGTGTTCAAGCACTTCAACTCCAAGTCGACAAAGAAATCTGATCCCAGAGTTGTCATGAGAATCAGAAATTCTTCAATGCTTTTTAGTATGATATCCCTCCAGAACACTATTTCTTCAATTTGTTGCTGGATGCCAGGATGTTGATCCAATTCAGGGCATAGATCCAACAGATACTCCTTGATCTGTTGCTTCATTATCCTTATGATGGTGCTTTCTGGAGCAGGTGAAGCAAGCACGGTTCTGGTATTGAAGGGATTATGAGAGACGGACACTCGCTTGTCGGATCTCTCAGGCTCCTGTGACTTGATTGGAGATTGGGATATTTGTGGGGATATGTGTGGTTCGTTTTGAGGGTGTTCAGTTTCCTGAACGGGTTGATTGATTGGTGGTGTGGGAGATCTTGGTGATATGAGAGGCGAGGGTGAGGGTGAGAAGGTTTTGTGGGGAGGTGATGATGATTTTTGAGGAGAGGGTGATGGTGATTTGGAAGTGGGCGTTAGCGATCTTGCTCTCTGGAAGATCTTGGTGAGAGGCGAGAATCGGATGGTGATTCTTCCTCGAGTTGCTCCCTTGTCGTCGCCGACAGATTTCTCTCCTTCTGCTGCGATCATCTGCTCTTCCCTTAATTCTCTGATAGTTGGCTCAGAGCGGACTGCTATCTCTTCGTCTGATCTTACCCCGCCAGATCCTTTGTTCTGCTTTGTTGTTTTGGCGAGAACTTGGAGCGAACCGAGAGGAGATGTGACTCTCTTCCGGCGTTTCCATTGAGCATCTGGTTTCTTGGCGGATCCTTCCTCTTCATCCCTCTTCTACCGGAATGGTCTTTTCTGCGCACTTGAGAAGATCACGATTTGCCTTATCTTTTCCTTCTTTTTCTCCTTGGTTTTGGGCACATAAGGAGTCGGATCCTCATCGATTGTCGGTAGGGACTCATCTTTGCCCAATCTGGCCTTGTGCTTTGCTTGGTATATCTTCGCTCCATTCGTTCCATTTATAATTACGTGGCGACTTATCGGCGAGAATGATAGAATTTTGTGTATGAATGAGCATTTGGAAGATAAGCACACTTCATTGCTCTGGGTCAGTTCGAACTTCCCGGAGTCTTTTCTCAGTCTTGCTTTGACCATACCCAACCAATCGATATCTGAAGCCTTCTTGATTATTGCAGCCATGACACTTATCTTGTCTGAAGTGTATGATCAAGATCGTGAGGTTGAGCACATGATCACCTTCCGAACAATTTCAAGAAGAAGGTGATATTTCCTCTTCGGATAGGAGACTTTGACGTTAAATCGTGTTCTCTTATTTCTTTGGTCCCCAGCGGCTTCGGCTTCAAATCCCTTTTCTCCTACATCAGTTTTGTAGGTCTCTGGATTGATGCTTCCTCGAGTTAGGCCGAATATCCTTTGGAGATCATCATTCGACACACGTACTTCCAGTCCTCCAACGGAAGAAATCAGGTCAGCATCAATGTCTTCATCCCTCTGCAGATTGTATAGAAACTCCAGAGCTTCATGTGCGTGGACGATGTTCTGATGTGTAGAGCAATATCGTTCCAGTCCACATGCTCGCAAGCACTCCAGAATTTCCAGCGATTCAGGGTCTGAGGTGATGGTGAAGACTACGTACTTTTCATCAATGATGTCTTTCTTCATCGATGAAAAATTGCAGAACTTTTTCCCTTGGCCCGGTCGTGGAATAAGATATGTCATTTCTGAAATTGATTCGAAAGATTTAGAAATCGGAAGAGTAGAATCAATTGATCTCGAAAGTAATTCTCTTAAGGTTTTTTTTTTTTTGAAAGAATTTGATCTTTTAAGAACTTTGAGAAGACGAAGTAGTGGAAAGAGGTTTTCTGAAAAGATTTTGATTTTTATAGAATCTTAGGAAAACCTTTTTTTTGCACAACTTTCAAAGTACTCAAGTATCCGTGTTTTGAAATCGTTAAATTTGAGATTAGTCGGCCAAAAAGTATTTTGATCGCACGGTTGAGAAAAAGTAGTCTTTCGTATTTGAACTCGAAAATTCGCAATAAAACGCATTAAAAACACATTTCCAAGTCCGCATTAAAAGTTTTGCAGAGCATGCGTCATGAACAGAGTAAAACATTTTATTTAAATAACACATGTAAGGTATTCAGAAAGGGATAAATAAGAGAACGTATCTGACTGATTGATATTGTAATCAACCAGTTACCACTTGTGATCTGATCTGGTACTTGTTGACTTTACTGATCGTAGCCTTAAGCATTTCCCAACAATATTTCACTCATCTGATCAGATTCTTGCTTGAAACAATTCGTTACTTACCTGATCCACTTATCTGATACTCTTTTCTGATGCACTTATCTGATACACTTCATCCTTCAGTCTTCTTCTAATCAGCCTGTATTTACTGAAGTCAACTCCCGCCAAAACTTTTACTTCGGGGAGTCCAAAAGTCGCCTCGATTCCCAAATCGGCGCGATTTGACATTCCGTAATAATGGCATAGATACGTTGTGATTAATCACACCGTTAACTCATCCAACCATTAGCCGTGTGTTCCTTATGCGTTGTCGATGCAAATTTCTCTTAAGGTCTTCTGAGAAAATAAATTTGCATTTATACCCCTAATTTCCTTCTATAAATTAGTCTGGGGTGTTTAGGCAAACAACACAACATAAACCATTCATCTTCTTTAGCATATACTTCATGCTTTTCCGATGAGTTCCTTATTTCCGGTGAAACTTCCGGTGGGAACCTTTAACCCTTTTCCAATGAATTCAGCTTCTCAAATCAACCTGTGTTCCTTCCTTCACTTTGCGGGTTAAATCATCTAAGATTTCACATACGATCAATGCTAAGCTTCTTTACCACCATGGAGGCGGATCTGCTAAGGCAAATGAGAAGGCACTTCTCCTAATCGTATGCACCTTGTGCGCCTATCGAGATGATGGAATTAGCATCAACAGACTTAGTCTGAAACAAAACATGGGTTTGGTATACAATCTTGTGTATCAAACTCAATATTTGCATGAGACACTCATGGCCATATGGTCTTTGTGACCAAACCTGTGGCACTGTGTCCCATTTAACAGCTGGAAAGCCCATTGATTTTAGGTCTAAGGGCTCCTAGCTTAAAGATCCTTCAAGGCTCGCTCTCGCTCCTCATTCCGAAGCTCTAAGAGTGGATTTCAGGATTCTAGAAGCTTATCTGCCCCCCCGGGTCGGAGAGTCTGAGAGCATCAGCTCTTAAAATCTCTCTCTCTCCTTCCCTGCCTAGGGTTATCTTAGGGCTTATGGTTTATGACCTCCTGGTCTTCTTGTACTTGTAATACCACTTGAAGATAGCTTGTAGCACTTGTAGCTTGTGATATCACTTGTAACTTGTAAATCTGACATCCGGGTCCTTATCAATGAAAAATTCTGTTATTTCATTATTGTGTTGCTTCTTCTGACTTATGAAATCTGTAGCTTTACTCTTGACTTGCTTGTTGACTGTAGCTTTAATCGACTTATAAAGTAATCTTCCAATCGTCGGTTTCCCTTGTCGATATGTCTTGAATCGATCTGCTCCTTGTCCGAACTTCGGATCGGCTACTTATCGACTTTTGATCCGCTCCTTATCCGAACTTCGGATCGGCTCTCGTATAGTCGTCACGATGGGTTGAGATTCCTAACTCAACCGATTTCCTTAACTTTGGTTAGTCTTTTAACCAACCGGTTCTGGAGATCAAACCATTAACCATATCTGGTGCATTTTCTCCAAGATCCAGAAGCCCTAGCTCGTTGCATAACTCTCTGAATCTGATCTCAGCTAGCGGCTTAGTTAAGATATCATCTTTCTGCTTGTCAGTATGGATCTTTTCCATCCTGATATTCTTCTTTTCAACGTGATCTCTGATAAAATGGTGTCTGACATCCACATGCTTGCATCTTGTATGTAGAACGAGATTACGAGTGATTGTAATAGCATTATTATTACGGAATATAAAATACGTTCTTAGCTACGATGTTGTAATCCCTCATTTGGCCGACTTAGCGAGCGGTTGGGAACAACGACTTCTGCGCGACCATATATTGCTCAGTAGTAGATGTATGGCCGATGTCCGCTTCTTCGAAAACCAAGAGATCGGTTTATTTCGAAACCGACATGATCCCGAGGTTGACTTCGTCGATTCGCAACCTCCGTGTCTGAATCGAATACCCACTAAGCTCTAGATTATCATCGATGGGTAAAATAAACCAAGGTTTTCTGATCCCTTCGGATACTTGAGAATCCGCTTAGTCGCTTCTAGGTGGCTTTGCATTGGATTTGCTTGAAACCGCACATACACCTCTTCGCCAAAAGTAATGTCCGTCTGCTTTGGCGGTCGGTATAGTAGTGATCCAATCGAGCTCTATATTATTTACGATTAACTTTACGACCATCTTCATACGGATCCATCTTGAACCCGGTCATCATTGGAATTCGGCTTCCTTACAATGTTGAACTCCAAACTTTGCCGATGGAGATTCCTTGTGTACTTCACGGCAGATGAATATCCCTTATGTACTCTGCTTGACTTGTAAACCCTGAAAGTAATTCATCGACCCATCATGGACATCTCGAACTTCCCTTGCATCAATTTCTTTGAACTTCTCACATAGCTTCTTGTTGGGAGATCCGAAGATGATGTCGCCCACGTAAATCGAACCATCGAATATCTTCTCCATCTTCTATTCTGAATAAGGTTATGTCCACTATTCCTTTAGTGAACCCACTGTCTATCAAGAACTGAGAGAGTGTATCATACCAAGCTCGAGGAGCTTGTTTCAGGCCGTAAAGAGCTTTCCTTAAACGGTACACTTGGTTGCTTTTTTCAAAGCCTGGAGGTTGTTCGACATAAACTTCCTCTGCTAGTACCCCATTTAAGAATGCACTCTTTACATCCATCGATACACGATGAACCCTCGTGGCAAAGATATATGCGAAATAGCCCGAATGGGTTTCTAAGCGGCGATCGGTGCAAAGGTCTCATCATAATCAATTCCTTCTGATTGTGAATACCCTTTAGCAACAAGTCTTGCCTTATTCCTGGTGATGACATTATTCTCATATCTCTTGTTCTTGAATACCCACTTCGTGCCAATCACGTCTTGATGAGTTGGTCTATCCACCAGTTTTCAAACTTGATTTCTCTCAAACTGTTCCAGTTCCTCTTCCATGGCTAGAATCCAGCTTGCGTCTTGTAGAACTTCTCTCGTAGTTGGTTCCTTCAAAGACAGATAACAACAAGACATGGCACTTTCAATTAATCGATGTCTAGTTTTGACTCTATCGAGATGGGTCTCCGATAATCGATCGGTTGGATGGTGGTAATCCGTGTCCTTCGTTACGATGGCGTCTGTTTGGAGAACATCATCCATTTCTGATAGTAGTTCATTACTAGTGATTGGGAGTGGTGTGGAATTATGATCCACTTGATAAGAACATGCCTCGGCTGATGTTGGACTCATCATGTGCTGATGTCTGTTCGTAGGAACTTCAGGAGTTTCCCAAACGAGATGGTTCGAGTTGATATTGTCTCGGTATAATAAACTTCTTCACTAACGGTTGTGCGTACCTTAGGGTCGATTGACTGTTGAATCGGCAAGATCAAGTTCGGGATGTACACTTTTATGTGTTAAACTTCTTTTCTCCTTGATGCTTAGCCGATCCATTTTACGTGGTGTCGGTAGCGGTTGATCCGTACGGCTTGTTACGAGGCGGCTTTCTCTTGTTCGAGGAAGATGTCTCATCAAAGACCCATGGGGTGTTTCTTCCACAACTAGGGTTCGTTTGTTGTAAACTCACGAAAGCCTTCTTTGGATGAGGAATATCCTAAGAATATGCCCTCATCGACTTGGCCTCAAAAGTCTTCAATGACTTTTCCCATTGTTGTGTATGAAACACTTGCACCCAAAAAACATGGAAGTATGAAACACGAGGTTTTACGCCCTTCCATAGTTCATAAGGTGTTTTGAAGTGAGTCTTAGTCGGAGAACATCCATTGCGGGTATGGCATCACGGTGTTGATTATACGCTTGAAAGCGGCAGTGTGGCATGTTCGGCTAACATAGTGTGAGCAAACTTCCTTGAGAGTTCTGTTTCTCTCAGATTCTGCTACTCCATTTTGTTGTGGCGTTCTTGCGGTGACGTTTCATGTCAGATACCAAACTTCAAATGCAAAAAAATCATTAATAAAGGAATTGGGAACTCTGTACCTTTATCGATCGATTTTTACTATCTTTGACACCCTACTTTCGTTTTATAGCTTCTTGAGAAAAATTTCGGGTATCTTTTGTCGTTGTCTCGTTCTTCTTGTATAAGAATACAACCCAAGTAAACTTGGAATAATCATCCATGATTACTAGAGTACATTTCGTCATCGAGGCGATTGGTGTAAGCTGGTCCGAATAGATCCATATGGGGCGATTGCGAGATCTCTTGGATCTTCTCAGGTATTCCCTTGAATGAGGCTTTAACTTGTTTTCCCTTCTGACATGCGGCACATGTCTGATCTTTGGAGAATATCTCATTCGGACGTCCCTCAACCAAAGACATCCTAGCTATCTTGTTAAGAGTCTTGAAGTTCAGATGACTCAATCTCTTGTGCCAGAGCCAACTGCTACTTTTGGAACTTTTAACAATTAAGCATGTATTCCTCGGATAATTGTTCCAATCTGCTGTGTAGATCGTCCCTTTCCTTGAACCAGTTAGCAAGGTTTGTTGAGTGACTCAATTCCTAATCGTACACTTGTCGCTCGAGAACTCAACGCTGAATCCGTTGTCGTAGAATTGTGATACTGATAGTAGATTGTGTTTTAATCCTTCGACATACGAGACTCCAGTTACTTGTACATCATCATTCTCTAAGGTTCCGAATCCTTTGGTAAAACCAAAGTTATCATCACCGAAGAGTACACGTGGGCCTTCTTGTTCTTTGTAAGAGCTAAGGAGATGTTTGCTTCCAGTCATGTGCCTTGAGCATCCACTATCGATGTACCAGATAGTTGCTTGTACACCTCCTTTGTTAGCCAATCCCACGCGAACCTGCAATCAAATCAGGCTTTAGGTACCCCTTTGGAATTGGGTCCTGGGGGGTTAGTGGTGGATTTAGGGATCCACACAAACAGAGCACTTCTATGGTAATCAGATAGATTAGAAGGTCTGATTTGTCTCCCATACAAATCAACATAATCATACGTCTCTTTATATGCTTTCTGATTAGTATAATTATTAGTGTGAGCCTTGGGTGACTTAGAAGACTTGGGATTTTTCTTTATATTTTGTCTTCTTTTAATCCAATGTGGCTCAGGTGCAGTAGCCCTAGATCTCTGGTTATAAGGGTAGGTACGACTGCTACCATCAAAAGATTCATTTCTCTTTGGCATAGATGGTCTTTGCAGTTTACCTATAGCTTGCTTATTAGGCAGCTGACCTTGATTGGGTCTCAGATTATATTTCCTTCTTACAGGTTTTCTCTTCTGATACCTAATCTGCTGATCAGGTTGAGGTTTCTTCAGAAAAATTGGGTTCTTTTGTTGATTCCTCGGCTGATGCTTAATCAGTTGGGGTCCATTTTTGTTCCCTTTCTGATTAGGCACTTGCCTTACTTGCTCAGCAGGTCTTTTTCCCTTATCAGATACATGTTTAGCTTTTTGTGTATCTTTGTCAGAGACTCATTTGATTACACCATTCTGAAGTGAATCAAACAGGGCTTTTGAGGATGTAGAAGGGTTCTCATACCCAATTCCCTTCTTGTTAGTTGGCGTTCGAAAATAGGTGTTCATTTCTTGAACGGTTTTTGATGACTTCGTGAAAACCTCTATTTTCTTGCGCAAACTATCCTCAGTAGATTTTAGACTCTCATGTAGTCGGAATAGCTCATCAAATTTAGCTTGAAGGATTTTGAAATCATCAGCTTGCTGTTTGTTGATTGCTAGCTGATCTTTGATCTGCTTCTCCTGATCAGAAGATTTAACTTTCAGAATGTTAAGTTCCTCAGTTACCTTCTGAGCAGTTTCAGCTAATTTCAGTTCAGTAGCTTTACTGACAGCGTTCTCTTTAACAAGCTGATTATTTATGATCCTTAGCTTGTCATTTTCAGCTTCCACTATTGTATAAGTGTCTACTGCATCAGAGAGATCATCAAGCAATTGCTCAGAGTAGAGCTGCAAGTCAATCTCTCCAGCAGGTGTGCTAATAATAGCAGGTGTGGAAATTGAAAAAGCAGAAGGTTTGGAGGTTACCTCAGATTGGTCTTCCTCCTTGGCCATCAGGCAGATTTCATCGTTATCTGAAGAGAATATCAGATCTTCATGTTCGTGGAAGTCAACAGCACTGCTTATCAGACAGAAGTCTTCTACAGATGAGTAGCCAGAATCCTCGGAAGGCAGATAGGAATCATCAATTCCAGATGTGTCAGCGACCATGGCTTTTCTATCTCTGAGGCGTTGCTCTCTTCTGTTCTGTTTCTCTTCCCTTTCTCTGGGAGTCAGGTCAGGGCAGTCGGTGCTGTAGTGACCTGGTTTCTCGCAGTTGAAGCATGATCCTCGATCTACGGAACTTCCTCTGCCAGGTGAGTCACTCCGTCTGTAGGATCTGTTAGGTGACTTCCCTTCGATGGTAATCTGAACTCCTTCTGTCAGATCTGTTATCTCTTCTCTCATCTGACAGATCATCTCTTTTCTTTTCTTCTTTGTGATCTCTTCAATCATCAGATCTGGTTCTTTCTAGTGATCTGTCAGTTGGCCTCCTATTTCTTATGTTGTCTTGATAGTCTCTGTAGAATCTCTGATACTTACCAAGTTGAGTATTTGATCTTTCAAGTTTCCTGGTAAGCAGAGCGATCTGTTCTGCTTGACACATTATGTTTCCAATGATTCGGTGACCTTTGATCATTTGTTGGTTGCTTTAAAGCGAACCGATTTAGGCGATTGAGGCTTTCGGGGCATCTCGTCTTCATCTGCTTGTCCTCTTTCGATTAAATCAAACTCGTGGGCTATAAGGCTTAGGAATAAGCTATTCGGCTTCATCTTTGAAATGTCTTGGCAATCCTTGATTACCGTGACTTTCATGTCCCATTTCTTGGTGAGAGATCTTAGGATCTTGTAGTTGATATCTTTGTCTGATATCTCTCTTCCAAGTTCTCGTAGTTTATTTACTGACATGGTGATCCTCCCATCGAGCTCGTTGATGGTCTCGTTGGGCAACATCTTTAGCTTTTTGAACTTCACCAGTTCAGCTTGTAGTCAGCTGTCTTTGATCTGATCATTACCTTCGCACATCTCAGCAAGAGTATCCCACATTTGTTTCGTAGTTTTGAGATACTTTATCTTCTCCTTTGTGATTTTATCCATCGTCTTCATGATTATATGCCTGGCGATTGTATCTAGAGTATACAGTTTTCTTTCTTCAGCATCCATCAGGGCTGGGCTTTTTCGTACAAGACTTCCCGGTGCAAAGTCTGGATCTCCTCCAACTGTTGGGTTGTCGTGATATATGATGATGGGTCCTCGTTCAATGACTTCCATCATTCTACCGCTTATCGATCCTAGATGGTTGCACATATATATAGCCCAATCTGCATACTCATCAATTAAAAACTTAGGTAAATCATGATACATGCCAGAGGTATTATCCATGCTGAGTGATTTTGAAAACGAATGAGTTTTGAAAAATGGTTTTTCAAGATCTGTTCAAATGACCGCAAAGATTCTTCCTCAAGAATCGATGATACTCAAAGCCAGTGGTCTGTAGAACCACTGCTCTGATACCACTTGTAGGTCCCGAACGGGTTTTGTGAGGGTAGAAGTCTAGAGGGAGGGTGAATAGACTTCTAAAACTTTTCGTCTTGATCGGTGTGATTTTTAAACCGATGTTCAATCTTCTTGAGTGCCCGAGGCGGATCGCCTTGATATCTGTCGGTTTAAGCGAGAGTCGGAAGCTTGTTTTAACTTGCAGTGTGAAAAACCGGTTTTATCAATTCAGATTCTTAAATCAGTTTTCAACAAGCTGACTAAGGTGTCAACCTGATCAGATCAGTTGCTTGGTGCAGACTGAGCTTAACTTAGAATATGTATGCGTGTGAATAGTGTAAAGCAATAAGAAAGCACGTAAATGCACACAAGACTTTTTTTAGTGGTTCAGACGAAACCTGTCTTACGTCCACTCTTCCCTTAACACAGGGGAACCTTAACCAAACTTAACCGAACTTAACCGAACTTAACCTGTGGAACTTATATCCCTAACGGGATGGCCGAGATTTTTATTGAGTTCACACTCTACAGATGTTTATCGAGTTCACACTCAACCGAACTAGAAATCGAAAACTAGAATCCCTAGTCCCGAAATCTTAGGAACAAACTTAACCTAACTTGCATTTGGGTAAAGAATGTTTGAGGGTTCCAACTGGAAATCTATCCTGGTGTTTTAGGTAGCCAAAATGCTAGTGGATAGGATTTCTTGCTAAGAACAATGGGATGAACACTCTAAGAATAATCTTCAAATATGGTGTTCTTCGAGCGGAAATTCTGAAGGCTTTTTGCTTCTTGAGAATCTGCGTTAATGATGTTGTTCCGCTTCGCTCAATTGTTCATGTGATAGTTGTTGGTCTCTCTTCCTTTCGAGAAATCCCATTTTATAGACCTCGAAATCAAAGAGCCGTTGGAGAGTAATTTGAATTTGGGCTATATTAGGTAGGTTGTAGGATATGATTGTGGCGTGCTCCAATTATCGGCGTGGGTAGGCATGATTAAGCGCCATTTTTTTTCCTTGGCGTCGTATCCCGCATTGTCACTCTTTTTTGTGCGTGTCGCTTTCTCCTTGGCCCGCTAGGTGGCATTTGATAATTTGTCCGTTAGGCGATTGATATTCCTTTTGTAGAAGATTCGTCTTATGCGGTGTATATTTTTATTGTCACCGGTGTGGTGACTTGATCAAAAGTAATCGGTCTACCTTGTAAAGTCTTCATTGCAGTTGTCTTAGCTCAATATGCGGACTAAAGAAAATGTAGGTCTTGGTCTTTTGATCTTGGTATCTCTCGAGCCTCGGTGTATTGGTCACCGAGTCTTGAGGTTTATTTTTGAGTCTTCAAGTTTATCCCGAGTCTTGAGTTAATCTGAGTCTTGATGTCTATCCGAGTCTTGAGGTTCATCCGAGTCTTGAGTTCATCCGAGTCTTCTTGTCTATCTGAGTCTTCAGGTTCATCTGAGTCTTCAGTGTCTATCTGAGTTGTTCTTAGTCTTCTGATCATCTGACCTTATCTGGGTCATCTGATACTTCGACCTGACCTATACATATTGAGTTCCCCCTCAATATGTGACCTATCTTTTACATCAGCTATCTATACATTTAGGTTGGTCATCTTAATGTCGATATTAAGTCATGTCAAATACTAACAGTCCGATTGGTCCTATTACAACCTGTTTTGGAACTTCCATCAAAACTAAAATACAGATTTCCCAACAATTTCTAATTTTTCCAACACACGGAATTGCACTTGGGGATGAAAAAATCATTCCCTATTTATAAGAGGGTGGTGGCCGATTTTTTGCTAGGAAAAAGGGAGAGAAAATCTCTTTCTTGATCTCCAAGAAATCTTGAATATATATCCAATGTATTATTTTCTCCATAATTAAAATATTCCATAAAAATCTCACTCTCTTATTGTTATGGTATTTTCCAAATTTTAAGATAAAGATTCCAAGATTTGGATCTTCTTGAATTTATGAGATATACTTGTATTCCAAGAATACATATCTTCCATAATATCTTTTCAAGAAAATCTTTATTTCCCTTTATTTCTCATAATTTTCGAAAATCCCACATAAATAACTAAGTTGGAGATTTCTTGAATTTAATGAGATAATCTTGTATTCCAAGAATACATATCCTCATTCCATAACAAAACTCAAAGAAAATCTTTCTCCCCTTTTATTCATGTTTTTCAAAAAAATTGGAAAAATAAGCAACCATAATTTATTTTATTTTAAACACCTTTTTCAGTTATTGGACATTATATTTGGGCTACTTGAGGGGCCTTTAGGAGAATTAATATTGGACCTTCTAATGGACTTTGAATATCTAATATTGAGCCACAATATTATTCAAGCCCATAAATATTAATTAATCCCACTACATAATTAATATCGCACTATCCATCTTAACCCATATTACTGTTAATATGGCTCTCGGTTATTATTTTCCGTGTTTAAATTTATCCAGCCCATTAATTAATTCAAGCCACTGAAATAGCTTTCCATTAATTAATATCGTTTGTCCTTGGTCAAGGAACGGTTCAACATTATTATCCATACTGAAAACTAATTCCACTTGCAAGATTTGGTATGATAAATCTTATGAACCTCCTAAGGGGGCAAATCGAACAAGCGTACTTGCACACGATTCTTCGTATTAAATCTTAGCAATCGCATGTGACCAATAATATTGCCCAAGATATAACGTATTGAATCTCATTGATTCTCTACCCGTCATAAGTCAAAGCAATAATTACTAACCACACACGATCCTATTTAAGGGATGAAGATTAAGAAATAACGAACCACTGAGGTCTAATTCTTCCTAATTCAGTGCTGAAGAATTTATCCTCTTGTAGATCCTATTCAGTGCATCAGTCATGCACTAGTGTAATCTCTTGTTCAAGACAAGCCAATCTGAGCCTTACACTTCAACCTTTCACGATGGATTGTTCATTTACATCTAGGTCATGAACAGCGTACTTTTAGTTACAAGGGACTGTTAATTTAATCTTCTGTGATCTGGTATCACTAAATTAACTACAATGTATCAGGTACTATTTATTGAACAGTTATGCAGTAAATATATGTAACATTCAATGATATTTAAAGCATCAGTGATAAATGATTTATTTCAGTAAATAAGACAGAAATTCAGTTTGGTTATACAAAGTAAAAGCATACTTTCCAGTATAACCCCAACATGCTTAAGTCCGTAGATGGACTTGTTAAGCTTGCAAACTAGATGCTCTTTGCCTTTCGCAGTGAAGCCTTCGGGTTGGCGCATATAGATTTCCTCTTCAAGACTTCCGTTTAGGAAAGCTGTCTTGACGTCCATTTGCCAGATCTCAAAATCTAGATGTGCAACTATCGACAAGAGAATGCAGATGGACTTCAGCATGGCTACAGGCGAAAAGGTGTCCTCATAATAGATCCCTTCTTTCTGAGTGTATCCTTTTGCCACAAGCCTAGCTTTGAAGGTCTCAACCTTCTCGTCTGGTCCCCTGCTTCTCTTGTAAACCCACTTGCATCCAATGGGTTTTACCCCATTGGGTGGTTCGATAAGCTCCTACACTTGATTATGATCCATAGAACCCATCTTGGCTTCCATTGCAGTTTGCCAAGAATCTGCATCCTTATCTTGGATCGCCTCGTTGTAAGACCATGGGTCCGATTCTTCTCCTGATATCAAGTGTGAAGACTCTCTTATACCTAAGAATCTCTCGGGTTGTCTAACAACCCTCCCACTGCGATGAGGTTCCGATTGTGTAGGTCTGACGTTTGGTATATCAACTTATTGGGTTTCCTATTGTTCATATAGTCTTCTTCCAAAAAATCTAAAGTGTGTACTTATTACATCCTTTTGATCGTTGGGACTATTGAACATACACCCCTTCGTTCCCTCGGGATACCCTATGAACAACCTTAATTTCGAACGTGGGTCCAACTTATTGATTTCCTTATCCAACACGTAAGGCGGACAACCCCAAATTCTCATGTGTCTTAGACTGGGCTTGCGCCCTGTCCACAGTTCCTTTGGGGTTTTAGGAACCGATGTGGATGGTACCATATTTAGAATGTAAGCCACTGTTTCCAAAGCGTGTCCCCCAAAATGACTTGGGGAGATCCGCATAACTCATCAAGGATCTGACCATTTCTAAAAGAGTTCGATTTCTTCATTCTGCACCCCATTTTGTTGAGGGGTATCGGGAGAAGTTAACTGGGATACAATCCCTTCGTCTGATAAGTAGTTCAGAAAATTATCGCTGAGGTACTCCCCTCCACGATCAGATCGTAAAAACTTGATACTCTTTTCCCTATGTTTTTCTGCTTCAGCCTTAAACGCTTTGAACTTATCAAAGGTTTCGAATTTATGCTTCATGAGGAAAATGTATCCATATCTTGAATAATCATTGCTAAACGTAACGAAATACTCATAATCTCCCATTGCTTTGATTGACATGGGACCACATAGTCAGTATCAATGATCTCTAACACTTCAGTGGCTTTATTCCCCTTGGCTCCAAATGCCCTCTTGGTCATTTTACCCTCTAAACAAGATTCACAAGTCGGAAATGGTTCAACCTGGAGACACTCCAATGATTCGACTTGTATCAACTTTTGAATCCTTTTTAAATTAATATGACATAATCTCAGATGCCACAGAAGTTTTCCGTTCATGTGTGAAGAACACTTTCTTTTACTTAAAATAGTCGATGTGTTATAATATGCATTTTGCGTGTGGTGTGCACTTTTAATAGTATAGAGATTGTTCATCAATGTCACATAACAGATACACTCATCATTTCGAGAAATGATGACATTCTTATTAAAAGAAACTAAGTATCCATCAAAAGATATTTAGAAACTGAAAGTGAATTCTTTCTAAAACTGGGAACATTAAGAACGTCTCTTAAAACTAAAATTTTGTCACTAAAAGATAGGTGCACTTCTCCCACATCAATAACCGCTACTTTCGTAGCATAGCCCATGGTGATAGTGATCTCACTACCACTTAATTGGCGAATTATCTAGAATCCTTGAAATATTGAAACAAATATGATTAGTGGTTCTTGCATTTATTTCCCCGAATGGGAAGCATGCGCCACTAAACAAGTTTCAATACCACATGGCTGACCTCCGATGTCCTTTCATACCACATTTGAAACACTTTCCCTTAGCAGTCTTCTTGACACCCCCCCTTTTGGTTCACCTTCTCTTTGCTCTTGGCAACGCTTGAGTTAACTTGGTTTTGGTCTTTTACCTTCTTCTTCTTACCTCAACTTGGTCTAGAAGAAGTGGAAGGTCCGGTTGTCACCAAGGCTTGATTCTTACGTCAAAAACCTCAAGTTTGTTAAGGTGAGCCATCATCTGGGGAACATGCTCCCTTATGGGCGTTCTCTCCACCATTTTCTACGAAACACATCTCACACGGTGATCTGCCTTGCTGTACGGTTCTGATGTTTAAACATCAGTTTAAGATTTTGCATAATTTCCGCAGCAGTTCTAATGTTCTGGTGTATTAAGCCCTTTCATTGGAACGCTCCTAGTCATTATAATGTTTCTTATCCGTTTTGCTAGAGTCATCACTAGGCTTTTCGGGTTTAGGTACATCAAGGACCCACTTGTGTTGTTGTGCAGTTAGGACAATTGATAATTTACTATTCCAATCATAATAGTTTTCTACTTTCATTTAACTTAAGTATGCTAAATAGTGGGTAAAAGGAAAATGACATGCTGAACTGAAAGTAAACATACATTTTTTTGTTAATATCCAGATTAAACACAAAATTTATCACATAGTTCGATCACATGAATCATATTAAAATCTCAAAAAAAAATATGAACATGCATCAGCCAACATCTCAAAACAGTTTAAATAGGTCACGTGGGTGAACTGTCTATTTAAACACATTTAAGTAGGTTACAAACAAAGACATTTACAAACCTTTAATTCAAAATTAATAGTTGGCTCCCACTTGACCATATAAAATTGACAGGGACTTCGGGGAAATATATGCATATAGATTTTATACCTAAGTAATAACCATGATTACATACAGAATTATTACTTGTTGGGAGATGAATTTAATAAAGAAGTTTTGATTAGATCCCAAAAACCCCTGAGTATGACATGTTCAGGAATAATCTTGATAGTCTGAGTCAGGTTTCAGCATAGATTGATTTAGGAAGATATCTGCACAATGTATAGTTAGCAGATATAGATCAGGTTAGATCTTGAAGACATCAAGACTCGAAGAAGTTCTTTGAAATTAATCGAAGACTCAATTAAAGTGGGGTCAAGACATCAAGACTCGATGATTCTTCAAGACATCAAGACTCAATAAGTTCTTCAAGACATCAAGACTCAAAGAAGTTCTTTGAAGACATCAAGACTCATGAAGTTAATGAAGACATCAAGACTCAAAGAAGTTATCAAGACATCAAGACTCGATGAAGTTCTTGAAGACATCAAGACTCGATGAAGTTATGAAGACATCAAGACTCAAGAAGTTAATGAAGACACTGAAGACTCGGTAAGTTCTTTCAAGACACCAAGACTTCGGTAAGTTGTCAAGACAATCAAGACTCGAAGAAGTTCTGTCAAGACATCAAGACTCAAGAAGTTCTTGAACACATCAAGACTCAAGAAGTTGTCAAGACATCAAGACTCAATAAGTTCTTTGTCAAGACTCGAAGAAGTTGATGAAGACATGAAGACTCAAGAGATTTATCAAGACTTCAAGAAGATATTGAATACTCAAGATAATCGAATGTTCGTTGAGGCCTTGAATAATATCTATCTCAAGACTACAAACCGAGAAAAATGCACATGTTCGAGAAAAAGTAGATATTGCCCAAAACATTCTAGTGCAGACAAAAGGAACTAAGTTTAAGTGTTGTTTAAGGTTGTCTCATTCAGAGAGATTGACCAAAAAAGAGTCGTTTTGTTTGTCTACATTCCGAAGACAAGAACCAATCGGAGGAAGACAAAGACGTGCTTCATCGAATCGAAAATGACAGGACCACTGAATTATGTCGGAAGTACTAAGTTCGCATCGCAAAAATTGGTGATTGGATACATATTTTGCATATTTCCTAAAACATGTAAGGGAGTGTTCAAACCCTAAAAATAGTCGTTCATCAAACACCAGAAGAGGAAACTCATAAAGCTATCTCTTCCAACGGATAGTTTTTTCTAAAAAGTGACCTTGGTGAAGTTGCCTATAAATACCAGTGACCCTTTACATGGAGAGGTCACAAGAAATTTCAAAGCAACTCAAGAGCTCATTCGTATTATTGCAAATTGAAGCACTCGAAAACCCTAGAATTTCCCAAGTGTTTCACATTGGAGAGAGCTCACTATTCTAAGCCTAGATTGATAGATATATCCATAGCTTAGAAGAGATATCCTAGCCTTTGCATTAGTTCTTATTGTAAAGAATATCTCACCCTAGTTGGAAACCAACCCAAAACACAAACCCCTTGTTAAGGTAGTTTGTGTGTGTTTTGTTGGTGAGTTAGAGTTGTAAAGAGTGAGTAAGCTACAGTGAGTTAGCCAGAAAACTCTAGAGAAGAAGTTAGTAAGCTACTTGTGGTAGTCTGAACACTTGTGTGTGTTTGAGTTAGTAAGCTGCAGTGAGTCAGCTAGAAAACTCAAGGTAGAAAAGTGAGTAAGATACAGTGAGTTAGCCTGAAAGCTTTATGAAGTGGTTAAGGAATTTCTCTGAAGATCAGAGAGAGTGGACGTAGGAGCTTGAGTCTCTGAACCACTATAACTGTTGTGTTGTTTGCTTTTTGTACTGCATTTTATCTGTTACATGTTTTTCACTGAAAGAATATTTCACTGATATTCAGTTGGAACCAATCCACTGAACTGCATAAAATTGGTCACAGCCTTAATCACTGTTTTATTAAAGGAAGAAGATATTTCAGCAAAGCTAAAACGAGTATAAACTTAGGGCCAACCATCCCGCACACTTGAGTAGCTATAACAGATAGTTACCAAACTGAACTAACTCTACTGAGTGTTCAGTAAGATGATTATCTGATCCAAGCACCTCAGGATCTCTGATAAATTCAGGATCAGTTGGGCTAATCTGAAGCTTCTGAAAGCAGCTCAGGATCATTGTCTCAGTAGACTTTGACTCAGGGTAATCCGTGCTTCTCAGGACAAAAATATCAGGATAACCTAACCCATTTGACCTCAGTGAAGAAAAAGTTTGAAAAATCACTGAACACGTGTATTCCCCCCCCCCCCATACACGTGTGAGACTCATTAGCACCGGGACCAACATTGTCGCCATTAATAATAATTCACAATCATCCATTAGGAATTTATTCATGCGCTAGCTATCTTTTGACCATTCCGGGGGGGAATTTCTCTAAAATAATTCACAAATAAATAAATCACGGAGGTCAAAATTAATTTGATTTTTCAAAAAAAAAACAAATTAATTATTTTAAAAATATTTAGTAATTTTGAGGTTGAGATTTTCACATATAATTTCTCATGCAAACACATTAAACTAATTAAATAGAAGCATAAGAAAAATCACATCAAAACGAACAAAAATTAAACAAATTGGACACACATTATCCAACTGTCATGGTTTAATTTCCTCGTCTTGGTCTTGAAGAAATAACGTCTTGAATTTATCTCACTCGCTCGTCTAGAAAAAAAAAAATTTGTCACGTTTCACCACGCCTGTCGTTCGGCCACGTCGAACAACATGCAACCAAGGTGCCCACCCGCATCCCGCCCGTGTGCATTGACCCACGGGACTTGTCAATGTCGTGCGCCTCGCGGTCGCATGCCTAGCGTCGTGCGCTTCTGCTTTGCGTTAAGCCTCTCAAGACGCCCCTCCTGGCGCTCCAAATACTGTGTGATTGCGGCGACATGCCGTGCTTCCCTTGGTATGTTTCATGAGATGCATTTTGCTATGACGGTTCCGGATCCGTCATCAATTTCTCATCTTCGTCTTTGATTCGGTTATAATTTATTTAACATAAAATAAATAAACCTTAAATCTAAACTAGTGTATTACATTGAACAAATCAAAATAGCCTAATCTACTCGTAAATTTTCTCACGAGAAAAAGAAATCCGAATGAGTCGAATTAAAAACAATTCATACGCATGAAAAATAAAGCATTAAATACCTGCAAAAGAGATCTAACAATTCTACTATCTAATTTTCAATAAAATTTAATGCACCAACAAATTTAAATAACAATTTAAATCACAGATCTCAAAATCGAAGCTCTGATACCAGTTGTTTGGGAGTAGGGTGTGAGATCTATTCGAAGTGCAATTAAATACATATTTAAATTATTTTAATTATTACTAGCATGAATTAATCCTATATTAATCCAAATAAAAATTAAATACCAACAACATCATGCGTACAATTAATTTCACGTAAATTTTATACATGTGGAATGTAGGAGTTACGAGAAACATACCTCTCGGAGTGACAACCTTTGAGTAGATGGATCAACCCAAACACCTTCTCAAATATATCCCATGTCCTTGCTCGTAATCCGGTGGAAGGATCCTCACGAACAATTATAACAAAGGAGAAAACCAAAAATATGTTGCACCTCCTTTATGGATTTCTAATTTTTCCAAGATTAAAATTGTGTTGGGGATGAAAAAATCATCCCCTATTTATTTGGGGGGGGACGAAAATTTGTGCCCTGAAAGGGATATAGGAAATTTCTTTGTATCTTCCCAAGATACAATCTTGAACATATCTCATATATTATATTTTCCATATAAATCACAAACTATATTTTCTTCCCAATCTTATGCAATTTTGTAAAAACACAAGAAAACAATAATCAAGATTTGATTTCTTGAATTTATGGGATAATCTTGTATTCCAAGAATACTTATCTTTTTCCATAAAATCTTTTCAAGAAAATTAAGAAAATCTTTCCTCTTCTTTTCCTATAATTTTCGAAAAAAATAAGGAATAATTAGGCAATAATATTTTCTTCTCCTTTGAAGGGCCTTTAGGAGAATTAAGATTGGACCTCCAATGGGCTCTGAATTTCTTAATATTGAGCCACAATATTATTCAGCCCATTGATATTAATTTACTCCACTATAAAATTAATATTGCACTATCCATCTTAATCCATATTACAATATGTTGGGATATTTTAGTTTTGATGAATTATGCCAAAACATTATCAACTTGTGTTTTTGAAGTTAATCTACAGATAACAAGTTAAGGGGGAACGAGAGAACAAATTGAGGGGGAACTCACGAAATCAGACGTAGATGATCGAGATCAGACGAGGCTGCAGATTTAGACCGACGAGATCGAGATGATGAGTTCGGAGTTAATCGATGAAGTCAGGCAAATCAAATGTGAAGAAAAGCTAAAGCCAGCAAAACAGAAGAGAAGGTTGCAGATCAGAAGAGGAGCAGATTAGACTGATCAACATCAGACGTGATCGAGATCAGATATGAAGAGGAGCAGATGAGATCGACGAGATCGACGCGTGATCGAGATCGATATGATAACTCGATATGCTAACTTTGATGTCTTGACCGATGCTATATCGATATGTTGATCTCGAAGAAGTGTTGATCCGATCACCGATTTGATCGATCAGCAAAAGAAGAAATCGATAGCTTCGAGTCAATGTGACCGAGGGTCGGGATGTCCGATTTGAAGATTTGAACTCGAAGCTTTCGAGTGTCAAGATGCCCGATCGACAAGGTCCGCTCAAGAGAAGTCTGTTGAATCAAGAAACCTGAAGGCTTAGATAACCTGAAGGCTCAGATGCTTAGATAACCTGAAGGCTCAGATAACCTGAGACTCAGAAGATCCTGAAGAATATAGCCATTAGAATCAGCTGGCGTGGACCAATGAGAGGAAGACGACAAGCTGAAAAAAGCCGCAAAGTTTCTGAGAATAGTATGGATTTGAATGTGATTCTCTCCAACGGTAACATTCAAATCCACACTATAAATACAAGTTCTTCCTTCATTATCATGTTTGGAAATGTGTGGAGAATGTGGAAAAAGATGCTACAGAGCCAAGAGCCACATACACAGAGCATTCCCACCATAGAACACAGAGCTAGAAATACACGTATATATTCAAGAGTGTTCTACCCTAAATCTAAGCACAAATGTAATATCCTAAGCTTAGAGAGATTTTCTCATCCTTAGCATTGAGGCTAAACAAATGTAAGGGAAAATCTCAACCTAGTTGGAAACCAAACAAATCTTTACCCAAACCCAAAAGTTAGGTTAAGTTTGTTCCGCAAGATTTCAGACTAGGGATTCTAGTTCTGATTTTTGGGATTGGTTAAGTGTGAACTCGGTAAACATCTATAGGCAATCCCGTGAGGGTGATAAGTCCCGTTTGAGTGTGAACTCGGTAAACATTTGTTGGGTGTTGGATTAACACGTTAAACTAAGTCCAGTCGGTTAAGTTGGTTAAGTTGGTGCCCCTTGTGAAAGGGAAGAGTGGATGTAGGACGGGTTTCGTCTGAACCACTATAAAATTGTGTGTTCTTTACTGCTTTATGTTTATACTTGTCATATGCATTTGATTATAAGCAAAACAACTCACATGAACTTAAAACGCAAAAATTAGAATCACTCTGCCCTCACCCCTGTTTTATATGCATTACACGAGTCTTCCGCGCACATGGGTTTTCCACAAAAATCGGGACCTTCACAATAATATGGCTCCCGGTTATTATTTTCCATATTTAAGATTATTTAGTCCATTAAGTAACTAAGCCACTGAAAAACTTTATATTAATTAATATTTTTTTCCTTGAAGTAAAGACAGCTCAACATTATTATCCATACCGGAAACTAATTTCACTTCCAAGATTTGGTATGATAAAACTTCTGTGCCCACCAAGGGTACAAATCATACAAGACTTTCCTTGCACACGATGCTCTGTATTAAATTTTAGCAATTGTCATGTAATTAATAATATTGCCCAAAATGCAAAGTATAGAATCGTTATCTGACTCTAAACCCAACGCAGATCAAAGCAATAAATATAAATTACACATAATCCTATTTAAGTGACAGAAGTTAAGAAATCAATAATAACTGAGGTCTAATTCTTCATCCTGTAAGTCAGTACGGAAGAATTTATCCTCTTTGTAGGTCCTCTTCAGCACACCACAATGTGTTAGTTCACTCTCTTACTCAAGACAAGTCAATCTGAACTTCTACACTTCAACCTCTACCAATGGAGTGTTCAGTTCCATCTAGGTTGTGAAGATGTACTTATTTACAAGGAACTGTTAATGTGATCTTCTGTGATCGAGTATCACCAAATTAACTACAATGTAATATGTACTAATATTGAACGATTTGCAGTAAATAAATAACATTCATTTATATTTAAAGCAACAGTGATAAAATAATGTATATTCAATAAATAAGAGTACATTAGTATGTTCTTACGTAAAAACATACTTTCACGTATAACCCCAATAACCCCATCATTTAGTCTAAATCTTTCACAAAATGAGACATCACGAGGAAAGAAGTTTGGTAATGTAGAGCAATATGAGAATGATGGTGTTGGTGAAAGGTTGGATATTGATGGAATGGATGTTGCAGTTAATTTGGCAACAAAATACAGATTTAGGAAATTCAATGAGACTCAATTGTCAATACTTAAGAAAGAGGTTGCTTGATTGAGTGAACAATTAAAGTTGAAGGATGAAGAATTCGATAAAATGATGTGTTATAAAATTGAAGAACACATGAAGGGTGTGAAGGTTGATCACGAAAGGGAGAAACGAGAGAAGGATGAGATGATTAGATTACTTACTTTGGAGAATGAAGAACTGAAAGGACGTTTGGATGAAATGGATGAGCCGAGTTTGACACAAATTTATTCAGACTCACGAAATCTGGCTGAGATGGGCAAGTTGGCAAAAATGCACATTGAAAGGGTGAATAACGATACGTCAATACCACCCAAGACAAAAATGGGGGACTCAAAAACTTATTTGGAAGATGGAGTAGATAATGAGTTTAAAACCCCAAATAATGAAAGCGGAAGGTTGGTTAATCGTCTCATTGATGATTTCAGTGGAGTTGATGAGTCTGCTAAAAATTATGGTGGATCAGCTGATATGATTACTGCTATCGATGGATTGCAGAGTGTTCCTTCTTATAGATCAATACACACAATAGAAGAAGAGATGACAGATGTTACGGGTGACATTGAGTATAATGAAGATGAAATGCATATTCAGATGAAGCAAGTATTGAATTATATTATACCTAACTCAATGACTCAGAGGGTGAAGGCAAGAACAACAAATGCAGATAGGAAGCAAGTGAAAATTACACCACAACTTAAAACAACATAAATTATACAGGTCAATGGGGTGGATGATTTTGTGGATATACAATTGCACCAGCAGAAACCTTTTAAACTGGATGAAAAGCATGAGGTAATACACAAAACGAGGGAGCCAATAAAAAGTGAAAATAAAAAACCTCTGCGAAAAGAATGGTGATGGGTAAGTATTATAATTTTTTTTAAAATTATAAGTTATTTAATATATAGATATAAATACATAAATATAATCATATACATATAGGAACATAATTTACGAACCATTACCTATTATACAACTATTTAACATAAATAAATTATCGAAATCGAAATGTGATAGTATGTTGTGCATAATTTTATCAGGAAATGCATTTATGGTGAGGAGAGTCTAATATCACATGTGTCGGTACATCATATTATCGATATATTGCATGATGATAGGATACGGGCATGTAAGTACTTTATTTAACATATATTACAGTATAATAAAGGCCAAAAATAAACCTTAAATATGAAATGTAATGATTGAGTATTAATGATTGAGTATTTAATTGAGCAGGTAATTGATTCGTGGACAGACATTGTAAAATTTATGTATGAGGATATCCAACTGCTAATGAAGTGGTGGTTTTTACAGCATTCTGTTGGGTATAAAAATAAAAACATTTCGAACTCAAGTATAGTGTTTAGTTGGGATCTTCTACGGTCAGGAAAGACTTCGCTATTCCTGACTTTAAAAATTCTCTTATTACCATTGGATTATTGATCCAACGAATGAGATTCATTTTATATGATTGCACTTCGCATTAGTGCGTTTGCACTTCGCTATACGCAATCGCGCTACTAAAAAAATTAAAAAATAATACATATAAATATAAAATGACTAAATTATCCTTATATTTAAAAATATTGTTAATTATCAAATTCTATTTTTATTTCAAAATCAAAATATTTTTAAACATATCATCAAAATTATAAACACAAACGAAAACGTACGAATCTAATTCAGCCCTAATAGGCACAAACACATTATAGCCGTGACAAAGCCGGATCTCAGTCGACGGTCTCGCCCTAGCGAGAAGAATGAAGCTTTTGAGAACAGAGGAGTCGCAGGATGGTGCAGGAGGGAAGACACTCGGAGATGAGGTCGTTCGGGGGCAAATTCCCCCGCGATTGCGGTTTTTTCATGGGGAAATTCTTACTGGTGTTTGATAAATTGTTGCAGAGGATTTTTGGGGAGGGAGGATTTGATGGGTGTTTTGGTAATTCTAATTCTGTTTCTGGGGGAGGTTTTTTGGGGGGTGTTTGAATGAGAATGATGAGTTTCTTGAAGAGGGTGTTAAATTGGGTTAACGAGAGAGTTTGTCATGGGTACCTATTTCTCAGAACCGCTCTCGACGCAGCTGCTCAAATCGGTCCATGAAGGCAACAAGATTTTTCAGGTATTTGTATATGAACAATTCGTTTTTCCTCTCAATGAAAAATCATATCTCTTTTCATATTTTTTTCTATTCCTTTCTTGCTACAAGTACCTGGTGATTTTTCTGCCCAATAATTTCCTGCTTATTTATGCATTTTATTATGTCGATGTGATGATCAAGCTTAGAGCCGACTATTAGAAATGAAAATAATGCTTAATATTGAGTTATGAAATTGAACTTGTCATTACACAGATGAATGATCAGATAAAACGATTTATATTGTTCTTTTGATGGTTATTGTCTGTTTGAGAACTCTGCAATTGGTGTGATTGATTTAATGAACTGAGGGTTTACTACTAATGAATTCTGAAATCAAATTTTTCCTTAATAGCCGAGGCATAGATGTACTAACAACAAGTTACTCCCTCCGTCCTGATTTTGATTATCCGATTTTCATAAATAGTCGTCCTAATTTTATTTATCCATTTCCAAATAAGATAATAAAGCAACATTCAATACTATTTAATAATATTATTTCTCTCCACCAAACCCACTTTACACCATTTAATACTATTATTTCCCTCCACCTAACCCACTTTACCCATTTTACACCATTTAATATTATTATCTCCTACTTTTTCTTAATCTCCGTGTGTACAGTAAATGGATAATCAAAAATAGGACGGAGGGAGTATTATTTTTCATAGTGAATCGAGATATATGCCAAAAAGTTACTGTAGATTAAGGTTCTTTAATACTTAATCTACTTTTGAAAGATGTTTCCAGACTTTGTGTAACACTATAACTAATTATATGCTCGGATCGTTCCTAGTGATGATGGGTACTGGCTTATGTTGGATCACAGTACTGGCTTTCGTGACCTCATATTAGCTGTCTTCACTGAACAGTGTTAGTTATTTCCATTGAATAGGTCTTAGTTGTGCACAAGTTGTACGGTTTAATAGGCATCTTATTTTGCTTAGTTTTTTATCGATATATTTGATAGCCTGTGATGTTTACAGAAATGAAGGAGAGGTTGATCATCTTGATGTATATTGTTCTCTAAGTTGGTGTTAAAGCAATGAATCAAAGTGTGGTGACTGTTTCAATAGAAATTTTGAATAGAGCTTCAACGATCATCTTATTGTAATTTTATTTACCTAAGGATATTATATATCCATTAGCAACTCTTTTATTGAAACACGTTTTTAAGTGCGCGTGACTTTTTCCTCACGACACGTAATTAGTTCCACGCACGCATCTTCTTTCTCCTATAATAGAATTGCAGGGTGCACGCGGATTGGCATTGGAGTGTTCATGAGGTAATTCCTCTCTCCACTCTCTGATATTTCCGATCAAATATCCGATTAACTGTTCTAAATTCCGTCTTTGGCATCTTCTTGGAGGTGAACGAAATGAAGATCTCTTTGTTATTTCTTTTAATCATTACTGTTCTTATTGTATTCGTTGGTGTAGTTCTTATTGTATATGGTGTGGATGCTTTGGAAAGCAAGAAATTTGATCATCTTCAAGAACGAGAGAACTCAGATTAAAGACTTATTGGAGGAACTCAAATCGCGTGTCTGGAGCTGGTACTCTGTAGAGGAAAAGAAGAGGTGTATATCTTTCACAGACTGGGAGACGGAATTGGATCCCCTACTGTACAGCACGGTGCTGTGCAGCAGGGGAGCCGTTGGATAACACGCACACACACACATACTCGCACGGGTGTGTGTAATCCAACGGCTCCCCTGCTGCACAGCACCGTGCTGTACAGTAGGGGATCCATTTCCGAGACGGAGACAAAGCCTACTGCTATGTTAATTCAAAATTAGTTTCCTAAGTTTTTATTTTGTGACTAGGAGAATAATGCTACTGGAATTTGTAATCAGTGATTGGGTATATCTTGTACCCTTATTTATTAGAATGAAATTTACTTTTTCCTTTCAAAAAAAAAATAGGCACAATCGTCAAATTACTAGTTTAATTACTTATTGAGGGGTATCAGGCCATTACACAAAGGAGAGAAACTCAGCACACAAAATAACCAGATGATCTGAATACTACTGTGGTTTCCCATCTAATAGCAGGCAATAGAAATGTTGTTGAATAAGACTCATTTTTTGTATGAACTTGTTATATCCTAAAAAAAAAGTGCATAACTTCTTTTAGAAAACTCGAAATGACTTTTCGTTTGTCGCATCGGAAACAAGAATTCTAGGGCTTCGAGACCATGTATGATTCATAGCTGATTCAGCTCCAATCAATACAGATTTACACTGAAAAAACACAAAATTCATGAACTAGAGTCATTTTTCGAGTGAATCTGTCACACCCTAGAAAAAAGTGCATAACTTCTTCTACAAAACTCGAAATGACTCTTCGTTTGTTGCATCGAAAACTAGACTTCTAGGGCTTCGATACCAGTGATTCATGTCTTGATTCAGCTCCAATCAATACAGATTTATACTGAAAATATACAAAATTCATGAACTAGAGTAATTTTTTGTGTGAATCTATCACACCCAAGAAAAAATCCACAACTTCTTCTAGAAAACTCGAAATGACTCTCCGTTTTTTGCATCGGAAACTAGACATGTAGGGCTTCGAGACCATATATGATTCATGGATTGATTCAGCTCCAATCAGTACAGATTTATACTGAAAAAAATTCAAAATTCATGAAATAGAGTAATTTTTAATTCATGTGAATCTGTCACACCCAAGAAAAAAATTCATAACTTTTTCTAAAAAAACTCGAAATTACTCTCTGTTTGTTGCATCAGAAACTACACTTCTAGGGCTTCAAGACCATGTATGATTCATGGCTTGATTCAGCTCCAATCAATACATATTTATACTGAAAAAAATACAAAATTCATGAATTAGAGTCATTAATTTTTCGTGTGAATTTGTCACACCCTAGAAAAAATTGCATAACTTCTTCTATAAAATTCGAAATGACTCTATGTTTGTCGCATCGGAAACTAGACTTCTAGAGATTTGAGACCATGTATAGCTTATGGTTTGATTCAGCACTAATAAATACATATTTACACCGAAAAAATATAAAATTATGAACCAGAGTCATTTTTCACTTGAATCTGTCACACCCAAATCACAAAGCAAATGTCAATTTTCATTGAATACATTTATAAGTCTCCATTACAAATATAGGAGCAGAAATACCTTAAAATACGACCAAATTGAGCTTGTATAATCCAAAGTCAATTGTTAGAAGATTAACCCACATGTTTTTTCTTGAATTTTCTAACCACCCATAGATTTTCCTCCTCAATCACAAGATTACATACTAAAAACTTTCAATAAAACAAAATCCACCTCTTAAATCAGCTAATCTGCCAACATCTTTAAATAAAACAAAACCCACCTCGCATTAGCTCATCTGCTGACATCTTCATATCTCCCAAAAGAATCGTCCTTTACTACTGCGCACAAGGATGGTTTCTTGAGCTCATCAAATAATTTTGCTAATCCAAATGCTTCACACATTTTTTCTTGGTTGAAACTTGAAAGCTGCAATATTTCACCAGCCACCTATTTGGTTTGGGCTCAGAGGTTTTGTAATTACATATATATGATCTATATACACAAAGAAAGAAAGAGAGTTTGAGATTTTTTTTTTAAGTTAAGCATCAAAACTACGCCGTTTTTTAGCATGGCACATGGTGCTGATTCCTTTGCCCAGCAGGGGATCCTTGTCCATTCCATTCACAGCCACCGTCTATTCCCAACAATCCGCAAGCAAAAATTTACCAGAAATTGATACACAAACACTTGAATTAATATTTTCATTCTATTAACAATCTATATTGGTATTGATAAAATCTTTACATTACAATCAAATTAAACACATGTAAAATATGAAGACGAGAAAATCTATTTCCACAAATCAAAATCATATTTTCGGTTTCTTTAAGACAATTAATCAAACAGTTTGAAAGCAACTCCCAGAATCCAGACCACACAATTATAACACTTAAATTTAATCAAGATACAAATAGAGAAAAATATTGAATGAAAAGATATAAGCATTTTAGCATTATTGTACATGATGTTGATCATCAATTTGGTAATTTTTCCTAATTTTTGGATTTGAATTAGTGTGAATATTATAAAAAACCTGATGAATATTTGTTGATTTGAATCAGGGGGTCATAAACTTGGTAAGGATTTGAATCAGGGGGTCATAAACCTGATGATTCTTCTAGAAATGAGGACATCGAGGTGGAGGAGCTCGCCGACCATGCTCCACCGGAGATCCGATTACCGATAGAAGTGTGGAATAAGAAGTATGTAACACTCTTTTAATTTATCTTTTATTTATATATGATATATATGAGTTTGCAACGCTCTTTCAATTTTACAGGTTTTATCCTTCCAACAAAATTTCGAGGATCATTCGGAACATTATGTCCCGAAATATGGAGTTGGGGGATTCACGTTTGCACTGGTTTCTAAAGATCGGAAACAAAGGTGGTGGAAAGCATTCCAGGTATGCATTCGTTTAATTAATTTAAGTAGCTCGTTCATTATATTGTTACTTATAATTAATCAACGTTTAATGTTTATTTTTTTGTTAGAGGGAGGTCACCTGGGATGTACGGAGAGAGGATAAACAACTGATTGAGGATCTATTTATGAGGAGGGCTGCCAAACAGTATTCAGATTTTCTTAGCATCTGGAAGAAGCTAAACAAGAAGGGAAAGGTGCACCCATGGGACAAAGATGTGTGGGATGCTTTGAAAGATTACTGGGACCGGCCCGAAGTCAAAGCCAAAAGCGACCAGTGCCAAAGAAATCGTGCCTCCAAAGCTTCAAATCATCATGTAGGCTCAAAAGGAACAATAGATTTTGCATACGAATTTGTAAGTAGCTTTTACACCACCACAAATCAATATTTAAATTACTTTAGTACGTAATAACATAAATTTTATAAATTTGAGTGGCAGAAAAATGGACGTCTCCAACAGCATAGGAACTCGTCAATCATTTTCACAACAAAGATGACACGTATGAGCGGATGGCTTATATACTTGTAAGTATATTCAATTAACGTTGTTTATCCAATATATAACTTAGTTAATTAATATTATATCTAATTTTATTGTGTGGCGGTGGAGGCACGAATCAAGAGTGAGGTCCCCCCGGATGCAGACGAGTACGAGCGCACTAAACAAGCTAGCCAATTCTACACAAATCACGTCTCGTACTCCCACAGGAAATTCACGGGATTGGGGCAAATGTCTGAAATGGGGCGCATTCAGACTGGACCAGGTGGGACATCTGGGGGCACATCTATCGGCGACTACTCCCAATTTGATCAAGAGCGCTTTTTGGCTCAGGAGCGCGCCCTCGAAAGGGAAAGACAACAAAGAGAGGAGATGGCCCGACAGATGGCAGTGATGCAATCCGAAATGAACCAAATGTCCCAGTTTTTCTCACAGTGGCAAGGATACGGTGGTTTCCAGCAGCCGTGGCAGGGAACATCTAGTCCCCAACAGGGGTCGTTGCAGGGAACCAGTGGACCCCAACAGGGGCCGTTACAGGGAACTTGTGGACCACAATTAGGTGGTTCCCAACAGTGGGGTAGTCCCCACTATGCCGGTATTTTTACCCAGCTTTCTCAGCCGACCGGTGGTTATTCCGATCTCATACCACAGACTGGGCTTTATGTTCCTCCAATCCCTCAGTATCGTGTTCCTGTACATCCTAACGCCCCGGTAGGTCCCACTGGTTCCACCGCTCGTGTTCGACGTCGTTCCGTAGACTCTTCGGGTAGTACTCAAGCTGTACTTAATGAAATCCTCAGAGGCGGTACATATGATCCTACTCTATTTCCCCAAGACAATGACAATGATGGTGATGGTGATGGTGATGATGATGTGATGTATTTTGTAGTGTTTCCAAAAAAATTAATATAAGGACATTTGTGTAATTTTATATTAATTTCAATAAAATTTATTTATTCTGTCTTATTGCTAAACTAGATCGTTAATAGCGAAGGTAAATGACGTGGCAATTTTTTATTGGTTCCCTAATGTCAGGAATGTCGAAGCCTTTTCTGACCGTAGAAAAGCCCTGTTTAGTTTTGTTGTTTGTCTGACTTTGTTTAGATATTTTTTTTAATATGTACAGAATATTATAGCAACTCCAGAGAAGTACGCTAACTGGGTATTGAAAAGAACTATAGAACCACTCGACTCGCTTAAAAATATACACAAAATTCTTATATTCCCTATGAACGTAGGGATTGTGGATGTCTGTAAGAGAGGATTTGGAGATCATTTGACAACTCTTGTTCTAGACTTAAAGAAAAATGAGTGATTATTTTATAATTCTCTACAGCCATGGGGAAAGGGAGTTGTGGACAAACATCTACTGGGCGATGATGTTGTGGTGAGATATGCATTTACATGATATGTATATATATATATATATTAATGACTCTTCACTACAAAGTTTCTAACAAAAAGACTCTAAGGTACAAAGTATTTTTAAAGTGACTTTAAGATACAATTTGTACCAAAAATTACATTTATCTCATTTTTGTATGTATTCATAATTTTTTTTTTTTATTTTGACCAAGTACATATTATTTTAAGAAAGTGCAGATTCGAAATACAAATTTTATAAAATCTGAAATTTAAATTAAATTATATAAAAAATTGCAACTAATAAAAAGTGGAATAAAAAAGACGAAAGTGCAGAAAATTAAAAAATTGCACTCAAAAATTGACCTAGAAGTGCAGAAAATTAAAAAACCTGCA
The DNA here is from genome assembly GCA_037126765.1 of Stenogyne calaminthoides. Taxonomy (NCBI): domain Eukaryota; kingdom Viridiplantae; phylum Streptophyta; class Magnoliopsida; order Lamiales; family Lamiaceae; genus Stenogyne; species Stenogyne calaminthoides. The sequence goes on from JBBCBC010000027.1 coordinate 27,218,864, forward strand.
CTCTAAAATGCGTCAGAAGTGCAGAAAATGTGTCAGAATTGCAAAAATGGACAGAAGGACAACTTAGACTTTTTAACCATGTTTTTGTACCTTAAAGTCAAAATAAAGTTACTTTGTACTTTAGAGTCACTTGGGGAGTGACTTTGTACCTTAGAGTCACTCTCCCAAATTTTAAATTGGTAAACTACGTGGAAGAGAGAATGCGTAATAGGTTGAAAGACACAAATCCAGATCACTCAGTTGTTATCGGTCGTATATAAAAGCCAACTGTTGTTTTTTCACTTCAGCAGATGGTGGCATCCGTAGATTGCGGTCTTGTTGTGTCAACACATTGAAAATATAATTACAGAGGTCCGGATATGAAAGACACGTGTAACAAAACTCAATCAGGTGAATACCGTGCAAAGATGTTGGAATGGTTCATTGACCCTAAGTCCGTTAACATTAAGAAAAAAAAAAGAATTAGAAAAAAAGTATAATGGTCGTTTGATGGTATCTGGATGTGTTTGAAAAATACATTTATTTGATGAATACAGTTTATCTATGTAATAATTATAATGTGGCTTGTGTGATGGAATGTCTGGACTGTGTGAAATTGAGAACTATATGATGTTATTGGTATTTGATATTTTATAATATTTTGTGTGCAATGACCTAATTTGTTTATTATAAATGTAGAAATATGTATTACATTTTCACAGAACATCTAAAATAATATAAATACATGTGGGAAAAATTAAAGAACAATATGTTTGACTTAGGCATGAACAAAGGGAAAATTACTCAAAAGTTTAAAATTTTTGGGAAAATTACTCTGAGGTACAATGTGCAAAAACAATTTTGCACTTTAGTTCAAACTAGATACTAAAGTGTAAAATTGTTTTTGCACATTGTACATTAGAGTAATTTTCCAAAAAAATTTGTATCTTAAAGTGAGGACCCCATGAACAAATTACATGAAAAAAAAATGGAAAACCAAAAAAATGAAAGCCAAAATATAATTCTTTGTACAGTATTATTTATTCAGAATGTGTATTTGCAGAAAATGTATAATATGAATCTTTTTTCCATCATTACAATTTATAATCATTTTGACTCGAGATTCTAGATAGAGGTAACTATATTTAATGTATAAATTATTTATTAGTATTTAAGGAAATAAAATGATTTTTAGTTCAGAGTATTATTAACCTTTCTACTTTATTATTAAAGTATATGAGATGATAAAGTGTTTTTAGTGTGTATAAAGTACTCCCTCTGTCCACCAAGATTAGTGGACGGAGGGAGTAATAGTATGAGGTGTAATTTTTAAAATGTTGGGAGGATATAGTTGTAAAAAGCAAGGTTGTTTTATTGTCATTTAAAGAAATGTCCAAACAAGTATGAGATGGACCAAAAATGGAAAAATGTCCAAACAAGTATGTGACGGAGGGAGTAATAAACAATTCTTTCCTTAAAACACGTGCGAATAATAAGTATTCAAATAAGAAAGGGATGAATGGAGTATTAAAAAAAAGAATTGATCTCATATATACTAAGTGCACTGTGCATTCCATAATATATTTTAGAACCACGAAATTTATTACACTTAAATATACAATTTATTTACACTAAACTGTACAACTTGTTTCCCATATTAATAGTTGCACGGTTCAATATAAACAAGACACATATTTTAATGCAACAAGTTGCATAATTATAAAATACACTATAGAGTGCACGGTCCACCTGGTGCATACAAGACTTAGCCTTAAAAAAAACTATTTTCATTGGGTGATACACATTTGACGATCATCTATTAAAAAAGAACTTGTCTAAAACAAAACATATTTTCATAAGACAAAGAAACATATAATAATAAGAAAACAAAATGAGAGATTCACAAATATTCCCATATTTGGTATATATGCTATTCCACATTCCAGTCAGGTAAATAGCAACCACAGGCTGCTTATACTGTGTCCTCATCAAACAAACAAACAACAAAAGAAAAAACACAAGAATGTGATCATCTGTGACTGATACCAAATGTTGAAAGATAATCATCTAGATTCTTTTCCCTTGTCTTTTTTCTTGTGGGACTCACTTAAAGCCGCCTTAGATTTCATCCACTCTTTCATTGAAGCATTACTCTTCATGAAGGGGCAAGTTTCACTAATGACAATTTCTCCCACTGCCCTATTATTCTGAGCCACATCAGCATCAACCGAAGGATTTGAATCAGAATTGAGTTGAGCATCATCGTTCTTTCCCTTTCCCACAGCATCAAATCCTGGTGAGGCTGTATTAGCTCTACTCTGAGGTTCACCAACGGGAGATTTCTGATCCAGATGCTGTTCTGCGCTCGTCAACTCATGGAATTGTTGTGACTCTTGTTTTTCTAAAGTTGCCCCAGGAAGAATATGGGAAAGGCTGAATGCACTGGAATTTGTATCTCCAACGAGCTGTATCCACGACGACTTTTGCAGCCATGATGCCCCTCTGCCCGATGCACTTGTCTTGGTGGACTGAACATCAGAAAGCTTTTCAGGTTCTTCATATTGGCTTGATTGGTCTTGCTGGCCATCATTTTCATCTTGATGGTCAGATATAGGTTTGTTTTCACCTTCAGAATTAACATCTGTCACAATATCCGACACATTGAAAACACTCCCCTTCTCACTGATCAGAGCTTTCCATGTAGACTTATTTGATTTTTTCGCATCACCAATTAACCGCATGGAGCCCGATCCTTTGTCTGCAGGTTGTGTTTTTTCAACAACTAGATCATCAGGGATGAATTCAGGTTGATTCCACTTCTTTCCTTTCTTTTTAGAAGACACTTTATCGTTTGATTTGTCGTCAGGGATGGATTGCTTCCTCTTCTTCTGAAGATTATTTGATTTTTCTGAAGTTGGATTACCAAAAGACCCTGGTTCTCTTACCGATGAATTCTAAAAGAAATTAATGGCATGAAAAAAAAGTGAGCAGCAATGGCACATGCAGAATATCCACGCAAAAAACAAGGCTTAATTGCTGTCAAACTCACCACCTTTCTGTAAATTGCAATCTTATTGAGTTTTGACAAATAAAACCTCAATTTAATTCATTTTTTTGCAATTTGAACTTCCGAGCAGATTGACCTTGCCCGTTTCTAACGTGCCATGCTACTTGGAAACAATTATATCCTAAACGATGTCGTTCACCCTAATTACTACATAAACGATGTCATTCACCCTAATTACTACCAAACAACGTCGAATTGCAATTTATTTCAATTGAGGTTTTTTTTTTTTGTTTTTTTTTTTTTCCTAAAACTCAAAAGTATAGATTTGATTGCAGTTTGGGAAAATTAAGCCAAAAAGCATAGACACAGAATTATCAGACTGTGAATTTTACCTGATCTGGAGTAGCTGTTTTCTGTCCCCAATCTTCAAAAGAAGCAATCCTCTTACTTGATGCACCCACTATGTTAATCACAAGGCCATCTTCATCGCTCACTTGATCTTCCTCACTGTCATCAACTTCAAATTCATCAGCTAAAGATGCGTCATTATTATTTTTCTCAGAAACTTCACTTTTAGAGGTAACTGTCTCTGAGCGGGTTTCCTTCTCCAAGAGCTTGCTCAATATTGATTTCATCATGTTAAGCTCATTTTCATTCACTGCATAATTGTCCATCTCATCGCTACCGATGTGATTTCTTTTAGGTGGTGGTTCAAGAGGTCCAGAATGCTCCTCACAATCACAAAAATGGGTGGGAAGGGGAGGAACTTCAACACGCTGGAAACTGTACTTGTGCTTGCCTGTTCCTTTAAGGGGTATAGGTTTAATCTTACGAAATGCAAGAGATAATGGCATGTCAGAATATGAAGTATGATAGTTAAAACTAACAAGACAACCAAAACCACGATTCCGTAGGAAAAATAATCTGCAGGATTCATTGGACCAACGAATTTGCACAAGGAACAGGCATATACTTGAATATTTAACCGAATTACCTTCCTCAATTTGGGAAAAAATAACTTGAGCTGTAGTTTGTCAATATCGTAGTCTATTTTAGGTTTCTGTGTTGCATGCACACTTTCATCCTCGTCAACATTCAAATTGACCTCCTCATCTTCTTCCCATTCACGTTTCAAGCGAGCAAGATAATCCTCTTTGGCCTTCTCAAGTTTAAGTCTACCCCCTTTCCACAAGCACCCATTGTACTGCATAATTTATACACCCAATGCCCAAAAGTGAGAACCATCATCATGAAATGAAATAAAACTCGGGGAAATGTGAAAATGAAGATAAACCTGAGGATTTCAACATTTCCAAAGCTTAGATCAGTAAGCACAGGATATTAATATGCATTGCTAGAAATTCTATTCTCAAAATTAAAGTTAAAATCCTGTTTAACAAGTAGCAATATTGCTTTGAGGTGCATCAAATTTAAACATATATTTCAATATTTAAACATAAACAGAGGGTGTGAATGTAGAGAGAAGAGAGAGAGAGAGAGAGAGAGAGAGAGAGTGCTGAGAAGCTTGGCAAGGCCTTTGTCGGAGACGGGAAGGAATTCCAAGTAGGCGAATCTCCGACCTTTGGTGTCAATAATTTCGACGGATTGCACATCACCCAACTGATCTGACGTGAAGGTCTTCTTCAGATCCACTTCCTTCACATTCGATCCTAAACCTCCCACGTATATCCTCAATTTCTCTACCATTCTCTTAATTTACGAATGAACACCTTCTTTCAGGTTAGGTTGTTCAAAACCCTAAACCCCTAAATCCGATTGAAGTTTAGCTTCTTGGATGGGCATTAGGTAATGGGCCTCGGGCGTCATGGGCCTAAATGGTGACGTCAGCATTAAGAGTTTCTATTTCTCACCAGCAAGCAGAAGTTCAATTGGGGTGTCTTTTAAAACATTTAAAATAGTTTTAAGAAGCACTTGTTTTTAAAGCTTTCTTTCACAGATTTTGAAAATAAATGGTTCTGATTAGTACCTCTTGTTAACGCATTCCTCCCAATCCCAATCCCAATTTACAAAACATAAACTTGATTCGCCTTCAATATTCACATAAACCCTAAAATCATGCCTCCCAGAAAAGAACTCTGTAGGAATTTTCAACGTGGCAGGTACTGGTTTTTCTTACTATTAATTGGTCTTCGTTCCCACTTGATTATTTTTCTTGCTGTTTGTATTTTGAATTGAATTAGTTTTTGCTGCCATCTTACTTCGAAAATCAACATATTTCGTCTGTTTCATGGTTGGTGGATTCAAATTTTTAGGAAGATTATGTTTTCACTTTTTAGTAGCCTTGTCACAACCTTCTTCATCATTACCTAATTTTATTTACTTTGCAATATTCTTGCTAGCTAGAGATCAAGTTTGGATCATATTTTGCATCCTCGTGTCATTTATACAGTTCGTTTTCTTTTGTTCGGAGCTAACTGTTCCTACAGTAAGTCTGTGTGCAGTGAAGATTGAGTATTGGATTACAGTGGATTAAAGAGGGCTTCGGACCAAGTAGGATTCATAATTTTTTTGACTGAGTGTTGTTATAGAAAGAATTGAGTATCACTTGATTAAATTTTTTTATCTAGGGGACAGGGAATGGTAGATATGTTCTATTATGATGCTTTGAGAAACAGCAGCATGAAAAAGGGGACAAGACTGGAACATCTTAAAACCTAATATTAAACTAGCAACCTAATTTAACTTATTTCCAATGTCACTTGTTAAAAAATAGTACAAGACTGAGAGATTGGAAGCTGGCACTTCCCTTTTGATCTAATGTAGCTATATTTCATTATCTTTTGTACTCTGTATTGTCTTCATCTCTTTGGTGTGTCTCTTTCTATCATCCATGCACTGATATCTTACCTGATATGTTGTACCATCCATGCACTGATATCTTACCTGATAAGTTGTATGACTTTTAAGATTAGAATATGTTGACTTCATAATTAATAGGTCAGTTGCTCTAATACATGGCTGGTTTTCTTCCAGTTGTCAGTATGGCGATCGTTGTAAGTTTCTTCATGCCACACCACAAGGTCCACAACAATCAAAACCCAATCCTTTTGGATTTGCGGGCCAGAATGATACTCCATTTCAGCACACAAACCAGCAACAGCAGACGTCAAACCCTTTTGGTTTTGGTGTTCAGAGCAATATTCAGTCAAGAGGGGCTAACGACTTTGGATCCAAACCAAATCAGTTTAAGGTTCTTTCCCTTCTTTAGCTTCTGATTGTTCTTGCTATATTTCTGGTTATAATCTTAAAATTAAAATAAATATTAGTTTATTGATGTTGTGGTGTATTCCATGAATTCAGGTTGATGTTTTCTTGATTTCTTTGATATAGCCTTTTGAGAATAAGTGGTCTCGGTTTTCCGCCACAAATAACAATAGTGCCCCTGCTTCAAATCGACCTGATAATCATCCAACTCCAGCTAAGCATACGTGAGTTAACTTGTCTTTTATAGCATATTCCTTTTCTCATTCATTAACGGAGATTGATGGATGTCATTTTGATGTGCAAAGGTGCACTAATGCAGAGGCCTGCAAACGCCTGATAGTGGAAGAAACCGAGAAGCCCCTGTGGAAGCTTACTTGTTATAGTCACTATGGATAGTATGTTCTAACCTATTTCTGCCTCACACGTTTACTTACGATACTTTCTTTGCACATATTATTGTACTCCATAAAATCTTAACCGTCTTAATATTATCTGGACTTTTTCTTTATATTTCAATTTGCAGCAGATTACTTCTAAAATTCTGGTTGTTATGATTTTAAGTCACAGTCATCTGTTTCTTTTTTGACTGAAATATGTCCTCAATTTGCAGTGTTCCCTGTGACATTGTTGGTGACATTAGCTACGAAGAGTTGCATGCGTTAGCATATGATGATGCCAGTCAAGGAAAAAGCTTGCAGTTCATTGTAGGTCAATTTGTACTTATGACTTGTCATTCGTTTTTATGACCTGTGAACCATTAACCCACTTCGTTGACTTGGCTCGATTAGTACCTTACTGGGTTCTTCATACACACACACACAAATAAATATATGGTTTTGATATGGAATCCGATGGTGGGTTTCTTATGGAACCCAACACCTGCATAAAACACTTGTATCATGCTACAGCGTACAAGTGTTATATTTGTTTCCCCAACAAATTACTGAAAAAAATATGCATTCATGACCTTCGTTCCTTGCATGTTAAGAATCAGGTAACTGTACATACATTTGTAACAATTGGTTGCTCTTTTGTTCAGGTCGAAAGAGAGAGGAGTTTGCTAAATTCCAAGTTAAATGATTTCCAGAGTTTTGTACAGAAACCTTATACAAGTCCTTCAGCTCCAACTCCTAACTCTCAAAACCTGTTTGCTGGAGGCAATGCTAATGCTCCTGTTGCCAACAATGGTTTTTCTTCGCAAGCGACAAGTTTTAGTCAATTGAGTGGAGTACTAAATACAGGGTCTGAAATAAGGGGCTGTGATATTTTTTGCTAGATTATATCATCCATTCACTTGCTTGATTAGCTTACTTCAAAGTCCTGTTCTTCATGCTGTCTCTAGGTCTGCTACTGCACCTAATTATGCATTTGGTCAAGCAACTGCCTTTCAGAATAATCAGCCATCTTCGTCTGGCATGTTTCCCACGAACAATTCATCTTTCAACACCTCAGGTACCATGTAGTGCCAGGTTATGCTATTTGTTTTGGGTTTATAGTGGTTTCTGAAAATTGCTTTTTGAAATCCTAGTAAATGTTTGTTTTGGGATTTAAGTAGGATGGGATTTAACTTTATATCAAATCACTGTGCAAAAGGAGAATGATGTTGTATTATTATTATGTTGTTGGTGTGATTGTAATGATCGGATTATGTGAGTTGTGATTTAAATATATTAAAGTGTAAGGAAACAAAATTGATTGTATTGGAAAGTGTGATAGTAGGTTTATAGGTGTTGTGGTGGTTTTTTAAACCGGATTCAAAATTCTGAATTAGAACCAGATTTAGATCAACACTACCTTGGATTTGTTAACTCGCGCACACATTCATCTGCCACTTTTTTCTGTGTTAGGTGTATTTGGTAGCCAACATCCTCAACAATCTAGTCAAAGTTCATTCTCCTTTGGTGTACCAAGCTTCAGCAACAGTGCAGTAAGCACTCCTGCAAATCCGTTTTCAACTTTGGCCAGCTCGGCACAAACAGGGAATGCATCTCATAAACCAGTAACATTTGGTCCACCAAGCGTTAATAACAGCTCAATAAGTGTTCGTGGGAATCCCTTTTCAAGTTTGGCCAATTCATCTGATAGACCATTGGACAATGACACGAATGGAGTCCCGTTGATGTAAGTTCCCGTTTCCACTCATTTCTCTTTGTTGAAAAGGATAATCATTAATCCAATGTTCTATTTATATCTGTTGTATAAAAGGGTTATCTAATAAAATTTAGTTCCCATGTGTTTTATTTCTCGTGCAGCAACATGCCAAAGGAGACCACTACTGTGGATGATAAAATTTGGAGTGCTGAATGGAAGTGGAACGCTGGAGAGGTGAGGCGTTGTATTATTCTTTGAACCCATATTTTGATTTCTTGCTTTAGGAAAGAGGGCAATTAAGAGCATAAAGTTTTGTTGATCGAGTAGTCATCTATCTGGTTGATGATATCAATGAATCATCATGCTCAAATCTTATACTCTAATTTTTACATGTGCAATTGATTTTTCAGATTCCAGAAGAAGCACCACCAGATATTCACATATCCATCTGATGCAAACTCGTAATTTACTTGATAGATTGGATGGTAGATGCCCACTGCCTTCAATATTTGGCCTCTCTGTCATTTCCAGTACGTATGATGTCTTCGAGAATTTCTTGAGCACAGGCGAGCATCTCCACCACTTGATTTGTGGAAACATAGGATAGGAATCTAATTCTCCGCGATTCCTGATTTTTTCTCAACTTTGTATTTTCATAAACGAGCAACAATTTGTCCATTGTAATCAAATAGTTTTGAGCTTGTATTTTATGGAATGTAGTGGGTATGCATTAAAGCGGCGTTATATTCTTGTATACAACTGTTGCACTGTATAAATAGTGTTTTTTATTAATAATATTAGTAGTTGTTATCATTGAATAATATTAATTGGTCAATATTAATTGTTTTCATTGAATAATACCCTCATTGTCCTTTTTTTTTTTGAACATTACAGCTTGAATGAATTTTAATGTACGAGTTGTATAAATTAGTTGTCCACTATTCTTCTTTTAGTTGTTTCAATTTATAGTTCACTTTCATTTTAAATGAGTATATTTTGTCGAAAATGCCCATATTTAATGTGCATTGAAACTGGTTTTTCTCATTTTGACATTCAATAAATAAGAGTAGTTAGGAATTTATACTTAAAATTTAGAATTTTAAGCATAATAAATAATATTTTATTGGTATGTGTGCAAAATGAAAGTGGACTATCATTTTGAGAAAGAGGTACAGTAAAAACCCCTTATAGGAATACTCTATATAGGAATAAATTCTCTATGAGAATAAAAAGTCACGGTCCCAATTCGCGACCAGATATATTTAGGAATAAACCACATATTGTAATAAGACATATTTTTTTCCGGTCCCGTCTTAAGGATTCATGCCTCCTTATAAGAATAAATTACATTATATATAAAAATTTATATATCACTACAATTAAGATAGTATAAAATATCTATCAACTTTGGGTGTCATTTGCTTAAAATAGAAAAAGTGTACTAATTTTATGAGAAATATACATGTATTGAACAAATATTTATATACATGTGAGCAATAATTATTGTTTAGTTCCTAGGTACATGCATAGTAATTGTTTCATGTATTTTATATATTTTGAAAGTGTATATTTTTATTTTAGTCAAATTCTTATTAATTAGATATATGAATTTGTTAATAAATGTACATACATGTAGTATACTATGTATTATACTAAATGTACTATTTTTTATTAAAAAAAATATTTTTCTATATAAAACTCTATTTAAGAATAACCTCCCTATAGTAATATTTTTTCCCTGTCCCGACAATGACTGTATGGAGTTTTTTGTACTAAAAATGATATTTTTTTTTTAATAACAATTAAATGGTAAAACAATGACATGAAAATAAAATGAGATAAAATTGACTTTAGTGTAGAAAGTGTGAAAAAGTAATGACACATGATGTAATATTGAGATGTTTGAAGGAGTTATGTAAAAAAGATAAAATTGTTTTATTACCACTTACAATATTTACCATATTTTTTTCATATGTTTTAAGAAAACGTGTCCACTTACAAATAGAGTTGTGTATGGAAGGACAAACAAAAAGTTTCTCGAAATTCGTGATTCAAAATTTTTATACGTGTAAAATTACAAAGTATATGCAAAATTGTTACGTATATATAATTTATTATGAGGTGAGAGAAAAAACACTTCGGAAAGCAAATTCTTTCAAGAGCATAATATCGACAATATAGCAAAAAAATCAGATTTTAGAATTGCACAGATGCCCCATTTGCACATTGTTACTTACACAAGAGTAAAGAAACCTTTTTGTCCCATATTTATAGTTAAGAGTCAGAATAAAATGATCATGTATCTTAGAGTAAAAACCATTTGGCTCCATTTGGATGTATAGATTTGAAATCCAAGGATTTCACACAAAATTATCACTTTTCATTAGATTTACAAATACTTAGATTTGAGAGTTTAGTTTAAAATGGAAGGATTTCAAATCCTCATCAAAACCTAGTCATTTGAAATTCTCTCCTGTCTACCCTTTCCCTCTCTCTCCCCCCTTCACTCTCTTCCCTTCTTTCTCATCTCTTGACAATTCCTGATTTGAAATTTATGCATTTTTACCTTTATTATTTTTTAAATCCATTCATTTTAAATCCTCCCTATCCAAATGGAGCCTTTCAAAATTATAGTGGAGAGTGATGGTCCCATATTCTTACATTCAATTATATTATTTAAGATCACCGCAATGACCGCTCGACGGCTGCGACGTTGCAGGGGCAAAAAAAGCTTATGGCAATGGTGCATGGTCGCAATATGGTTACGCGAAAGATTTGTTATTACAATTGTTGTGAGTGTTAACAAAAATACATCATGGGCGCGACTACCCACACCCAAAAATTTACTTGGTTAACCCACATTTTTTTTGACAAAAATTCTCTTAATTAGAAATACAAATATACCCTTTATAATTGAAAAGGTAAACATTAAATTTACTAAACACACTCTTTTTCTTTCACACACACATCAATATATCATGTATCCACCCAAAAAATACTTACAATTATACTATTTATTTATTTGTACAAAAAAGAACCCTTAAACCTTAATATATTTTTTTTTTGAAATACTAGTACAAAAAAATATCATTGTTCTTCATCTTCTTGGAACGAATGTCATATCTAGTCCTTCCTTGCCAGACACCTAAAGTTACAGGACTAAAATTGATATTTTCTCATCTCCATTCAATTGCTTCGACATCTGTACAAACGAAATTCATTTGACATCGGTTTCTTTGGACAATTTTTATTGCTGAATCGCGATATGATTTGCGTGATTACCAACAATTGGTTTTCTGATTTTGAATTTTTGATGGGGTTTCTAATAATTTGCTAGATTATTTTAAAGCTTCAGTTCAATAGAAATATGTTATGGTTTGCATTTTGAATTATAAATTTGGGTCAGATTCAGTTGGTTTTCCGATGGATATAGGTTTCATTATTCTATTTCCAGCGTTTTTAATTCAATCAAGAGTAAAATGCACTTTTGGTCCCACAGGAAACGGCACCTCACGATTTTGGTCCCAAGGTTATTCAAAAGTGGTCCTGTGGCAAAATTTTTTACACTTTTGGTCCCGCGATTGGGATTTCCGTCAAGTTTTGATGGAAAATAGTGTGTCCTGTTAACTCGCCTATCAGTCAACGTTAGTTAATTAAAAAAAAAGTAAAAAAAAAATGTAAAATATTAAAACTCATTTTCACGGTTTGTTCACCATTTCACGTCCCCAAAATATCAATTCACCCAAATCGAAATCCCTAAATCGTTGGACAAAAAACAGTCGCCGCCGCAACATAATCATCGCGAACCCCCTCGGCCCAAAACCCAACATTGAGTAATTTGTCTCTCTGCTAGAATGGAGGAACGGGAACACGTACACAGTCCTCAACCCAAAACCCCCCTACGATAAAAAACCCTAGCTCCAAGATGCAAATGACAACACACCGTCTCTGAAACGCCTGCAGCTGCAAACGACAACCCACCGCCTTCGTCGTCAATGAGAACAGGTCCCAAACCGATGAGGCCACATATTCCACCTTTTATGCGAAGTGCGAATTATTTCCACCTTTCTGCCCCCGATTATGGTAAGTCATGTTCTTGTTAAATTATTTAAAATTAGTGCATGTTCTTGTTAAATTTGTACCAAATTAGGGTTAATTGTATGCTGAAATTAGGTAAATTGGGTTTTTTCTTTTTTGAAATTGGGATAAATTCGTACCAAATTAGGGTTAATTGTATGCTGAAATTGGGGAAATTTGGGTTTTTGCTGAAATTGGGGTTTTTTGTTCAATTCATACCTAAATATTTAGATTAGGGTTAGTTTGTATGATGAAATTGGGGCTTTTCGTGCTTTTTGCTGAAATTGGGGTTTTTTTTTGTTCAAATGTAGGCAAATGCAGGTTTCTGTATACTATAAAAATGCATCATGGGGGACGCCTGCGTGGAATGGGGACTGGAAGGACTGAAAATTTAGGATATTTGGGAGGAACAATAACTACATTTGACTTTGTTGATGTAACAAGGACAAATGTTGTCTATCTAGATAATTTAGTGGAGAAGATTGGATATAGTGGACCTCAGGTGTACTATGGGCTGGGCAAGAGTGGGAGGTTGGAGAGTATTCATGGTGGTTTTGATATTGAACAGATATTCAATGCTGCTGTAGACAGGGTGACAAATTTTTACTTGAATGCTTTTAGAGATAAAGCTATAGTGCAGAAGTCTGGGGTAATAAAAGAGAATATGGAAGGGCTGGAAAGGTATGAAGACAGTTTGATTTCTTCAATAGTGATGTTACCAACATGGAGAACTATCAAGTGGTGATGACCCAAGGTGATGATGCTCCACCAATGTCCCAACCTGAAGTTCATGATCATGATGATAGTGGAAGAGAAGCAACAGAAATTGGAGGCTGATTGTAATGTTGTTAATGTTGTAGAAGCAACAGAAATGGAGGTTGATTGTTGTTAGTGTTAGTGTCCTAGAGACAATCTATTGTAAGGACATAATACTCGATGATATTCAGTTTGATTTAATATTATAGTTAACTTAATATTAATGTATGGCAATACACTTGTTTGAATATTATGTTTGATTGTTTGCATTTATTCATACAAGTGTTCCCATGAATCATTGTTGTCATTGAGGTTGTGAGAACTTAGATGACTTAAGCATGATTCTCAAATAGCCCCGATCAAGGATCATCAAGATGGGATATTGATGATGCAATGGAGATTGGTGAGCGATCTGCATCATACTCTTAGAGATGTTAGGGATTTATTTGCATGGATCTAATCGTGATGAATATTTAATTACAAATTTAATTCTAACAATTATTACTAACATGAATTAATCCTATATTAATTCAAATAATAATTCAACAATAAATCATGCATACAAGTTCGTCATATAAATCCTACGCATGCGGAATTGCTAGGAGTTTACGTGAACTAACCTCTCGGAGTGACAACCGTTGAGAAGATGGATCCAGTTCACACGAACACACCAAAATACCTTCTCAAGTATTCCCTCGTCATTGTCCAACAATCCGGTGGTAGGATGCTCGCGAACAATTAACAAAAGGAAAATAAAATTATGTTGCACCACCTTTGTGGATTTCTAATTTTTCCAACACATGGAATTGCTTTGGGGATGAAAAATTCATCCCCTATTTATAATACAAGGGGGGGACGAAAATTTAGGGTCTTTGGGTGATTGAGAAATTTCCTTGCTTCTTCTCCAAGAAACAATCTTGAATATATCCAATATATTCTATTTCCCAAAATATCTCCCAAATAAAATCTCCTCCTCCTTATGTTATGGAATTTTCGAAAATTTCACAACAAATAGCCAAGTGGGAGATTTCTTGAATTTAATGAGATAATCTTGTATTCCAAGAATACTTATCCTCATCCCATAACAAAATTCAAAGAAAATATTTCTCCCTCTCTTATTTGTATTTTTCGAAAATATAGAAAAATTAGGCAACAGTAATTTATTTTATTTTATTTTAAACACATTTTTAGGAGAATTAAGATTGGACCTTACAATGGGCTTTGAATTTCCAATATTGAGCCACAATATTATTCAAGCCCATAAATATTAATTAATCCCACTACATAATTAATATTGCACTATCCATCTTAACCCATATTACTGTTAATATGGCTCCCGGTTATTATTTTCCGTGTTTAAGATTATCAAATCCATTAATTAATTTAGGCCATTGAAATAGCTTTATATTAATTAACATCTTTTTCCTTGGTTAAGGAACAACTCAACATTATTATCCATACCGAAAATTAATTCCACTTGCAAGATTTGGTATGATAAAACTTCTGAGCCTCCCAAGGGGACAAATCAAACAAGACGTACTTGCACACGTTTCACCGTATTAAATCTTAGCAATCGTCGTGTAACCAATAACATTGCCCATGATACAAGGTATTGAATCTCGTTGATCCTCTTCCCATCATAAGTCAAAGCAATGGTTATTGATTCCACACGATCATATTTAAGGGACGAAGATTAAGAAATAATGAACCACTGAGGTCTAATTCTTCTATATTCAGTACTGAAGAATTTGTCCTCCTGTAGGTCCTGTTCAGTGCATCATAATGCACTAGTGCAATCTCTTGGTCAAGACAAGTCAATTTGAGCCTTGCACTTCAACCTTTCACGATGGTTTGTTCATTTCCATCTGGATCGTGAATTCTTTACTTTTAGTTACAAGGGACTGTTAATTTAATCTTCTGTGATCTGGTATCACTAAATCAACTACAATGTAATACATACTATTTATTGAACAGTTATGCAGTAAATATATATGTAAGTAACACGTAATATTTATTTCAGTAAATATGACAGAAATTCAGTCTGGTTATACAAAGTAAAAGCATACTTTCAAGTATAACCCCAACAAGAGAGTGTAGTAAGATCTCACTTACTACGAGATACTGGGTATCTCATGATGGATGCACAAATACCTTAGAGGGTATTTGTATACCCACCCGAGAAACTGTTTGATGTATTTCTACTATATGTGTCTACGGGTGTCTCGGTTAGTGGGAGCGATGCGATACTCCTTTGACTTGAGGTCAATACGCACGACATGTGTGGAGTGATGAACTTTGACCATGACCGACACTTGCACCCGTCTATGGGTAGATATGGCTTGGATTGAGTTCATCACAAAGTGCATGTGCGTGGTAGTTGAGCCAAGAATAGGATTCATTCCTCAATGTGGATTTAGAGAGAATACTCATCTTCTCATCATAATTGGATCAAAGACATCGGCCGATGCACGTCAACTTAGACTTTGTGGCTAAGTGTGATATAAGTGATCAATTAATGATTAGAGATAAATTGATTAAGTTATTTGAATAGACACTTCATCATGTTCAAGACTTAATCGAGTATTCACGAATGAAAGGAGGAAATCGTAATAGCCCATATTTTCAGTTACAGGTAGTTGCACGTTTCTCGCAACGTACCTCATATATTGAGAATGTCTGATTTATTATCTAGGATTCAATTAAGACCGTTAGTTTGACTAATCGCTCGATATATGAGGGTCTATGGGTCACACAACAAGTAACTCCCGTGTACGGATTATAGTTGGTTGATTAAGTATTAAATTGGATTTAATATTTAATTTATGGAGAATTAATAATATATTAATTTAGAATTAATTATTATTACTATTTAATTAAATTAGATTTAATTAAATAGGAATCCCAAATAATATTATGGAATATTATTGTAGGAAAATATCCGTAGGGAAAAACATATCTTTGAGATTTGTTTTGCAAGATTAGGAATTATCTTCCTAATAAAGATTGCTTAAGATTTAAGCCAATCTCTCCCTATATATATGACATCCCGGGATTCATTATTGACAACAACAAGAAAACCTAGTTTCTCCATAAAATCTAGAATATGAATTTTCCTAGCAAATTTCGTCTCAGATTCAACGCTGCCAAATCTGTGCAGATCTGTTCACGGGGATTACGTGGATATCATAGTTGAGAAATCTGCTATCGAATCACTGTAAGGTTTCTCGTTATGATTATTGTAATCGTTTATGCAATTATATGTTCGTTGTTGGTGAACTGTTTATTTTCACTGCGCATGTATTACGTGTTTTACGTGCCTCTAAATTCCAACAATTGTAATGTTGTAGAAGCAAGAGAAGTGGAGCCTGATTTTAATGTTATAGAACCAGAAGAAGTGGTTGCTGATTTTAATGTTATAGAACCAGAAGAAGTGGAGGCTGATTGTAATGTTATAGAACCAGAAGAAGTGGAGGCTGATTGTAATGTTGTAGAACCAGAAGTGGAGGCTGATTGTCATGCTGTAGAACCCGAAGTGGAGGCTGATTGTAATGTTGTAGAACCAAAAGTGGAGGCTGATGGGGTAGAACATAGATATTATGTTTTGGGGTAGATGAGGAAGAGGAGAATGATTCTGATTTCAAGGTACATCATGTTTGATGAAAACATAGACATTGGAGTTGTTGAGGTAAATGAGGAAGAGGAGTATCATGAGGAATAGGAGTATCATGAAGAAGAGAAGAGTGGGGTAGATAATGGCAATTGGAAGGCATTTATGAGTATGACAGAAGAGGGGGAAGAGGAAGAGGAAGAGGGGGATGATTCTGATTTCAATGGTAATTTGTCAAGTGGTGATGAATTGTTGGATGATATTATCTTTGATGAGAGCATAGACATTGAAACTGAGTGGGTAGGATTTGGTCAGGGGACTAACACAAATTCAGATTCAAGTGATGATGGAGTAGACAATGAATTTGATTTTTCAAGTATTGCATCTGATGAAGAAGTAGTGGAGGATGACAACAAATGTTTAACTTTCAGGACTTCTAATCTTCAGGACCCTGAATTCTTCATTGAGCAGATTTTCTTTCCACTAAACTGTTGTTTAAGGAGGCTGTGAACATACACAGTGTTAGCACAGGGAGAGGTTTAAGGATAACAAAGAATGATGCAAGGAGAATTTATGCCAGGTGTAGGCAGGATGGTTGTGATTGGCATATCAATGCACTGAAGATGGTGGGCCAACTGTCAAGGAGTTAGGTTGTCATATTTCCCACTCTCAAGCATACAGAGCAAGACAGAAAGCCTTGAGACTTATTGAAGGGGATGCTACAAAACAATACTCCAAGTTTTGTGACTATACCCAAACACTTCTTGAGAAGAATCCTGGATCTATTGTCATTCTGAAAATGGAGAATACACACACAGTCAGAAGGTTTAAGTGTATATACATATGTTTGGGTGCTTTAAAGATGGGGTTCAAATCTAGCATGAGGCCATGGATTGGTGTGGATGGCTGCCATTTGAAAGGTACATGCCCTGGAGTCTTGCTCACTGTAGTAGGAATAGATTCCAACAATGATCCATATCCATTGGCTTATGCAGTTGTAGGAAGAGAAGCATGGGAATGGTTTCTGAGCCTTTTGAAGGAAGACCTGATTCAGGACAATGAAGATAGTATGACATTCATGTCAGATAAGCAGAAGGATCTTCTACTTGCTTTTGAGAAGATTTTGCGTGTTGTGGAGAACAGATTCTATGTGAGACATCTTCATGGTAACATGAAGAGAGCTGGTTACAGAGGGGATGCTTTCAAGAAGGCATTGTGGGCTGCTGCTAAGAGTAATATTGTACCACAATTTGAAGAAGCAATGAGGAACATTGGAGAATTAGATCCTAGACTTCACCCCATTTGCAAGGTGTGACACCCTTGTGAATAATATGTGTGAAGTTTTCAATAAGTGCATATTGGATGCAAGATGTTGTCCTATTATGACCATGTTGGAGTGGATCACGGAGTATATCTTGAGCAGATTGCATAAGAATAGGGACAAGATAGAAAGGAAATGGGAGGGAAGAGCTTTGTGTGGCAGGATAAGGGCAATTCTGAACAAGAGAATGGATGCTGCCAAAAACTGTTGGGCAGCTAAATCAAGTGAGTTTCAGTTTGAAGTAAGAAGCTTTGAGGGAACACTATATGTTGTGGATTTGAAGAACTGCACATGTGATTGCAGGATGTGGGAACTTTTTGGTATATCATGCAAGCATGTTGTCAGTGCAATATGTTCACAGGGGTGGAATGTGGATGATTATGTGAACAAATGTTATTCTGTGGAAACATACTCAAACATCTATCACCATTCAATTCCACCAATGAATGGGGAAGAATTGTGGGTGAAGACTGATTATATTCCTCCATTGCCACCTAACTTTGGAAAAAGAAAGAGGGGGAGACCAGAGACAAGAAGAAGGTTGAATGCAGAAGAAGATGGAAGCAAGAGAAGAGGTGTAAAGAAAATGCTAAAACAGAAGTTTATTGTTAAATGTAACTTCTGTAATGGGGAGGGCCACAATAGGACAGGTTAAGAATGGTTGAAACTTGGTGAAGAGTTTCTACAAGATGAGGCAGTGGAGATGAGCCAAGCTGCTGATGCTCCACCACCGACACAAGAAGAATCACAAACTGTTGGCCATGTAAGTACAAAGTTATTCATAAATATGTTGAATTGCTTGTTATAATCTACTTATGTTATTGCTTGATTGTTATAATTTTAACAGGTTCAACAACATTTACCAAGTAGACCAACCACAAGGCAAGGGAGGAGAGATTTCGCTGCACAAATATATCAAGGGCAAAGTTCACAAAAGAAAAGGAAATTTGAGACTTCTGGTGCTAGCTCAAGTAAGAGTGTTGTGGAACCTGCTACTAATCTGGTAATTTTGTTGGTTGTATTGATAATTGTGTTGTTATGTGATGTTTTGAACTGATTTTGAGTGCTTTTAAACTGATAATTGTGGTTATAATGATACAGATCCCCAGACCATCTGGAGTTGTGATAAGGGAGCCTCCACCTGTGCACTTCAACCCACAAACTTTTATTGGAGGTCAAGTTCAATTTGGTGCAAGTTCACTTCCAATTGTACCAACTGCTGGTATGAGTTTTAACCCAAACACCTGCATTGGGTGCAATGTGAATATTGGTGGTGTCAACACAAACAGGGATGGAATGAAGTCTTAACACAGGCAGGTAAAAAATTTGTGACCGTGCTTCTTTAACTCAAGTTGTTGTCAATGTTGCTGCTAATGTTAAAGGCAAGGGTAAGGACAAGGGCAAGAAGGTGAAAAAGGGGAAAGATTAGACAATGAGATTTGTTTAAGTGTTTTAGAATTATGTTGTTTTGATTATGATGGTTGGTGTTGTTTGAGTGCTTTAGACAATGAGATTTATTCTGGTTATATGTTGCTTTAGATTTTGCTTTAGACAATGGGATTTGTGATTGTTATATGTTGATGATGTTTGTTATATGATGATTCTGAGAATGTGATTTTGAAATTTGTGAAGTTGTTTTCATTGCAAGCATGTTGTTTTCATTGAACAACAGTAGATAGTAGTGTCCAAATATAAGTTGAGACTTTTACAAAATGCCCTGTGTAGTCAGGGACTTTTTACACATAGCTAGCTAGATTCAACCCATCAACTTGAAGACAGTAGGTGCCCAAGACAGAATTATTACAATGAAAATGATGACTTTTAGTTGATTCACTTTTGAGAGTTCTTCAGCCATGCACACCACCTACTGCTTCATTTCTTCATTCATTTCAATAGCATTTATTTCCCCATGAGCTGCATCTTTTAGCTTTTGAGTTAGGTCCAAATTTTCAGCAAATAGGCTATCAATTCTCCTCATCATTCCAGGAAACTTGCCTTGCTCAGCTACTTCATGTTCATCTGCCCAAACAAAGAATTTGCAGCCACCACTCAGGGAGTCAACATAGGTATGGAACAACCTACCTTTGCTAGATGGCCTTTGAGACACAAATGTGGCAGTAGGTTTGCCACAATAGCATACAATGTGATGTCCATTTTGGTGTTGTGGATGCTGATGAAGCTCCTTCTCCACACTTGCTCTTTTTTTTTTTCAGTTTTGTTGCACTTTTGTTGTGAATGTGTGAATGTGTTATGTTAGGAATTTTTGCAGCATATATGTAGGTGGAAATGGTGCCTTTTTTTTCCTCCTTTAGCAAAAAAATTCCCTCCACGAATTCCCTCCGGAAATCTGCAAAATTTTGAGAGAAAAATGGTTAAAAATTCGTATGAGACCAAAAGTGTTAAATTTTTCCCTCTAAAATCAACCTCACGCGCCCCTGTTGACTTGGAAACCTATGAGACCAAAAGTGTTAAGGGAAACTTAACGGAAAAAAACCTATGAGACCAAAAGTGTTTAAAATTGGGATCAAAAGTGTAAAAAATTTCGTCACGCGACCACTTTTGAATAACCTTGGGACCAAAATCGTGAGGTGTCGTGTCCTGTGGGACCAAAAGTGAATTTTACTCATTCAAGCAACGATCCTAATGAGCCCTTTTTTGGGTTGTAAATTTGATTGAGTTTGGTTGTAACTTCATATACTGCCAACTTAATTTGGCAACTTATTCATTGTACTCTGGATGATCTTAATCATGGTGTGTGGGTTGGAGTATTAATGTAGTGAATATTCAATACCACCTGAGCGTAAATATATTATATTATGGTTATCGTTGTAAATTTAAGAGGGGTGTTAAGAAAAAATAAAAAGTAACTAAAATATGATAAAAACTCACATGAGTCGATCTCATGCATGAAACGAGGTACAATTTAGCATAAATCACACCCACCCCTCCCAAAATATTAAAATGTCAATGCACAAATTATACACCATCTAACCATGAGACCATGTGATGCAAATGTGTCTCTTAAAATACATAGTGGATTAATATCATAGTGTGTGTACTAAGTAAATTTTGTGGGTGTAAATGGCCGCACCGATTCATCATTTAAGATTATACATGTCCAAAATATATATATTGAGCGACAATTTAAAAGAAAAAAAATGTGCCATTTCTCCAAAATAAAACCTGAAGGTGACATATACCCAAAACACCTTTACTATTCTAATTTTAGACTAAATCTTGGCAAGGTAATGCCCATGAATACAATACTTGATAACATATGCAGCAGATGGCATAAAAAAAGAAAAGAAAAGCATACATAGACCCCTAGTCTATTTGGTACAATTGAGTGAAAAACAATACATCTCAAGCAAAAAGAATTATTTCTTTACTTGTAACGTAGGAGGCTGAGTAGCTAAAAGAATTATCTACGGAAGTGAATATTCACAACTGATGGCTGCAAAAACAAGGTCTGTTGTACAGAAATTGCTAGAGGCAAAATTGGATGAAATAGAAACGAAGAGATCTTCTTCGTCCGGGTATCAACATTCCCAGATTCAGGTCCTTCAGAGCACATAGTAACAATTGTCAGCTGAAATAATCACTGAGAGAGAGAGAGAGAGAGAGAGAGAGAGAGAGAAACCGTGTTTGATCTTGAATTTTAGAATGTTTGGTTGCCTCCTCAAAATGAATTTGATAGGATGGTAAGTAGACTGTCTGTGTCGGTCAGTTGCTGAAATTAACTGCACAACGAGTAGCTCCACAGTTAAATCCGATGTCAATTATTATAACTTCAAACAAAACACAGAGCTATTGCATTTAGGTGTAATTCCTCACTGCAATCAACAAATATTAAGGTAGATTTCACATCTCAAGCTTTCTCAAGGTGTATTTCACCACTGAACAACTCCGATTTTTTTCTCTAAATTTCTCTCTTTATTTATCTAATCCATTGCTGAGCTATCACTTTCTCATAAAAATTGATTCAAATGGTTAGTAAATAGTATACATATTTGATCTAAGGAAATAATCTCTCTATTTCTTTTATTGATTATGAACAACTCTTCGATCCAGGGTTTAAGTTCCGTATTCTGTGACTCATGAAGCCTAGAGAAAACACAAGGTGTGTATAAATGCCTAATGCATGATATAGGTATAGTATATTAAATATACCACAAGACAAAAGTATGAACTTAACTTGTAGAGCTGCACATTTATTAAAATTTAAAGACATGAAAAAGTGAAGGATTTAGAAAGTTCCATAACCAACTTCTATGATGAGCTTCCATGTTTTGATGTCAAATATCATAAGTTAGAACTACGCAGAACTAAAACCAGTTTCGAATTTATTTTTCTTCTTCTCTCTATATTTAGATGTCACTAGTGTACCAAAAACAGTAAAGCATGACAGAGTCAACTTGTATAGTTACTAGCTACGAACTACTTTGACTGATCAATTTATCACCACACAATCATATTAGCTTCATCACATTTACTATCAAAATTAAAACATGTGACCTATCAATATGTTGGCATACCTTTTCATCATATCGATATAGTGAGTGATCGAAATAGGGCGAGGGACTTTGGGATTGACAGTTAAAAGGCAAAGTGGATAACATCTTCTTCACAAACTGCAAGATCAACGAGAATGTGAACAATCGTCAAAGAGGAAATCTGAAATGTAGTTTTAAAAAAAAAATTGCTAACAATAAATCTCAAATGTTTTGGCTCAATTACCTGGGGCAAGCTGCTAGCTTTGTTCTTGTTGCATTTTAACAGCTCCAGGGCGTAAATGTTGTTTGAATGGTTAGATAAAAAGTTGGTGTGAATTGAATTCCTTGACGAGGAATGGAAATGGTCACAAAACAGCTCAAACAAAGTATAAAGCTCATCCGCTGAGTTCTACAAGATAAAAGCAAGAGAAATTCTCGTGTTCAACAAGGAAAGAACAATTTTTTATTTCTCTTTTTCAAACACATATATTTGGTCGGACTAAATCCCAGGATCTCTAACAACTTGGAGTCTCCATTTGGACTAGCATAACAATTACACACACCTGATAAAACGAAATAATTTCCGTTGTCTCCATATTATATACAGCAAAGAATGCAGGATGGCTATCTGTATTTCGTGCCACCTGTAGCACAAGGAATAGGAATATAATCAGTATACAAATCAATCTTGCTGAGAGTTCATGAAAAAAATAAGATTATAAGATTTCAAGGAGCTTCCAAATGATGAAACTAACAAAATGGTGCAGAAGCAGCAGAACCTTCATGTACTATGTGAATTTATCGTCAGACTAGGGGTATAAGAAACACAGTTAAC
Source organism: Stenogyne calaminthoides (assembly GCA_037126765.1). Lineage (NCBI taxonomy): Eukaryota > Viridiplantae > Streptophyta > Magnoliopsida > Lamiales > Lamiaceae > Stenogyne > Stenogyne calaminthoides. The sequence continues at coordinate 27,242,255 of JBBCBC010000027.1, forward strand.
ATGGTGCTTATTTTGTCCATTTATGTTGTGCAAGTTTAACACCACAGAAAGCATTGAAAAACTTATTTACCAGATAATAATGGACATCTACAAAATTCTGCATGTAAGATCAATATTTAGAGTATATGAAAAATTAGTTACCAACATCCCAGCAGAATAAGATAAATTGAAAATAATATGCATCTTCAAGAAGAGAACCAACACACCCAGTATCATGGCATTTTGATATACAGAATCTCTTGCAGAAGTAGCTTCATAACATAATACAATTAAATTAATAAAGTGAACTAATATTTTTCCCCCTTTCTTCCTTCCTTCTTTGTTTGGTGGGGGTTGTGTGTGTGTGTGTAGGGGGGTGGGGTGGAGGGTTAGGTGGGCAGAGAAATTGGATCAGTAAGGAACAGTCACCAAATATCACACAAAGTTCTGTAGAACTAAATGGGTATACCAGTCAAGTCTAAGCTATATTTCAAACTCTGCAAACCCATTAATGATTAGACACAAAAAGTTACTTTCGTTGAGAAAAATGAGTAATGTAGCAGCTGATTCATTTCCATAATGCTATCATATATATCATGGTTTACAAAATATTCATTTCAATTATAGGTATCGCAACAATATCTGTTGAAACAGAAATTGAGCCTATTATCATGAAATGAGCAATCTTGTGCTGTTCTTGGTAATATTTACTAGGGCTCTAATCAGAAGACTAATTATTCTAAAACTCTAAAAAAATCTCCAAGACAAAGCAATAAAAATGAAAAATTGTGACAAGTTAAATCAAGATAAAAGTTTGATGTATAAAAAAGGGAGAAAACAAGATTTAAGACATTAATTTCTCGGCTCACATTTTCCATTTAACAAATGGAAATGCAAAACAAAGTCCAAGATAGTCACTTTGAAGTAAAAATATATACATGACTCACATTTTCAATGAGGAACTCAAATGGGTTAAATGTAAAAAATTGTGACAAGTTAAATCAAGATGAAAGTTTGATGTATAAAAAAGGGAGAAAACAAGATTTAAGACATTAATTTCTCGGCTCACATTTTCCATTTAACAAATGGAAATGCAAAACAAAGTCCAAGATAGTCACTTTGAAGTAAACATGTATACATGACTCACATTTTCAATGAGGAACTCAAATGGGTTAAATGTAATATTTTACCAAGACAAAACATAAAACTATACATATTTTTGATAGCAGATGCATACTCATTAAAGGAAAAAAAGGATAATCCACAATACTAACCTGAGAGAGCATGAATGAGATGAGAAAATTGAAGAGCATCAAACAATGAAAGAAGACTCACCCCACCATCAACGCTGCCAAACTTAATCAATAGGTGATGGCGGTCTAAGAATTGCACCTGTGTGATTTTTAATCAACTAACGTCAAAAGGCTTAGTAGTGCAGCAAGCTCAACATGTAAATATGATAAAAACAAGAATTATATGAAAAGAAAATATATTCCGAGTCAAAAAAAAAAAAAACTATGAATGAACTTGAATATGCAAGGTGGATTCCTACCTTCCATATAATCAAATCAGCGTAATCTTGGAAATGGAAATAAAACTTCTTCTTAAGGCCTTGCATTCTCTGAAAATTACATAGAAGAATTTATAGATTAAAGTCTGTCTGAATAATCTAAAAAGTTTGCAGAAATTGATTACTACAAGCCTTAGCTGAAATACATCAAAACCATCACAATTGAAGTCGCAACCCAAAAATCTTTAAAAACAGATTAGCTAACCAAGATGCCAGTTCTCCTAAATATATAGAAAGTTTAGTTCAAGAAGGCCTTAATAAGAATCTATACACCACAGATGAATTTCCCCATTTCTTGGGTATTAGATGCTAAACTGATGGAGAAACAAAACAGAACAATCGAAATAAACATGTCCAGCCACTAACAGAAGATCAAGATATATTTTCTTGTATTGAAACTTTAAGGCTTCTGCTAAAATTAATTCTAACATATTTTAACAAAATAACAAAAAGAATGACAAGTCACAGTCTTTGTAAATTTCATCTATATTGGTAGAACTTACCAAACTTGGATCATCTTCTTCATCCCAAATCCCTTTAAATATGAAGGAAAGCAATCGCTGCTTTAAACCACTCAAAAAAGGAGGTTCCAGATTATGCGGGATATGATCCACACCATTGCCAATATTTTGTGCTCTATTTCCGTCTGGGGTTGCCATACTCTGTAACAGCAAATTACCCGTCAGACATACAGAGTTACACTAACTAAACTCTAAACTAATTACAGTAAAATGAATGAAACACAAAGATGAAAAGGAAAAGTATGAAGTTCAGCTCTTTGCCAATTCAAATCTTCAAAGACAAACAGTCCCTGTTATTAAGAGCTCCTAATTCCTATAGGAATGTCCATAAATGAAACTCTTTTCCTAAAATAGGTGTCTGTTTTATAATATAATTGCTAATTTTTTATTGCAAGAGACTTAGAGACAGGCGAGAAAATTTTCAGGAAAAAAATTATATTATTGTCTCCATTCATCACTATTCCAACTCTTTATCTGCCACTTAAATGAGTACCTTTTTTTCTCTTATAAACTGAGTATTGTCTCCAGTTAACACCATCTCAGATAATATAAGGAACTTAAATCCAAGTTGCAACGGGTATAAACCAAAGCCATTAATGTGACTGTAATTGATCTTTCAACTTAGGCCTTGAAATTGTACTAAGTAGGATTCACAAATGACCCATAGAAATTGTGCACAATTTCATGAAGAGACTGAGGAAGTACCACTTGCCTGAGCACTGGAATTGAGGAAGAGCTCATCATCTTCACAACAATACTCTCCAATTGACAGGAGATCGACAAGGTTACCAGAGTCTCTAATCTGGAGAATGTGGATTTTTTGATAACGCAAGGACACTATAGCCACCAAATCATCGTACAAGAAAACACCCATGCTATGTGCCAAATTAATATAATCATTGCAGAAAACCCTCTCGTCAAGTACAACTCCATCTTCCAATCTATTTAATTCAGAGTAAACAATATTATTTAACAAAATACTATAAACTTCACAGATTTGGAAACTTAGAATTCAGAAAAACAACTACAGACCTTACAAGGTGAAATGTTATTTTTTCAATTGATGGGATTCCTTGAATGGCACCTCCAACAGCAGGTGCATCCTGAATTTGTGCAGTTGAAGTGGCAAATATTCCAAATTGGTTTTTCTCATAGTAAAGGAAGAAATCTTTGCATATGAGTTCACCAGTGGCAGCAAGAGTAGCAGTATACAATTGGGTAAAAAAACTCTCAAACTTGTTGGCTTTAGAAGGAAGATCGTGATCAAGGCAATCTTCTTCTCTGCATGAAAATGACAGCCAAGTTGGTCTGTAAACAATGAGATCCTGATGATTCCTGCTGAAGGCTATAAGGTACTGTCCATCATCACTGAACTTACGAAAAAGAATGTCTGGACATTCAATGTCAAATATCGTATGACATGGAACTATGTTCTCGTAAAATCGTCTGGCACAATGGACCTGGGAGGATTAATAATTAGTCTCATTGAGAGGATTGGAGATTGAACATTAACAGAGATCCCACAAAATCCTTACACTACGGGGGGTTTTTGCAAAAATTATCCTTTTGAAGAAGTGATTAAAACTAGTGATTATGAGAAAATTGATTAGTAGTAGAAGATGATGGTGTTTGTAAAAAAATTCAAAGAAAAATTGACAGTATTTGCAAAAAAAGTTTATAATACTTAAATGATGCTCATAAGCTACAGATCACACCCTTTCAACTTTTCGCTTATAGGTTTGGAGAGCTTATTTAACCTAACAAAGAGAAATAAAACACTCCAAATTGCTTATGCACACAATTCTAGATGACTATAATCACTTATAATTTTTTGCAAACACCCCCTAAAAGCTGATCTATTAAGAAACTGAAATAAAAGGAAAAGCTGAACTTTGATAAAGGGTAAAGCAAATGCCTCAACTTTTTAACTCATCAAGCAAAACAATGACAATTTACCAACTTAATTCACAGCCTCGTCGAGCAGCTTAATTCACTGCATGAAGGAAAGCAGTTAACCTCCAATTCCACATCTATTTCATATTCATTCTCCTAAGGGCATACTCTCTTCCAATTCAAAATTGGTGTCTCACCGGAAAACACATAAGAAGAGTTATCTTTTACTTGTTTTCTCCGGGATTGCTTAATTTTCCAATAGTCAGTAACTTTAACTCTACTAGAGCTTAAGGCACGTATTTTTCATGTAACGTTACTAATACCCACTGAATTTAGGTTTAGACGCACCATTTCAAAGCCAAACTAAAATAGCGGAACCAATGTAGTAGATTCGTAGAATCAACTCTTCCAAAACACGTATACTAGAATCATTCGAAAACCTGTCGCAAATTCCTCCTAATTACGAACAACACATTTCTAATACAATTGCATGAGGCTTGTTTCATTCAAGCATATAAACCAATCTTGGCCAAATACATCATCCGAATTCAAAATGAAAAGTACCAAAGCAGAGAGATTAATAGGGTAAACCATAAAACCATAACAATTTGGTAAAACAGTTGAAAAAAAAGTGAAAACAAAGCTTACACTGGTGCCAGGAGCAGGTGCAGTAATCTGGCGCTCGAAGACTCGGGCCGCCACATTGTTGCTTTTAAACATCAAGTTGGCACACGATCCCTTCTTCTTCGTCTTCCTCCTCCTCTTCCTCGTTTTTGTTTAGTAATTTCTGCGAATCAAAATTGGCAATCGATCGTCTAGAATCCTTCGAAAGTAGGGTTCGTGGATGGGGATGGAAAAGGGGGAGAGAAAGGGGGACAGAAGCCCAGCCAAGGAGTGTAGAGTGTGATAACGCAGCAGATACATACAAGTAGAGTGTGTCCATGTGTGTAACACTAGTAACCACAAATGCAAGTGGCCGGCTGGCAAATTCCATTCACCAAACCAAACCCCCTTTCCCTTGTGTCAACTCTTAAATCGTATGTGGGTGTGCCCGACTACTTATCCATTTATTTACATCAATTTATGACGTCCCCACCCCATTTATTCACCACAAACTTTTATACTCCCTCCGTCCCAAGATAATATGCACATTTTTCTTATCAATCTCTGAATTTTTATGCGAATCACATCCAAATTATATGGTGGTTTTATTTCAAATATCTGAATTTCTATGAGAAGTTACTTATAATATTATTATTAATTTTTTATTTTTTATTTTAATTTTAATAATTCATTATTTAATTTTGATATTTACCTTTCATTTATTTCCTATCTATTAATTAAGAATCACCTCCATATTTATGTGGTTCCTATATTTAAAATATTTCATCTTTAAAACATATAAATTAATTTATATAAAATATATACTCCATAATTTATAAATTTATACTCCCTTTTATTCTTTTTAAATATCACTGGTATGTAACCCGACGTAATAAGTATACACGAGATTGAAAATAGTTTTTATAACATTAATTTAAATTAAATACTCTAAATATTTAATTAGTTTAATTAATTCAATTATAGACGTAAAAAAAATTCTAATATTATATGTGCATGTTTTCATTCATTTCTTATTCTAAATTACTCACTCTCATACTTCTTAATGTCTTTTTAGTTTTTTTTCTAATATTTATATAATAAATGTCGTTCTGATATTTTCTCCCCTCATTATATCATATATAACCACAATAATTAATTTTCATGATCACTTAAATTCTTTTATGGCAACACTAACCTTATTTTTTTATAATTGAATATTTATAACAATAAATACTATTGGCTAGAAAAATTATTCACATAACATATTTGTAGAAAATTAAAAAAATTTAATAACCATGAAAAGTAATTATTAGGGGTATATATAAGATTATGATGGGTGAAAATATCAAAACGACATGTATTATGTAAATAATATATAAGACTGAAATGAGTATGACATTTAATTTTAATGGGAGGAAGTTATTTGAATAAGAAATGAATGAAAATATGTATAAATAATATAAACATTATATCTGTAATTAAATTAATTAAATAGTTAAAATATTTCAGTTAAAATTAATAAAAAAATTATTTTAAATCCTGCGTAGTACTTGAGGTTACGTGCTAGTGTCTATAATATTACACAAAATGTCATTACTTTTTGTCTTAAACATACACACAATTTAACTCATTTCTTTATAACAAAATTACCCCTCAAAACTCTACTTATCATTACACTTTCTTAATCTTTGTGCGCATTTTGAGGTGCATATTATCTCAGGACGGAGGGAGTACAAATCATTATTTTGGTTTTTATTTTATGTTTATTTTTTAATAATGCTAATTGTTACATTAAAAAATAGTAATTTAACATTATTGCTATATCATTAAATACTTGTTTATACATTTTTCATTTTGGTCCGTCTTATAATTGTTTGGTCATTTTCATAAATGGCAAAATCAATTTTAACTCAAGTCCTTCAAACACAAATTATTTACTATATGTCACTTACTCATACCCTCAACACTTTCACTTTATCACCTCTAATAAATATTATTTTACTTTTAAATAAAGTAGAATTGTCATTTATACCCACAACACTTTATCACTTTATCACCTCAAATTCTAATAAACTCATACATTAAATACCGCACCTATAATAAATGTACAAACAACTACGGGATGTAGGGGGTATTAATTATTTTATATAAAGTGGTAGTTGCGAACCAATTATATATTAACACTTCTTTGACATGAGCTCTTTATAAATTATAATTTGTTTGTATTAAGAAAAGTTTACTTTTTTTTTCTCTACCCACGTTTTCTCATTGTTGGCATGATTTTAATTTAATTATTTTTTACGATCATATGTGTAGGTAGAAATTTTGAAAAAATCTTCGAAAAATCGGTGGGTATATCCATAGAAAAATATCGAAATTTTGGCATACCGAAATTTTTCTGAATAATGGTATATGAATATAGAAAATATATTTAAATATTTTTGCATATCCGAAATAAATATACCGAATATTTTTAAAGATAATCTTAGAAATATTTTTGGTATTCCTATATTCAATTTCATATATTTTTTAAAAAATAAATAATAATTATATTATATATATATACACACACACAAATCACAAAAAATAAACCCTAACTATCCTACACGCCTCCTTCCCCTTCTTTTCTCAAGTCCCACAACTCCATCTACATCCATCGCTCCCACTCGACTCATATATTTCTCTCAACCTCCCCTCTACCTACTAATCGCCCCGCCTCCTTGTTAATTTTATGTTCGCCCGACCTCCTCAACCCTTCTCTTCCTCCATTTCAGTTCTTCAATCAATAGTAAATCGCCCAAGCCAAACCATCCACCACGTGATCGCCGCCAAAAGACCACCGCTCTCTTTCTCCCTCACATCTCTAATAAAGTTATGCTCTTTTTTTTTTTTTTTTTTTTTTTTATGCAAGAATCGAAATTTATTAAATTAGGCATTGTTTGGGGTGTTAAATTAGGGATTGTTGGGGTGTTAATATCTTTGAGATTATCTGGTTTGAATTGCATACCAATTTTTGGTTTGGTTTAGTTTGAATTGCATACCAATTTTTTGGTTTGGTTTGAATTGCATACCAATTTTTTGGTTTGATTTGAATTGCATACCAATTTTTTGGTTTGGTTTGGTTTGAATTGCATACTAATTGTTGAGGGTTTTAATATGCTCGAATTTTGGTTTGGTTTGGTTTGATTTGAAGTAGAAGCAATTTTTGCAATGGTTGATATCGGTATCAATATTGGCATCCGAAAATTTCGATATACCAAAAATACCAAAATTTTCGATATATCAAAATTTTAAATTATCTGGTTGTCATACCAAAAATTTAAAGATACCGAAAATTTTCGATATGACAACGGTATATGACTTTTCGATATCGAAATTTGATTATCTGCGAAATTTTAGAATATGACAACGGTATGAATTTTTGGTATCTGAAAATTTGATCTGATAACGGTATGATAATGAAAAAAAAAATTCGGTATCTTGTCGCAGTCGCCTATGAGGTCGGAGCAGTTTGTCTAGAGGGAGGGATGAATAGACCGAAAACTTTTTGCGTGGGATCGGGTGTGATAACAAGTTACGATCAGTCGAGTGAATCGTTTTGGTGATATCAACTTCTTGATCGCTGAGGGCGGAATCGATTGCCTTCGGTTTAAGCGATAAGCTAAGTTTACCCGTGTGAAAAAACCAGTTTTCTCAAATCTGATTTCTAAGTTATCTGTTTTGAATCAGATGACAAAGTGTCAAACTGATTTGATCAGTTGCTTGGTGCAAATCTGATCCATACTTAGAATATGCATGCAATATACAAACAAGTAGTGTGCAGATAGTGTAAAAGCGGTCGTCCGTTTTTTATAGTGGTTCGGACAACTTGTCCTACGTCCACTTTTCCCTATCAGCAGGGGCACTACCTAACCAACTGGACTTAGTTTTATGTGTAATGCCCCGGAATTCAGAAAGTCGACTTTAGCGATCTCTACGATCTAAACCCGAGTCATCACTTAGTAAACCGGAAAATTGAGCCAGAAAATTTCTTTTAAAACTAAACCATATGGTCATAACATAATTAATTTGCAGCGGAAAAAAAAATATACATATAATTTTAAGAAAAGTAGCCATGTTCAAAATAATCATTTCATGGTTTTGTAGAAAAATCACCGAGAAGTCTCAAGTACGATTCTCGGGAGAAGTGATAATGGAGTTCATGAAACAAAAATGTTAAAGTTGGGGTGAGATAAAAATCTCATTGGGCAATCTGTATACTGTTATACAGATTGACAGAATTCTAAAATTAGAAGCTTTTACCCCTTCCCATCTTCTTAGTCTTATATAATATATTAAACTTATTTCTTAAACATGAAATCATTTTGATTCGTTTCACATTATGCATTCATGTGGGGCGGCACTAGTAGCATATACCACATCCAATCCCCGTAAACAACCTACATCTCCTTTTCATTATGTGGGGCGGCACTAGTAGCGTATACCACATCCAATCCCCGTAAACAACCTCCATCTCCTTTTGGGGTGGCACTGGTAGCGTATACCACATCCAATCCCCGTAAACAACATATATCTCCTTAACATGCATGTGGGACATAGTCCCCTTGTATATTCATAAATCTTGAATTAAGCATAATTATAATCATCATTATAATTCGTTAGTTTACTTTAGAAATCATCAACAGTCTATATAACATTAACCACTGCAATACAGATAGTGTCACCCACTTGGTAACTTTTGAGAGAAAGTTATAAACTTCTTGATAGCTTAGTACTTGTAGGGATTTCTGAGTCTTGGAACCGTAAGCGCACTACATAGCAGAATCTGTATCATTCATTTATTTAAAAACTTTCCTGAGCTCGATGGGGAATCGAATCTCGTTCTTCTTGAACTAATTTAATTTATTAAAATTTTTTATCGCTTTTGAGTTCATAGTTTGGGACCCTGGTCCTTTTGATTCTTATTTCCTTCCATAATCAAGAAAATACTTTGTTACCAAAATTTCAAGTCAAAACCAAGCATTCAACTCACAAAGACATGCACATTTCACAACTTAGTTAAATTTATATTCCAAAAACTCATTTATTTGATAAAATGACACATTTTCATGCATAAATAGAATAAAATACTTATACTTATTTAAAAATTATGAAATGAATATATGTTATTCTACTCTTTGCTTAGAACAAAGTTCATCAAGTGACCTAGTTGATATTTCTTATCAATGTTTCCCAGAATTTTCGAAAAGTTCTCTAGTTACACAAATCGACAAAACAGTACTAGTTATAAATAAAAATTCATTTATAATAATTTGTTTATTCTAAAAGCCCAAATATTTTATATATTATACGGAACTGTATTTATTTTATCTATATAAACTTTACATGATTTTATCACGAATCTAATCTATTTAATAAAATTGTTTAAACTGACAGTTCTGCAAATCGAAGGTATTGAACACCCAATTTCAAAGATTTATTAATACCAAATAGCCTATTAAAAAGCTACAAATTTTTAGTATGTTATACAAAATTATATGATGGACAATTCATAAAATGTTCAGATTTTTCGCGTCATTAAAAGTTGGGTAAAAGGTCGTCGAAAACACTGTTTCAGTTTTAGTTCAATTTTAAGCATATCAACTTCCAAGAATTGTTTCTCCAAAACGACTAATCTAATTACTACGAAATTTTAGTATGTTGTTCTAGACTAGTAACAATATAACCTAATATTTTTCACATGATTTTTAAAATATTAAAGGTGGTCGAAATCATGTTTCAAAATTTTGTCCAGAAACTATTTTCTCCAAAAAAAACTTATTTAACCAAAGTAACACTTATTCACTACATTCATACTTCAAAACACAAGTTATCAAACCCAAACATTTACATACATACAAACATGTTTATTAGAGTATAAGAGGCTCATTAACATGTCACTTCTACATTTAATAAGTAAACACAAGCATTTATCTATTAATCTTCAAGAAAAATGTAGGTTTTTGCTCATTACCTTATTGTTTCTTGTTTGACCCTTGGAAAGGTCTTTCTTTTAGCTAAAATGGGTGGAGGAGAAGCTGCTCCTTGGCTTGGTGGTGATGAAGGACGAAAATTTCTAAGGGAGAAGGGGGAAAGTCCTCCTACTCTTCTCTTCTCTTCTCTCTTTTTTTTTTTTTTTATTCTAACCTAAGAACCCAACTAAAATGGAGTGTTGAGGTGTATATATATAAGATGAATATGGGAGGAAGTGTAAGGCAGAATTGGGGCTGATACAATGGTGAAGGGATGGTGGAGTGCAAGGACAAAGGTAGAGTGGTGTGTTGGGAAAGGAAGACATGGTGTGGTACAACTAAAATAGTGATTTTGTACCATGAAACATATATTTATTAGATATTAAGGATTCTCTTGTGATTCTTGGAAGATCTCAGCTGATTTTGGCCGATTTTATTGAAATTGTGGGGCCATCATTTGATAGTCCCACTTATTAGGAGGGATACGGATCACGTCGTTGAATTTCGGTATTTTTTTTGTACGGATTTTGGCTTCGAAAAATTAAATTAACACGATAAAATCAAATATATTTTAGGGTTTAAAATGATAATATATTTTATCATTAAAACTTGACTTCAATTATTTATTTATTAATCCTTTCAAAAAAATATTATTTATTTATTAATCGAACCTTAAAATTTATTATTATTCGCCGTGCTAGTAGTGGCTCCAGTACAAAAAGCTCATCTGTCACCTGCAAAATTTAAATCTTCGCACAAATATATTATTTGTTAAATTATTTTCATTTAACTATTTTTGATCTTATTTTAAATCTTGATTTTTGGTTTTGGGTTATTACATCCTACACCCCTTAAAAGAAATTTCGTCCCCGAAATTTACTTACTCTCATTCTTAAAACACTGAGGGTACTTAGCTAGAATCTCGTCCTCTCTTTCCCAAGTGGTTCTTTCTTTTTCAAGTCTATTTTCTTGAACTGACACTAACAAGATCTCTCGGTTCTTTCAAAGGTTAAAATTCCTTCCTAGGATTGATATGGGCACACTTCTTATAGATTAAAATCACATCTTATTTTTCAATTTTCTACAAGAAATAGATAAAGAGTTATATGTTAATTCATGCCTGATTTTTCTTATCGTCCAAAGTATGAAATACCTACTAGAGTTTTGAGTGCTTAAACTAAAGTTAGGTTAAGTCTCCAACTTATCCAGAATGTCGAAAAAATCTAACCTTTAGCTTGACTCTCCCTCAAAGTGAAACAATCCTTTATCTCAATTTCTGAAACAATCTTTACTAGTTTTTCCACGAGTTCTGATCCTAAGAATTTACAAATTCTAACTTCTTTCCAACAATTAAGCGATCTGAACTTTTCTCTATTATGTTTCTTCAAACAACGTAATTCGTATTGTAGATTAGTAGTTGAAGTTGTTGGCACTTACTATGATTTGAAAGTAGGTTTCTCAAATCACGAGTCGGGTAAGTTTGTTTGTATGACTTTTCCTACCGTGGCATGTATGCAACGACTTTCTTGCATTGTGTAAGGGCAGATCATAGTCTAGTATTGAGTCCATTGGCCTTACATCCTCCTCCGCTCAAAAGAATTTCGTCCCGAAATTCACTTGTGCTAAATCCTTTAGTTCAAACAAATGGTAAAAGTTGGCTGGAAAGTTGTAATATATATCTCTAAACCATTCAACTTTATCTTTTAAAAGTCCTACCCGGTCAACAAACCTCACGATATTTTTAAAAGAATTTAACTATGTCCGAATTTGCACTCCTATACTTCCTATGCTAAATTTTCTCAGACCCTAAGACCCAAAGGACTAAGATTCTCTTATGAATAACAAATGAACCAAAAACTAGTAACCTACTTATCATGGTCTTATTCGGTGTTGTGTGCTATCTATTTTCCTCATCAATCGACCGCATTATCCTAATCTTGGCCTTTTTGTTCTTGTACATGGATAATCCCACTAGGAAATTCATGTGGACAGTAGTTCTCCACTGGTTGCCATTTAGCTTGATTGTTTCTTGCTGGCGATCATTCGCTCCTTGGTTGAGGTCATCCAAATATTTTGTGTCCCGATTGGTGGTGCCAAAAAATATGTGATACATCTTCTAAAAGCATGTTCTTGTTTGTGGCTTCCCACAATATGGACACGACTATAAGAGTTTCATTTCAGATGGAGGTGGTAAAATTTTGTTTCCTCTTGGTAGCATTCTCACTCGGTTGTTCCCCATTGGCAGACATTCATCCGATTCTCAAGGGCACTCAATAATTCTTGTGTCCCAACTGACAACATCTGTAACATACCCTTGATCCTAGTAGACATGTCCAGATGTTCCTTGACACATGCAGTGCAGGGTTAGGGCAATAAATTTGTTTCTTGCAGCACGTTGGTTTAGTTACCTCTTAAAATTTTGCTGTCGATTTCTATTTACTAACATTGCTAACGGAGTTTGCATAAACTCTAGTCCAAACTAATCGATGTAATTAACGCCTGATCAAAAATATCATTGTATTTCAGTAATTTTAACCCATCTACAACACCTACATCTTCTGGTCTCAAATTCCATTCAAACGTCTAACTTCCTTTGCATCAATTCCACCAGATATGGAGAGCATCATGAAGGCTGATTTAATTCTCTCTTGTACTCTGTCATTGAGAGTGTTCCTTATTGCTGATTAGAAAATTCATGTTCTTTCTGATCACATAGAGCTTGCGGGAATTATCTTCCCATCACTGCTTGCAAAAGTTCTTCCCAAGTAAGACATTGTTGTCCTTAGGCTTTCAGACTATGTTCTTATGAATCCCACCATTGGGCAACATCCTTTGCCAGTTGAAATCATGCACAAGAGACCTTTTGTACCCTGGTTCCAACTCAGCTTCATTCCTTAACTCCTATAGTTTTCATTTTTCTTTGGTTGAGGTGGCTACATTTGGTGAGGGGTGGTTCAAGATTTTCTTCATGGTTGGTACATGGTCTCTTATTTGGTGGCATTCTAAGGCAAGGTCCAAAAAGAAGAAAATACTACACTATATAGGTATGATAAAATTCAAAACAAAAGAACCCCACCCAACATTTAAACAGCAAGGTATCAATATCAAGTCATGCAATGAGACCACGGTAGAATCAGAACATACTATCGCGATCAGTAGCACGATTATTGGGTGCAACATTGCAAGTTAGAGAATTAATAACACAAGTTGCAAATAATCAGGTAAATATAACAGATAAAATAGAACAACTCATGAACACGTGATGCAAAAATACATATGTATATGTCAAAAGAGAAAGACTAAGTTCTCAAGGTAAAACAGAGAAAAGAATCTCCAACGAATAAAGATATCTGGAGAAAAAAAGTCTCCAACAAAATAGTACGGGATGAAAATAGCGGAATAGTACATATAGGTCAGAACTAACAAGCTCCGAGTTTGTGACAAAAATCGGCTCGGGAGACAAAAGGGTTAAAACTAAGTCAACTTACATATATCCTAGTCCATCTAAGAAACTTGACTCCTTCCAGCAGACAAGGGTGTTATGACGATGAACCCTAGCGAGTTCCAGATGCCTTTTCGCTCGTTCAGTTGAGGCTATAATCGTGATGCCTGGTGCTACCTTTTAATCCTGAAGGGCTCAAATATGTTGTGCAATCTAGTATTGACGCTTAAGTGTCATGCTAACCACTTATAACTCCCATCCCAAAACGGATCTAAGATCAACAAGCAATAAAATGAAAAAAAAAATGAAATAGTAGTAGTGTATATAAAAACAAACTGTTATGCGTTCTACTTGTATAAAACAAGTATTAAATTTTGACACAGATATCTTCATTCCCTTTTTTGGTATTCAACAGTCTCTTCTTAAATATGTTCAACATTTTTTTTATATTCTTCTTCCTTATTTCTTTATTAGTATTTTGTTATTCAAACATGGCTAAATAGTACATACCTTGAGGGTTTTTCGGTTTGCTGATGTAGACACCTTTCCCACAGGTGATATTTTATTAGGGTTTTAAAAAAATTGACTATTTTTCGAATAAATTTTAATTTGAAAGGAAAAATAAATCATTTGGTCCGAAGTTTTGAACATGAGCTCTGATACCACATGTAAAGCCCCGAAATTCAAAAAGTCGACTTTAGAGATCTCGACGATCTAAACCCGAGTCATCACTTAGTAAACCGGAAAATTGAGCCATAAAATTTCTTTTAAAACTAAACCACATGGTCATAACATAATTAATTTGCAGCTGAAAAAAAAAACATACATATAATTTTAAGAAAAGTAGCCATGTTCAAAATAATCATTTCATGGTTTTATAGAAAACATCACCGAGGAGTCTCAAGTACGATTCTCGGGAGAAGTGATAATGGAGTTCATGAAACAAAGTTCAACAGTTAACTTGCACTTCAAATTCATTTAGGTATATAAAAGCATGTGGGAAAATGTCGGTCTACTGCAGCTCCCGGGCCTCAGCATCGTAACCTGAAAATGTTAAAGTTGGGATGAGATAAAAATCTCATTGGGCAACCTGTATACTGTTGTACAGAATGACAAAATTCTAAAATTAGAAACTTTTACCCCTTCCCATCTTCTTAGTCTTTTATAATATATTAAACTTATTTCTTAAACATGAAATCATTTTGATTCGTTTCACATTATGCATTCATGTGGGGCGGCACTGGTAGCATATACTATATCCAATCCCCATAAACAACCTACATCTCTGTTTCATCATGTGGGGCGGCACTGGTAGCGTATACCACATCCAATCCCCGTAAATAATCTCCATCTCCTTTTGGGGCGCCACTGGTAGCATATATCACATCTAATCCCCGTAAACAACCTACATCTCCTTTTCATGCACGTGGGACATAGTCCCCTTGTATATTCATAAATCTTGAATTAAGCATAATTATAATCATCATTATAATTCGTTAGTTTACTTTAGAAATCACCAACAGTCTATATAATATTAACCACTGCAATACAGGTAGTGTCACCCACCTGGTAACTTTTGAGAGAAAGTTATAAACTTCTTGATAGCTTAGTACTTGTAGGGACTTCAGAGTCTTGGAACCGTAAGCGCACTATATAGCAGAATCTGTATCATTCAGTATCATTCATTTACTTAAAAACTTTCGTGAGCTCGATGGGGGCATCGAATCAAGAAATAATCAAGAAATAATTCAGTATCTTTATTCTTGGAAGATCTCATTCTTCTTGAAATAATTTCATTTATTAAAATTTTTTATCGCTTTTGAGTTCATAGTTTGGGACTCGGGTCCTTTTGATTCTTATTTCCTTCCATAATCAAGAAAATACTTTGTTACCAAAATTTCAAGTCAAAACCAAGCATTCAACTCACAAAGACATGCACATTTACAACTTAATTAAATTTATATTCCAAAAAAACTCATTTATTTGATAAAATGACACATTTTCATGCATAAATAGAATAAAATACTTATATTATTTAAAAATTATGAAATTAATATATTTATGCTACTATTAGCTTAGAAAAAAGTTCATCAAGTTACCTAGTTGATATTTCTTATCAATTGTTCCCAGAATATTCGATACGTTCTCTAGTTACACAAATCGATAAAACAGTACTAGTTATAAATAAAAATTCATTTATAATAATTTGTTTATTATAAAAGCCCAAATATTTTATATATTATACTGAACTGCATTTATTTTATTTACATAATTTTTACATGATTTTATCACTTATCTAATCTATTTAATAAAATTAGTTAAACTGACAGTTCTGCAAATCGAAGGTATTGAACACCCAATTCAAAGATTTATTAATACCAAATGGCCAAATAAAAAGCTACAAATTTTTAGTATGTTGTACAAAACTATATTTTGGACAATGCATAAAATGTTCAGATTTTTTGCATCATTAAAAGTTGGTTAAAAGGGTCGTCAAAAACACTGTTTCAGTTTTAGTTCGATTTTAAACATATCAACTTCCAAGAATTGTTTCTCCAAAACGAATTAATCCAATTACTACTAAATTTTAATATGTTGTTCTAGACTAGTAATACTATAACCTAATATTTTTCACACGATTTTTAAAACATCTAAAAGTGGTTGAAATCATGCTTCAAAATTTTATCCAGAAACTGGTTTCTCCAAAAAAAAAAAAACTTATTTAACCAAAGTAACACTTATTCACTACATTCATACTTCAAAACACAAGTTATCAAACCCAAACATTTACTACATACAAACAAGTTTATTAGAGTATAAGAGGCTCATAAACATGTCACTTCTACATTTAATAAGTAAACACAAGCATTTATCTATTAATCTTCAAGAAAAATGTAGGTTTTTGCTCATTACCTTATTGTTTCTTGTTTGACACTTGGAAAGGTCTTTCTTTTAGCTAAAATGGGTGGAGGAGAAGCTGCTCCTTGGCTTGGTGGTGATGATGGACGAAAATTTCTAAGGGAGAAGGGGGAAAGTCCTTCTCCTACTCTTTCTCTTCTCTCTTCTCTCTTCACTCTTCTCTCTTAATTTTTTTTTAATTCTAACCTAAGAACCCAACTAAAATGGAGTGTTGGGGTGTATATATATAAGATGAATGTGGGAGGAAGTGTACGACAGAATTGGGGCTAATACAATGGTGAAGGGATGGTGGAGTGTAAGGACAAAGGTAGAGTGGTGTGTTGGGAAAGGAAGACATGGTGTGGTACAACTAAAATAGTGATTTTGTACCATGAAACATATATTTATTAGATATTAGGGATTCTCTTGTGATTCTTGGAAGATCTCAGCTGATTTTGGCCGATTTTATTGAAATTGAGGGGCCATTTGATAGTTCCACTTATTAGGAGGGATACGAATCACGTCGTTGAATTTCGGTATTTTTTTGTACGGATTTTGGCTTCGAAAAATTAAATTACCAACAAGATAAAATCAAATATAATTTAGGGTTTAAAATGATAATTTATTTTATCATTAAAACTTGACTTCAATTATTTATTTATTAATCGAACCTTAAAACTTATTATTATTTGGCGTGTTTGTAGTGGCTCCAGTCCAAAAAACTCATCTGTCACCAGCAGAATTTAAATCTTCGCACAAATATATTACTCGTTAAATCATTTCCATTTAACTATTTTTGATCTTATTTTAAATCTTGATTTTTGGTTTTGGGTTATTACATTATGTGTTAGTCCAACACTGTACAACAGATGTTTCAAGAGTTCTACCTCAATCAATCCCAGAGATCAGAACTAGAAACCCTAGTCTGAAATCTTGCTAAACAAACTTAACCTAACTTTTCTTTGGGTATAAGATTTGTTATGTTCCAACAGAAAATCTATCCTAATATTTGAGTAGCCTAAGGCTGAAGGATAAGATTTCTATGCTAAGAACTATGGGATGAACACTTAGAAATATTCTTCAATTTGTGTTCTTCGTGCAGAAATTTGGATTGCTTTGAGCTGGACGATTATTTCCGTAACCTTACTATGAAGGTTTGATCTCATATATATAGGCACGAAATTGAACTAGCCGTTGGAGAACAATTTGAATTTTGGTCTATTTTAGGTAGGATTGCAGACTTGATTTGATGTGTTCAGAGACGGCATGGCCAAAAGCATGTATGCTTGTCCTTTCTAGCCGTTGAACTCTAAAGCACCTCGTCCTGCAATGTCAGCTCCGTACATACGTGTCTTGCTCTCATTGGTTATCAACTACACTTGTTAAGTGTTTGATTTTACCAACTTAGGTTGACATTCTTCGTGTCTGATGAACTTGTATGACTAGGTGAACTTCTGGTTGACACCTGATTTGAGCTGACCTGATCAGTCCAACCTGATTGAGTCTTCTGATGCAGGTTGTCTTAGCACAACTTGCAGACTCTCCTTCACGACTCCTGATGTAGGTCTTCTAGTGTTCTGAGTCTTGTTACCTGGTTGTCATCTGATCTTCAGGTCTTCTGATTCTTCAGCATGTTACGTGATCTTCTGATCTTCACCTAGTTATCTGGCTAGCTGATCTTCTGATCTTCTAGTCTTCTGATTTTCTTCAAGACTTAACCTACACATATTGAGTTTCCCTCAATATGTGACCTATCTATTACATCAACTATCTATACATCTCAGCTGGTCATCCTAACCTGATTTCTAGTTCATCAGTCAGCTAACAGGTCTGACTGGTCCTATTACAATCTGTTTTGGAACTTCCATCAAAACTACAAATTTCCCAACAATTTCCCCATTTTTTATAGAACCAAAACAATTAATAAGAAAAATGGATAACAAGAAATATAAAAATCAGAGACAAAAATCAGAAGACAATGAGATGTTGTCTTAAGATCAGAAAGGTAAATCATTTCATTGATTAATATTGTAGTTTACAAGTACATAAATGATAAGTAAAATTACCTAAGTTCTGACCTAAGAGCCTCATCTTCTGATTATGACTTGTCCCTCGATCTTCTTGAATTTATGAGATATTCTTGTATTTCAAGAAATACATATCTTTCATAATATCTTTTCAAGAAAATCAAGAAAATCTTTCTTGCCCTTTATATTTCAAGATTTTCGAAATATACTAAATGGATAACCAAGTGGGAGATTTCTTGAATTTAATGAGATAATCTTGTATTCCAAGAATACATATCTTCATTCCATAACAAAATTCAAAGAAAATTTTTCTCCCCTTTTAATCCATAATTTTCTAAATTTTGAGGAAAAATATGCAACAAGATTTATTTTATTTTTAAACACCTTTTTCAGTTATTGGACTTTATGTTGGGCTACTTAGGGGACCTTTAGGAGAATTAAGATTGGATCTTCCAATGGATCTTGAATTATCAATATTGAGCCACAATATTATTCAAGCCCATAAATATTAATTAATCTCACTACATAATTAATATTGCACTATCCATCTTAACCCATATTATAGTCAATATGGCTCCCGGTTATTATTTTCCGTGTTTAAGATTATCTAGCCCATTAATTAATTCAAGCCACTGAAATAGCTTTCCATTAATTAATATTTTTTGTCCTTAGTTAAGGAACGGTTCAACATTATTATCCATACCGGAAACTAGTTCCACTTGCAAGATTTGGTATGATAAATCTTATGAACCTCCCAAGGGGGCAAATCGAACAAGCGTACTTGCACACGATTCTCCGTATTAAATCTTAGCAATCACATGTGACCAATAATATTGCCCAAGATAAAAAGTATTGAATCTCGTTGATTCTCTACCCGTGATAAGTCAAAGCAATAGTTACCAACCACACGTGATCTTATTTAAGGGACGAAGATTAAGCAATAACGAACCACTGAGGTCTAATTCTTCCTTGTTCAGTTCTGAAGAATTTATCCTCTTGTAGGTCCTATTCAGTGCATCAGTCATGCACTAGTGTAATCTCTTGGTCAAGACAAGCCAATCTGAGCCTTACACTTCAACCTTTCACGATGGATTGTTCATTTTCATCTAGGTCGTGAATGATGTACTTTTGGTTACAAGGGACTGTTAATTTAATCTTATGTGATCTGGTATCACTAAATTAACTACAATGTAACACGTACTATTTATTGAACAATTATGCAGTAAATATATGTAACATTCGATGATATTTAAAGCATCAGTGATAAACAATTTATTTCAGTAAATAAGTCTGAAATTCAGTTTTGATTATACAAAGTAAAAGCATACTTTCCAGTATAATCCCAACAATAGTTCATCTGACCCATCATGGACATCTCAAATTTCCCTTGCATCAGCTTGCTGAACTTCTCACATAAGTTCCCGAAGATAATATCGTCCACATAGATCTGAACCATTAGAATGTGTTCTCCATCTTCAATTCTGAACAAAGTTCTGTCTATCAGTCCCTTAGTGAACTTGTTGTCTAGCAAGAACTGAGATATTGTATCATACCAAGCTCTGGGAGCCTGTTTCGGTCCATAAAGAGTTTTTCTTAAACGGTACACCTGGTTGCTCATTTCAAAGCCAGGAGGTTGTTCAACATAAACTTTCTCAGCTAGTACCCCATTTAAGAATACACTCTTTACATCCATCTGATACACAATAAATCCTCTGTGATCAGCATAAGCCAGAAATAGCCGAATGGCTTCAAGACGATCGACTGGGGCAAATGTTTCATCATAATCAATCCCTTCTGATTGTGAATATCCCTTAGCAACAAGTCTTGCCTTATTTCTGGTTATCACATTGTGCTCATCCTTCTTGTTCTTGAAGACCCACTTAGTGCCAATCACATCTTGCAAACTGCTCTAGTTCTTCTTGCATGGCTAGAATCCAGCTTGCATCAGCTAGAGCTTCTTCAACTGTGAGGGGTTCCTTCAAAGACATATAACAACAACACATTGCACTTTCACCAATCTGATGTCTAGTTTGGACTCTATCAGATGGGTCTCCGATGATCAGGTCAGTTGGATGACTGGTTATCCAGGTCCTTCTTCCCTGATTTTCATCAGTTTGGAGATCATCATCCTCTTCTGATAGTGATTCGTCACTAGAGACTGGGAGAGATACTTTAGTAGGATTCACTTGGCATGGACATATCTCAGCTGATGTTGGACTCATCATGTGTTGAAGTCTGTTCACCGGATGGTTCAGTTGTTACTGTCTCTGCTGTACCAGCTTCTTCATTGACAGTTGTACGTACCTTAGGGTCTGACTGACCTGGTGAATCATCAAGATCAAAGTAAGGAACATACATAGTGACGTGATCTGATTCCTTTCCTTTGATGCTCAACTGATCCATTTTTTGAGCATCAGGTGCTGGTTGATCTGGTACGGCTTGTTCTGCAGCAGATTTCTCTTGTTCAGAAGATGTCTCATCAAAGACCACATGAGGTGTTTCCTCCACAACTAGGGTTTACCTGTTGAACACCCTGAAAGCTTTGCTGGTTGAGGAATATCCCAAGAATATACCCTCATTTGACTTAGCTTCAAAGGTTTTCAACTGACTCTTCCCATTGTTGTGAATAAAACACTTGCACCCAAAAACATGGAAGTAAGAAACACGAGGTTTTCTGCCCTTCCACAGTTCATAGGGTGTTTTGAACTGAGTCTTAGTCAGAGAACATCTGTTATGAGTGTGACATGCAGTGTTGATTGTTTCTGCCCAGAAACGGTTTGGAGTTGCATGTTCAGCCAACATTGTGCGAGCAGCTTCTTTGAGTGTTTTGTTCCTCCTTTCTGATACACCATTCTGTTGTGGCGTTCTGGCGACTGATGTCTCATGTTGTATCCCAAACTCCTTGCAAAAATCAGCTATGAATGAATTCAAGAATTCTGTTCCTTTTTCTGATCTGATTTTCACAACACTGACACCTTTCTCATTCTGTAATCTCTTGAGCAGCTCAGGTATCTTTGTAGTAGTTTCATTCTTCTTATACAAGAATACAACCCAAGTGAACTTGGAGAAATCATCCACGCTCACAAGAGTGTATTTGCGTCTGCTGAAACTAAGTGGTGTAACTAGTCCGAATAAATCCATATGGAGCAGTTGCAATACTCTGTTGGATGGAGGTGAAGGAATCCCTTTTAATGAAGCCTTGACTTGCTTTCTCTTCTGACATGCAGGCACATGTCTGATTCTTAGAGAAAAGTTCATTCGGGAACCCCTCAACCATGGACATCTTGTTATCTTGTTAAGAGTCTTAAAGTTCAGATGACTCATTCTCTTGTGCCATAGCCAACTGTTGCTTTTTGAACTCTTAACAATCAGGCACGCATTTCTTGGACAACTGTCTCAATCTGCAGTGTAGATCGTTCCTTTCCTAGAACTAGTTAGCAAAGTCTGTTGAGTAGCTCAATTCCTTATAGTCGAGAACTCAACGCTGAATCCGTTGTCGCGGAATTGTGAAACCGATAACAGGTTATGCTTTAAACCATCGACATACGAGACTCCAGTAACCTGTACATCATCATTCACTAAGGTTCCAACTCCTCTGGTAAAACCAAAGTTGTCGTCGCCAAAGAGTACACGTGGGCCTTCTTTTTCAATATAGGAACTAAGGAGATGTTAACTTCCAGTCATGTGCCTTCAGCATCCACTATCGATGTACTAGATAGTTGTTTGTACACCTCCCTTATTGGCCAAACCCACGTGAACCTGCAATCAATTCAGGCTTTAGGTACCCCTGTAGGATTGGGTCCTGAGGGGTTAGTGTTACCTTTCGGGATCCAAACAAACAAGGCACTTCTATGTAATCATCAAGATCAGAAGGCCTGATTTGTCTCCCATTAGCATCTACATAATCATACATCTCTTCATGTGCTTTCTGATCAGTATGATTACGAGTGTGAACCTTGGATGAATCAGAAGACTTGATATTTTTATGATGGATCTGTCTTCTTTTAATCAAGTGGGGTTCAAGTGCAGATGTCCTGGATTTCTGGTTGAAGGGATAGGTACGACTGCTACCATCAAAATATTCATATCTCTTTTTCACAAGTGGTTTCCGCAGTTTACCCTTAGCATGCTGGTTAAACAGCTTGATCTGATCAGGTCTCAGAAGAGTCTTTCCCTTCCGAGATTATCCTTTCTGATTCCTGATCTGCTGATTAGGCCGAGGTCTCTTCAGAAGAACAAGATTCTTCTGTTGATTCCTTGGCTGATGCTTGATCAGTTGAGGTCCATTTCTGTTCCCCTTCTGATCAGACATTCGCCTTTCCTGTTCAGCAGGTCTTTTACCCTTCTTTGATACAGATTTGTCATGTCGTGTATCTTGTCCAGAAACCTTCCTAGATTCACTTTTGGAATGTGAACCAAGTTGGACATATGAGGATCCAGAAGGGCTTTCAAACCCAATACCCTTCTTATCAGTTGCCTTTCGAAAGTAGCTTGTTATTTCATCAACATTTCTAGAAGCTTTTCCAAGAACTTCTACTTTCTTTCGCAAGTTGTCCTCACTTTGTTTCAGACTCTCATGTTGTCGGAAGAGTTCATCAAACTTAGCTTGAAGGACTTTGAGATCATCAGCTTGCTGTTTGTTGATAGCTTGTTGTTCCTTAACCAGTTTACCCTGATCAGAAGAGCTGACTTTCAGAAACCTCAGTTCTGTTGTCATCTTATGAACAATCTCAACTGATTTCAGTTTAGCTACTCTTCTTAAGGCATTATCCTTAGCAAGACTGGTGTTCTCAACCCTTAGCTTATCGTTCTTAACTTCCACTACAGTATAAGTGTTTATTGCATTAGAGAGATCATCAAGCAATCGCTCATTAATGAGCTGCAGTTCAATCTCTCCCGCAGGTGTGCTCGGCACAGCAGATGTGGAAGCATAAACAGAAGACACAGAAACAAAATTAGAGATTACCTCAAATGAAGTGACTTCTTTGGCCATGAGACAAATATCATCATCAGATGAGAATATTAGATCGTTGAAGTCATCGACATCATCAGTTGTGGTCATCAGGCAGAAGTCTTCGATAGATGAGTAACCAGAATCATCCAAAGGCGGATAAGAGTCATCGATACTTGATGTATCAGCAACCATGGCTTTTCTGTCTCGGTACCGATGCTTTCTTCTGTTGCGCTTCTCTTCTCTTTCCTTTGGAGTCAGGTCAGGGCAATCAGCACTGTAGTGACCTGGTTTCTGACAGTTGAAGCACGCTCCAGGTTCTCCAGAGTTTCGTCTGCCAGGTGAGTCATTTCTCCTATAAGATCTGTCAGGTGACTTCCCAGTTTGCCTGTAATCAGAATTTCTTCTCTCTGATGTGTTGTCCCTTCTATCATCAGAATGATCATCTCTCTTTTCTTCTCTGCGGTCATCTCTATGATCATCTCTTCTGTCATCAGAACGATTCCTTTCTTGTGATCTGTCAGTAGATCTCATATCTCTTCCTCTGCTGTTCTGATAGTCTCTATAAAAATTTTGATATTTTTCCATTTGAACATTAGACCTTTCCAGCTTTCTGGTCAACAAGGCAATTTCTTCAGCCTAACTCACAATCCTTCCCACTGGTTCAGACATTCTTGCACTGCTACTGGTTGCCTGAAATGCAACAGCTTTCGACGAATTTGATGCAGCTTCAGCAGGAACTTCTTCTGATCCAGGATTCCTCTCCTTCAGATCATACTCGTGAGCTTTCAAACTGAGGAACAACTTGCTTGGCTTCAGAGTAGCAAGATCATGGATATCTTTGATCACAGTTACCTTCATGTCCCATTTCTTCGGTAAGGACCTTAGAATCTTATAATTGATGTCTTTATCTGACATAACTCGGCCCAGATCACGAAGTCTGTCGACTCCCATCGTGATCCTTCCATCGAACTGATTGATGGTGTCACTTGGTAGCATTCTGAGTTTCTCGAAGTTGACCATCTCAGCTTGCAATCTGCTTTCCTTGATCAGATCATTCCCTTGACATATTTCAGCCAACGTATCCCATACTTCCTTAACAGTCTGCAGGTACTTGACTTTTTCCTTTGGATAATTTTCTCTCTTCAGCATCCATCAACGAAGGACTCTTTCTGACACGTGCACCCATAACATGATCTAGATCTCTGTTATCATCATTTGGGTTCGTATGATAAATGATAATTGGTCCTCGTTCAAGAACTTCCATCATCCTGTTACTGATTGAACCAGATGGTTTCCCATAAAGATCTTCCAGTCGGCATACTCATCGACTTTGAACTTGGGTAAGTCATGATACATACCCGAAGTGTTATCCATGCTGAATGTGAGTTTTGAAAACAGATGAGTTTTAAAATAGTTTTTTCAAGATCTGTTCAAGTGACCACAATGGTTCTTCCTCAAGAACCAATGATACTCAAAGCCAGTGGTCCGTAGAACCACTGCTCTGATACCACTTGTAGGTCCCGAACGGGTTTTCGTGAGGGCAGAAGTCTAGAGAGGAGGGGTGAATAGACTTCTGAAAACTTTTGCGTGAGATCAGGTATGATAAACAACTTACCTGATCAGAGTGCGAGTGAATCAGTTTGGACTGATATCCAACTTACTGATCGCCTGAGGGAAGATTAGTTCGGTGTCTATCAGTTTAACTGATGTGCGGAAGCTAAGTTTTACCCGTGTGAAAAACCAGTTTTCTCAAATCAGATTTCTAAGTTATCTGTTTTGGATCAGATGAAAAAGTGTCAAACTGATTTGATTAGTTGCTTGGTGCAAATCTGATCCAGACTTAGAATATGCATGCAATATACAAACAAGTAGTGTGTAGATAGTGTAAAGTAGGTAAATCAGATAATGCACACCAGATTTTTATAGTGGTTTGGATAACTTGTCCTACGTCCATTGTTCCCTATCAGCAGGGGCACCAACTAACCAACTGGACTTAGTTTTATGTGTTAGTCCAACACAGTACAACAGATATTTCAAGAGTTCTCACTCAACCAATCCCAGAGATCAGAACCAGAAACCCTAGTCTGAAATCTTGCTAAACAAACTTAACCTAACTTTGGTTTGGGTATAAGATTTGTTATGTTCCAACTGGAAATCTATCCTAGTATTTGAGTAGCCTAAGGCTGAAGGATAAGATTTCTATGCTAAGAACTATGAGATGAACACTTAGAAATATTCTTCAATTTATGTTCTTCGTGCTGAAATTTAGCTTGCTTTGAGCTTGTAGATTATTTCCGTGATCTTACTATGAAGGTTTGATCCCATATATATAGGCACGAAAACGAAATAGCCATTGGAGAGCAATTCGAATTTCGGTCTATTTTAGGTAGGATTGCAGACTTGATTTGATGTGATCAGAGATGGCAAGGCCGAAAGCATGTATGCTCGTCCTTTATAGCCGTTGACCTCTGAAGCACCTCGTCTTGCAATGTCAGCTTCGTACATACGTGTCTTGCTCTCATTGGTTATCAAGTACACTTGTTCAATGTTTGATTTTACCAACTTAGGTTGATATTCTTCGTGTCTGATGAACTTGTATGTGGTAAGTAGTAAATTATGCATGTTTTTAATATATTATAGTGCGGTTTATTGGACTCATTTGTATTAAAATGTCATGATTAATTACTTATATATGTTTTGATGATATCATTCCATGCTTGATCTATTTCTTGTATTTTTGGTGAATTTCAGATATTTTTGGGACTTAATGATAAAGTATGAGACGAGTCAAATATGAAGATACAAGCAATGCAAGTCGATCGATTTAATGCACAAAAAGGCGGTGTCGCGGTGTCAATTTCAGCCGATTATCATGAAACTCCATACAGTCAAGCCCATTAATTGTTCTAATTTATTTGATGACTGGGCCAATTGCCACGTGAGGAAAAGAGAGGCAAAAATTCAGGCCCACTAATAATCTTTTGTTTGGTAATTACTGACCACGTATTGGTCACGTGAGAGCCTTATTCAAGCCCATGTCCACTTATTCTCAATTAACCTAGTATATATGTCTTGCGCAATAAGAAACACGAGGAAGGAATTGGAGCGACCGGGAAGGAAAAATTCACGCAGCACAAAGAGGCATAGGAGACAGACGCACGCGAGTTTTGTCAATCATGTTTAGTTAGTTATTTCAATTCCAGGAATATCTGAACTCGTATTTTAATGTATGTTATTGATTTGAGACGTTTACAATATTTATCTTGGGATTATTTATTTCATTTATTTTAACTTTCAACGTACTTGAGTATTTAATTTGGATTGATCACCTAGGTTAAATTATTCTTGTATGTCTGCTAGTTCATAAATTTGTAATCCGTAATTGTTGTAGATTTATGGCAATTGGTAGCAATTAGTATTTTGCTAGGGTGATTTAAATCGGGTTCTTTCGAATCGAGCTTGCATATTCGGGAATTTGTTTGTCATTTATCCTAGAGTTTAATGCTTTTGACTGAATTAAATTTAGATCGTATCTAGACTGTTCAGTTAGAAAGAATCGTTGGAGAGCTTATTTCAATTGAGTACAATTAAGGAATAATTACCGGTAGCCAGAGCTTGTTGACTACTGAGGGACATTAATCCTAAAGTTAAATAGAGTAAACGTCGATGTCAGTTAACAACATTAAAGTCGAGGGATGAATGAACTGTGAATTGGAATACCTTTTTATTTATTGTTATTTTTCAAAGTAATTTATTGCTTTAAGTTTTAGTTATAGAAATTCAAATCCAAACCCCCTTTGTGTTACGTGTTTGCCTTCATAATTTCATACAATTGGCGTAATAATTATTCTACATTCCCTGTGGATCGACCACTTGCTTGCCACTACTACGAGTTAGTAAGGTAGAATAGGGTATTTATTTTTGTCGCACCTCGATAGTGTGGTCAAATTTTGGCACCGTTGCCGGGGAATGGTGTGAATAATTTTTGTGTTTTTTTGTGTGTGATTTGTGGGGTTTATTTTTCTGTTTTTTATTGAGTATTTTGGTGTCCTAGGTGTTAATTTTTCACCCTAGTAATCCCCCGTTTATTTCGTTTGTCACTGCAATTTTCTGCAATTTCGACACTGGGTTACTCAGTGTCACTGTTGCATTGAAATATTTGCAGCTCATTTTTGTTATTTTTTTGTTCGGTTTTGCTTGTTTTCATATCGTTTTCAGGTGCCTCATTGGGTTAGTTATTCACAGTTATGGAGCAATTTTTCTTTGGAAACAATCAGAGAATTTATTCAGGCTTACAATGTGCAACACCATATCATTCCACTACTGATTGTCCAATCTCATTTTCTCCACATGAGCCTTGTTATGATTCATATGCTAACACTTACAATTCAGGGTGGTGTGACTATCCTAATCTTCGGTATGAGAATTATCAGGGCACTTACTCCGGGGACGATCTATGGCAGCCATATCAAGATCATGTGCCTAGAAATTTTGAGACTTATGATAATGGTTGGTGGAACAATAATGAGAAAAGAACCGAGCAATCAATGAAGGAATGCTCAAACTACTCGCTTTCAATAATCTACGACTTCAGGAGAGTATGCAATAGATGAACCAGACATTCAAAAACTTGGAGATGCAAGCGAGTCAACTTGTCACCACAGTCAATCGATTGCAGGCGCAAATTGATGGGAAATTGTCATCCCAACCAGAAATTAATCCCAAAAACTCGAATTTTGTCACAGTGAATGGTGAAAGACAGTTGGAGGAAGTCTAGGAGTCTGTGCCTTCAACGAAAATCGGGAGAATAAGGAACAAGTTTCTGGACAGATTGACACTGGGTTACCCAGTGTGAAACAGTCTGCAGAAACTGACACTGGGTAAACTGCTGGAATGAAAGATGAGGTACTCTTCTCTCAATCAATTCCTATTATTCCTAATTCACTTTATTCTCATGCAGGTTCCAAGAAGTAGTGAAAGAGGTCATCAAAGAATATTTGGCAGTTGACGTATTTCAGATGAGTTAGATTTATGTACCTCTATTTGAGCCGATGAAGCAAATTCTACTCACTAATTATCGAAGGCTCAAGGGGAAAGAAAGGATCTTGATGGGAGAAAGTCTTGTTCGTTAATATAAATTAACATTTGATCGAAAGGACTACTTCACTCCTATCACGTGAAAAATCAATGTTGGTCGTCGAGCTAAAAGACGTTAAACAAAAGCGCTCTACGGGAGGCAGGCCGTGTTTTTTTTATTATTTTCGTATTTTTTTTATTCTATTTTGGTTGTCTTCTTCGTGTGTCTTTCTTAATTTTGTTGCAGGCTCTCCAGTGCTTGAAGTGATTGAGAATTGGTGGATTACTAGTAGCTCCTACACTCTCCAATTTATCCGGTGATACTCCTTCTCTTATCTTGTCCTTAATTCCTTGTGCATATTTGTTTTCGTTGCTTGCGGACAAGCAACATATTAAGTGTGGGGGGAGAGGCATTGATATATGTTTTTGGTTGTGCATGGAGAAGTTAAGCCGCAATGATGAGTTGAGCGTTTTTTTTTTTGGATGTGATATTATTGTTTTGTGGTTAATTGTGGAATTTCTGGTTAAATTTGCTTTATTTGATGCATGCGGATGTTGTGAGTAGATGAAGGTTTCATGAGAGGGTCCGTTTGAGTTTATGATAATAAATTGGTGAATTGATAAGTTGAGTTTCCAAACCATGCTTTGATTCCATATAATAGAGTACTCTAATTAGGCCACTTAGATAAATGATGCATTCGTGGTGTACCCCTTAAGGTTGGAAAAAAATAAAAAATTGATGTGGTATGGAGAAAAAAGAGTTTAGTTGAAGAATTGTGTAACAAACAAAAAGACGGTACATCTGCCCATTTTTAGGGGCTCGAAAAAAAAAAAAAGAGAAAAAAAGAAAAAAAAAAGGAATGAATGAATTCGAGCTAAAACCTAATAATGGAGTGAAGTTGCGGTTTTGCGTTTGAGAAAAAAAAGGTGTTGAGATAGCTCCCTACTTTCGGTGGTTCGAACGTTCAAAGTCGAAAATAAATTAGAGCTAAAACCCGACAAGTAGAGTGGTGCTGCAGACCTTAGAAAAAAATAAGGAGATAGGGGGTACACTAGGATGTAGAGTTTGTTTAAGTTGCCTACTTTAGATCAACAAATTGTAGGAGAGTCGAAATATGGTAAGGGGCTTGACAAGTCATGAAGTTGAGGATCTATCATAAATGAATTTTGAAACTTGAGTGAAAGCTATCAAAAGTTCACGATTTCTAATTGCATTGACCTTAGTCCGAAATTTCATGAGTTGTTACTTTACTTTAGTGTCACGTTCTGTGTGTAGAAAGGACCTGAACAAATTTTTTAGCTTCTCCGTTGTCACTCTTTTGGTGCTGTTTTACTTGAGGACAAGTAAAGATTTAAATGTGGGGGTATTTGGTAAGTAGTAAATTATGCATGTTTTTAATATATTAGAGTGCGATTTATTGGACTCATTTGTATTAAAATGTCATGATTAATTACTTATGTATGTTTTGATGATATTATTCCATGCTTGATCTATTTTTTGTATTTTTGGTGAATTTCAGATATTTTTGGGACTTAATGATAAAGTATGAGACGAGTCAAATATAAAGATACAAGCAATGCAAGTCGATCGACTTAATGCACAAAAAGACGGTGTGGCGGTGTCAATTTCAGCCGATTATTCATAAGACTCCATAGAGTCAAGCCCATTAATTGTTCTAGACTGGGCCAATTGCCACGTGAGGAAAAGAGAGACAAAAATTCAGGCCCACTAATAATTTTTGTTTGGTAATTACTGACCAAGTATTGGTCACGTGAGAGCTTTATTCAAGCCCATGTCCACTTATTCTCAATTAACCTAGTATATATGTCTTGCGCAATAAGAAACACGAGGAAGGAATTGGAGCGACCGGGAAGGAAAAATTCACGCAGCACAAAGAGGCATAGGAAACAGACGCACGCGAGTTTTGTCAATCATGTTTAGTTAGTTATTTTATTTCAATTCCATGGATCATTAAATTCGTATTTTAATGTCTGTTATTGATTTGAGACATTTACAATATTTATCTTGTGATTATTTGTTTCATCTATTTTAACTTTCAACGTACTTGAGTATTTAATTTGGATTGATCACCTAGGTTAGATTATTCTTGTATATCTGCTAGTTCATAAATTTATAATCCGTAGTTATTGCAGATTTATGACAATTGGTAACAACTAGTATTTTGCTAGGGTGATTTAAATCGGGTTCTTTCGAATAGAGCTTGCGTATTCGGGAATTTGTTTGTCCTTTATCTTAGAGTTTAATGCTTTTGACTGAATTAAATTTAGATCGTATCTAGACTGTTCAGTTAGAAAGAATCGTTGGAGAGCTTATTTCAATTGAGTACAATTAAGGGATAATTACCGGTAGCTAGAGCTTGTTGACTACTGAGGGACATTAATCCTAAAGTTAAATAGAGTAAACGTCGATGTCAGTTAACAACATTAAAGTCGAGGGATGAATGAACTGTGAATTGGAATACCTTTTTATTTATTGTTATTTTTCATAGTAATTTATTGCTTTAAGTTTTAGTTATAGAAATTCAAATCCAAACCGCCCTCTGTGTTACGTGTTTGCCTTCATAATTTCATACAATTAGCGTAATAATTATTCTACATTCCCTGTGGATCGACCCCTTGCTTGCCACTACTACGAGTTAGTAAGGTAGAATAGGATATTTATATTTGTCGCACCTCGACAGTGCGGTCAGTATGACTTGGTGAACTTCTGGTTGTCACCTGATTTGAGGTGACCTGATCAGCCCAACTTGATCAGTCTACCTGATTGAGTCTTTTGATGCAGGTTGTCTTAGCATAACTTGCAGACTCTTCTTCACTTCTTCTGATGTAGGTCTTCTGGTCTTCTGAGTCTTGTTACTTGGTTGTCATCTGATCTTCAGGTCTTCTGATTCTTCAGCATGTTACATGATCTTCTGATCTTCATCTGGTTATCTGACTAGTTGATCTTCTGATCTTCTAGTCTTCTGATTTTCTTCAAGACTTAACCTATACATATTGATTTCCCCCTCAATATGTGACATATCTATTACATCAACTATCTATACATCTCAGCTGGTCATCCTAACCTGATTTCTAGTTCATCATTCAGCTAACAGGTCTGACTGGTCCTATTACAATCTGTTTTTGAACTTCCATCAAAACTACAAATTTTCCAACAATAGGGTTGAGCCACATACAACAAAATCTCTATAAATTAATGAACTCTTTAAAATGATAATTTTCTCTAGTTATGACTTGGCCAGTCCAAAAATTCACCAATTTTGAAAAGATAATAAATTAATAATTTTTCAAATCTTACATATATTAATGGTCCCGTCAATATCAAAAACTAATAATTTCTTCAAATTACAAAAATAATTAGGCAATTTAGTAAACTAAGAATCTATTGTTGATTGTTTCTTGTTAAAACTCATATCTATTTGGAGCCATTTCTAGCTTTTCTTATCCCCTCCAATAATTAAGGTGTTGTGTTCTCAAATTGCACCAAAAAGCTGTGAAGCGTTTTGGATGCTATAAGTGCTTATGTCCTCGTTATTGGTTCAAAAGGTATTGTATCATCATCGTCCAAATTATTTTAGATGATGGTTGCTACAATTTCTTTTAATCTCTGAACTTCATAACATGTATCATTTTTAATCCTGGTAATCCAATATGCTACAAACATTCATTTTGTTGTGATAATCAAGACTTAACCTATACATATTGAGTTCCCCCTCAATATGTGACCTATCTATTACATCAACTGTCTATACATCTCAGCTGGTCATTCTATCCATATTTCTAGTTCACCAGCTAGCTAACAAATCTGACTGGTCCTATTACCTCTGTTTTAGAACTTCCATCAAAACTATAAATTTTCCAACAATTTCCCCCCTTTTGATGGAACCAAAACAGTAAACAGAAAAATAGATACTGAAATGTAAAGAACAAACACAAAAATCAGAAGAAAATGAGTAGTTGTCTTAAGATCAGAAAAGGTGGTGCATTTCATTAATGATAATTATCAGTTACAAGTGTTGGGATTATACTGAAAAGTATGCTTTTTACTTTGTATAATCGAAACTGAATTTTCAGACTTATTTACTGAAATAAAATTATCACTGATGCTTTAAATATGATTGAATGTTACATATATTTATTGCATAAATGTTCAATAATTCGTACGTGTTACATTGTAGTTAATTTAGTGATACCAGATCACAGAAGATTAAATTAACAGTCCCTTGTAACTAAAAGTACGCCATTCACGACCTAGATGGAAATGAACAACCCATCACGAAAGGTTGAGGTGTAAGGCTCAGATTGGTTTGTCTTGACCAAGAGATTACACTAGTGCATGACTAATGCGCTGAATAGGACCTACAGAAGGATAAATTCTTCAGAACTGAACAAGGAAGAATTATACCTCAGTGGTTCGTTGTTTCTTAACCTTCGTCCCTTAAATAGGATCACGTGGGATTGGTAACTATTGCTTTGACTTATCATGGGTAGCGAATCAGAGAGAGATTCAATACTTTTTATCTTGGGCAATATTATTGGTCACATGTGATTGCTAAGATTTAATACGAAGAATCGTGTGCAAGTACGCTTGTTTGATTTGCCCCCTTGGGAGGTTCATAAGCTTTATCATACCAAATCTTGCAAGTGGAATTAGTTTCCGGTATGGATAATAATGTTGAACCGTTCCTTGACCAAGGACAAAAGATATTAATTAACGGAAAGCTATTTCAGTGGCTTGAATTAATTAATGGGCTAGATAATCTTAAACACGGGAAATAATGACCGGGAGCCATATTGACTATAATATGGGTTAAGATGGATAGTGCAATATTAATTATGTAGTGGGATTAATTAATATTTATGGGCTTGAATTATATTGTGGCTCAATATTAGATATTCAAGATCCATTAGAAGGTCCAATCTAAATTCTCCTAAAGGCCCCCTGAGTAGCCCAACAAATAGTCCAATAACTGAAAAATGTGATTAAAATAAAATAAATATTGTTGCTTATTTTTCCTCTATTTTTTCGAAATTTATGGATAAAAGAGGGAGAAAAATTTTCTTTGAATTTTGTTATGGAATGAAGATATGTATTCTTGGAATACAAGATTATCTCATTAAATTCAAGAAATCTCCCACTTGGTTATTCATGAAGGAAATTTTGAAATTTTGGAAATATAGTGGGCAAGAAAGATTTTCTTGATTTTTTTGAAAAGATATTATGGAATGTAGGTCCCGAACGGGTTTTGTGAGGGCAGAAGTCTAGAGGGGAGGGGTGAATAGACTTCTGAAAACTTTTTGTGCAGATCAGGTGTGATGGCGATTAGCCCGATCGAGTCTTGAGTGAATCAGTTTGGGCTGATAACCAACTTACTAATCGCCTGAAGGCAGATCAGTTCGGTAACTATCAGTTTAACTGATGTGTGCGGAAGCTTAAGTTTTACCCGTGAAAAACAAGTTTTTATAAATCAGATTCCAAAGTTAGTGTTTTAATCAGTTGACTGAAGTGTCAAGCTTGATCAGATCAGAAGCTTGGTGCTAGCTGATCTCAACTTAGAATATGTATGCGCTTTAAAGGTTATGCAATTGTGTAGACAGTTAATCAAAGCGGTAAAGGCACACAAGATTTATAGTGGTTCGGACAAACCAGTCCTACGTCCACTCTTCCCTATCACAAGGGGCACCAACTTAACCAACTGGACTTAGTTTTATGTGTTAGTCCAACACAGTACACCGACAGATGTTTAAGGAGTTCTCACTCAACCGATCCCGTAAATCGTAACTAGAAACCCTAGTGCGAATCTTCTAAACAACTTAACCTAACTTTGGGTTTGGATAAGATTGTTTTGGTTCCAACTATGAAATCTTTTCTAGTGTTTAAGGTAGCCTATCAGCTAGATGAAAAGATTTCTATGCTAAGAACTTATGGGATGAACACTTAATAAAATAATCTTCTTGATCGTGTTCTTCGATGCGGAAATCGATATTTGCTTGAGCTTCTTGATTGTTCGGTGTTTAGTGTCTTCACTCAAGTGTGATCCCATATTTATAGATCTTGAAATCAAAGAGCCGTTGGAGAGCAATTTGAATTTCAAGGCTATATTAGGTGAGGTTTGCGGGATTGATGTGGCGTCTTGAACGGCATGGCAAAAAGCGTGAACTTGTATTTTATAGCCGTTAGAGAGCAACATCAAATCCCTTAATTGTCGGCTCCGATCATCGTGTCTTGTTCTTATTGGTTATGAGACGCACTTTTCGGTGTTGTTCTTCCAACTAAGGTTGACATTCTTCTTGTTCGAGATCATCGACGATGATTAGGTGAAACATCGATTTTCACGGTGGTGACTTTGTCGATCAAAAGGTCGATCGGTCTACCGATGGAGTCTTTCGGTGTGCGGTTGACTTAGCTTCAACTAGCAGACTTTACCGATGTAGGTCTTCCGTCCGATCTTCGGAAGTCATCCGATCTTCAAGATTCGAGTTTGAGCTTCATGACTTCAGCTGCGATATCTGACTTGATCAGATCGATCTGATCTTCTGTTCTTCTCTAGCATTCTGGCCTGTCGGATATCAGCTGTTCTTGAATCTTCAGATCTGACCTATGCATATTGAGGTTCCTCCTCAATATGTGACCTATCTATTACATCAGTTGTTCTATACAGTAATTAACAACTGGTATTCTATAAACGGTAATATAAACATCAGTCAGCTAACAGGTCTGACTGGTCCTATTACATGTGTTTCTGGAACTTTTATCAAAACTATAAATTTCCCAACAATTTCCCCCTTTTTTGATAAAACCAAAACACATGAGAAACCAAACACAGTTGATAAATATAGAACAGTAAAGAGCACATAATCAGAAGACAATGAGATTTTGTCTTAGGATCAGAAAATAATCTTTTCTTATTAGATATGTTGATTACATGTTACATCAGAAAAGTTTGAATTTAAACGCAGCTGATCCTGAGAATTCTTCTGATTCTTCACTCTTTAGGCTTGTATCCTTCTGGCATCTCTCTTTGATCTTGAGGTACGTTGAAAATCTGATATAGTTTCCATTTGACATCATTGGTCCGGCCGAGGATCGAGTTATGTGTGTTTTGCTCAGATGTCAAAGTAGAATCTCCGAAATGCCGGTCATGTCAAATGATCCATCCGCTTTCTTCGAGTAATCCAACAGATCATACTCTTGGCGAGATATTTTTACATTGATAAGTTTGGCCTCATTTTCTAGATACTTCAGAAAATTTGGATATTTATTTTCTAACCAGTTGAGGAATTCATCATCTGGAGATTCTTCTCGTGGAACAAGATCAAGAACAAAAGCGCCCGAAGCCATTCACTTCGATCTTATTCCATTCCTCAAACCTCTTAGCAGATGCAAAGTAGGTTTTTGGAATGATCTCATCAACTCTTCTTTGGCGGTGAGGTTCCGCACAGATTTTCCGGCCTTTCCTTTCTTCGCTCTCGTCCGAACCTTTTCTTGATTTTACGCCTCTGTCAATTTCTCGCCCTTCTTTCTTCTTTAAGCTTTTTTCGGGCCTCTTGACAATCTGCTCTTTGGGCGATTTCTCGGCCGATTCTTTATCGGCAGATTCTGGCATTTGTGCTTCTTGTGACTATTTTTAATGCGAGTGGTAAAATGCAGTTGTGATGTCCTCAGCACCCAAGAAATTGCCTTTCTTGCCTTTGACTTTTCCATCTTTTCAGAGACTTCGTTAGCAAAGAGATCC
The DNA here is from genome assembly GCA_037126765.1 of Stenogyne calaminthoides. Classification (NCBI taxonomy): domain Eukaryota; kingdom Viridiplantae; phylum Streptophyta; class Magnoliopsida; order Lamiales; family Lamiaceae; genus Stenogyne; species Stenogyne calaminthoides. The sequence continues at coordinate 27,278,986 of JBBCBC010000027.1, forward strand.
AGATGGTCTAGTCTTTGTCCATAGGCTTCAATTTATGCAGAATTAGGTCTTTGTTGATCTAATCATGTCGGTTGGTTTCTCCTCTGTCCTTCCCCTTTTTGGTTTGATCAAAAGAGGCGTGAGGTGGGAAGTTAGGGATCCAAAATCGATCGATATTGCCTGTTGAGATCGCAAGAATGATAAACTAGAACTTGAGCGGTTAGATGTTGAACCTTCGAGATCATTTCGGTCTTGGCAGATTCCATGGCGAGAGAGAGTGTAAAAATCGGTTTGTCAAGTTTCTCTTGTCAATTCGAGCTTTTCAAATGAGCATCGAAAAAAAACTTGTTGTTGATCCACCTGAATAAACTTGTCATCAGCGGATTTTATAAGTTCGGAACCACGGTGGTCACAGTTTGGGAGAACCGATCTTTGATTGCCTCAATCGGGAAATAGCCAATTCCCTTTGATCTGTTATTTCTTTGAGGCCAATCGCCTTTCGATCACTATCACTCCCTCAACTTCTTCTTTTCGGAGATCTTTGAGACATGATCGGTCTCCGAAGTTGATCGTGGTGATGTGAGATGTAGGAATGGTATTCGGTCACTTGATCTGTTTGATTGTTTTGTGCCTCCGGTGGTTGGTCATGAAGCTATGACACAGTCCACTATCATCGGCAGACTCTGTATCCTTCATTGTAGCATCTGCCGGGGAGCTTCTTGAGCGATCTCCGGTTCACCTTGTTCAGTCAACCCCAGCTTCCTGTGGATCGAGCTTTGATAGATTCGATGAGTTATCATTTCATTGGTGATCCTACTTTAGCAGATTTCCTCATATCGAAATCAAAATCTGCAAACTCATCAACACCACCCATCTGTTCAATAATCATTATAAAATCTGAGAAGCTTTTTAATCTGAGATCTCTCCAAGTGAGGATCTCCATAACTTCTTCTCTAATAGCAGGATGGGCGACCAGTTCTGGATACATCTCATCAATTTCTCGTTCGATTTGCATTATGACCATTTTCCCTGTGATGGTCTTTGATGATCTAGGCTCAGGAATTGTTTGTCCAGATTCCGGTTGATGAGAAGTGGAGGGTTCTGGTGGTGCCTGAGTAGGTGGAAGTTGTCTGATTGGTTCGACTTGCGGAGGTTCTGCATTGTGTGGCAGTCGCTGGTTCCACAGGTAAGCTTTACGGGTTCATGAATCCGATGTAGTTTCGGAGTTGGCGGGGGTGGAAGAGTAGGAGAGACATGCTCAACAGACCATTACCGAGTGGTGAATCATTTCGAATTTGGAGGAGAAGGAGATCGTTCGTCTCGTGCTTCTTCCTCGTAATGAATGGAGAGCTCTCGGCTTGAGAAGCTTTGCTGTCGATTTTTTCACTGATTTTTGTGGGTCTGTGACCGATCTGGCGCTCTTTCTTCATCGACTCATCTTCTAGCATCGAGTCATGGAGGCTTGCTTTGCCTTCTTGGCCTCTTCTCCTGGGCCTTCACCGGTTTTTTTTTCTTCTTAGGGGGGGGCATCTAGTGTGAAGCGAAGTTGCTTCCTTGCTTTTTTCCTTTCTTCGTCTTTTGGGGGGTTGGCCGCATATCATCGTCTGGTGGCCCAAATATGGCTAAAGTGGTGGAGAGGAATGCCTTGTAGGACTTCAGTCTATTCTGTTCCCATTTGGCATTTGGCATTTTGTCTTGTAGGATAACGCAACCTTGTTGAGATTCTTGATCCTCTTCTTGAGATAGACGCCTCCACTCATCAACTCCAAATTTATCATGTTCTTGGAGTAGAATGGCCTTTAGGAACCCATGCCAATTGATGTTCTTGGCTTCATCAATTATTGCGACCATCTTTGTCTGGGTTTGACGGATGTAAGAGCATAGGCTGAATGAGATACCCATAATTGTTTTTGACAATATGTCAAACAACAATCGGTATTCCTCTTGAGCGGGCGACACAAAGCATGACGTATGATGTTTGTCGGCCTCTCGATGAGCTTCGTTTACGATCGGCTCATCTTGATTCTCCTGTAGTGAAAAGCGAGATTCGTCATTTTGGTAGTGAACAGGGCGAGTTATATCCTCATTAAATCGGTCGATCTCTTCTCCGTGATTTGTCGAAAGTAGTTCTTCTCCGAGCATCTGTATCCACCCTTAAATTCCTTCTGAATTCGAGGGCTTCATCTTTGCATCTTTGGATTGCGGTGAAAGCGAAGACAATATTTCTCAAGTCTGCTTTCTTGAAATTTCCTCTACTTCCATTGATTTAGGATCCTTTGTAACCCCAAATTATGCGAACTTGTCCTCGACAATCCTTAATGTCGATTTCGCGATAATTGCACATTATTTTACCCATACCGTGAGTGATCATCTACAAATAAGATAGATTCGGTTAAAATTGTGCATAAATACTAAGAATATCACATATGCGGAAACCAAGAAACAATAAAACATAATACAGGATATCAACGATTGACAATAAAATTTTAAGAAACAAAGGTTTTAAGAGAGAAGATTCATCAGATAATCAGAAATTACCAGATTCTGTTTTTCAGGAAGATAATTTTGAAACTTAAGAAAAACACTTTGAATCGCAAGTTTGTGAATTGGAAAACTCTGGTAGGGTTTTTGATGAACCTTATAAAGATGAGGAGGGAAAAAAGACAAGATTTGGAAGATCAACCGTTTGAAAAGATTAAACGATCAAGATTAAGCGGTTTTGATCGAATGGTTGGGAAAAGCACGTACGAAAACCTTTTGGATTTAAAAGCTCATTTTGTAGCAATTAATACAGGTACCCCACGTCCGCATTAAATGATTTGCAGGGAATACGTCACACAGATAATGCGTACAGTAAGGCAAATAAAAACAAATAAGATCCGATAAATAAGCAAATAACAAGGGAAAAGAAAGGCGTATCTGGTTGACTGATATAGTAATCAGTCAATACCACTTGAAGTTGATTCCACTTGTTGATCTTAGTTTTCTGCCTAAGCCTTATAATTTCCCAACTGTTCTTTTTCAAATCGATCTGTTTCATTTTTAAATCGATTTTCCTTTTCCGATCCTCCTCGATCGGTTGAAGTTCCCCCTTCAACCGATATTTCATTTTCTCATAGATCGATATATATCGATTTGTTGAGGTTTCAAGTTCAACTGATCTTCCTTATCGATCGGGGCCAGATGTAATCGATTTTGGTTGACCTGTCTGATTCTTCTCGAATCAAGCCAATTCTTGGGATAAGTGTTACCGCCAAAACTTAGTCTAGAATAGTAGACTCTATTCCCTAAGTTGGTGCGATTTGACATGCGTAATTATCGTCTGTATATCTTGATATGTCAATCCACCGTAAATTTATCCAATTATCAGTCGCGTGATTCCTACACGCTGTCCTTGTGATGCAAATTTCTCTAATAGGCTTTTTGAAATCAAATTTGCATTTGCACCCTTGCTTGGACTCTATAAATTGGACCAATGTTTTACACAACATAACCCATTCACCATACTTATCTTCTTTGTAAAATCATGTATTACGGTGAACCCTTATTTAGGTGAAACTTAGGCAAACACCTTTGGCCCTTTTTCAATGATTTCAGCTTCTCAAATCAACCCTTTTTTGTCCCTTATCGCTGTTTTCGTCGTCATCAAAGATTTCACATACAATTGTTGCCAAGCTTCTCTACCACCAAGGAGATGGGTTCATTTATGCATGGCCCGAGAAGACACTTATCCTAACCGTATGCACCTTGTGTGTCTATCGAGATGACGGAACTAGCATCAACAAACTCAGCCTGATATAAAACATGAGTTTGATATACGGTCTGGATCAGACAACAGCTGATCTTCGTATATCAACTCAATTTTTTCATGTAACACATGTGCCCATAAGGTCTTTGAACCAATTTCTTGGCACATGTGCTCCATTTAACAGCTGGAGAGTCCATTGACTTCAGGTCTAAGGGCTCCTGGCTTAGAAATCCTATCAAGGCCTCTCTCGCTCCATTGGTTTTAGCTTCAGCGAGAGGCTTTAGGATTACTTTAAAGCCTTTCTCACCCTTGTTAAGTGGGGGAAAATGAGAGCATCAGATTTAAAATCTCTCTCTCCCCTGCTCTTCTTGGGTTAGGATGAGGGTTTAGGGTTATAGGTTTAGGGTTGTCGGTTATGACTTATGTACTGACCTCCGGGTCCTTTGTACTTGTAACTTGTAATGTAATCTGACCTTCGGGTCTTTATCAATGAAAAGTTCTATTATTCCATTGTTGTGTAAATTCTCTGCTTTCTTATGCGATTGTAGGCTTTAATCTGTGAATCTTGCTTGTTGAATATCAGCTAAATCGACTTACAAAGATGTAAAATAACCCAACTGATTTAATCAGATATTCCTTTTAAATTGAGCGTTTCCTTTAATCTGATAAACCTTAAATCTGATCAGTTCCTTTAATCTGATAGCTTGTAAATTTGATCGATTTCTCATATCAGTTCCTTGACTGATCTTCTGATCAGTTGAGATACCAAACTCAACTGATTCCTTTCAACCTGGTTAGTCTCTTAACCAGCTGGTTCTGGAGAACAATCCATCAAGCATTTTAGGTGCTTTTTCTTCAAGATCCAGAAGCCCTAGCTCATTGCACAATTCTCTGAATCTGATCTCAACTAGTGGCTTGGTTAGAATATCAGCTTTCTGTAAATCAGTGTGAATCTTTTCCATTCTGATATTCTTCTTTTCAACATGATCTCTTATGAAATGGTGTCTGACATCCACATGCTTGCATCTTGTATGTAGAAACAGATTACGAGTGATTGCAATAAAGACTATTACATCGTCACGAATATAGGTACATTCTTAGCTACAATGTTATAATCCTCGACTCATTGACTAAGCGAAGCGGGTTGGGAGCAATGACTTCTATGACCATATATTCTCTTCGATAGTAGATGTATAATCGATGTCCGCTTTTTGAAAACCACGAGATCGCTTTTACTTCCTAAAATCGACATGTTCCCGAGGTTGACTTCTGTCAATCTTGCAACCTCCATAATCGTAATCGAATACCCACTAAGCTCTAGATTTATCATCGATGGGTAAAATAAACCAAGATTTCTTGTCGTCCCTTCAGATACTTAAGAATCCGCTTTAGTCGCTTCTAGGTGGCTTTGCATTGGATTTGCTCGAAATCGGCACATACACATACCGCAAAAGGTGATATCCGGTCTATTTGGCGATTAGGTATAGTAGAGATCCAATGAGAGCCCTATATTCTTTCTAATTTATTTTTCGACCATCCTCATACGGATCCATCTTGAATCCGGTCATCATAGGAATTTTGGCTTCCTTGCAATTTTGAACTCCAAACTTAGCCAATAAATTCCTAGTGTACTTTTGCTTGGCGGAGATGAATATCCTACGCACTTTGCTTCACACGGAGACCCAAAATTAATTCATCCGTCCCATCATGGACATCTCGAACTTCCCTTGCATCGGTTCTTTGAATCTTTCACATAGACTCTTGTTGGGAGATCCGAAGATGATGTCGAATCACGTAGATCCGAACCATCGAATATCTTCTCCATCTTCTATTCGAATAAGGTTACATCCCTTTGTTCCTTTAGTGAACCCTTTGTCGATCAAGAATCGAGAGAGTGTATCATACCAAGCTCGAGGAGCTTGTTTGAACCATAAAGAGCTTTCCTTAAATGGTACACTTGGTTGCTTTTTTTTTGAAGCACGGAGGTTGTTCGACATAAACTTCTCTCGCTAGTACCCCATTTAAAAATGCACTCTTTCGTCCATCGATACACAAGTGAACCCTCGTGGGAAGCATATGTCGAAAATTGACCCGAATGGCTTCTAGGCGAGCGACTGGTGCAAAGGTCTCGTCATAATCAATTCCTTCTGATTGTGAATACCCCTTAGAAACAAGTCTTGCCTTATTTCTGGTGATGACATTTTTCTCATCTCTCTTGTTCTTGAAAACCCACTTCGTGCCAATTACGTCTTGATGATTTGGTCTATCTACCAGTTCCCAAACTTGATTTATGTCGAACCTGTTCCGGCTCCTCCTGCATGGCTAGAATCAACTTGCGTCTTGTAGAGCTTCCTCTATTGTTGTTGGTTCCTTCATAGACAAATAATGACAATACATGGCACTTTCACCTGTCGATGTCTAGTTTTAACTTTAACAGATGGGTCTCCGATGATCAGATCAGTTGGATGACTGGTTATCCAGGTCCTTCTGTTTTGATTTGCGTAAGTTTGGAGAACATCATCCATTTCTGATAAAGGTTCACTACTAGCGGCGGGGGTGGTGCGAGAATTATGATCCACTTGATAAGAACATGTCTCGGTGATGTTGGACTCATCATGTGCCGATGTCTGTTCGTTGGGAACTTCAGTGTTCCCCCGAACCGGATGGTTCGATTGATATTATCTCATTTGCATGCGAACTTCTTCATCGGCAGGTTTTTTCGTACCTTAGGATCTGAATGATCTAGTGAATCGCCTAGATCGGGGAATGTATCTTTATTACGGTTTACGATTCTTTTCCTTGATCGTTAGGTGATCCATTTTCCGAGCATCGGTGCTTGTTGATCGTGCACGTCTTGTTCTCGAGGTGATTTCTCTTGTTGAAGATGCTTCATCAAAGACTACATGGGGTGTTTCTTCCACAAGTAGGGTTAAATCTATTGTAAACCCGAAAAGCCTGTTTGGATGAGGAATATCCTAAGAATATACCTCATCGACTTGGCCTCAAAAGTCTTCAATGACTCTTCCCATTGTTGTGTATGAAACACTTACACCCAAAAAACATGGAAGTAAAGAGACACGAGGTTTTCGCCCTTCCACAGTTCATAGGGTGTTTTGTAGTGAGCCTTAGTCGAAGACATCATTACGAGTATGGCATGCGGTGTTGATTATACCTTAAAAAACGGCTTGGTATTGCATGTTAAATTTAACATCGTGCGGCGAACTTCTTTGAGAGTTCTGTTCCTCCATTCTCGCTACTCCATTTTGTTGTGGCGTCCTTGCGGTGATGTTTCATGTTTGTATACCAAACTTAGAGCAAAAAATCAATAATAAAGAGTTGTAAATTGCGTACCTTTATCTGATCTGATTTTTACTACACTGACACCCTTCTCATTTTGTAATCTTTTTAGCAGCTCGGGTATCTTCATTGTCGTCTCATTCTTCTTATGTAAGAATATAACCCAGGTAAACTTGGAATAGTCATCCACGATTACCAGAGTATATTTGCGTCTGTTGAGGTATTTGGTGTAATGGGGTCCAAATAGATCCATATGAAGCATTTTGCGATTACTTTCTCTTTGGATGCGGTCCGGAATTCCTTGAATGAAGCTTTGACTGTTTTTCCTTCCGACATGCAAAGACATATCCGATCCTTTGAAAATACTTCATTCGGAAGTCCTTCCACTAGTGACATCCTTGCTATCTTATTAAGAGTTTTAAAGTTCAGATGGCTCATTCTTTTGTGCCAGAGCCAACTGCTACTTTTGGAACTCTTGACAATCAGGCATGCATTTCTTGGGCAACTGTTCCAATCAGCTGTGTAGATCGTCCCTTTCCTTGAACCAGTTAGCAAAATCTGTTGAGTGGCTCGATTCTTGATAGTGCATTGGTCGATCGAGAACTCAACTTGAATCTGTTGTGTGAGAATTGTGAAACCGATAATAGGTTGTGCCGGACCTTCGACATCTGAGACTCGATTACTTGTACATCATCATTCTCTAAGGTTAGAATCCTTTGGTATAACCAAAGTTATCATCACCGAAAAGAGTACCGCTGGAACCTTTTTGTTCTATGTAAAGATTTGAGGAGATGTTTGCTTCGATCATGTGCCTTGAGCATCCACTATCGATGTACCGGATAGTTGCTTGCACACCTCCTTTGTTGGCGGACCCGCGATCCTGCTGACCCAAATCGGGGCTTTAGGTACCCCTTTTGGATTGGGTCCGAGGGGTTAGGTTTAGTTTTGGGGATCCATACAAGCAGAGTACTTCTATTGAGATCGGTTAGATCAAGAAGGCTGATTTGTCTCCCATACCTATCAACATAATCATCGTCTCTTTATATGCTTTTCGATTAGTATGATTATTAGTGTGAACCTTGGGTGACTTAGAAGACTTGGGATTTATCTTTTTTGTTTGTCTTCTTTTCATCGATTGTGGTTACAGTGCGTGACCCTAGATTTCGATTATAGGGGTAGAGGTACGATTGCTACCATCAAAAGATTCATATCTTTTCGGCATAGGTGGTTTTTGTAGTTTACCTGAAGCATGCTTATTAGGCAGCTGACCTTGATTGGGTCTCAGATTAGACTTCCCTTTTTCAGGTTGTCTTTTATGATTCCTGATCTGTTGATCAGGTTGAGGTCTCTTCAGAAGAACTGGGTTCTTCTGTTGATTCCTCGGCTGATGCTTTACCAGTTGGGGTCCATTTCTGTTCCCCTTCTGGTTAGGCACTGCCTTTACCACGCTCAATTGGTCTTTTTCCTTATTAGATACATGTTTGGCTTTTGGTGTATCTTTGTCAGAAACTCGTCTGATTACACCTTTTTGAGATGAATCAGCCGGGGCTTTTGAGGATGTGGAAGGGTTCTCATACCCAAGTCCCTTCTTGTTAACCGTTGTTCGAAAATAGGTGTTCATGTCTTGAACGGTTTTAGATGATTTTGTGAAAACCTCTATTTTCTTACGCAGATTATCCTCAGATGATTTTAGACTTTCATGCTTTCAGAATAACTCATCGAATTTTGCTTGCAGGATTTTGAAGTCATCAGCTTGCTGTTTGTTAATTGCCAGCTGATCTTTGATCTGCTTCTCCTGATCAGAAGCTTTAACTTTCAGAATTTTAAATTCTTGATTTGCCTTCGAGCGGTTTCAGTAATTTAAGTTCGGAGGCTTTCTTGAGATCATTCTCTTTATGGTGATTATTTACGGTCCTCGGCTTGTCATTTTGACTTCCACTATAGCATAAGTGTCTCTTGCATTGGAGATCCTCAAGCAATTGCTTTCGAGTAGGCTGCATGGTCAATCTCCCGGCCGGTGTGCTAATGATAGCAGTGTAAAGCGAACAAAGCGAGTTTGGAGGTTACCTGCCAGTTGGTCCTCCTTGGCCATCGAGCCGAGATCTCATCATCATCGATGAGAATATCGAGATCTTCATTTCCATAGAAGTCAACAACCTTTGCTGATCGGGCGAAATCTTCTCTGAGAGGGTATCCGAGAATCCTCGGAGGCGGAATCTGAATCGTCGATTCTGGCGATGTCGGCAACCATAGCTTTTCGTCCTGTGCCGTTGCTCTCTTGTTCCTCTTTTCTTCCCTTTCTCTTGGCGTCAGTGCAGGCGTCTGCCTTTGTAGTGACTGGCTTCTCACCGGTTGAAACACGCGCTCCTTGATCCACGAAACCTTTTCTTCGGTGAATCACTCCGTCTGTATGATCTATCGGTGACTTTTCTTTTCGATAGTAGTCCGAGCTTCTTACATCGATTGGTTATCTCTTCTCTCATCATTTAGATTATCTCTTTTCCTTTCATCTCTGTGATCTCTCCGATCATCGGATCAGTTCTTCACGGAGATCTATTATCGATCTCCTATCTCTTCCTAAATTTATGTTGATAATCTTTATAGAATCTTCGATACTTACCAGGTTAGTATTTGATTTCTCTAGTTTCTGAGTAGCGAGCGTCTGTTACTTTGACTTATGATGTTTCAATGGGTTCATTGGTCTTCAATCTTCTTTGGTTGCCTTAAAAGCAAGCCCGATTTGGAAGTTGAGGCTTGGCGGACACCTCATCTTCATCTGCTTGTCCTCTCTCAATTAAATCGAACTTCGTGAGCTTTAAGGCTCAAGAACAAGCTACTTAGCTTCATTTTTTTGAAATGTCTTGGCAATCCTTGATTACCGTGACCTTCATATCCCATTTCTTGGTGAGAGACCTTAAAATTTTGTAGTTGATATCTTTATCGGACATCTCTACCAAGTTCTCGAAGCTTGTTTATTGACATTGTAATCCTTCCATCGAGTTTGTTGATGGTTTTCATTTAGGCGACATCTTCAATTTTTCGAACTTCACCGGTTTAAACTTTTGCGACGGTTTGTCTTTTATCTGGTCATTTCCTCAAGATATTTCATTTAGAGTATCCCACATTGCTTTTATTTGTTTTGAGATACTTAACTTTTTCCTTGGTGACCTTATCCATTGTTTTCATGATAATATGCCTTGCGATAGTATCTAGAGTATGCGATTTCCTTTCCTCTGCATCCATCAAAAATTTGGGTTTTTTTTTCGTACAAGACTTCCGGGGCAAAATCTGGATCTCCTCCAACTACGCAGGGTTGTCGTAATATATGATGATGGGTCCTCTTTCGATGACTTCCATCATTACGCCACTAATCGAACCTAGATGGTTGGATATATATATGGCCCAATCTGCATACTCATCGATTGAGAACTTCGGCAGATCATGATACATACCCGAGGTGTTATCCATCTTTGAGTGTTTTGGAAAATGAATGAGTTTTAAGAAGGTTTTTCAAGATCGATTCGATCGACCACAAAGATTCTTCCTCAAGAATCGATGATACACAAAGTCGATGGTGCAGAGAACCAATTTGCTCGATACCACTTGTAGGTCGAGCGGTTTTGTGAGGGCGAAGTCTAGAGGGAGGGGTGAATAGACTTGAAAACTTTTTGTCTTGGATCAGGTGTGATGGCGGTTAACTTTGATCGAGTCTTGAGAGAATCGGTTTGGTCGATAACCAACTTACTAATCGCTCAAGGCAGATCGGTTCAGTAACTATCGGTTTAAGCGATGTGTGCGGAAGCTTAAGTTTTACCCGTGAAAAACCAGTTTTTATAAATCGATTCCAAAGTTAGTGTTTTAATCACTTGTTGGTGAAGTGTCAAGCTTGATCGGATCGAAGCTTGGTGCTAGGTGATCTCAACTTAGAATATGTATCGCGCTTTAAAGGTTATGTAATTGTGTAGAGGCGGTTAATCAAAGCGGTAAAGGCACACAAGATTTATAGTGGTTCGGACAAACCAGTCCCACGCCCACTCTTCCCTATCACAAGGGCACCAACTTAACCAAGCTGGACTTAGTTTTATGTGTTAGTCAACACAAGACAACCCGACGGATGTTTAAGGAGTTCTCACTCAACCGATCCCAGAAATCAGAACTAGAAACCCTAGTCTGAAATCTTGCTAAACAACTTAACCTAACTTTGGGTTTGGATAAGATTGTTTTGGTTCCAACTATGAAATCTTTTCTAGTGTTTAAGGTAGCTATCCTAGATGAAAAGATTTCTATGCTAAGAACTTATGAGATGAACACTTAATAAAATAATCTTCTTGATCGTGTTCTTCGTGCGGAAATCTGATATTTGCTTGAGCTTCTTGATTGTTCAGTGTTTCCGTGTCTTCACTCTGATGTGTGATCCCATATTTATAGATCTTGAAATCAAAGAGCCGTTTGAGAGCAATTTGAATTTCAGGCTATATTAGGTAGGTTTTGGGATTGATGTGGCGTCTTGAGAAACGACATGGCGAAAAGCGTGAACTTGTATTTTATAGCCGTTAGAGAGAGCAACATCAAATCCCTTAATTGTCGGCTCCGATCATACGTGTCTTGTTCTTATTGGTTAACAGACGCACTTTTCATTGTTGTTCTTCCAACTAAGGTTGACATTCTTCTTGTTCAGATCATCGACGTATGATTAGGTGAAACATCAGTTTTCACTGGTGGTGACCGATCGATCAAAGGCCGATCGATCTACCGATGGAGTCTTCGGTGCGGTTGACTTAACTTCAACTAGCGAGACTTCGGTGATGTAGGTCTTCCGTGCGATCTTCGGAAGTCATCGATCTTCAAGTATTCTGAGTTTGAGCTTCATGACTTCAACTGCGATATCTGACTTGATCAGATCGATCTGATCTTCTGTTCTTCTCTAGCGATTACGGCACATCGGATATCGGTTGTTCTTGAATCTTGGATCGACCTATGCATATTGAGGTTCCTCCTCAATATGTGACCTATCTATTACATCAGTTGTTCTATCAAGAATTAATAACCGGTATTCTATAAGCGGTAATATAAACATCGATCAAATTTCTGTGTCCGATTTGGTCCTATTACATGTGTTTCTGGAACTTTTATCAAAACTATAAATTTCCCAACATGGAAGATATGTATTTCTTGAAATACAAGAATATCTCATAAATTCAAGAAGATCCAAATCTTGGAATCTTGCACTCTAAAATTTTCGAAAATATCCATAATTGAGAAGGTGGGATTTTTGTGGAATATTTTAATTATGGAAAAAAGAATATAAGAGATATATTCAAGATTTCTTGGTGACCAAGAATTTTTTTTTCCCACATTGATATTCTACTAAAATTTTCGACCCCTCCTCTCCTATAAATAGGGGATGATTAGTTCATTCCCAAGTACAATTCCATGTGCTGGAAAAATTAGCAAATCCACAAAGGTGGTGCAACAAAGTTTATTTTTTCCTTTTGTTAATTGTTCGACAAGTGTCCTTCCACCGGATAGTTGAGCAAGGGCTAATGGAATACTTGGGAAGTCCTTTTGGTTAGTCCGTCCAACCGAAGTCACTACCATCCCGAGAGGTACGTTCACGTAAACCCGTAGATTCCGCATGCGTAGGTTTTACGTGGCTTTTTATATGCATGATATGTTGTTGCAATTATTATTTGAATTAATATATGATTAATTCATGCTAGTAATAATTAAAGAATTAAATTTGTATTTAAATATTCACCCCGAATAGACCTGTGCAACTCATTCCCCAACAACAAGTACAATGAAAAGTAGAACCCTATCCATCTGATCCTAATAGTCTTCTGATAAACAAGTACTTACAACTCAATCGTCCTCAGGTCTTGAGGAATTTTAAAGATCTTGTACATTCTTTCCAGAAGTTCCCCCAGCTTGTATTCTTCAATGATATCACCTCTATCAACAAAGTCGAAGAACAACTTCTTGAAGGTGACTGGGTCAAATGATTGATTGGGTCTAAGAGGTGGGATCATGGGCTCGGATCTGGGTGTAATTGGCACCAACGTCATTGTTTTGCCCTCATACATCGCCACCTTGTAGAAGTCCTCATACTTCGTCTCCAACCAATTCAGAAATTCAACATCGAACTTGCCTTGGTCTTCTTCTCCTGGTATCTTCTGAAGGATATAGACATCGACCAGCCAATCAGTCTTGATCCTGTTCCATTCTGGAACCATGTCCTGACGACATACCAGAAAGCACAACATCGGAGCAGGAAAAGCTCCTTCTACCCAGTCAATCTCTTCTGCAGCAGTAGCTTTCAGTCTCTGCCTCCTGACATACTTCCTGTTAAGTCCAGCTGCATCCAAGAGCTTCTTTCTCTTGATAGCTTCATCGATTACTTTCTGTCTCCTGGCTCGCTCGTCCTGTTCTCTGATCTGCTCTTTGGTCAGCAGCAGTTCTAACTTGGTAACAATTATTTTTTGGGTCGGTCTCTTCACTTGTTTACCCTTCAGTTGTTTCCTTGACTGAGCTTCTGCTTCAGCAGCTTCTTCTGCCTCCAGCTTCTTTGCAAGTTCAAGATTTCTGGCGTGATCTTTAGAATTAAATCTCTTCTGAACAGATGAGGAAAAGTCCTCAATCTTATCTACGCTGAGGTTTTCTGTTCAGTCATAGCCCTGTCTTGAATTTCCAGTTGCCTGCTGTGTTCCTCGATTGTTGCAAACAACTCAGCCAATTCTGTATCCTAAACCTCAGCAAAAACTTTCTCAAGTATCTGAGCAGTAATCATGGCAAGTGGACCAACCTGTTTTTTTCCAGAGGTTTCTGCTTGTTTTTCTGGTTCTCTTTCTTCCCCCTTTTTGGTTTCATCAAAAGGTTTGAGAATTTTTGCTCGAGGTTGCCAAACTGTCTCAGCATTTCCTGCTTCAGCTCTTCTACTTCTAGAGGAGTGATCTAGATAGATGATGTAGAAGGAGCTGGTCCAAGCATTCTGGAAACTGCATTCTCCAGAGTTGTTCGTGCCTTGGTCGTGGAGACCTCAAATCTTCTCCAGGCGGCATCAAAGCTGGTGTCATCATTCAGTAAAGATTTAATCACTTCTTCCAGCAAGATTCTGTCCTCAGAAAGTGTAGACACCTCAACTCCAAGCTTATCTGCCAATAACTCAATGCGCTTCATTTCTCTTTCAGCAACTTCTGAATGCAAGGCAAGCAGTTTCCATCGTGTAATTTCTTTCAGATTTAACTAACTGCTTGGTCCTTTCCTCCATTTAATTCATCAGATTTGTCGCCAGAGTATTGAATTGGGCTTCAACAGATACCTTCACCCCATCTTGAATAGTGTTCGAAAGATGATCGAGGGTTTCTGGTGGAATGACATCTGCCTTCTCAGATGTTGATGCCTCACCAGCTAGGGTCCCATCTACATCATCCTCAGCTAGTTCATCGGCAGCTTGCTCATACTCAGCATATTGACAGACAGTTCACCTAGAGGAACCAAACAAAGATATGGCGACAGCAAATCATATCACTATATGTGAAGAAACTCAAATAGAGGATGAAGATGCCAAAGACACTCCTCAAGAACTCGAAGAAGGTGTTAAAGTAACCATCGATGAACTAAAAGAAATCAACTTGGGTGACGATAATGATCCTTGACCAACCTACATAAGTGCTTTACTATCGAGTGACGAGGAAGAAACGCACATCCAGTTACTACAAGAGTTCAAGGATGTGTTTGCATGGTCCTACAAAGAGATGCCAGGTCTAGATCCAAAGGTAGCAGTTCATCATCTCTCGATAAGGAAAGAAGCTCAACCAGTCAAGCAAACCCAACGTCGATTTCGACCAGACTTGGTTCCGCTAATAGAGCTGAAGTGAACAAACTCATTGAAGTTGGTTTTATCCGAGAGGTAAAATAACCTTCATGGATCTCGAGCATCGTTCTCGTGAAAAAGAAAAATGGTCAAATCCGAGTATGTGTTGACTTCTGAGATTTGAATATTGCATGATGACTTTCCGCTACCCATCCCATAACTTATGATAGATGCGACAACGGGTCACGAAGCTTTAACCTTCATGGATGGATCATCAGGCTATAATCAAATTTGTATGTCACCAACAGACAAAGAACTCATTGCGTTTCGCACCCGAAAGGGAATCTACTGTTACAAAGTGATGCCATTAGGTCTAAAAAATGCTGGTGCAACATACCAAAGGGCCATGCAAAAGATTTTTGACGATATAATCCACAAGAACGTCGAATTTTATGTCGATGACTAGGTGGTGAAGTCAAAGAAGAAAGACGATCACCTACGAGATTTGTGGGAAGTTTTTGAACGTTTGAGACAATACCAACTCAAAATAAATCCACTGAAGTGTGCATTCAGGGTTAAGTCGGGAAAGTTCCTTGGATTCATGGTTCACCATCGAGGGATTGAAATCGAACAAGCAAAGATTGACGCAATCTTACAAATTTGAGAACCCCGCAACATTCATGAAGTCAAAAGTTTGCAAGGAATGTTGGCTTACTAAAGGAGATTTATTTCAAACTTGGCCGGCAGATGTCAACCATTCAGTCGCCTCATGAAGAAGGGCACACCATTCGAGTGGGATGAATCTTGTAGCAATGCTTTCAAAAGTATTAAATCATATTTGATGAAGCCACCAGTACTAGTCGCTCCAATACCCAGACAACCGTTGATTCTTTACATAGCTGCTCAACAGCGTTCAGTCGGAGCTTTGCTAGCACAAGAGAATGATAATGGCAAGGAAAATGCTTTCTACTACCTAAGTATGATGATGGTCCCAAATGAACTAAACTATTCACCAATCAAGAAGATATGCTTAGCACTCATCTTTGTGATTCAGAAGTTGAAGCATTACTTCCAACCCACACACTTTGTCTTGTCTCAAAAGCAAACCCGTTAAAGTTTGTCATGTCTAAGCCAGTCCTTTCTGATCACCTCGCAAGGTGGTATCTTCAATTGCAACAATTCAAGATTGTATACGTCCCCCAAAAAGCGGTGAAGGGGCAAATCTTGGCTGATTTCTTAGCCGATCACCCAATTCCTGCTGAATGGGAGATGTTGAAATCTCTCCTCCCTGGAAGATGTATTTTGATGGATCCGCTCATAGGGAAGGAGCCGACGCCGGTGTTGTGTTTGTGACATCTGATGGAGAAGTCTTGCCTTATTCATTCACATTAACACAAAATTGCTCGAACAACGTCGCAGAGTACCAAGCACTCATACTTTGATTGGAATCGACAGTCGACATAAAGCAACCACACCTTAGAGTGTACAGAGATTCGAAGTTGATAGTGAACCAACTGCTTGGATCATACGAGGTCAAGAAACCCGAATTGAATATGTGCCGAGAAGTGAGAATAAACAGGCTGATGCTCTTGCTAAGTTGGCATCGACTATAACCATGCCGGAAGCACATATTCGAGTACCAATATGTAAAAGTTGGGTCGTACAACCTATCTTTGAGGGTGACAATGACAAAGAAGGAGAAAGTATTGTTGTCGAGGTCTTCAAAATTGAAAGGGAGGATTGGCGTCAACCGTTGGTGGATTATCTAAAACACGAAAAGTTGCCCAACAATTCATGTCAACGAGTTGATATTCGGCGCCGTGCACCTACGTTCATGTACTATAAGAACACACTCTATAGAAGGTCATTCGACGGAGTCTTCTTGAGATGTGTGAGCAAAGAAGAAGCTTTGCAAGCAATGGAGGAAGCTCATTTAGGAATCTGCGGTGCTCATCAATCAGGGCCCAAGTTACATTTCAGAATAAAGCGGATGGGGTACTATTGGCCGACAATGGTAACAGATTGTATGGAGTATGCACGAAGATGTCAAGCATGCCAGTTTCATGCAAACTTGATTCATCAACCACCTGAGCCACTCCACCTAACTATCGCCTCATGACCCTTTGATACTTGGGGCTTAGATGTCGTAGGTCCCTTAACAAAGTCTTCTGGTGGTCATCTCTATATTTTTGCTGTGACAGATTACTTCTCTAAGTGGGCCGAAGCTGTGCCGTTGAAGGAAGAGAAGAAGGATAATGTTGCTAACTTCATCCGTATAAATATCATTTTCAGATATGGAGTTCCTCGCTTCATCATCACAGATAATGGAAGGTCGTTCAGCAACAACCATATTGATAAACTTTATGAGAAGTTTGACTTCATACAAAGAAAGTCTTCGATGTACAACGCAGCTGCTAACGGGCTTGTTGAAGCCTTTAACAAAAATTTGTGTAGTCTGCTGAAGAAGGTGGTCTCCAAGTCCAAGAAAGATTGACACGAAAGGATGAATGAAGCACTATGGGCATACCGAACCACTTATAGAACACCTACGCAAGCCACACCTTATTCTTTGGTGTACGGTGTTGAAGCAGTCATTACCCTTGAGAAGCAAATCCCATCGCTAAGGATGGCTATACAAGAAGGGTTAGCTGAAGAAGAGAACACACACCGAGACATCAAGGCAACAAGAGCAAAATAAGATTCAAGACTTAAGAATTCTCTACGAAGATTTGAAGATGTTATTCATCGGCTTCAAGCGTTCTTCGTGCAAGTCATCCAGAAACGGCATCCGATCAGAGATTAAGATGCTAAGCCCTTTGATCAGACATTTTTACTCAAAGCTTCTTGAAGATTCACAAGTTCTTCGTGCAAGTCATCCAGAAATGACATCCGATCAGAGATCAAGTTGCTAAGCCCTCCGATCAAACATTTCTTCTGAAAGCTTCTTGAAGATTCACAAGTGTTCTTCGTACAAGTCATCTGAAAATGACATCCGATCAGAGATCAAACTGTTAAGCCTTCGGATTAGACGTTTTTCTTCTCCAAAATTCGAAGATCTTCCTCCCAGAATCTCGAAGATTCAAAGACGTTCATCATCAAGTTCAAAGACGTCCGTCCAGAAAATCGTCAACGGCTACGTTCAGTCCTTGAATCGACGTTCCAAATCCAAAAATTCAACCCCAGACAAGATCGAGGTGAGGATTTCTCCAAAAGTCATCCGAGTCAGAGTCAATGTTCTAAGGGAAGAATCAGAGGAATTAAATTGGAGACCACAACCCGCAATATTCCAGCTTCAAATTCAAAGAAATTCAACTTTTAATTTCCTTTCCATGTTTTATATTTTAATTCACGGAATTTTTGTTTACAGGCATGTCTCCCAGATACATCTTTTGTAATATCACGAAGATTCCAAAAATTTTCAAGATTTATTTTTGTGAAATTTATGTGATTTATTTATTTAAGGTGTGCAATTACATGGTTATCATCCTTAATTTATTTATTCTTTAATTTTATTAAAGTTTATGACTATGGATGAGAATACTTTATTGGGCTTTTCATAAAATAATAAGAATAAGGATCAAGTTAAGGGGAGGGAATGACCCAATTACAAATAAGAAGACATGGGCCCTTAGAGCCCAATTAAGTGGAAACCATAGTCTTGAAGGGCTTTATGAATAGACACTTTCAGCCCTTGTGCATGAATTTTGCACTTCATTTTTTTAAGGTAAACACTCTCTACACACATTACGCACACACACACACACACTATACCATCGAATTTAAAATGAATTTTGGCCAACCATATGAAATCCAATCTTCAATCAGCAAGAATAATCTGAAAGCTCTCGTCCATAGTTTTCTAGAACACCTTCCGGTTTTGCGATTGGAGTTCTGGATCTCCGGTGGAACTTGGAGGGATGCCCTAGTAGGTGGACTGACTTCTTTTTATCATAATATTCTTTAAAGATTTCCAAAAATTGTGTTTCTAGTCTTCTTAGAAAGCTGATTTCAAGAGCTTTCTAGAACATCTTCTAGATTCTCGTTTGGAGCCTTAGAACTCCTGTTATCTCTGGTAGAATTTGGAGAAATGCCATAGTAGGTGGACTGACTTTCTTTATACCATAATAATCGGTAAATAATTCCAAATATTATGTTTATAGTCTCCTTAGAAATCTTATTTAAAGAGCTTTCCAGAACATCTTCTGGATTTTCATTTGGAGCCCTAGAACTCCGGTTATCTCTGGTGAAAGTTGGAGGGATGCCCTAGTAGGCGGACTAACTTCTTTTTATCATAATATTATTTACATATTTTCAAAAATTGTATTTCCAGTCTCCTTAGAAAGCATATTTCAAGAGCTTTCTAGAACATCTTCTGGATCCTCATTTGGAGCCATAGAAATCCAGTTATAACTGATGGAAGTTGGAGGGATGCCTTAGAACGCGGACTAACTTCTATATGTCATAACCTTTTGCTCGATTATTCAAATCTTATGATTCTGGTTTTGTTGGTAATCTGATTTAATGGATTTCCAGAACATGTTTTTATCTTTAAATCAGAGTTATAGAACTCAAGTTATGTTATCAAAGTTCTAGAAATAAAATAAATGTCCTCAAACGTAAAATAAACGTAAAATGCTCATTTTTTATCAGTTTTTAACGAAATCAGTGGCCAATTGACCCAAATTTCAAAATTTAGAGTTTTTTAACAAATTAATTGGACTTATAGTTTTTAGAAATATCAAGAAAGCCTTTAAAACCATGTGATTTTGCATTCTTTACAAAATTTTGACCTTTTTGTGAATCACTTATCTACCAATTTATAATACACTTAATCGTGCACTTACACCATTAGTTTACCATTTTTATTATTGAGAACTCAGGGGTAAATTTTTTTTGAATGTAGGACTTGAGAATCATGAAGTAGGAAAGAGCTTGGGACTAGGAGGAGACGATATCGCTTAGCTCGTACAATCTACTAGGTGGGGTAACTCTCAGTGGATTTTATAATGTCTACTTGCATACTTTACAATTTATTGCCTTAATTGTCTTACATGAAAGTTTGCAATGAATACCACAGGTGAAGATGCATGTTATGATTATTTGCGTAAATGTATGTTCGAATATGAAGATGAGTATTTTGGTTGATTGTATACGTATGCAAATGTTAAAGTGTAAGTAATACGGTCAAGATCGTACACGATGTATGTTATACTGATAATACCGTTATAGCTACGATAAGATCACGAGTAAAACCTTACAAGTTTTGATTGAAAGATCATTTTTGCGTAGCTCCCGAACAAGATGCTCGAGAGGGGTAAGGCGTGCCCCAACAAGATTGATGTGCTCTTATGTGTAACTTATATTAAGTATACACTAGATATGGATGTATAGGATCAAGTTGAACGTGTCATGTGATTTGTTATATGATTGCTGGATTCTTGAAACATGTACTACAAAGTTGTGAGTATGTGATCCTAATGTTATGAATAAGATTAAGAGTCTTGTTTGTCTTTATGATGATATGTGGTGATTCATGTACTTGACTGTTATTTCAATAATTTGTATCATGTATGAGTTCGCATTTGAGTGAACCCACAGGGTGTTTTTCCGAACACTCACCCCCTTCCCTTTTCAGGTCGAGATGCGTAAGAGAAATGAAGGTGGACGTTAGCTCTTGGACTCGGAAGTGCAAAGCTTTTTAATTTATGGAAATTAAACTTCAGCCCTAATTTGACAAGTTAACATTAGTGTCGTTTTGTTGTGATGCAAACTTTTACAACTCTTCAATTTACCTTTTTTTCCGCTGCTACTTATTTAAGACTGTTCTTGATTTTGGTGGTGATCACCCATAATTTCATGAAGTGCATTACTTTTTTTAATTGGTTCATTTTAAAAATAAAAATATATATTTAGTTTCTTTCTTAAAAATTTGAGGTCGTTAAAGTGTGGTATCAGAGCGGGTCTACCTTTCTGGAGACTTGCTCGCTAGTATCTTTTTTTTTTTTAAAAAAAAATCCTTCTAAATGTTACGCACTTCGAGATAAGACTCATTTTCAGCTTCAGTCCGACGCTACAATTTGGTAAATTTTATTAAATGTGTTCGATTTCATGCTTGATGTATATGTAGGGGTGGACGGTACGGCATACCGAATTTTTTTTCGCCATACCGTTACCGTACCAAAATTTTTGGTATACCAAAAATTCATACCGTTGTCATACCGAAAATTTTGGTATACCAAATTTCGGTATACCGAAATTTCGATACCGAAAAAAGTCATACCGTTGTCATACCAAAAATTTCGGTATCTTAAAATTTTCGATTATGACAACGATATCTAAAAAATTTTGATATATCGAAAATTTTGGTATTTTTGGTATATCGAAATTTTCGGTATGCCAATATTGATACCGATACCGTACCATTGCAAAAATTGCTTCTACTTCAAACCAAACCAAAATTCGAGCATATTAACACCCCCAACAATTAGTATGCAATTCAAACCAAACCAAACCAAAAAATTGGTATGCAATTCAAACCAAACCAAACCAAAAAATTGGTATGCAATTCAAACCAAACCAAACCAAAAAATTGATATGCAATTCAAACCAGACAATCTCAGCATATTAACACCCCCCAACAATCCCTAATTTAACACCCCAAACTATCCCTAATTTAACAAATTTCGATTCTTGCATAAAAAAAAAGAAAAAAAAAGGAGGAAGAGAGCGGGTGGCGTGAGGGAGGCTGGCGATGGCGACGGTGTGGTCGACGGTGACGGCGTGGTCACGTGGTGGATGGCTTGGGCGACGGCGGCCGATTGAAGAAATTGGAAATGGAGGAAGAGAGCGGGTGGCGTGAGGGAGGCTGGGCGACGACTGTGAGAGGGAGGCGAGGTGACAACAAGGGAGGGAGGTGGGGCGGCAGCCTTGGGGGAGGAGGGGAGGCGGCAAGGTAGAGGGAGGCGGGAGACAACAGCGGGGGAGGAGAGAAATGTATGTGAGTCGAGTGGGAGTGGGGATGTAGATGGAGTTGTGGGCGGCAAGTGGGGGCGGGGGGCGGGGATGGCGGGGGAGGCGGGTGAGAAGGGGAGAAGGGTGAGAAGGGGAGAAGGGGAGGCGGGTGTAGAGAGTTAGGGTTTATTTTGTGATTTGTGTGTGTATTAGTGTATATATATATAATATAATTATTATTTATTTTAAAAAAAATATATGAAATTGAATATAGGATTTTTAATTATCTAGAAAATATTTTTATATCAAAAAATATTTGGTATATCGAAAATATTATAGATACCGAATATCTAAAAAATATTTGGTATACCGAAAATATTTTGGTATATCGCGGTATACCGAAATTTCTATATTCATATACCGTTCTAAATCACCGAAATTTTTTGATGCGGTACCATACAAATACCAGAAAATTTCGGTATCTTAAAAATTTCGATAAATTCGATATTTTTCGGTACGGTAAGTGCGGTATACCGGTATTTTCGGTATTTCCTCCAGCCCTATGTATATGTGCTCATTTTATGGGAGTGATTACATAGTTGAGATGTGAGATAAATTTTAAGATCACTGGGTTCTTGCTCTTAGGAATAGATGATGGTATGATTGATGCAGACTGCTCGAAAATCCACGAGTGGACGATAAATGATTCAGGTGGCGGCTATGAGAAGGTACCGCAACTACTCAATGGAAGAGGGAGATTCTGTTGGTATGCACATATCCCACATGATGGATATGTGGAGGGAGGTTAGAAACTACCCACGTGGATTTTCAGACAGCGAGGCTTGTCTTCGACTAGTCAACACCCTACCTCAAGATTGACGGATGCGGGAGGAGAACCTCTACTCAGAAATTGTCCGCTACAATATTACTGATGACTCACCCATCATCAGTTATCCAGAATTCACCTCTATTCTTCACCGTGGATGGGCATTTGAGCAAGATCCTAACAATGCTGCACTAGAACCGGCATGGAATCCAGAGGAGGAAGAGGACACTACAAATCCGATGGAAGATGATCCCATCGAGGAAGACCCAGAAGAGGATCTCGAGGAGGATCCCGAGGAGGATCTTAAGGAGGACCAGGATGAGGATCATTAGTGTAGTCAATTAGGGTTATCATATTAGTAACTCAGTGTGCTAGTTATGACCTGATATTAACTCTTGTGGCATTTTTTTTATAACTTTGACATGCATGTTTGTGACTTGTACTTGGTTGTTTATCATTCAAGACG
Organism: Stenogyne calaminthoides; assembly: GCA_037126765.1. Classification (NCBI taxonomy): domain Eukaryota; kingdom Viridiplantae; phylum Streptophyta; class Magnoliopsida; order Lamiales; family Lamiaceae; genus Stenogyne; species Stenogyne calaminthoides. The sequence continues at coordinate 27,302,066 of JBBCBC010000027.1, forward strand.
AATATGTATTGACTTACCTATTTCGATGAATCATTGTTGCTTCTTCGTTTATTTATTTAGTAATTGTAATTCATTTTGAAGTTCATTGATTCTTTATAGTTGATAAGGAAAATTTTGATGGATGTAGTTTCATTGGTTTCACTATATTACTTGCAACCTACTAGATTAGGCATGGCTCGTCGAGGTCGTACACACCAAAATTAACCACCTGTCCAGGAACCTCCAGTTCCCGAACCTAATGCAGCAGCTCCAGAGGCACCTGCTGCGGGCGCTGACCTTCCAAATGAAGAGCTTCTAGTTGTACTAAGAGGGTTGGCACAACACTTCAATGCCGCTCAAGCACCCCCTGCACCACAACCTCCATGTGAGGACACTAGTTCCATAGTTCATCAATTCCGCAGGCTCCAACCACCAACCTTTAATGGAAAAGGAGATCCCGCCGAGACGGAAGAGTGGCTTAGGGCTCTTGAGAGACTCTTCACCCACCTAAATTGCACGGATGCACAAAAGGTTTCATGTGTTGTTTTTCAACTAACTGAGGATGCTGATTTTTGGTGGGAATCCTATCATAGGACCCGAACTCCGGCCCAAATGGAAGTCATGACTTGGAACGAATTCAAATATGTGATCATACAGAACTACTTGCCATGATTTTATTATGAGAAGAAGGAGACAGAGTTCATGTATCTAAAATGAGGGACTATGACAATTATGGAGTATGAGCGAAAATTCACCCAACTATCTCGCTACGCTACTCACATGGTGGATTCCAAGGAAAGAAAGCTCGTCGATTTGAAAGGGGACTAAGACCAGAGATTGGTTGTATTCTTGCTGGACAAGGAGCTATGACTTATGGCGAGGTCTTAGAATGAGCTCATGAGAATGCCTCTAGATTGAAGCTTGACAACGTGAACAAGAGCACTGTTGAATCCTCCAGTAAGAAAAGGTGGGGAAATCTGCTGCAAGCTAAAAACAAACAAGCTAAGGTTGGAGGGAACCGTGGGACAAATTCTTCTGAGGACATCCCTTCGTGTCCTAAGTGTGGGAGACGCAACAATGAGGAATGTTTGTTTGGAACTGGAATTTGCTACCGTTGTAGACTACCCGATCACAATGCTTTTGACTGTCCACAAGAGAAGAACCCAGATGCCAGTAAAGGAAAGGAAAATCTGAAGAAACCCAATGTTGCAAAAGCCCGGACGTTTGCAATGACCAAAGGAGAAGCAACTAAGAAACCAGGAAACATGGTAGGTATGTTACCCATTTTAAAAGTACCTACTCTTACACTTTTTGATACCGGTGCCACACATTTTTTTATATCTGCTAAATTTTTTGAGCGTCTCAAGGACGAGGGTCTCACTATTATGAACAATAGTTTAGAAGTTAGCATACCTTCTGATAAATTTATAAGAACTGATAAACTATGTAAGGATGTTGAAGTTGACCTTGGGAATATAATCTTATGTGCAGATCTCCACGTTATCGAGATGAAAGACTTTGATGTGATTCTGGGCATGGATTGGCTCCAATCCAACCACGCCATGATCAAATGTAATGAAAAGGAAGTATCATTTATGATACCTGGGGAGGACGAATTTACATTCTTTGGGGCGAAATCTGCGTTAATACCTCAGGTTATTTTTGTGATGAAGGCGTCTAAGTTACTAAAGAGAGAAGGCGTCAGAGCCTACTTGGTGACTGTGATAGAATTCAAGCCTTCAGATCTAAATTTGGATGATGTGCCGATAGTGAGGGAATATAAGGATGTTTTCCCTGAAGACTTGTCGGGTTTACCTCCGAATCGACAAGTGGAGTTTACCGTAGACCTTCTCCCTTGAGCTACACCCGTGTCAAAAGCACCTTACAGAATGGCGCCAAGGGAACTACAAGAGTTGAAAGTTCAACTGCAAGAGCTTCTTGATAAAGGATTCGTACGACCTAGTGTCTCACCATGGGGGGCCCTTGTGTTGTTCGTTAAGAAAAAGGAAGGAACTTTTTGAATGTGCATTGACTATAGAGAACTGAACAAGCTCACTATAAAGAATAAATACCCGCTCCCACGGATCGAGGATCTATTTGACCAACTTAGAGGGTCAAACATATTCTCCAAGATCAACTTGCGTTCGGGTTATCACCAGGTAAATATCAAGGAAGGAGATATATCCAAGACTACCTTTCGAACGTGATACAGACATTACAAATTTATGGTCATGCCCTTTGGGCTTAGTAATGCACCCACAATATTTATGGACTTAATGAATCGAGTTTTCGATCCATTTTTGGACAGATTCATGAATATTTTTATCGACGACATATTAGTCTACTCTTGTGATAGGATACAACACGAGGAGCACCTATGGATCACCTTGGAAACTCTTAGGAAAGAGAGGTTGTTCGCCAAGTTTAAAAAGTGTGGGTTTTGGTTGGATAAGGTTGTTTTTCTTGGCCACATCGTGTCAGCTAAAGGCATTGAAGTAGACCCAACAAAGGTGGATGCGGTTAGTAGTTGGTGGACACCAACCAATGTAAGCGAGATTCGAAGTTTTCTTGGTTTAGCAGGGTACTACCGAAGGTTCATCGGAAATTTTGCAAAAATTGCAGTACCCCTAACTCGTCTTACCCAAAAGGGAGTGATCTTTCAGTGGACAGACAAGTGCGAGAACAACTTCCAAGAGCTCAAAACAAGTTAATTTCAGCACCTGTGCTAGCTAATACCCGATGGTACCGAGGGATTTGTCATCTATAGCGACGCATCTAAACTTGGACTTGGTTGTGTTCTGATGCAACATGGAAGAGTCATAGCCTACGCCTCGACACAATTAAAGACTCGTGAGAAAAATTATCCGACTCATGATTTAGAACTTGCTGCTGTTGTTCATGCTTTGAAGATATGGCGTCACTACCTTTATGGTGGAAAGTGTGAGATCTGCACTGATGATAAGAGCCTCAAGTACTTATTTGAACAAAAAGAGTTGAACATGAGGCAGAGGAGGTGGATAGAATTAATTAAGGATTATGATTGCGCCATCTTGTATCACCCTAAAAAGGCTAATGTAGTCGCCGATGCCCTAAGTCGAAAGGGAAATGTGGCATGCATGTTGACTTCTCAAGAGAAACTGATAAATGAGTTTCGCAAGTTGAATTTGGAAGTTGTATTTGCCACCTTAAGCACTATGGCCATCATAACAACTTTTGTAACGAAGCCTACTTTATGAGGAAGGATTATTGAAGCCCAGAATAGAGATGCATTTTTGGAGACGTTAAGGGATAAAGTCGGAAGTGGTACCACAAAGGGTTTTTCCATAGAAACTGATGGGTCACTATCATGTGGAGAAAGAATATGCATTCCAAAGGATGAGGATATCCGAAAAGAGATCCTTGAAGAAGCACACAACACCCCATACACTGCACACAAAGATGTATCAGGACTTAAAATTGATGTTCTGGTGGAGGAACATGAAGGGGAGCATAACACTATTTGTTCAGAGATGCTTAACTTGTCAGCAAGTCAAGACAGAACATCAACGACCCAGTGGCCTCCTACAACCACTCGAAATTTCAGAATGGAAGTGGGAAAACATTGCAATGGACTTTGTGGTTTGTTTGCCAAAGTCAGCACGAGGTAACCATGCAATTTGGGTCATTGTTGATCGTTTAACCAAGTCCTCTCACTTTTTACCAATCAAGATGACCTTTATTTTGGATAAGCTAGCTCACATATATCTTGAAGAAGTGTTGAAACTCTATGGAGTATCCATATCAATAGTTTTTTACCGTGACCCGAGGTTCACATCTCAATTTTGGCAAAGCTTGCAAAGGGCTATGGGGACAAAGCTCAATTTTAGCACTGCATTCCACACAAAGTCAGATGGTCAGTCAGAGAGAACTATACAGCCACTAGAGGACATGTTAAGGGCTTGTGTATTGAATTTTGGAGGAAAATGGGAAGATTATATGCCTTTGGTAGAATTATCATATAATAACAGCTTTCAAGCGACTATAGGGATGACACCTTATGAAGCACTCTATGGGAGAAAATGTAGGTCACCATTATATTGGGATGAGGTTGGAGAAATAAGGATCTTAGGCCCATAAATAATTGAAAGAACAACCGAAGCTATTGATAAAATTAGAGCAAGGATCAAGACGGCTAAAGATAGACAAAAATCTTACGCTGATCAAAGATGAAAGACTTGGAATTCACAGTTGGAGAAAAGGTGTTCCTCAAGGTGTCACCTGTTAGAGGTGTTTTTCGATTTGGCAAAGAGGGAAAGCTACAACCCAGATTCATCGGACCGTACGAAATTTTAGAACGTGTTGGGAAAGTTGCTTATCACCTTGCTCTACCACCCGATCTATCTGGGGTGCACAATGTGTTACATGTTTCCATGTTGAGAAAGTACGTGTTTGATGTGAGTCATGTGAATCATGAAGGGCTTGAAGTCCAAAAAGATTTGTCCTATGCAGAGACACCAATCGCAGTACTAAACGCAAGATGAAAAAGCTTCATAACCGCGAAATCCGTCTAGTTAAAATTCAATGGAACCATCATGATAAGGAGGAGTCTATTTGGAAGCTTGAGAGTGAGATTCTAGAAAATTACCCCAACCTAATGCAACTTGGTACGTGTTTACCATTTTAATTTCGAGGACGAAATTTCTTGAAGGGGTGCGGTGTAATATCACGAAAATTCCAAAAAATTTCCAAGATTTATTTTTGTGAAATTTATGTGATTTATTTAATTAAGGTGTGCGATTGCATGATTATCATCCTTAAATTATTTATTCTTAGATTTTATTAAAGTTTATGATTATGGATGAGAATACTTTATTGGGCTTTTCATAAAATAATAAGAATAAGGATCAAGTTAAGTGGACGGAATGACACAATTACAAATAAGAAGACAAGGACCTTTAGAGCCCAATTAAGTGGAAACCGTAGTCTTGAAGGGCTTTATAAATAGGCACTTTCAGCCCTTATGCACAAATTTTGCACTCCATTTTTTTAAGGTAAACACTCTCTACACACATTACACACACACACACACACACACTACACCACCGAATTTAAACTAAATTTCAGCCAACCATATGAAATCCGATCTTCATTCAGTAAGAACCATCTGAAAGCTCTCGTCTAGAGCTTTCTAGAACACCTTCAAGTTTCTGCGATTGGAGTTCTGGATCTCCGGTTATCTACGGTGGAAGTTGGAGGGATGCCTTAGTATGCAGACTGACTTCTTTTTATCATAATATTCTTTAGGGATTTCCAAAAATTGTGTTTCTGGTCTCCTTAGAAAGCTGATTTCAATAGCTTTCCAGAACATCTTCTAGATTCCCATTTGGAGCCTTATAACTCCGGTTATCTCCGATGGAAGTTGGAGGGATGCCCTAGTAGGCGGACTGACTTCTTTTTATTATAATATTCTTTACAGATTTCCAAAAATTTTGTTCCTACTCTACTTAGAAATCTGATTTCAAGAGCTTTCCAGAACATCTTCTAGATTCTCATTTGGAGCCCTAGAACTCCAGTTATCTCCGGTGGAAGTTGGAGGGATGCCCTTGTAGGTGGACTGATTTTCTTTATATCATAATAATCGGTAAATATTTCCAAATATTATGTTTCTAGTCTGTTTATAAAGCTTATTTCAAGAACTTTCCAGAACATCTTCTGGATTCTCATTTGGAGCCCTAGAACTCCGGTTATCTCCGGTGGAAGTTGGAGGGATACCCCAGTAGGTGGACTGACATTTTTTTTATCATAATATTCTTTAAAAATTTCCACAAATTGTGTTCCTAGTCTCCTTAGAAATATTATTTCAAGAGCTTTCTAGAACGTCTTCTGGATCCTCGTTTGGAGCCCTAGAACTCCAGTTATAACTGTTGGAAGTTGGAGGTATGCCTTAGAATGCGGACTAACTTTTATATGTCATAACCTTTTGTTCGGTTATTCAAATCTTGTGATTCTAGACTTGTTGGAAATCTGATTTCAATGGCTTTCTAGAACATGTTTTTATCTTTAAATAAGAGTTATAGAACTCAAGTTATGTTATCAAAGTTCTAGAAATAAAATAAATGTCCTCAAACGTAAAATAAACGTAAAATGCTCATTTCTTATCCGTTTTTTACGAAATCAGTGGCCAATTGACCCAAATTTCAAAAGTTATAGTTTTTCATCAAATTAATTGGACTTTCAGTTTTTAAAAATATGAAGAAAGCCTTTAAACCCCTGTTATTTTGCATTCTTTACAAATTTTAGACCTTTTTGTGAATTACTTATTTACCAATTTATAATACACTTAATTGTGCACTTACACTATTGGTTTACTATTTTTATTAGTGAGTACTTGGGGGTAGAATTTTTTTGATTGTAGGACTTGAGAATCACGAAGTAGGAATGAGCTTGGGACTAGGAGGAGACGATACCGCTTAGCTCATATAAACTATTAGGTGGGGTAACTCTCAGTGGATCTTATAATATTTACTTGCATACTTTACAATTTATTGCCTTAATTGTCTTACATGAAAGTTTGCAATGAATACCAAAGGTGAAGATGCATGTTATGATTATTTGCGTAAATGTATGTTCGAACATGAAGATGAGTATTATGATTGATTGTATATGTATGCAAATGTGAAAGTGTAAGTAATACGGTCAAGATCGTTCACGATGTATGTTATATGGATAATACTGTTATAGCTAATGATAAGATAACGGGTAAAACCGTACAAGATTTGATCGAAAGATCATTTTCAGGTAGCTCCCGAACAAGATGCTCGAGCGGGGTAAGGCGTGCCCCCAACAAGATTGATGTGCTCTTATGTGTAACTTATATTAAGTATACACTAGATATAATGTGTAACTTATATTAAGTATACACTAGATATGGATGTACAGGATGAAGTTAAACGTGTCATGTGATTTGTTATATGATTGCTGGATTCTTGAAACATGTACTACAAAGTTGTGAGTATGTGATCCTAATGTTATGAATAAGATTAAGAGTCTTGTTTGTCTTTATGATGATATGTGGTGATTCATGTACTTGACTATTATTTCAATAATTTGTATGGTGTATGAGTGGGCATTCGAGTGAACCCACATGGTGTTTTTTTTGAACACTTACCCCTTTCCTTTTCAGGTCGAGATGCGTAATAGGAATGAAGATGGACGTGAGCTCTTAGACTCGAAAGTGCAAAGCTTTTTAATTTATGAAAATTAAACTTCAGCCCTATTTTGACAAGTTAACATTAGTGTCATTTTCTTGTGATGTAAACTTTTACAACTTTTCAATTTACCTTCTTTTCCGCTGCTACTTATTTAAGATTGTTCTTGGTTTTGGTGGTGATCACCCATAATTTCATGAAGTGCATTACTTTTGTTAATTGGTTCGTATTAAAAATAAAAATATATATTTAGTTTCTTTCTTAAAAAATTGAGGTCGTTACATCTTCACTCAGATCAAAGATAAGCAGCTGCATGGGGATCCTCTACCCATCAAGAAGAGCGATGGGAGACAAAGCCCCGGGAAGTATTGTTACTACCATGTGGCGATCGACCACAACAACATCGAATGCCGAGACTTATTGAGGCAGCTCTGGAGGTTGTACGAAGATGGAGTATTACATGAATATGTAAGACGGCCTCAACCCAAGGACACCAAAGGCGTGACGAATCCCCCCTCCAGCTAACTGAAGTCGCCTAACCTGGGAATGCAGAAGGATAGAGGATTGACCGCCAAGTATACCCCATGCCAGAACACGTCGGTGAAAGGGTAATCCACACTCTGTCGCCTCTCGGGGCAGTGGGCGGCTTCTTCGCATCGACCAACCTATCAAAAAGATGCCAGAAGGCTGAACTTAGAGAAATGGCGAACACGGTTCGACTGTTTCTCCCGGTGAATGCTACAACAAAGGAGGTGAACTCGATCCAATTCGGCAAACTGGACAAAGCGGGGATCGTTTTCCCAAACTCTGACCCACTTGTCATTTTCGCAAAGATAATGGGAAGGACGGTCAAACGGCTGCTGGTCAACAGCGGAGCATTCTGTAATATCCTGTTTAAGAAGACCTTCGACAAGCTTGACAACTATCATGATTATCTCGAACCTGTTTGGGTTATACGTGAAAGTATGCTTTTACTTTGTATAACCTATGTATTAAACACTTATTTACTGAAATAAATTATTTATCACTGTTTCTTTAAATATGATTGAATGTTATATATATTTATTGCAAACCGTTCATATAATAGCACATGTTACATTGTAGTTAACGTGGTGATACCAGATCACAGAAGATCACGTTAACAGTCCCTTGTAAACTAGTGTGTGTTTCACAACATAGATTGACCCGAACAGTCTATTGGTAGAAGTTGATGTGTAAGGCTCAGATTGGCTTGTCTTGGCCAAGAGATTACACAAGTGCATTCGATGCGCTGAAGCGGACCTGCAGAGAGGATAAACTCATTCACACTGACTTATGAGATGAAGAGTTAGACCTCAGTGGTTGTTGATTTCTTAACCTCTGTCACTTAATAAGGACCATGTGCGATTAGTAATTATTGCTTTGACTTATAAATGGGAAGAGAATCATTGAGACTTTGATACCCTTTATCTTGGGCAATAATATTAATTGTACGACAATTGCTAAGATTAATACAGAGAATCGTGTGCTTGCAAAGTCTTGCGTGATTGGTCCCCTTGGTGGGCTCGGAACCTTTATCATACCAAATTTTGCAAGTGGAATTAATTTTCCGGTTTGGATAATAAAGTTGAGCTGTCCTTACTCCAAGGATCAAGATATTAATTAATATAAAGTTTTTCAGTGGCTTAATTAATTAATGGACTAAATAATCTTAAACACGGAAAATAATGACAGGGAGCCATATTACCGTAATATGGGTTAAGATTGGATAGTGCAATATTAATTATATAGTGGTATTAATTAATATTAATGGGCTGAAATATATTGTGGCTCAATATTGGAATTCAGAAGTCCATTGGAAGGTCTATCTTAATTCTCCTAAAGGCCCCTCAAGTAGCTCAAATTAAAGTCCAATAAATAAAAGGTGCTTAAAATAAAATAAATTTTTGTTGCATATTTCTTCCTTATTTTTTTGAAATAATTAAAGAAAAAGAGGGAGAAGAATTTTCTTGAAAGGATTTTATGGAAAGGAAATAAATATTCTTGGAATACAAGATTATCCAATAGTTTCAAGAAATCTCCAACTTTGTTTCTTTAATGGAGATTTTCGAAAATTATAGAGATATAATAGGAAGAAGGATTTTCTTGAAAATATTTTATGGAAAAAGTTATGTATTCTAGGAATACAAGAATATCTCATAAATTCAAGAAGGATCCAATCTTGAGAATCTCTTATTAATTTCGAAATATTAGGCTAAATAAGGGTGTGAGATTTTTGTGGAAAAATACACATGGAAAGAAGAATATATGGGATATATTCAAGATTTCTTGGAGATCAAGAAAAGATATTTCATAACCCTATTTCGATCCCTAATTTTCGTTCCCCTCTCTATTATAAATAGGGGATGAAACATTCATCCCCAAGACACAGGAATTGATCTTTTTTCGGAAAAATATCAGCGTCGATAAAATATCAAATATTTTGAAACATTGACAATTTGTGTTTTTTCGAAAAATTTCAATTGCGTGCAGCAATTCCATGTGTTGAAAATATTAGAAATCCACAACGGTGGTGCAACAATTTTATTTTCCTTTGTTTTATAAATCGTTCATCGGAGAACCTCCCACCGGGTTATTGAGCGAGGACTTGGGAATACTTGAGAAGGACTTCTGGTTGGTAGCCAGTTACTTGATCCTGTCCATCTCAAATTGTCTCTCCAATGGGTACGATTACGTAAACTCCTAGAAATTTCGCATGCTAGGATCTTTTACGTGAATTTTATTTGCATGTCGTTGTTGGTGTAATTATTATTTGAATTCACTTAGGTAAATTCATGCTAGTAATAATTGTTAATTTAAATTTGTGTTTATGAGGTCATCCCGATAGATCTTGGCAATTGTTATCCCAACAACTGGTATAAGAGCCCTGGTTCGGGCTCTGATCTTTTAAACTGTAATTTAAATTGTTGTTCATTAAAATTTAAAATTGGATAGTAGAACTGTTAGATCTGTTTTGCAGGTATTCAATTATCATGGTATTTTAATGTGCTTATTTACATGCAAATAAATTATTAGTTTTTAATTCGATTCGTTCGAATTCGTTTTGCCTCGTGAGAAAATCCACGAGTAGATTAGTATTTGTTTGATTTGTTCAATGTAATAGACTAGTCTAGATCTAGGTTTATTTATTTTGTAAATAAATTGTAATCGGATCGAGAACGAAGACGGAGACAAAAAATTAAAAACAGTCGTCCAAGTGCCCGGACGTACGCGAGCCAAGGTGGAGCACGCGGGCTAGGCCGAAGGCCTAGCGACCACGCGCATCGCCAGATGGGATGAGGACGGCGCCAATGGGATGCACGCTAGGCGCGCGGGGCTGATGGGCGATGGGGATGCACATGGCACGCGCAGGCGCGCGCGAGCCGGGCATGCGGGTGGGCTGTTTCGGGCTCGTCCGGGCGATGCTCCGCGTGAATGTGCCTTGGGCGATGGGGCGAGATGGCCGAGCCGGACCGAGGCATGCGCCAAGGCGCACGCGGACTCGCATTACGGGTCATGAGCTACTCATTTTCCGGATGTCGTCCTAACCCAAAACGGAGGACACTCGTTAAAGAATTGTTGCAGATTCAGTGGGAGCTTTTCGAGATGAACGATGAAGGCAAAAAGAAGAGACGATTTCTCAAGATCAAGATATGGAATTTAAACCATGACAGTTGGATATATGTGGCCAACTTGATTTATTTTATCTTGATGCTTGTTTTAAATTCGTACTATTTTATTTGTTAAATGTGTTTGCATGATTTAAAATTGTCTAAAGAAAATCTCACTTTCGAAAATTACTAAGTATGTTTTAATTGACAAATTTTATACCGGATAATAAAATTACGTCATTATTGACCTCCATGATTTATTTATTTGTGAATTCTTTTGGAGAAATTTCCCCAACGGAACGACCAAAAGATGGTTTTCACATGAATAAATTCCCAAAAGGATGATTGTGAATTATTATTAGTGGCGATAATAATTTTGTATTTAATCATGGTTATTACTTAGGTATAAAATTGATATGCATATACTTCTCCGAAGTCCCTGTCAATTTTATATTTGTCAAGTGGGAGCCGACTATTAATTTTGAATTAAAGGTTTGTAACTGTTCCTGTTTGTAACCTGCTTGAATGTGTTTAAATAGACAGATCACCCAACGTGACCTATTTAAACTGTTTTGAGATGTCGGCTGATGCATATTCATATTGTTTTGAGATTTTGATATGAATAATGTGATCGAATTATGTGATGTTTTGTACTTGTACAAATTGCTATTTATTTCAGTTCAACATGTCGCAACCTTTTAATCCACTGTTAAGATACTTAAAGTCAATAAAATTGTATAGGAAACTATTTTGATTGGAAACGAAAAATTATGATTGTCCTAACTGCACAAAAGCACAAGTGGATTCTTGACACACAAAAAATCATATGAGCCAACTGACGAGTCAAAAATGCGGGGCTCGTCAGATCACCTTGCGAGAGATGTTGTCGCTGAAAATGGTGGAGGGCAACCTCGTAAGGGATTACATCCTCAAAATTGATGTCTCATTTGAACAAACTTGAGGTTCTGGGTGCAGGTTATGATCTGGAGACCCAGATCGATTTGGTACTCCACTCTCTGCCTAGAAGTTTTGAGCACTTTGGCCTCGCTAGCTGATTTGTTGTAAGCTTTGGTCTCGGCAGAGACGTTGATGGGGCAACAAACTCAAGTTTTGACGGCAAGTGGTCCGTCTTCATCTTCTAGGCCAAGGGAAGGCAAGAAGAAGAAGATGACCAAAAGTCATAAGCAATCAAACTCAATTGTTGCCAAGGGCAATGGTAAGATGAGGGATGCTGGTGGTGTCAAGGAAAATCTAAAGGGGAAGTGCTTCAACTGCGGTGAAGAAGGACAATGGAGGTTTGCATATTCCAACCCCAAAAGGGCCAGAAAGAAAGGTAATTCTCACGCACTAGTTGTTAAAACTTGTTTAGCGGCGTATACTTCTTATTCGTAGGTAGTTGATACGGGATCCACTGATCATGTTTTCTTCACGGGTTCAAGTTGACCCGACAACTTAGTGGAAGTGAGATCCTCATCACACTGGACGATGCTACGAGAGTAGGAGCTGAAGTAGTGAGAGACGTGCACCTTTCTTCTGAAGACAAGATTTTAGTTTTGCGAGATGTTCTTTACGTTCCAGTTTTTTGAAAAAATCTTATTTCAGTCTCAAAACTATTTAATGATGGATATTATGTTCGTTTTTCTAAACAAGTTACTGTTTTTCGTAACGATGTGTTTATCTGTCATGGAACTTTGCGGAACAATCTCTATACTATTAACTGTGCACACCACTCACAAAATGCATCTTTTAACACATCGACTGTTTCAAGCAATAAGAGAAAGCGTTCAGAAAAGGTGAATGAGACACTTCTCTGGCATCTAAGATTGGGTCATATTAATCTAAATAGGATCCAAAGGTTGGTGAAAGATGGTTCATTGTCGGACCTACAGATGGAACCATTTCCAACCTGCGAATCATGTTTGGAGGGTAAAATGACCAAGAGGGCATTTGGAGCCAAGGGGAATAGAGCCACAGAAGTGTTGCAAATCGTTCACACTGACGTGTGTGGTCCAATGTCAACCAAAGCTAGAGGTGGCTATGAGTATTTCGTAACGTTCACTGATGATTACTCAAGGTTCGTGTATATTTTCCTGATGAAACACAAATCGGAAACCTTTGATAAATTCAAAGAGTTCAAAGCCGAAGTGGAGAATCACATGGAAAAGAGTATCAAGTTTCTACGATCTGATCGTGGAGGCGAATACCTCAGTGATGAGTTTTTGAACTACCTGTCAGACGAGGGCATTGTTATTGTGAAGTGTAAAACTGTTTGTGAAATCCCAAGAGCTAATATATATAGGGAGACCCAGCTTAAAACTTAAGCTAGCATGTTGGGAAATTAAAATCCCTTTTAATTAATTAAATTAAACTTCTTTAATTTTATTCCCTAAATATAAATCTCTACGGATTTAAATTCCATATATGACAAATCTCTACGATTTGTTTCCAGATATATTAAATCCTACAATAATATTTCAAAAATTAAAATTGGGAATTCTTGTTTAATTAAATCCAATTTAATTAAACATTAATAATAATTAATTCCAAATTAATCTATTATTAATTACTTCTCCATAAATTAAATATTAAATTCAATTTAATAGTTAATCAACCAACTGTTGGTGTATACTGTAAAGCAAACTTTTAGTGAGCTTTTGTTGATATATATTCAATTTTCTTATTATCTGAAATAAATGGTTTTTCACATTATTGCATTCTTATAAATTGCTTATGTGTCTGCTTATCTTATATTGTAGACAATGTGGTGGGTTTGTAGTCACACAGAAGATCACATCGTCAAGTTCCTTATAAGATATAAACAGTATTCACAACTGAGATAGTTCTGGACATAACTATTGGTTTAAGTTGTAGTATAAACTTGTTGGTGGCTTGTCTTGGCCATTAGTTTATACTAGTGCGCTATGTCGCATTGAATGGGTCACAAATAAGACATGTTCTTCTATTCTGATTGTTATGAATAACTAGAGGTCTTGGTGACTTTTATTATTCTTAACCCTAAGTGTGGTATTTGGATATGTGGGGTGCTTGTTCACTGCTTTGATTTACTATAGGTGAGAATCTTGGTAGATCTCTCATACTTCGTATTTTGGGTAGTGACATCGCTCATGATATTTATTTATTGTCATTGGGGCACCGTGTCCTGGACATCCAGGATGATGACGTCCCCTTGAGGAAACTCATAAAGGATTGTCGTATTAAACCCTGCAGGTGGATTTAATCTGTACGACAACAAGGTTGAGTGGTCTACTCAAGGAATAATAGATATTAATTAATTAAAGCAGTCAGGAGCTTTAATAATTAATGGACGTGTGATATCTTTAACACGGGGAATTATAAAGTCTAATAGAAGCCCTGATTCTATTCGGGATAGGACGGGAGTTCAACATTAATTCTCTAGTGGGATGAATTAATGTTCTCGGGCCAAATAATGTTCTGGGCTGAACATAAGAGTATTTGGGTCCGTGAGAAGCCCAAACCCTATACCTTCTAATGGATCCCTAGTCTGGCCCACGAAACCTGAGGAGTATAAATAAAGGAGCCTGGTTTCGTCTAAAACCCTAAGTACACGAAATTAAAATTTCAGCAGCAAAGCAAGTTAGGGTTTGAGGAGACGAAATAGCAGGCGTCTTCTCCACGTTCGATAGATTGCTATCCACTCAGCATTTGGATGAGGCTGGGAGACAGACTGGAAGATCTATAGTGGAATCAACATCTCGATCTTCAAGGGTAACGAATCTAAACCTTGCTCTAGACGCATGTTTAGGTTTTAATTTTAATACATGTACGTTTGGTATCCAATAACGATCCTGGGTGACGGACCGCCTTCACCGGCGCGATCCATCAATTGGTATCAGAGCCGGGATTCGTGGATTATTGGCTCTGCCTGAAACATTTTCGTTTGTAGATATCGTTTCTATTTTGATCGTGTTTGACCCATAGGCCCTCTTATATTCTCTCTAAATCCACTTTGAGGAATGAATTATTTTCTTGGCTCAACTACCACACACATGCACTTCGTGATGAACCCAATCCAAGCCATATCTACCCATGGAAAGGTGCAAGCATCGGTCATGGTCAAAGTTCATCATCCCACACATATCGTGCATATTGACCTCAAGTCAAAAGAGTATCGCATCACTCCCACAAACCGAGACACCCGTAGACACATATAGTGGACCTACATCAAACGGTTTCTCGGATGGGTATAGCAATACCCTCTAAGGTATTTGTGCATCCATCATGAGATACCTAGTATCTCGTAGTAAGTGAGATCGTACTACACTCTCTAAGAGTATGATGCAGATCGTACTCCAATCTCCATTGCATCATCAATATCCCATTCTTGATGATCCTTGATCGGGGCTATTTGAGAATCATGCTTAAGTCATCTGAGTTCTCAAAACCTCAATGACATCATTGACTCATGGGAACACTTGCATGAATAAATGCAAACAATCAAACATAGTATTCAAACAAGTGTATTGTCATACAATAATATTAAATGAACTATAATATTAAATCAAACTGAATATCATCGAGTATTATGTCCTTACAGTAGTTTCTCTCTAGGACATTAACACTAACAGCGAGGTCCCGCTCCACCTGGTCAGCAAGTCAGTGCTTAGAGTTTGCCTCATCCTCGACGATCATGGGGGTTTCTGGGCGTCCTGATCTCCAAGTCGACCAAACACGTTGCCCGATCCTGTCGGTTTTTCTAGGAGCCGGCGGTTCCGAATGATGGCGTGCTTCGCCAGGTCATATGCCAGTTGGCCCGTGGAACGCCCTTTTCTTACAAGGGAATTCTTGCCCTTAGAGGCTCCGGCGTTGTGTGCCGCCTTCTTGATCAGCGGCTGCTCATCCTCGTCATCGAAGGCAAGGCATTTCTTGTGGAGGATGGCCAACACGGCCTTTGTGTCCTCTAGTGTCTGGACAAGGTTCCACCAGTCAGGGGTGACATTCGGGATGGCGGGGTGAGACCGTTGTGAACTCATTGAAGCCTCGATACCGTCACGGGGATCTGTCTCTTTTCTGGTAGCGTTACCTTGGTTGATCGCCATTGATGAAAGACGGGTCTCTTGAGGATTTATGAATAAATCGACATAAAGTTTCCCACAGACGACACCAAATATTGTAACCTAGATTTTACGTCTAGGACAACACACAAATAATGGATTTTATCAAACATGTAACGAACAGTAAATGTAAATCACACTAGAATTTGGTTACCCAGTTCGTCTTTTGAATAAGACTACGTCTAGGGGCACCCAAGCCAGGAATGTTTTATTATCTTTTTTTCTGCCTAGAGTTCTAAGATTGCTTTTTTTACAATGAATAGTACATGTTATATTTATATACAAGAAACTAGGTCACAGATCTTCGTGGGCTTCCTCCACGGGCTTGCTGAGGCTCCCGCTGCCAGTGCTAGGGTTTCCTTAACCAACCCACAATTTCATCATCCGGATTCACTTGCCTTGCTTATACCCCGCGATATCCGCGTCGTTAGTTGTCCATATATTTACCATGTTTATCTCCTCACCGACTTCGGACTGAAGCCGCTCCCGACCTGTGGTCTTCCCAAAAGTAAACTGCGACCTCCTCGACTCAAGCTGGTCGCTCTGCGACCTCCTCATAATGATCAAGTCGCTCTGGCCGATTGGCGCATGAAGAGAGTTGCCTCACCAGGTTGGATTATTTCATGCTACAACAATTGCCCCTCAAGTCGAGGTCGCGTGCTTGCATCGAGACCTGGACTTGACTAGTTACTTGATCAACCTGTGGCGAGTCGATCTCAGAAAGCGTTCCCGAGGCACCTCAATTCACGGAATCGTGAGATCTGATAGATCCGTCATGATGGCTCTGCTGACAGGTGATGTCATGCGCCACGAGCCCTTCCAATTGGGTGACCGCGGTGTTAACTTCAGACGACTTATGACCGGCTTCCTATAGGAGGTCAAATTATACCCATATTATACCCTACATCAAATGGTTTCTCGGATGGGTATACCAATACCCTCTAAGGTATTTGTGCATCCATCATGAGATACCTAGTATCTCGTAGTAAGTGATATCTTACTACACTCTCTAAGAGTATGATGCAGATCGCACACCAATCTCCATTGCATCATCAATATCCCATTCTTGATGATCTTTGATCGGGGCAATTTGAGAATCATGCTAAAGTCATCTGAGTTATCATAACCTCAATGACATCAATGACTAATGGGAACACTTGTACGAATAAATGCAAATAATCAAACATAATATTCAAACAAGTGTATTGCCATACATTAATATTAAATGAACTATAACATTAAATCAAACTGAATATCATTGAGTATTATGTCCTTATAATAGTTTGTCTCTAGGACACTAACACTAACAATCTCCCACTTAGAGTAGAGTCAATCACTTACATGTCTAACCCCTAGACCATCAAATGTCTAGTATGTACATGAACACTCAGTGTTTTGGTGAATACATTTTAATTCTATTTCTCATATCGTTATGATCTCCCAGATCAAATGATAAGTCTAGGTACATGCTCGTTTATGCTTGTTGATCTCGGTTCCTTTGCTTGCTGCAATCGCACCAGCGTTGTCTCAATAAAATTTTATTAAACAACTGGCACTCGGAACTACCCCTAGTTCTCTTAAGAACTATAAAATTCAGACAGTCTCCTTGAGGCTTCTGATACAACAATGTATTCAACTTCAGTTGTTGAATTTGCGGTCCTTTTACTTGGAACTATTCCAACCGACCACCTCATTATTGAGAGTTAAACGTAACCTAACTGTGATTTGTAATCATCACAGTCGGATTGAAAACTTGTGTCAGCATAACCAGTGACTACTAGTTCTGACTGTCCACTATAGACAAGGAAACATTCTTTAGTTCATCTAAGATACTTCAGAATGGTCTTGAAAGCAATCCAGTGAGACTCACCCGGATTCTGTTGATGTCTATCAGTGATGTTGATAGCGTAGGCCACGTTTGGCCTAGTGCAAGTCATGGCGTACATGATTGACCCAATTGCATATGCATATGGGATATTTTTCATGTGCTTGATATCAGCTTCAACAAAAGGACAATCCTTCTTTGACAGCTTTATCCCATGATTTGCCGATAGAGACCCTCTCTTAGAGTCCTCTATCGCAAAATGCTTCAACACCTTGTCTACATAGGTGGACTGTGACAGCCTCAACATCCTCTTGGATCTATCCCTGTGGATCTTGATCCCTAAGATGTAGCAGGCTTCACAAATATCCTTCATCATGAAGATCTTCGACAACCATTCTTCAACGGACTGCATTAACGGGATATTGTTTCTCAAAATCAATATGTCGTCGATATATACGATTATGAAAATAATATTCTTCCCGTTGCGTTTTGATAAAAGCAAGGATCTTTCGAATTTTTGATGATGTCAAAAGACTTGATAGCTTCATCAAATCGAATATTCCAACTCCTAGAAGCTTGCTTCAATCCATAAATGGATATCTTTAGCTTGCACACTAGATTAGAATTTGGCTTAGATGTAAAATCTTATGGTTAAGTCATAAACACTTTCTTATCAATGTTTACATTGAGGAAAGCTGTTTTGACATCCATCTGCCAAATCTTATAATCACAGTGTGCTGCTATCGCAAGTAAAATTCGAATGGACTTGATCTTTGCAACTGGTGAGAAGGTCTCATCATAATCAATGCCTTAGCATCGACTATCACCCTTCGCCACCAACCTAACTTTGTAGGTTTGTACTTTGCCATTTGCATGGGTCTAACCTCTTTACGCAACTCAACCAAGTCCCATACTTGATTGGTGTACATCGAGTCTATCTCGAATTTCATGGCTTCATGCCACTTCCCTGAATCAATATCTGATATTGTTTCAGAATAAGTATTTAGGATCGTCTTTATCCGGTATGTCCACATTAATGAGTTCCTCCAAGAGGTAACCGTATCTAATGGGCGGATTACGTAATAATTGACTTACGGAGCTGTGGTTGTGCAGGTTGTACATTCTGATTGTGAAAATTTTGTGGTGCATTAATTTCATCAATGCCCAGAGAGTCCTCAAGAGCTACACTTTCAGATGCCTCTTGGGCGGGAGTTTGAACTATGTTGTTCTCATTCAGTCCACTTGGAGGTTCTTGTACTGGCAAGCCTACTCTAATTACGCTCCCACTGGCTGAAGGACGATCACCTAGTGAAAGACTCCCACCGTGAAAGTCGCTGAATGCTCCCACTGATTCCTTGTCATGTTGCTTTTACAAGATATCAGTCTCTTTGTTAATTTGTGGTTCTTGAATTTCTTCAAGTTCTATCAGCTTACGACCTTGTTCCTTAAAGACATAGTCTTCTTCGAGGAACTTGGTCTGCCTAGAAACAATCACTGATTATTTCTTAGGTAGATAGAAGTAATATCCCTTAGTTTCCTTAGGATATCCCACAAAGTAACCTTTTTCACCTTTGGATTCCAACTTGTCGGTAAGCATCCTTTTCACAATCACGGGGCAACCCCATGTTTAATATGTGTAAAAGTTGGCTTCTTGCCACAACATAGTTCATATGGTGTATGCTCAATCGATTTAGATGAAATCCTATTCATAATGTAGACTGGGGTTTGTAACGCGTATCCCATAAGAATGTTGGAAGACATGAAAAGCTCATCATGGACCTCACCATGTCTAACAAGGTTTGGTTTCGTCTCTCGGACACACCGTTCATCTGAGGTGTTGCGGGAGTAGTCCATTGTGACAGGATTCCATGTAACTTCAAGTAATTAGTGAATTCATGGCTAAGGTATTCACCTCCTAGATCCGATCAAAGAGTCTTGATACTCTTACCAAGTTTCTTCTCTATTTCAGCTTTGTACTCTTTGAATTTCTCAAAAGATTTGGGTTCGTGTTTCATAAGATACACATATCCGTATCTAGAGAAATCATCAGTAAAAGTGATGAAGTAGCCGAAGTGACCCCTAGCTAGAGTGGGCAATGATCCACAAATATCGTTTTAGATCAACTCTAGAACTTCTTTAGCATGCACCCCTTTCCCAGAAAAGGGTCTGTTGATCATCTTGCCCATGAGATAAGATTCACAATCTCCATAAGACTCACAATCGAATGGAGTTAAGTAGTCTAACTTTCTTAACATTGCAATTCTTTTCTCGTTTATATGATCAAGTTCTACAATGCCATAAGTAAGTCGGGTTTTCATGATTACTAAGTTTGAGTCTTTTACTTTGTATATTAAGAACATCATATCCACAATGCAACAAATATATGTTGCGAGTAATAGAAAGAACTAGATGACAATCATTAAGTTCTAATCTAAAACCAAAGGGTAAGTCTAACACATAAGTCCCCACACGTTCAGTAGCAATTCTTGCTCCGTTTCCACGTGTAAGATGACTTCACCCGCCCTAACTGTCCTAAGACACATGAGCCCTTTCACATTAGTGCAAATGTGAAAGACACATTCGGTATCCTATACCAAGCAGTTAGCGCTATCAGCGGACATTTTTATCTTAATAACAAACATACAAGTTCTAGTGCTAGAAGCACCTAGTGTCTTCTTTTCAGCAACCAAAACCTTACAGTCCCTTCTTCTGATGCCCTCTTCTACTTACAGTAGAGGCACACATCCTTATTTTTACCCGCTCCTTCTTTTGAACACCATCTTAGTGATAGTGAACTCAAAAGTCTTGAGCACGTTGTGAGGTTCAGGCATGGTCGCACCCATCTTATTCATATTGTAGTTCACAATGAAGCTAAAATATGAATCCGGGAGCGACTGGAGGATAACATAAATGAAAACATTGGTCTTTAGCTCAATGCCTAAATTACCAAGTTTCTCAATTAGGCCTATCATCATTAGCACATGAGGTGAAATCTTCCATTCTTCAGCTAACCGACATCTTGAACAGATCTCTCATCACTTCATAAAACTCAAAACGAGATTCAGAATCAAATAGATCCTTCAAATGATTGAGCATTTCGAAGGGACCCATTTTTCTCATGTTGCCTATGAATATCGGGAGTCATGCCGAGCAACATCACACAATGAGCTTGGGAAGCATCCTCTTGATGCTTCTTCTGAGGTGCTACGTCAAACGTGGCTGCCTCAGAGTACCAGCTTTAAGGGTAACCAGGATAGGTGTGTCCAACACGTACTCAATCTTTTCTTGCCTTAGCACCAAACACATATTTCGGTGTCAGTCTAGAAAATTTGGCCTAGCCAATTTGTTTGTTTCCAAAACACATCTCAATAACAGTTATACATTTCAACTAACCAAGAGAAATAAAATAAAACGGGAATTAAACACATAATTCCTATGATCAATATTCAGCAATCAAAATAAACATGACCCTTCTTTTGTGTTTATTTTGTCTCCATTATTTTCACATACTCAACAACCTCATCGGAAGAGTGCGAATTTATATCAGATATAAATTGTAATAGACTAGGATCCACATTCCTACTATTACAATATCTGCTTGGGCTGATTACTGCAATAGCATAACTGGTAGGTCTCCAAACCAATTGTAAAACTGCAATTCCTAGTTGATTGAACCTAGTTCAATCGGATGCCCCTTGACTTTCGTTTCCCTGCTTGGGCTGGTGAAATAAAGTCAAGTTGATTTACAACCATCAAGCGGTGACACTATGTGTCCCTATAAAAGTCCCGTTAAATGTAGATCCGAGCAAAAGACTTGGGCCTTAAATACTCATTGGAACGAAATCTCCGATTTACTTTTAATTTTGATGGAAGACATCGTTCAATTTGATGAAAATCATATTTTAGTGAGGAACGTTTTAAGGTGGGGTATTAATTGCTTAATCGAGATCCAACAAGTTTACTATATCATATTTGAGCAATTATTGGGCGCCGCCTACCCAAACATGATTTTATACGGACTAACATTTATATGGGCGTCGTCTACTCAAACAATAATACGGTCCGACAAGTATTGGGCGCCTCCTACCCAAACAATCGTAATGCATACGTAAAATGCATTAACAAAATATAAAACATGTTAACCAAGTGGGAATTAATAACTCGTTTAATTCTTTAAACCATAATTTTAAAATCTAATTTTAAAATAAGTTTAATAATTAAATTCATTATTAATATTAACTCTTAATTAATCCAATTAATTAAGTCCATTATTAGTCCAACTAATACGTTTTAGTGAGATTTAATAATTCTTTTAAGAAAACAAATTTTAAAATCCAATTTAAAATTAATTTTAAAATTATTAAACTTCGATAATTAATCCAATTAATTATACCATTAAGGTCCAACCTTTAATCCAATTTTAATATTAACTAATAAATAAACAAATTATTTATTGTTAGGGGCTCAGGTGCAATTTCCAAAATTGCACGGGAGGGTCTGTCCCAAATCGAATTTGCAAGACAGCCCTCCAACATCATCACCCATCCAAATCAGATCCAATCTGAAGAACGAAAGAGCGCCACCATCGATCGAAAAACCAGAAGAAGGAGCGCCGCCGACATTCATCCATTCCGCCACAAGCCGCGCCAAGATCCACGCCGATCAACGCGAGGCGCGAACCTAGCACCCATCTCGAAAGCATGACGAGGATGCCATCGCTCGATCGAGCAGAGAGAGGGAGAGGCGGCGAATGTAGCGGTTTTCATAAAAAACCCTAGAATTTGGGAAGACGAAGTGGGCGAGAGTGACAAGAGCCAAAAGTAGGTGAGTGTGTGGTTTTAATCGATTAAAACAAATAGCCACACAATACAATTAACATATGTATTAAACACACCCGCATAACATATCAATTGGTGCGGTTAACTCAAAAACCGTACCACAGATTTATATATATAAAAAATATAAACCAACCAATTATGTAATTTAATCAAGAGCATGTTGCTCGATACCCTTTATTGGAATTTAGAGGCACGTAAACCGTAATACATGCGCGTGAAATAAACAGTTCACCAACAACGAACAATTAATTGCATAATTAAATACGAGTAAACGTAAACATAATTCTTACAGTAATTCGTATACCGTTTTCTCTACGATGGTATCCACGTAATCCCCAATCACGGACTTGCACGGATTTGCTAGCGTTGAATCCCGAGATGAATTTGCTAGGAAAATTCTAACTCTAGATCTTATGGAAAAAATATTAATTAACGTTGTTTGTGAATTCCCAAGAGCTTGTATATATAGGGAGGCCCAGCTTAAATTTTAAGCAAGCCCAATTTGGAAAATTAAATCCCTAATCTTTATTTAAATTAAATCCCTTTAATTTAATCCCCTTAACATAAATCTATATGGATTTAAATTCCATATATGTCAAATCTCTACGATTTGATTCCATATATATTAAATCCTATAATAATATACCGTATATTATTATTGGGAATTCCTATTTAATTAATCTAATTCAATTAAACATTAATAATAATTAATTCCAAATTAATCTATTATTAATTAATTCTCCATAAATTAAGTATTAAATCCAATTTAACATTTAATCAACCAACTATAATCCGCAAAAGGGAACTACTTGTTGTGTGACCCATAGGCCCTCATATATCGGCGATTAGTCAAACTAAGCGTCTTAATTGAACCCTAGTCAATAAATCGGACATTCTCAATATATGAAGATGCGTTGAGAAAGCGATGCAACTACACCATAATCTGAAACATGGGCTATTACGATTTCCTCTCTTCATTCGCGAATACTCGATTAAGTCTTGAACATGATGAAGTGTGTATTCAAATAACTTAATCATGTTATCTCTAATCACTAATTGATCATGTATGTCACACTTAGCCACAAAGTCTAAGTTGACGTGCATCGGTCAATGACTTAGATCAATTATGGCGAGAAGATGAGTATTCTCTCCAAATCCACTTTGAGGAATGAATCATATTCTTGGCTCAACTACCACGCACATGCACCCGTGATGAACCCAATCAAGTCATATCTACCCATGGAAGGGTGCTGGCGTCGGTCATGGTCAAAGTTCATCATCCCACATGTCGTGCATATTTACATCAAGTCAAAGGAGTATCGCATTGCTCCCACTAACCGAGACACCCGTAGACACATATAGTGTAAATACATCAAACGGTTTCTCGGATGGGTATACCAATACCCTCTAAGGTATTTGTGCATCCATCATGAGATACCTAGTATCTCGTAGTAAGTGAGATCTTACTACACTCTCTAAGAGTATGATGCAGATCGCACACCACTATCCATTGCATCATCAATATCCCATTCTTGATGATCCTTGATCGGGGCTATTTGAGAATCATACGCATCTGAGTTCTCACAACCTCAATGACAACAATGACTCATGGGAACACTTGTACGAATAAATGCAAACAATCAAACATAATATTCAAACAAGTGTATTGTCATACATTAATATTAAATGAACTATAATATTAAATCAAACTGAATATCATCGAGTATTATGTCCTTATAATAGATTGTCTCTAGGACACTAACACTAACACATGAGTCATTAACTACTTCAGACTAATTTGGAATATCAGTCTTACTAAGTTATGACCTTGATAAAAAGGTTTAGTGTATTTTTGACATTACTGAACTAAGGTTACTGAGTTTCCCAAGACTCAGTGAGGAAAAACCTTATTTTTATCCTGAGTTTTTCAGTGTGACCTGAAGAACTTCATGCATCTGAAAACCTTTCAATTTTTTAGATAACTATTCACCTGGATTCAACATTCCCAATAAAACTGATAGTTCATGAAATCTTGACTCGGCCAAAGTTTTAGTCAAAATATCAGCTCTCTATTTATCAGTATGAATTTTCTCCATTCTAATATCTTTCTTCTCTACATGGTCTCTGATGAAGTGATGCCTGATGTCAACATGCTTACATCTGGTGTGCAGTACATGATTTTGTGAAATAGCAATTGCACTATTGTTATCACAAAATATAGGTACTTCATTGGCTACAATCTCGTAATCCCTCAATTGATGTACGAGCAAAAGTGTCACGAGCACAACAACTTCCGGCTGACCATGTATTGCTTTCGATAATCTTGGTTGCTCTTGAGGTTTGTTTCTTTGAAAACCATGATACCAGTTCACTTCCAAGAAATTGACAAGTTCCTGAGGTGGACTTCCTGTCAATTCTACAACCACCATAATCAACATCTGAATAACCAGTTAATTCTAGGTTATCATCAGCTGGATACCATAATCCTCAATTCACTGTGCCTTTAAGATATCTCAGGATCTTTTTTGCAGCTTCCATGACTAGCCTTATGATTAGCTTGGTATCTTGTACATATCCCAACAACAAAAGTAATATCAGGCCTACTTGATGTGAGATAGTGCAATGATCCAATGATCCCTCTATAATGAGTATGGTTAACTGACTTGCCTTCAGGATCAGGATCCATTTTGTAGTTAGTATTCATAGGAATTCTAACTGTATTGTAGTTCTATACACCATACTTAACAATTAGATCTCTGGTGTACTTTGCCTGATTGATGAATATTCCTTCCTTAGATTGTTTAACCTGAAGTCCCAGAAAGAAATTCATCTCCCCCATCATCATCATAGCTAAAAACTTCTCACACATCTTGTTGTACCATGGAATAATCCTACTCGGTAAGGAGATCTAGTGGAGCGACTTCAGCTTTGCTTGGGAGGTCACTAAACGACTTCCCCAGGACTAAAGAAGGTCGCACGGCGATTTGGAGGAAGTGAGAAGGTCGCATCCGACCTTGAGAAAAGCCACAAGTCGGAAGCGACCTCAAGCGGCTATAATTGGCAAGGATATGGACAACTGAAAGCGCGGATATCACGGAGTAAGCAAGGAAAGTGTATCCAGATGCGGAAATCACGGGATCGACTGGGGAAACCCTAGATCGGGCGGAGGAAGCTTGGCGAAGCCCATTTAGAGGAAGCCCACGAAGAAGTAAACCCTAGTTTCTCTGGTCTATAAATACAACATGTAACGCTCCTTGTAAAGGGACGAAAATTCTAGCATTCTAGGCAGAAAATATAATAAAACACTCCTGGCTTGGGCGCCCCCAGACATAGTCTTATTCAAAAGACGAACTGGGTAACCAAATTTGAAGCGTATTTTCGTAGTTATTTGTTATTTGTTTGATCTCATTCGTATTATCACGTTGTCTTAGATATAAAATCTAGGTCACAACATTGGCGCCATCTGTGGGATGAACAGCCGCTTGCTAAGAAAGCGGCACCCAATCCAGGAGCTTCTAAGGGCAAGAATGCCCTAGTCGAGAAAGGGCGCTCCGCAAGCCAACTGGCGTATGATCTGGCGAAAAACATAATCATTCAGAATCGCAGGCTCCTAGAAAGGCCAGCAGGGTCAAGCAACGTGTTCGACCGACTTGGGAGACAAGATGCCCAGAAGGCCCCAATGGCCATCGAAGATGAGGCGCAATCTCAGCCCTGCCACGTCGACCAGATGGAGCGAGATCTAGCCATAGCTCTGAACTTACATCATGATGAACCGCCGAGAGGGTCGGCAATTCGCCAGGACAATCCGCAAACGACCTACCCCCCCAAAGACTATCGCGACATCAAAATTGATGCGTTGGCCAAGATGGTCCAGCGACTTCTCGAGCGAGCTAAAAATCAAGGCAGTCTGACGGGGGCAGACCATAACCTTATCATTCCAGAATCCCCCGTCGGGACCACAATCACCTTGTCACCTACCCAGCGAAAAATCAACATGGTGGCCCTAGATCGCTACAGTGGAAGCATGGACCCAAGGGTCCACGTGGCCAAGTATAACTCCTACATGGCCTCCATGGGTGCGAAGGATGCCACGAAGTGCCGTTTATTTTCCCTAACTTTGAGCGACCAGGCCCACCAATGGTTCACCTTGTTGCCACCTTTCTAAGTGGAAACTTCGAACAGCTCGCCAGGCTGTTTCTGACCCATTTCACGGCCTTGGCCCCGCGTCCTACGACCAGACAGCGGCTTATGAACACCCAACAGGACGACAATGAGTCTGATCAATCCTACATCGAAAGGATCGACAAGCTCATACTCGAAGGGGATCCAATCAGGGATGAGGCCAAAGTGCTCGGGGCCGTCTCTGGTCTCAAAAAGGGAACCAAGCTGTGGCGGCGGATGACCACTGAATACCTGATCAGTTATAACAACTTTCGGAGGTGGGCTAGCGACCTCATCCATGCCTCAGAGCTCCTGGAGTCAAGACTTTCCGAAGGCAAGGAAGTCGCCTACTCAAAGAAAAGCTCCAAGAAAACGGGCAGTCATTACAAGGCACCCGACAACTTCAAACCCTTTGAAGAAAATATCCCGGTCAAGTTGATGGAAGTGCTTGGCATGACGCCCGGACACGTATACAATCAGATCAGGGATCGAGAGCTGCTTCTCCCACCTCGGCCAATCAAGAACAAGGGGAAAGCGAACCCCAACAAGTACTGCCACTTCCATGATCAAACTGGGCACTATACCAGCGAGTGCAAGGATCTACACCTCCAGCTTTGGAGGCTATACAAGAACGGATTGCTGGACGAGTTTGTCAAGCGACCTCAAAAAAACCAAGATCGAGCTCAGAAAGGTCGCCAACAAGGAAATCCACGGGAAGAGACGGCTCCGGGGGATGCTGGCCAGGGGGAACGGCCAGTACCACCCCTGCCAGAAGGGGCAAGATGTCGCGTGATACATACCTTGTCCCCACTGGGGACGGTAGGGGGATTTTCATCAACCGGCTCATCCAAAAGGCGGTTGAAGGCAGCGATAAGGGAGATAGAAAATGCCAGGAAGATGGTGCTACCCGTCTTCACAATAGGAGAAGAGACTAGCACAATCGAGTTCGGCGAGAAGGACAAAGCCGGGGTAGTCTATCCCAACGTCGACCCACTGGTGATCAGAGCCAATATCATGGGCTCCACCGTGTGTCGCCTGCTAGTGGATGGAGGGGCTTTCTGCAACATACTCTTCAAGAAGACCGGATCAGCTCGGAGATTACGACGCATACATCACTCCATGTGACCATGTCGTGAAAGGCTTTGGGGACGCGACAGTGAAGCCGAAAGGAATGATCCGACTTGCCGTAGAATTAGTCTCCACTCTGAATGAAAAAGTTAGGGCCACTAGGCTTCTAGATTTTTTAGTTGTCGACCTCCCGAGCTCCTATAATGGATTCCTCGGGAGGCCATTTGAACATGAATTTGAGGCTGCATCCTCGACTTTTTATTTCTGTGTAAAGTTTCCCACCAAGTGGGTTGGTTAAATACCGTCAAAAGGTGACCAAGTTGATGCAAGGGGTTGTTTGATTTATTCCTCATCTCGTTTAAATTCCGCACCAATATCTCGCAAACAAATATTTGTAATAGATAGCAAAAAGTAGTGCAAAATTTTAAATAACAAAACGAGCAGGAAGAGAAGTCGCGATGACCTCGATCCAAGGATGAGGCCCGAATCAGAAGAATTTTTGCTCGAAGCAGAAATAGACGACCCACGGAAAAGTATCTCAAGGGCCATCCCTGGGGAAGATCTCGAGAAAGTCAAAGTGGACCCAACCCGACCAGATCTTGAAGTAATTATAGGCTCAAGAATACCGGACGACCTGAAGGGAGAAGTCATCGACTTTCTCAAAAAGAACTTAGATGTCTTTGCCTGGTCGCACAAGGATATGGTGGGGATCGACCCGGAAGTCGCATGCCATAAGCTATTCATAGACCCAGCTCAAAAGCCGATAGCTCAGAAGAGGCAAAAATTCAGGCCCGAAAAGTACGCAACACTAGCCGAGGAGGTAAAAAAGTTACTGGACAACGACTTGATCACTCAAGCCGACCAACCCCAATGGGTGGCCAACGTTGTGCTAGTAAAAGAATCCAATGGAACTTGGCGACTATGTATCGACTTCACAGATCTCAATAGCGCATGCCCAAAAGATTTTTTTCCAATGCCCCACATCGACCACCGTATAGACAACACAGCGGGGCATGAGATAATGTCCTTCATGGACGCCTTTGCAGGCTATCACCAGATATCCATGTATGAACCTGACCGACAGCATACCTCGTTCCTGACTGAGAAGAACATCTACTGCTGGAAGAGGATGCCCTTCGATTTAAAAAATACAGGGGAAACATATCAGAGGTTGGTCAACCACATGTTTGCCGACCTCATAGGGAAGTCGGTGGAAGTCTATGTGGACGACATAGTCGTCAAAAGCCTAAAGTCGGAAGATCACCTGACTCATTAGCCCAAACTTTCGACATCCTGAGAAAGTTCAACATGCGACTGAACCCAAAGAAGTGCAATTTCAGAGTCGAGTTCGGGAAATTCCTAGGACACCTGGTGAGCAAGCGAGGAATCGAAGCGAACCCCTCCAAGGTCAAAGCCATATTGGAAATGGGGGCACCCCGAAACGTAAAGGAAGTGCAGAAACTCACGGGGTGCCTGGCCGTCATAAACCGTTTCATCTCCCGAATGGGGGATAAGTGCAAGCCGCTGTTCGACACCATCCGGAAAAAATCGAAGTTTGAATGGACACACGAAAGCCAAGAAGCTTTTGACAAGATCAAAGCTCACTTGACGGATGTAAGCATTCTGTCCAAACCAGTTCCGGGGGAGAAACTCTTCCTATACCTCGCGGCTTCCGAGATAGCTCTGAGTGCGGTACTCGTTCGGGTAGAGGATAGGAACGAATTCCCAATCTACTTCGTCAGCCAGACATTGAACGAAATCGAACAGCGATATCCGGTCCTGGAGAAACTGGCGTATGCACTAGTTATGAGAGTAAGGAAACTGAGGCCTTATTTTTTCGACCACCAAGTCGAAGTATTAACCTCCACTCCCCTAAGGAACATCTTGCATCGGCCAGATACGTCGAGACGATGCCTCAAATGGGCAATTGAGGTCGAACAATATGGGGTAACCTACGCACCCCGACCTGCCATCAAAGCCCAGACCTTAGCCGATTTCATCGTAGAACTCACCTTCCCATCTGAAGCCGGGTGTTCGAGTGGCCCACCCTGGGAATTATTCGTGGACGGATCAGCGACCTCCCACAAATTGGGGGCCGGTATAGTTTTGACCAGCCCGAAAGGGACCTCGTTCCAAAATGCCATAACTTTTAACTTCCCCGCAATAAATAACGAGGCCGAATATGAAGCTCTCATCAGCGGCCTAGAAATGTCAACAACGATGGGTGTCAAGAGATTGCAAGTTCACACAGATTCCTAGCTCATAGCCTGCCAGGTCTTAGGGGAATATGAGGCAAGAGACAACCGAATGGCAGCTTACCAAGAGATGGTGAAAATATTATGTCAGAAATTCGACCAAATCCATATCAAGCTGATCCCAAGGGAACAAAACTCGCGAGCCGATGCATTAACGCGGCTAGCGACCTCCGAAGGATCACCAGATATGAAAGATGTCACCATCGCGACGTTGACCCACCCCTCCACCATAAACTTCGAAGGTCGCCAAATCTAGAAGCCCCAACACCGAACTTGGATGACACCCATCGCCGAATATTTGACAACGGGTTTCCTACCATCGAGACGGGGTCCAAGTTAAGCAGACTACAATTAGGACAACAAGATACACAATGATCCAAAACGAAGGTTGTACAAAGCGTGGTTCAAACATCCCTACTTGATTGTGTCACACCGAGCAGGACAAGTGATTCTAAGTGAAATACACGAAGGGGTATCGCGGAAACCACACCGGTGGGGAGAATTGCTGGCCCACAAGACCACAAGACAAGGGTACTTTTGGCCCACATTAAGGGCCGACGCCATCATCTTCGCCCGCAAGTGCCACAACTGCCAAATCTATGCCCCTTCCATCAAGAGCGCACCGGAAGAACTCACAAGTATCCTCAGCCCCTGGCCATTTGCAAAGTGGGGGATAGACATCATTGGCCCTCAACAGCGCTTGGTCGGTCAAATCATACAGTAGCGGTAGATTACTTCATAAAATGGGGGAAGGAGGCAATTTGGCGACCATAGATCAGAACCAAGTCATCAAGTTTATATGGCAAAATATCATATGCAGATTCGGCTTACCACAAGAAATCATATCAGACAATGGTAAACAATTCGATGGCCTCAAGGTCGAAGCATTCTTCAAGAAATATAAAATCACCAAGCTCTTACAGACCCATATCATCCGCAGTCAAACGGCGGTCGAGGTCGTGAACAAGATCATTAAACACACTCTCAAAGCCAAGAATTAGGGAGCTAAGGGGAAGTGGGCTAGCGAGCTCCCGGATGTTTTGTGGGCCTATAGAACGACCTACAGAAATTCAACAGGAGAAACCCCCTACTCACTAGCCTTCGGGACCAAAGCGGTGGTTCAGAGAAACCAATTTCCCGATCTCTCAAGACAAGTCGGTCAGCCGACCAAAATGATGAGGCCCTAACCAGAAACCTCGATCTGCTCGTGGAAAAGTGGCTAGAAGCTAACATGAGGAATGCTAGGTACAAACAAAGGTCGGAAAAATACTATAACTCCAAAGTGCGACTTCGGCGTTTCAGAGAAGGCAACTTGGTACTCAAGAAGGTACTCGGCGAATCGAAAGGGACCCTCGGCCCAAACTGGGAGGGGCCATTCAAGGTCTCAAAGATCCTACATAATGGAGCATACAAGCTCGAGCAGCCAGATGGCACCAAGGCTCAATACCCATGGAACGCGGCACACTTGAGGAAATATTATCAGTGAAACTATACTCTTGTAAACAATTATTTATCAATGTTATTAATAATGTCTTTTCCTTCATCTCGAAATCATTGTGTGAAACCTAAAGGGACTATGTAAAGAAAACATAAATTACCCGAGGTACAACTTTCGACATACCGAGGAGGGAATCGACACCCCATGAGGGGCGACCCCCCCAACTTTATAAGACGACCAGAAAAATGAAGTCCAAACAATAAAGTCGCATTACAGATAAGACGACAAGGACAAATAAATAACGAGTCGCGTAAGGAAATTAAGCCGACACAATATGATAAAAGAGGAGGAATTTCATTAATAATTACTTAAATGGGGGCGAAAGCAAAGTACATGAATGAAAAAAGGCGAACAGCCGATACATCAGAACAAAAAAAGAAAAACAGAGAAAGAGTCTCCAAGAAGCCCTGCCACTCAAGGCCCGCCCTGTCCTCCCTCCATATTCCCCTCCATGGCTGCGACCTCAGGTGCCGACCCGGACTCTGGCTGAGCGACCTCCACCTCGGGGACCAGGCGCACAATCCGAGAGGGATTGACGAAGAAAGAGAGATCGATGCCTATGTCCTCCAGATCTTTGATCTCGGGAGGACCGTAGGGAGCGGGAGGATAATCTCGGACATAGTCGCGGTTCGGTGACAAAAGGAGGTAAAGGCGAGAGATTCGCCTTGTGGAAAACCGGATGGCTCAGCGTAGGCCATCACCAGCAAAATTGGCGTTGAGCTCCTCGGTCCTCTGAAGTCACCCTCCTTCTCGAGGCAGTATCCTCCGGCCTCGGTCATCTTGCCCTCTAGCGGGTCGTCGCCCTCTCGCCCTCAACTCCCCCTCCGGCCGGCCGCCCCCGGCGTCGAAAAAGTCGCTTGAGAAGGTCGAGTTGGAGGACTCCAACCTCTTATGGGCATCACCGCATCGACCAAACATCTTGGCACGGTCGGCAACCCGAGCTGTGATTTCGGAGCTCCTCCTTGGGTCTCGGTGGTCATTGTCTTCTCAAGGTAGAGGGGGCCTTTTTGGGAGTGGGCAAGGAAAGTACTGGATACCCATTTCTTTTCTGACGGGCATTGTTGGGTCTATGTCGTCCCACCCCGAGTCGGGTTCGCAGCCTCCTCGGAGATAAGCGGGCCAACTCGGGAACCCCGGGGGGACGATGTGTCCAGAGCCTCAAGAACTTCAAGGCCTCGGGCCGAACTTATCTTAGTCGAGTCAGGGTAAAACCAAAAGTTAAATAGAAGGTGGCCTGGAAAAGAGAAGAAAGAATATGCAATGTAAAGGAACTCGATCAAGAACTTACTCATTGGGCGGTCGGCGTCGGCCCAACCATGAGTCATCCTCTGAGAAGTCGATCCCCCCTAGGGACGGAGGCGAAATTTGTGAAGAGGGCGGGGATTGCAACCTTGGGCTCTGGGTGAGGCTCCTCCCTCGCCTCTTCTTGGCGGAGCTCGAGAGTAAGCTTCTTTGCTTCCTCTTGCCTCTTGGTGGCGGTGAGGGGCCGCGGAAATTTGAGCTCGGAAGAGGAAGGTTGGCGGCCGTACGTGCTTCATTTGGCCCAAGACCGATTTCTTCCTGGAGGCCATCACTGCTGCAGAAGGTTGGCGGCGATAAATTGGGATGTCGGGGTCTGCACGACGGAAAGGTCAGACGGCCTAAAAAAAACAAAGGTAAAAACAACCAAGTCGCAGGGCGAATACTCACAAGGGATGTTCAAGTGGCGGGGGTAAGTGTAGAGCCCGGATTTCAACCGATCGAGCTTAGAGTTGAGGGCGTTGACATCGCGAAGGCCCAGCTCGGTGCTCTGAACAGTCCTGAACGCCTCTTGGAAGTCCCAGAAGAGGTCGGGGGTCGAGGGCGCGAATACTGCAAAAGGAAAAGGAGAATTAGATCAGTAGGACCTCAGAAGTATGAAAATAAGAGTTTACCATGTTCGACGCGGGGTGCATAATCCGTGGGGACCCGGATGGGCAATGTGCTTGAAGGGTCTATTGACTCCCAAGCGCCCCCAATGAACCACCATTTTTTACGCGAGTCCATGACTTTGTTCGGGATCCCACTCACGAGCTCCCGCCCCTTGCGAAGTCACACAGCATTATAACCGCCGGCTTGAAAGATCGTCGACATCACATAAGCGATCTCGCCAGGGGTCGGCATCCGATGTAGCCCGGTCAGACCAAGAACGGTCATTGTTGACAAAATATAACTCCAGTCGTTCAGAGTAATCTGAGTGAGGCTCTGGTTCCAAGCCGCTAGCAGGTGGGAGATCACCGGATGAAGTGGAAAGCGAATCCCGGCCTCCATTGAGTGTTCGTTGACGACTATCATCCCTGGAGGCGGCTGGTAAGCACTCTCCTCGGAGGTCGTCCCATAGAAGTGTACGTCCCGGGGCACTTTGTATAATCGGCGGAGAGAGCACATGCCGACCTATACCGGGGCAAGTCGGAGGCCATGTACTCGGAGCAAACTGACCTCCTGTACGAGCGCTCAGGTCGCTTGTAAGGAGCCTTGGCCGAGTAGGATTGGTAGTCAAAGGCCCGTACATAGGCCCCATAATCCCGGGCCGAAGCTGATATACCGGCGGGCTCCTCCCTTTCTGACGCGACCGGGCGGAGCGTACTGATATCCAAAGGAGGAAGGTGGGTAATATCATCCAACTCTTGAAGAAAGCGCTCGTCCATCCCTTCGGTGTCATGGACGACGTGTCGGATGGCCGCAGACGAAGTCCCACCCTCGCGGCCGGCGGCGGAGCGAGAGGCGCGGAGTTGTTGGAGCTGGGCAATGGTGACATTGTCCTCATTAGAAGATGAAGAGACCGGAGGACGCGACACGGCGGGCGCGGAAGAGCCGGAAGCCATAGGAAAAGAGTGGAAGAGGGGAGAATTACCTGGGTGTGATCTTGTCGGAGTCTCGCCGGAGAGAAAGAAGCTTGAGTATGAGGGATGACTGGAGCAAGCGCGAAGGAGAAATAGCAACGTGTGTGGAACCCTAGCCCCTTTTATGGAAGAAAGCTGGGGCTGAATTGCAATAAAGACATAAGTCGGACCCCTCTCTGAGAAACGAAGTCGCACGGGACACGGATGACCTGCACCGCGCTCACCGATTGGAGAAACTGCGGCGCATGACCTCATCCGCCTGCAGCATCATCATGGAAAAATCCATCGAGTACCGCCCAAATCGGTGCAACGGTCCACTTTCCCACGACCCACCAGGCGTTTTGGGGATGCTTCCCGAAGTCGATTCTCCCCAAGTCATCCCAGTTACGGATCAAGTCTAGGTTCCGATGCGAGCATGCGACCTCGACTTGAGGGGAAATTGTTGTACCATGGAATAATCCTACTCGGTAAGGAGATCTAGTGGAGCGACTTCCGATTTGCTTGGGAGGTCGCTGAATGACTTCCCCAGGACTAAAGAAGGTCGCACAGCAATTTGGAGAAAGTGAGAAGGTCGCATCCGACCTTGAGAAAAGCCACAAGTCGAAAGCGACCTCAAGCGGCTATAATTGGCAAGGATATGGACAACTGAAAGTGCGGATATCGCAGAGTAAGCAAGGCAAGTGTATCCAGATGCGTAAATCACGGGATCGACTGGGGAAACCCAAGATCGGGCGGCAGGAAGCTTGGCAAGCCCGCTAGAGGAAGCCCACAAAGAAGTAAACCCTAGTTTTTGGTCTATAAATACAACATGTAACGCTCCTTGTAAAGGGACGAAAATTCTAGCATTCTAGGCAGAAAATATAATAAAACATTCATGGCTTGGGCGCCCCCAGACGTAGTCTTATTCAAAAGACGAACTGGGTAACCAAATCTGAAGCGTATTTTCATAGTTATTTGTTATTTGTTTGATCCCATTCGTATTATCACGTTATCTTAGATATAAAATCTAGGTCACAACACATCTGATGATTAGGAGATCCAAATATGATGTCATCCACATAAATCTGAACTAGTAAGATATCCTTCCCATCTTCTTTCCTGAACAATGTTCTATCAACAGTTCCTTTGGTAAAACCATGGTTAGTAAGAAATTGAGAAAGTGTATCATACCATGCTCTGGGTGCTTGCTTCAGACCATACAAGGCTTTCCCGAACCTGTAAACTTTGTCATTCTGACAGAAGTCGGGAGTTTGTTCCACATAAACGTCTTTCTTAAGCACACCATTCAGAAATTCACTCTTCACATCCATTTGATAGACTGTGAATTTCATGTGAGCTGCATATGTAAGAAACAATTTGATGGCTTCTAGTCTTGCAACAAGTGCAAAGGTTTCATCATAATCTAAGCATTCTTCTTGGGAATAACCTTGTGCAACTAACCTTACCTTGTTTCTTACAATGACATTGTTCTCATCTCTCTTGTTCTTGATAACCCATTTAGTTCCAATCACATTGTGCCTCTTAGGTCTATCTACCAACTCCCAAACTTCATTCCTTATAAACTGATTCATCTCTTCTTGCATAGCAATAATCCAAAAGGAATCTTGAAGAGCTTTTTCTATCTCAGTAAGTTCTTTCTTAGATAGGAAGCAGCAGAACAATGCACTTTCACCTTGGATCCTTCTTGTTTTAACTCCTTCAAATAGATCACCCACAATCTGACTTGAGAGATGACTATCTAACCATGTCCTCTTGGATGTTCCCCCTTCAGCAGTATCCTCAACATCAGAAATGTTAGGTTCAGGTATATCATCAAATTCAGGGAACAACAAGAAAGGAGAAAGGGAATCATCTTCCCCAGGGGAGTTTTCATTTAGAACATTGCCAGGGACATTTGTTCCCTCTTGGTTGATAGATTCAGATTTTGCCTCAACTGTGACCACATCTTCATCGGCATTAGATACCTGGTTCTGAACGGAGCTTTGTTCAGATGGTTCAGTTTCAGTGTGTTGGCTTTCTTTCAGTGGAGAATTATCAGTCTGAGTTTCACCAGCCTGAGTATTATCATCCTGAGGTTCTTTATCTGAGTCTGACTCACTCCATTCATAGAATATGATGGGCTTCTTCTTTTCAAGCTCAGTGGATGGTTTATCAGGATTTTTGTTCTTCAGGCTTAATCTGGTGATTCTCTTGGTTAATTCCCCTGAGTCATCTTCCTGTTTCTTGTGAACACAAGTAGACTCATCAAAAATAACATGAGGTGTTTCTTCCACAATAAGGATCCTACAGTTGTAAACTTTGAAGGCTTTACTGACTTCAGAATATCCCGAGAATATTCCTTCATCAGCTTTGCTATCAAAAGTTTTCAACTAATCTTTACCATTATTGTGTATGAAACACTTACAACCAAACACACGAAAGAAAGAAACAAGTGGCTTCCTTTCATTCCACAGCTCATATGGTGTTTTTCCTTGATTCTTTGTCGGCATGGATCTGTTCTGAGAGTAGCATGCAATGTTGACTGCCTCAGCCCAAAATCTCATAGGAATATCAGCTTCAGCAATCATTGTTCTTGCAGATTCTTTCAGGGCCCTATTTCTTCTTTCAGCAACACCATTCTGTTGTAGGGTCGTTGCAGCTGATGTTTCATGAGCTATCCCATTTCCAGTACAATAATCAGATATAATATTGTTGATAAACTCAGTGCCTTTATCTGATCTGATTTTGACCACACTTAGATTCTTTTCATTACTGAGTCTCTTCAGTAATTATGGCAGTTTTGTCTGAGTTTCTTTCTTACTAAGTAAGAATATGACCCATGTATATCTGAAGTAGTCATCAACTACTACAAATGTATATTTCCTGTCATTAGTGCTCACAGGTGTTACTGGACCAAAGAGATCCATATGTAACAATTGAAGTATCCTATCAGTAGAAACTTCTACTTTGCTTATGAATGATGCCCTTCTCTGTTTGTCCTTTTGACAAGCATCACATACATGATCCTTACTGAACACTTCATTGGGTAACCCCCTCACAAGTGCTAATCTTGCACGTTTATTCAGGGTTTTAAAGTTCAAGTGATTCAGTCTTTTGTGCCATAACCAACTGGTTTCAGTAGCTTTCTTAGCAACTAAACATGTATCCATAGGAGTTAGTCTCCAATCAGCAAGATATACATTTCCTTTTCTAGTACCAGTCAGTAATACTTGTTGTGAAACATTATCTTTAGCACAAGTTCTTTGAGAATTCAACACTGAATCCTTTATCACAGAATTGACTTATAGAAAGTAGGTTATGCTTTAAACTAGACACATATGATACACCATGGATATGAACAGTATCAACTTCAAGTGTTCCATATCCTTCAGTTTGTCCTTTAGATTTGTCTCCAAAGGTCTTAAGTCCAAATTAAAGTTTCAGTTTTAAGGTTATTAAAATTACAATTAATCCAATTAATTGTTATTGGTCCAACCAATTTTATTTTAGAAATTTAAACTTAATTAAAAATCCAAAAGTGTTCAATTATTTGTTTTATTCTTGGGGCTCAGGTGCAATTTCCAAAACTTGCACGGGAGGGCCTGTCTCAAATCAAATTTGCAAAACAGTCCTCCAACATCATCACCCATACCAAATCGAATCCAATTCGACAATCCAAACACCCAAATCAACCAAATTTCAGAATTTTTTAATGATTTCATCACAAATTAATCCAATTAATCTACTGTACAACCGAACCATGAAATCCAAACAATTAGAAAAATGTCCAGATTCAATGTCAGAAGCAAAGGGACGAAAATGAAGAACACGGCTCACGACAATGTCAATCGGACCGAACCGAGTCGCCGGCGTCATGCCTAGCGTTCGGGCGACTCGCGGTTGCGGTCGAATCAGAAAAGGGCACGCGCGGAGCCGCTGCCCCTTGGTCAAACTTAGTTTGAAACCAGTCTGATCGGAGAAGACGATCGAAGCAGTGGAGCGCCGCCACTGAGTCGTCTCGATTCTGGTGGCGCGCCGCCATGGAAAAACACCGAGACAGACATGCCGGCCAAGTCCCAATGTAGTCCAGGCGCACCGCCGTGAATAGATACGGCGTCAAGTGGAAGTGAATCGCAACAGAGGGCACCGACTCGCGATGGGGGGTGAGCGAATCGCGGCGGGAGCGAAGCATCGCGACGGGCACGACGAACCACGCCGTAGGCTTCCGCACGCATCGCGAGGCACGGCGCCTAGCGCCAACCTCCAGTGACGCGGTGTAGCGCCGCCGGCCGTGGAGAGATGAATTGCAGCGGCGAAAACCCCAATTTGGGGTTAACCCTAATTATGGGGGTTGAAGACGAGTGGGTGTGATACCCAGAAATCAAAACAAATACACGAGGGGTGTGGTTCTTCTAAAGAAACGTGCCCCATTGGTTTTAAAAAAAATATTAAAACCAAAAAGAAATTATAACAAAGAGCCTGAAGCTCTGATACCACTGTTGGAATTTAGAGGCACGTAAACACGTAAAACATGTGCAGCGGAATTAAACAGTTCACCAACAACGAACATATAATTGCAAGTATGAACACGAAAAATAGTAACAAGAAATCTTAGAGCAACTCAAGAGCAGATTTCTCAACTACAGTATCCACGTAATCCCCGTTTACAAATTCGCGCAGATTCGTCAGCGTTGAATCCCGAGATGAATTTGCTAGGAAAATTCTAACTCTAGATTTTATAGAGAAATTTGAACAACTGATTATTATGAATCCCAAGAGCTCATATTTATAGAAGAGACTCAGCTTAAATCTTAAGCTAGCCTAATTAGAAAATAATATCCCTAATCCTTATTTGTATAAATCCATAGGATTTATTTCTCCGTATAAATCTCTACGAATTTAATTTCCATATGTAGAAAATCTCTACGATTTATTTCCTCATATAATTAAATCCTACAATAATATTCCATATATTATTGTTGGGAATTCCTATTTAATTAAATCCAATATAATTAAACATTAATAATAATTAATTCCAAATTAATCTATTATTAATTAATTCTCCATAAATTAAATATTAAATACAATTTAACATTTAATCAACCAACTTTAATCTGTAAAGGGGACTACTTATTGTGTGACCCATATGCCCTCATATATCGAGCGATTAGTCAAACTAACGGTCTTAATTGAACCTAGACAATAAATCGGACATTCTCAATATATGAAGTGCGTTCGAGAAAAGTGCAACTACGTAATAGAAATGTGGGCAATTGCGATTTCCTCCTTTCATTCACGAATACTTGATTTAGTCTTGAACATGATGAAGTGTCTATTCAAATAACTAAATCAATTTATCTCTAATCACTAATTGATCATTAGTGTCACACTTAGTCACAAAGTCTAAGTTGACGTGCATTGGCCAATGACTTAGATCCAATTATGATGAGAAGATGAGTATTCTCTCTAAATCCACTTTGAGGAATGAATCCTTTTCTTGGCTCAACTACCACGCACATGCACTTCGTGATGAACCCAATCCAAGCCATATCTACCCATAGACGGGTGCCAGCGTTGGTCATGGTCAAAGTTCATCACTCCACACATGTCATGCGTATTGACCTCAAGTCAAAGGAGTATCGCATAGCTCCCACTAACCGAGACACCCGTAGACACATATAGTGGAAGTACATCAAACGGTTTCTCGGATGGGTATACCAATACCCTCTAAGGTATTTATGCATCCATCATGAGATACCTAGTATCTCTTAGTTAGTGAGATCTTACTACACTCTCTAAGAGTATAATGCAGATCGCACACCAATCTCCATTGCATCATCAATATTCCATTCTTGATGATCCTCAATTGGGGCTATTTGAGAATCAAGCTTAAGTCATCTGAGTTCTCACACACTCAATAACAACAGTGATTCATGGGAACACATATAAGAATAAATGCAAACAATCAAACATAATATTCTAATGAGTGTAACGCCATACATTTAATATTAAACAAACATTAACATTAAACAAATACTGAATATTATTTGAGTATTATATCCTTACAATGGATTGTCTCTAGGACACTAACACTAACAGATGGGGCACAAAACTCAAGCTTTGACGGCAAGTGGTCCATCTTCATCTTCTAGGCCAAAGGAAGGCAAGAAGAAGAAGAGGACCAAAAGCCATAAACAATCAAACTCAACTGTTGCCAAGGGCAATGGTAAGATGAGGGATGCTGGTGGTGTCAAGAAAATCCAAAGGGGAAGTGCTTCAACTGCGGTAAGGACAATGGAGGTTGGCCTGTTCCATTCCCAAGCGGAGTGGAAAGAAAGTTAATTCTCATACACTAGTTGTTGAAACTTGTTTAGTGGTGTATACTTCTCATTCGTGGGTAGTTGATACGGGATCCATCGATCATGATCATGTTTATACTTGGGTTCAAAATTTGACGAACAACTTAGTGAAAGTGAGATCCTCATCACTATTTAGGTGATCTGCTACGAGAGTGGCGGTGAAAGCGATGGGAGAAGTGCACCTGTATTTTGAAGATAAGATTTTAATTTTAAGAGATGTTCGTTATGTTCCTATTTTTCGAAAAAACCTTATTTCAGTTTCTAAACTATTTGTCGATGGATATTCTGTTCGTTTTAATAAGCAAATTCTTTTTTTAGCGTAACGATGTGATTATCTATCATGGAACTTTCTGAGAATAATATCTATATTATTAATCATGCACATCACTCACATAATGCATCATATAAAACATCTACTATTTCATGTAAAAGCGTTAAATTTGATGTGAAGCTAAACACTTCTTTGGCACCTAAGATTAGGTCACATTAACCCAAAAAAGGATTCAAAGGTTGGTTCAAGATGGTTCATTGGGGTCTCTCCAGTTGAACCATTTTCAACTTCTTGAATCGTCTTAGAAGGTAAAATGACCAAGAGGGCATTTGGAGCCAAGGGGCTTAGAGCTAAGGAAGTGCTAGAAATCGTTCACACCAAGCGTGAGTGGTCAATGCAAATCAAAGCTAGAGGTGGCTACACAGTATTTAATTACATTTATCGATGATTACTCACGCTTCTGAGATACATTTTCCTAATGAAGCATAAATTTGAAACCTTTGATAAATTCAAAAGAATTTAAGGCTCAAGTAGAGAATCATAAGGAAAAGACTACTATCAATTTTCTACGATCTGGTCATGGAGGCGAATACCTCGTGATGAATTTTGAACTACTGCCGGAAGAGGATTGCATCGAGTTGATCGCACGGTACCCCTCAACAAAACGGGGTTGCAGAATGAAGAAATAGAACACTTTTAGAAACGGTAAGATCAATGATGAGTTATGCAGATTTACCAAAATCGATTCGGGGTTCTGATTTGGAAGCAGCGGCTTATATTCTAAACTTAGTGCCATCCAAATTAGTCCCTAAAACCCCGAGAGAATTGTGGACGGGGCGCAAGCCCAGTTATGGACACATTAGGGTCTGGGGGTGTCCGGCATACGTGTTGGACAAGGAAGCTGGTAAGTTGGATGAACGTTCAGAATTAAGGTTATTAATTGGGTATCCCGAAGGAACGAAAGGATGCATGTTCTATGGTCCCGAAGATCAAACGGTCGTAATCAGTACGCACTTTAAATTTTTGGAAGAAGACTATATGAACGATAAAAAGCCTAGAAGTGAAATTACCTTGGAAGAACTTAAGGGCCAACTCCATTTATTGTTGTAAAAATGATATACCAATCGTCACACCTTCACAACCGGAACCTCGTCGTAGTGGGAGGGTTGTCCGACAACCCGAGCCATTCTTAGAGATTGGAGAGTCTTCGGACTTGATCTCATGTGAAGAATCAGATCCCTGGTCCTATAATGAGGCGATCCAAGACAAAGATCCAACCTCTTGGCAAACAGCAATGGAAGCCGAAATGGATTCAATGGATCACAATAAAGTGTGGGAGCTAGTCGAACCACTTAATGGGGTAAAACTCATTGGATGCAAGTGGGTATACATGAGAAAAGGGGGACCGAACGGAAAGGTTGAAACCTTTAAAGCAAGACTAGTGGCGAAAGGGTACACTCAGAAAGAAGGGATCGATTATGAGGAAACCTTTTCGCTCGTAGCCATGCTCAAGTCCATCCGCATTCTCTTGTCGATTGCTGCGCATTTAGACTTTGAGATATGGCAAATGGATGTCAAGATAGCTTTCCTTAATGGAAGTCTTGACGAAGAAATCTATATGCAACAACCCGAAGGCTTCATTGAAAAAGGCCAAGAGCATCTGGTTTGCAAGCTTAAGAAGTTTATTTATGGGCTGAAGCAAGCATCCCGTGCTTGGAATTAGTGTTTTGATCAAGTTATAAAATCTTACAATTTTGATCAAAACAACTTTGAAAGTTGTGTTTACAAAAAGCTTGACGGAACTGCATTGGTATTTTTGGTACTATACGTAGACGACATACTGCTCATCGGAAATTATGTAAAGGTGTTATCGAACGTAAGGGCATGGCTATCAAAAAAGTTTGATATGAAAGATTTAGGGAAAGCCGGTCACATCCAAGGGATCAGAATCACTAGAGATCGCAGGAAAAGAATAATCGGGCTTTCGCAAGCCTCATGCATATACACTGTTTTGAAGCGCTTCAGCATGCAAGATTCCAAGAAAGGCTTTGTGCCCTGCAGACATGGAATTCGTCTATCCAAAGAGATGTGTCCCAAAACACAGAATGAGATAGATGACATGAAGGGCATCCCTTATGCTTCGGCTATGGGAAGCCTCATGTACGCAATGATGTGCACGAGACCAGATATCTGCTTTGCCGTAGGCATGGTAGCTAAATATCAAAGTAACCACAGGAAAGAGCATTGACGTGGTAAAGAACATTCTCCGAAGTATCACGAAGAGGACCACGGAATGAGAATGTTGGTTTACCGATCGGACATTCTTTTCTCACGATTTGCTAAAATCAAGTCCATTCGAATTTTACTTGCGGTAAAGACACCTTGTTGGGGTTATCTTTGAAAAGTATGCTTTTACTTTGTATAACAAAATGAATTTTCTTATTTATTTCTTTGAAATAATATATTAATCAATGTTG
The DNA here is from genome assembly GCA_037126765.1 of Stenogyne calaminthoides. Lineage (NCBI taxonomy): Eukaryota > Viridiplantae > Streptophyta > Magnoliopsida > Lamiales > Lamiaceae > Stenogyne > Stenogyne calaminthoides. Next base: position 27,345,546 of record JBBCBC010000027.1, read on the forward strand.
CATTAAATATGAATGAATGTTATATATATTTATTGCAAACCCGTTCAATAAGTCTGAAATGCGTATTACGTTGTAGTTAATTTGGTGATACCAGATCACAGAAGATCAAATTAACAACTCCTCGTAATTAAGTACAAATTCACAACCTAGATGGAAATGAACAAACCATCATGAAAGGTTGATGTATAAGGCTCAGATTGGCTTGTCTTGACCAAGAGATTATACTAGTGCATTTGGATGCCTTTGAATAAGAGACCTCTGAGGAGGATAAATTCTTGATCTTGAATATACAAGAATTAGACCTCAGTGGTGTGTTATTTCTTAATCTCCATCCCTTAAATAGGATCGTGTAAAATCAATAACTATTGTTTTGACTTATGATGGGAAGAGAGTCATCGTGATTCGATACATTATATCTTGGGCAATATTATTAATTACATGACGATTGTTGACATTTAATATGGAGAATCATGTGCAAGTACGTCTTGCTTGATTTTTCCCCTTGGTGGGCTCAGAATCTTTATCATACCAAATCTTGCAAGTGAAAATTTATTTTCGGTATGGATAATAATGTTGAGTTGTCTTTACTTCAAGGATAAAGTTATTAATTAATATAAAGCTTGTTCAGTGGCTTAATTAATTAATGGACTAAGATAATCTTAAACACGGGAAATAATGATCGGGAGCTATATTATAGTAAAGTCGTAATATGGGTTAAGATGAATAGTTCAATATTAATTTATAGTGGAGTAAATTAATATTAATGGACTTGAATAATATTTGGCCCAATATTATAGCTTCATAGTCCATTGAAGGTCCAATCTTAATTCTCCTAAAGGCCCCTCAAATAGCCCAAAATAAAGTTCAATTAATGAAAAGGAGAAGAAAATATTCTTGCCTAATATTTCCTATTATTTTCAAAAATTGTAGGAAAAGAAGAAGAAATATTTTCTTGTTGATATTTTATGGAAAGAGATAAGTATTCTTGGAATACATAATTATCCCGTAAATTCAAGAAGTCAAATCTTGACTCTTTCTTCCTTGTATTTTTCAAAAATTAGGGATAAAATGGGAATAAGAATTTTATGGAAAAAATTAATTAAGGAGAAAAGAATATAGGATATATATTCAAGATTTCTTGGAGATCAAGAAAAAGATTTTCTTCCTTATTTTTTCATTGAAAAAATTGGCCACCCCTGTCCCTATAAATAGGGGATGAATTTTTCATTCCCAACTGCAATTCCATGTGTTGGAAATATTAGAAATCCACAAAGGTGGTGGCAAAATATTTTTGGTTTTCTCTCTTGTTAAAATCGTTCATGAGACTCCTCCCACCGGATTGCGTTCGTGGACTTGGGACATATTTGGAAAGGCTCTTTGGGTTGATCCAACGTCTCAAAGGTTGTCTCTACAAGAGGTATGTAATCTCGTAACTCCTAGATTACGCATGCTTAGGATTTCGTGGATTATGTGTAGCGTGATTGTTTATTATTTTATTAATTATTATGTTGAATTGATTTAGGATTAATTTATGTTAGTAATTAATTGATTAATTTAAATATTTATTTAAAATCATCTCGAATAGATCCGGGCACCCATATTTTCCCAAACACGCCTCGACATTGAGATTTGGTAGATGGATGTCAAAACAACTTTCCATAATGGAAACATTGATAAGGAAGTATTTATGGTGAGCAGGAAGGTTTCATATCAAAACCAAAATCAATCTTGTGTGCAAGCTTAAACGATCCATTTATGGATTGAAGCAAGATTTTAGGAGTTGGAATATCCGATTTGATGAAATTCATCAAATCATTTGACTTCGTCGAGAAATTTGGAAGATTCGATGCGTCTATCGAAAATGTATTGGGAAGAATATTGTTTTTCATTAAGTTGTGTATGTCGATGACATACTAATTATGGGAAACAATATCCCACTCATCTTGATCTGTGAAAGAATGGTTGTCAAAGACCTTTATGATGAAGGATCTTGATGAAACTGCTATATCTTAGGGATCAAGATCCATAGGGATAGATCGAAGATGTTGAACATCACGGTCCACCTACATAGATAAGGTGTTGAAGCGGTTAGAATGGAGAACTCTAGAGAGGCTCGCTACAGTAAGTCATGTCATGGTATAAAGGCATCTCAGAAGGATTGTCCTTCTCTGAATGACGATATCCGGCGCATGAAGGACATACCATATCATACGCAATTGGGTCCATCATATGCGCCATAACTTGCACAAGGCCGGATGTGGCCTTATTTGTCGACACCATTGGTAGATACCATGAGATCCGGGTGAACCTCCTTTGGATTCTTTATCAAGAACATCCTCAAGTACCTCGGACCTACTAAAGATTGTTTCTTGGTCTATGGAGGTCGATCGGAACTAGTTCTTTCTTTGGTTATCGCGGGCCTATGAGTTTTCAATCGACTATGATGATTACAAATCTCGGTCAGGCTATGTGTTCTCTCTCAATGGTGGGGCGGTCGGTTGGAATAGTTCCAAACAAGAGACTACCGAGACTCAGACTCAACAAAATTTGAGTACATTGTTTGCGCGAAAGCGCCAAAGAAGTTGTGCGGATAAAAGCGGTTCTTGAATGAACTAAAAGGTATTTTTAGTCGAGGAAGTCCAATAAAGTTGTATTGTGACAACAACAAATGCGGTTCTTAAAGCAAAGGAACCGAGATCAATAATGAGAAACAAGCATGTGCAAAGGCATTATCACTTGATAAGAGAGATAATTGCTAGAGGAGAAATAGAGTTAGAACGTGTTCCCCACGGAAGATAATTTGGTGATCCTTTCACCAAAGCTTTGAGTATTCATGTACACTAGACATTTTCAATGGTCAGGGGTTAAGCATGTAGGTGATTGACTCTAGTTCAAGTGGGAGATTGTTAGTGTTAGTGTCTAGAGACAATCCTTTGTATGGACATAATACTAAGATAGTATTGGTGTTGGTTTAATATTCTTTGTTTGTTTAATATTAAATGTATGGCATTACACTTATTAGAATATTATGTTTGATTGTTTGCATTTGTTCTTATATGTGTTCCTTGAGTCATCTTTGTCATTGGTGAGTGAGAACTCGGATGACTTAAGCGTGATTCTCAAATAGCCCGATCAAGGATCATCAAGAATGGGATATTGATGATCTGATGGAGATTGGTGTGCGATCTGCATCATACTCTTAGAGAGTGTAATGCGATCTCACTTACTACGAGATACTAGGTATCTCATGATGGATGCACAAATACCTTAGAGGGTATTGGTATACCCATCCGAACAAATCATTTGTTGTAGTTCCACTATATGTGTGCGGGTGTCTCGGTTAGTGGGAGCGTCGATACTCCTTTAACTTGAGGTCAATCATGCGACATGTGTGGAGTGATGAACTTTGACCATGACCGACGCTTGCACCCGTCTATCGGTAGATATGGCTTGGATTGGGTTCATCACGAAGTGCATGTGCGTGGTAGTTGAGCTAAGAAAATGATTCATTCCTCAAAGTGGACTTAGAGAGAATACTCACCTTCTCATCGTAATTGGATCAAAGTCATTGGTCAATGCATGTCAACTTGGACTTTGTTGCCAAGTGTGACACAAGTGATCAATTAGTGATTGGAGATAAAGTGAGTAAGTTATTTGAATAGACATTTCATCATGTTCAAGACTAATCAAGTATTCGTGAATGAAAAGGAAATCGTAATAGCTTTATGTTACGATTCTACGGTAGTTGTTGCGTTTCTGCTTAGCGTACCTCATATATTGAGAATGTCGATTTATTGTCTAGGGGTTCAATTAAGACAGATTAGTTTGACTAATCATTTCGATATATGAGGGTCTATGGGTCACAACAACAAGTAACTCCCGTGTACGGATTATAATTGGTTGATTAAGTATTAAATTGAATTTAATATTTAATTTATGGAGAATTAATAATATATTAATTTAGAATTAATTATTACTACTATTTAATTAAATTAGATTTAATTAAATAGGAATCACAAAATAATATTATGGAATATTATTGTAGGAAAATATCCGTAAGAAAAAATATATCTTTGAGATTTGTTTTGCAAGATTAGGGATTATCTTCCCGATAAATATTGCTTGAGATTTAAGTCAATTTCTCCCTATATATATGACATCCCGGGATTCATTAATTAACGTAGTTTTAAGAAAACCTAGTTTCTCCATAAAATCTAGAATAGGAATTTTCCTAGCAAATTCTGTCTCGGATTCAACACTGGCAGATCTGTGCAAGTCTGTCCACGGGAATTACGTGGATACCATAATTGAGAAATTTATCATCCAATTGTTGTAAGATTTCTTGCTATGATTAATCACACTTATTTATGCAATTAACTGTTTGTTGTTGGTGAACTATTTATTCTGCTGTTCATGTATTACGTGTTTCGTGCCTCAATTTTCCAACAACATGTCCCTATAAAAGTCCAGATTAGATGTAGATCAGGAGCAAAAGACGAGAGTCTTAAATACTCATTGGAACGAAATCTCCGGTCCACTTTTAATTTTAATGGAAGACTTCTTTTCAATTTAATGAAAAACTATATTTTAGTGAGGAGTGTTTTTAAAGACGGGGTATTAATTGCTCAATTGAGATCCATCATGCTATACGTCACATTTGAGCAATTATTTGGGCCTCCTACCCAAACATGACTTACGGACTAACAAATATTTGGCGCCATCTATCTAAGCATTTAATGCGGTCAAGCGGATATTAGGCGCCCCTACTCCAAACAGTTATAATGCGCACTATAAATGCGTTAACTGATTAAATCGAATTTAATAAATAAGTTAACCAAGTGGGATTTAATAAGATTTTAAAACGAAATTTTAAATTCAATTTTAAATTTAATTTTAAAGTTGTTCAACTGTGATAATTAATTCAGTTAATTATTTTGGTCCAACCACAAATCTAATTTTAAATTAAACTTTTATTAATTTAGAAAATCATATTTTAATTTTATTTTACCAAGGGCTAATGTGCAAATTTCAAAAATTGCACGGAAGGGCCTGTCCTAAATCCAATTTCGTCACAATCGGGTCAACCATACCAACCAAACGTCAATAATTCTTCATAGTTCATCAAAATTATTAAAAAAAAATTCTCAAAAGCTGTTTCCAACAATTGGGTTCAATCAGATTACAAGTTTAAAACCAAAACTCAATCGAACAAGCAAGCAATCGGTCATCAAAAATCGACAACAACCCAATCAATCAGCACCCATAAGCAACAAAGAACGACGAAGGCATATAACTAGTCGACGAAGGCATATAACTAGTGCGGGCAACTCACCGCCGTGAATGAAAGGACCGGGTGGGGGAGCGCGCGGAGCCACAACCCCCTTTTCTTCAATTTGGTTAGAAACCAGAGGGAGACGATCGATTCGGCGGCGCGCCGCCACTGGTTCGTCTCGATTCCGATGGCGCGCCGCCTTGGAACGTATCGAGAGGACACATCGGTCAAGCCTCGAAGGGGTTAAAGCATCGACAACTCAAATTGAGGCGAATAGGTGGCGCACTGCCGCAAATCGAGATGATTTGAGGGCTCACCACCGTGAAAAGAGCGAAGACCGAGAAGACCTCGCCTCAACGCGATGAAGAAGACGACGCGACAAAACAGCCACCACTGAGTCACGCGCGCTTGGCTTCCTCACATCCACGAGGCATGGCGCCTAACCCGCCAATGACGCCGGCAGAAGATCGGCGAAGAAAGGGAGGCGGCGGTATGAAATTTCCGAAGGAAAACCCTAAAATTTGGAGCGAGCAAGTGGAGCGAGGAAGATGAACGAGTGCCTCAGGTTTAAAAAAAAGGGAGGGGATGCGGTTTATCAAATAAACCGCGTACCCTGAGTTAAAAAAATTAATTTTAATTTTAAAAAAATTCAATTATACAATTAAAAGCAAAAGCGTGAAGCTCGATACCCTTTATTGGAATATAGAGGCACGCAAACCGTCATACATCATAGCGGAATTAAGCAGTTAAACATAAAAGAAATCTCACAAACATTTAAGTGGCGATTTCTCAACTATAGTATCCACGTAATCCCCTTTCGGTTGCCTGATTTGTGGGTGTTGAATTCGAGATGAATTTGCTAGAAAAATTCTAACTCTAGATTTTAATGGAGAGAACTAGGCTTTGTAGTAGTAAATAATGAATCCAGGGACTCGTATATATAAGGGAGAGACTAGCTTAAATTTTAAGTTATCTTTATTAGGAAGATATTTCCTATTCTTGCAAAACAAATCTCAAAGATATGTTTTCCCTACATATATTTTCCTACAATAATATTCCATAATATTATTTCGGATTCCTATTTAATTAAATCCAGTTTAATTAAACAGTAATAATAATTAATTTTAAATTAATATATTATTAATTATCCATAAATTAAATATTAAATCCAATTTAATACTTAATCAACCAACTATAATCTGATTAGGGAATTACTTGTTGTGTGACCCATAGGCCCTCATATATCGAGTGTTTAGTCAAACTAATGGTCTTAATTGAACCCTAGAAAATAAATCAGACATTCTCAATATATGAGGTACGTTGAGAGAAACGTGCAACTACCTATAACTGAAACATGGGCTATTACGATTTTTCCTTTCATTCACGAATACTCGATTAGTCTTGAACATGATGAAGTGTCTATTCAAATAACTTAATCATATTATCTCCAATCACTAATTGATCACTTATGTCACACTTGGCCACAAAGTCCAAGTTGGCGTGCATTGGCCAATGACTTTGATCCAGTTATGATGAGAAGATGAGTATTCTCTCTAAATTCACTTTGAGGAATGAATCCTATTCTTGGCTCAACTACCTCGTACATGCACTTCGTGATGAACCCAATACAAGCCATATCTATCCATGGAAGCGTCGGTCATGGTCAAAGTTCATCACTCCACACATGTCGTGCGTATTGACCTCAAGTCAAAGGAGTATCGCATCGCTCCCACTAACCGAGACACCCGTAGACACATATAGTGGAACTACATCAAACAGTTTCTCAGATGGGTATACCAATACCCTCTAAGGATTTGTGCATCCATCATGAGATACCTAGTATCTCATAGTAAGTGAGATCTTACTACACTCCCTAAGAGTATGATGCAGATCGCACACCAATCTCAATTGCATCCTCAATATCTCATTCTTGATGATCCTTGATCGGGGCTTTTTTATAATCATGCTTAAGTCATTTAAGTTCTCACAACCTCAATCACAGCACTGATTCAAGGGAACACAGATAAGAACAAATGCAAATAATCAAACATAATATTCAAACAAGTGTAGTGCTAAACATTTAATATTAAATAACAATAATTTAAACCAATACTGTATTTATCTTAGCATTATTTCCTTACAAAGGGTTGTCTCTAGGACACTAACACTAATAAAAAGTTCAATTAATGAAAAGGAAAAGAAAATATTATTGCTTAATTATTCCTTATTTTTTTCGAAAAGCATAGGAAAAAGAAGAGAAAAGATTTTCTTGATTTTCTTGAAAAGATTTTATGGAAAAAGATAAGTATTCTTGAAATAAAAGATTATCTCATAAATTCAAGAAATCAAATCTTGATTCTTGTTTCCTTGTGTTTTTCAAAAATTGCATAAGATTGGGAAGAAAAGATATTTTGTGATTTATATGAAAAATAGAATATATGAGATATATTCAAGATTGTATCTTGGGAAGATACAAAAAAAAATTCCATATCCCTTCTAGAGCACAAAATTTCGTTCCCCCCCTTATAAATAGGGGATGATTTTTTCATCCCAACACAATTCCAATCTTGGAAAAATTAGAAATCCACCAAGGTGGTGCAACATATTTTTGGTTTCCACCGGATTACGAGCAAGGATGTGGGATATATTTGAGAAGGTGTTTGTGTTGATCCATCTACTCAAAGATTGTCACTTCGAGAGGTATTTTTTCGTAACTCCTAGATTCGCATGTATAGGATTTCGTGAAATTAATTGTACACATGATGTTGTTGGTATTTAATTGTTATTTGAATTAATAAATGATTAATTCATGCTAGTATTAATTAAAATAATTTAAATATGTATTTAATTGCACCTCGAATAGATCCGGGCACCCTATTCCCCAATAGGGGCATATGAAATTTTTTGTATATCCCTATCCTCAACAGAATCAACAATGTTGCTTTCACTTTTCTTAACAACAGAATTAGTTTCCACACATTTCCTTGAACTTTTCTTCCTTACTCTTTTGTTCTTTTGCTCCACCTTTTTTGAACTTGATGGATCCTTTGTTTAATCTCGCTTATGTAATATGTTCATTAGCAACACATTTGTACTCAGAAGGACCCAATCCATCACTGTCCTCTGTATCTTTTGTTCCAGATGATACACATCCAATGTGTACTCTGACTCATCTTCATCGCTCTCAGCAGAATTCTTCTACAACTTGTGCAGCTTACCTATATCAGCTTTCTCTCTTGGTGTATACTCCAATTTTCCCTTATTAACCCTATTAACAAAATATTTATGTCTTAACAAAAAATTCAATACAATCATATACTATTCAAGCATCATAGTTAATATCAAATTAGTATAGACACATACATATTCTGATTCTAGTTATGTCACGTGGCTTAACTTGACTTTCTATTCAATTTGTGCAAGTCCCGAGAAATCTTGGGAAGGCGATATAGCTCTTTGGATTCAACAAATGTGTATGCTCCAGAGCCAATATTTCAACATAAAAAAAATCATTAATAATAATAATAAACCATAACATATCGTATTTGTAAATGTATCACAAACATATTTATCATATTATATTAAAATTTAAAACTCACGAGTAAGCGTGTTGTACATCCACCAAATCTTATAGATCATTTTTTGGTCATCAACTAATTGTGCAATATATCGCCTACCAATTTACAGCGATCATATATCCTGATGTTGTTTAAATCCTCAAGATACTGAGACAAGTATGTTGACATGGAAGAATTTTAATTTTTGCACAAAACCGTTGCCAATAGATAACAGATTGTAACTCGTGCAACATCCTAATAACTCGTTTCAATAGTTTTCTTAACAAGAATCTCAAGTTGATCATACATCATTCTTTTGGTCATTACAAACTTTTTTATTCTTTGCGTTCACAAACCCTCTAAGAACTCTATTTATCCATTCCGCAATATTGTAATCTAAATCTTTCAAAGGTATACATTCTTCTCCTCTAGTTAAACCGAAAATTAGTTGTACATCCCGTTTTGACAAACCAGCCATATCCTTACCCATAACAAATTTTTGCAACCTTGTATCAAATGTCAATATCAGCTCTTCTATGTCCTCTTCATGTTTCTTACACATATTCATAACAATTTTCAGTTCCTTTTTCTCTAAACCGTATATGGTGTCAAACATCAACCAGAATGGAATCTTTCTAAGTTCTCTCAAATGTGCATTTGTATCCGCTAAAGAGTTTAGATCCTTCACAACACTCCTTAAATTGCTTTTATAACATGTTTTATTACCGCATCACCTTCATCCTCTATTAACATTGAATTTGGAATATGTTAACAATCTAATTCATGTCAATAAATTTAATCAACATCACATAATACTAATACACTAACCAAGGCATTCTTCTTCCAATCTCAGTCTCTTTTTTCTTTTCCCTTTGTTGAATTTAACTTTTGTGCTTGGACTCAATTTTCTTTTCGTTGTAGTACTTTTAAACACAACATCAGAATCTGATTCTACAGAACAAGAAATGGAAAAATTTAATAAATTTATTGTCAACACCTTATTTTATACTAACTTCATCAAAATATTTGTGTACCTAAGTTGCTGACATCTGTTGTTGATTTCCCTAAACTTATACCTTTTCCACGAGCTCTTTTGCTTTTCGGCAATTTTTCGTTCGAACTCTTACTATCAATCAGCCTTTTCGATGATCTTCTTTTTACCATTTTTTTTCTCTTATTTTTAACAAATCATCCACCCCACAAACAAAAAAAGTTTCAGTTAATATCATAATCATATATGTGTACACAAATAATTTTTGTACACTTTTAAATAAATTTATATCTGGTTTCAAAAACATACATCTACCACTTACAATCTGTACATTACCTTTAATTCCTAAAATTATCAGTTACCAAATACAAATGAAATGTGGTTTGATATTACCCCTAATTTTACCATCTACAACTGATATTAGTCCACATATACCCAAATTAATAATAATTTGGATTTATTCCAGATTCATTTTAACTAAATGTAGTTTATGCCGATCAAAAAGCCATACATTTCCATACATCATCACAACTAATTACTTTTTAAACAATAAACCAAATTCTCGATTTCAAAAACAATTGCACCAACTCATACTCAAACCCATAATATATCAACCAATAATGTAAATGTTTCATAATATCCAAATATTACGACCTGTTTTACCAGCACTTTAACAACCGGAGCAATTTAGGGCTTTTTTCATACCTTTTACTGAAACTTATAACAGATCAAACCCAAATAAAACACATGCAACAACAGATTATACACATAATAATGAAATTGTTTCATAAATATACATATAATGACCTTCTTTACCAGAATATTGACTAGCGGACCTATATTAGGGCTTTCTTCATACCTTTTTACGGCTAAAAATCTCAGAGTTTCCTTTAGTTTCAGTGTTCATCCAGCTGTTTAAAATTCGCTTCACCGTCGCAAGAAAAATTCGCTTCACCTTTGCAGTTAAATTTCTCCGATGAAAGATTTCAATTTTTCTGCTCTGCTTTACAAGGAGCCCTTTCAGATAAACCATAATGATGCAAATAGTTTGAAAATTAGAATATCTTAATCTCCTGACACAAATATTTTTAACAATCTTAATGTTATGATTAACTTTTCGATTTTTAGCAGAGAGTGGAGGAGTGGACTTGGGATGGATGGGGTGGTTTGCGTCTGACACTTTATTAGGTGGGATGGGGTGGTTTGCAAGCTAAAAGGAGTAATATTAATAACGTTTAATATTTTATATATAGTAAGGTTACTGCAGATATTTCCTCTCTCACTTTGTAGCAGATTGTACTGATTTTCTTGACTTTGAGTTTTTAACAAAGTCGACACAAGCAATGTAGTTAAGAGTTTCTGACTCATTATTTTTTTTTGAAATAGAAAATATTCAAAATCAACACATTAATTTAACACAAATCTCAATCTTTTTTATTTATTAATTATATACAGTCCACATATTTAATTAATGAACTCAAAACATAAAATATTATTTAATCTAAGCTCACTCATAGATTAATTTTTACATTATGTTGTGTTATTTTATTTTGACAATCAAATTTACTAATCTAACAGTATATGAGCAACTTACTAAGTCTACATATAGTGTAATTGACATGTATTATAAAATAAATGTTGTATTAGTTTTACACGTGAATAAATTTTTTTATTGCTGTAATTTTATGACTTTGTTATCTGATTTCTTCTCCCAATTAAATTTATCTTTTCAAAAGAGTGGGTTGCTCTGGAATATAAGTTGCACGATTCAGTGTAAACAAGTTGCATATTTCAGTGCAACAAGTTGCATGGTTCTAAAATACATTATGTAGTGCACGGTGCACCTGTTGCATACAAGACTTAACCTTATTAAAATTATGTTTTCTAGCCCACCCCTCCATCAATTTCTGGATTTGTCCCTGTACATATATGCAATCATTTTGTACCTATTAGTAAGTTACAATTTTGAAAGATATATATCACTAAGTGAGTGTTTTCAATCAAAACATACAACTTAAAATCACTTATATTTTTTGTCAAAATTACTTGGAGAGTGTTTGAAAACTCAATTACCTAATTAATAAAAGTACTTAAAAACAGTTTCTCTCAAGTAGCACCTGAGCAACTTTTTTCTGCTTATTTCTAATCTCACTATTTTATTTAGTGTTATTACAATCTTGTCCTAACTAAATTAATTTGAAAAGAAAATGTACGAGAACTATTATAATGGTATTTTTGTAAATTAAAAAAAAATGTTTTATTTTGCAAACACTCCAACTTAAGTAAAATTGATTAAAAAAAATTTGTTGTAAAACACTACTCACTTTCAATTTTACTACAAAAATCAATTTTAATTACTTTTAAAGAAGCACAATTGTTTGCAAACTCACCCTAAATGTCCCAATTAAAAAGCTGCAAGTGACCAAATTGGAAAACTAATGTGATAAAATAGGTAATTAAAAAGCAACTTTCTCTATTATTCCTCCTTTTTAAGAGCATCCACAATGATCATTCACAAAAGTGTTAAAACATTGGATGGATAAATATTGATGTTAAAACAATTATTAATTACTTTTAAATCGGAGAGAGAAGAATATTTTTCACTGAAAAATAAGTAGAAATAAAGTGATGATGGGATCCATAAAAGATACTTAAATGAATAAATGATTAATAAACCATTATGAAAGTGTATAAAAAATTGAGTATTTAAAAATAAGTAAATGTGGAGAAGTGAATGAATGCTCTAATTCTCACAGCTTCCAATACATGATAAGTTGAAGATGCACCAGAATGTGAGTTCTTAACCCAATCCATATTAGACATGATAGCTCCACACCACACCTAATAAACATTTGATCTGATGATCACTCAGACATGATAACGAGTCTAGTTATGTTTAATCTCGACTTGCCACTCATCATTCAACAATCATTTTTCACCCCAACATAAATAGAGGCGCACTTGCACATAAATTGGACATTGACGCATTAACATTTTGGGAAGGGTGAATGTGATTTATGCTAGGTTGTACCCCATCTTATGCATGCGACCGTCTCATGTGAGTTTTTATCACATAAATATATGATATATAGTTTCATTCAACAAAGGACAACTAAAATTACAATAATCTGTCTTTCCTAATACTCGTAGCCGATCACAAAAGAATCCCTCACAAATTGCAAAATCTCGTGAAAAAAGAAAAACAGTTTTGTTTCTTCTACAGTATGGAGAAAGAGAGAATTTTACAGTTCTTGACAATTTTCCTATGCCTATTCTTCTCTCTTACTCATCATCAGTTAATCTTTGGCTTCGGTCTTTTTGGCATTAATACGAACCAGAGTACAAGTCCAACCACCAAAAAGGCAGGAATTGTAGTCATGTCAAACTCAACCTCTACTTTCCTCTGCCTAGTGCAGTGAATTGGATGGAGTCCTGCCACTGTTGTGTTCACATAATCACCAAATCTGTGAAACCAAACACTTGTTTGTTAGCACAAGCAAATACACGCCCTTCTTTATTATACCGCATACAACCAAAGCGTAGCGGTACGGTACAAAAATTTGGAAGCATGAACCATCACAAGTGGAAATTAGGAAACCAAGGTAAGTAATTCTAACAGTATATTTTATTAATTGTGGTTAAGAGAGAGAAATGCTAACCCTTTCGATGCATCCTCTAGTGTGGGAAGCAGTCTCAGGGCATCAGCATAGCGCAGTTCCCCAGTAACAATTGAAATCTGAAAAGAGACCCAAAGGGCAATTTTAATAACCAGTTTTTGCTTGATGATGATCAACAGCTAAGCTGGATTTGCGTGATATGGGCGCAATACAAGCCACACTTACTCTTCTCCATAGACTGACGACATAGTTATACTTGTTCACCAACTCACGCTCCTGGGATAGAAAGAGTTTGAAAGTTTGTTCTGCTGCTTCTCATTTAGTGTCAACAATGATAGTACTTATGAAGAATTCTCAAAATAAACACAAAGAAAATATTAAAACCTAACTTGATGAAGCTACTGAACCAAGTTGCAAACTGCTATCAACCATTAATGGAAAACTAGACTGGTTCAAGAAGTTTGAGGACCATGAACACAACAGAATTGCATATCTTTTCTAATAGGGATTTTTTATTTCGTTTTCTTTGTTTTATGAATTTAAGTACCAGCAAGACCATAATATCACATGGAAAAGGATACATGTGCGCTCCATGACAAGAAGATGAACAGCTGAATTCACAAGTTGTATTGATTCATCAAGAGTTGTCAGTATATAGCTCCTAGCAATGGTATCAGACTGGAACTGGGAGACATGCCAACCTTGGGAGGTGACAGACAACGGATTACAACCCACAGACCATGTCCAATCCTGTAGCACATTAGGACATGATTTAGAATGTAGTTGAAGTAGACATAACATCCATCCCTATACCACACTTATGAAGCTGCAAAAAGAAATTACGTATATAGCACATATAAAAGAGGGGATTTAGGAGAGACATCCAAGCACTGACTTCATGAAAGTAATAACAAAACACCATCATCACAGTAACACTGAAAAGAACAAATCTAGCTGTACTAATTTTGAAACCTTTCTAAGCTTATATCAATGAATTAGCTAATTCTCCTATAATATGCAAATGGAACCAACTCAATTCACAGTTGTTCTAAGTCATATACAAGTTGCAAATACTTCCATACGTAATCAGAACTTTCAGTCGAACAGAAAGAAAATCATAGGTGATAAAAGAAGGTAGCTGAATTAGAAACTTAAAAGAACCACGTTTATCCATGCACTAAGGGGAGAACGGGGGATAAGAGACCTAAGCACTACAGAAGCTGTTTAAGTGGCAAAGATGACAGGTTAGATTTAATGAAAAGGATATATTGGAGGAAGGATTGTCCAAATGGTGGCTATATTGTTAGTGTGTTGCCCTAATGTTGGAATAAATTGGACAACAAAAGGTTTTTGGTTGTGGAGTAGGGGAATGATTGACGAGATATTTTTGTAGGAGGGGAAATAGTTAACCAAAATGGGGTAGTGATTGCCTTATTTAGGAGGAGAGGTAGTGGATTGATCATCTTTTGTTCTCATGAGCCATCATAATTATCCTATACTCATTCTCAACCTCATCCATATTGATGAATTTTAATACATAGGCAATTTTTGTTATAATACAATATATCACTCATCATTAAACCAGATTGCAATGAGAATAATATATACACCACTAACATTTTAAAATATTACATAATCTGATTGCAGTACATAGATTTAATTATACATGATTAAGAACTGTGGCCATAGTTGTGTCCTATATTTCCAGCAATCCTAATATCATACAATGCCCAAGAAGCTAATGATGTCACTGGTTATTGGTAGTAAATATCTTCTTGATCATGACACCAAATATGATTGCTATGTAACTTGCTGAAAGGGCCAATGAAATATCTTTCTCACACCATTTCAAACCACATCTTACCTTCTTTCCTACTCTTAATACATAACACAAGCAGAAAATGTTACAATATGCTAGGACCATTAAAGTGAAAAAAACATGCTATGACCTCGATTGCAGTTTCATGGGCTGGACTATAAACAAGATGAAGAGGAAGCAGTCCAGCTATATGTTCGGAGACAGCAGCCAGAGCGGCTTTTGTAGGTCTCCTGTGTAACAAATAACAATTTAGCTATCCCTGTATAGGCAAGTTACAGATCTGATAAATTTCAAATCAACTGCCATGGAAATAAAGAAACGTAGAAACAATGAGCACACAATCAAACAAGTGCAGGATGTGAACTCTTTATAATACAACTGTATGAATACTTGGTATGCAACCCACAGAGAAAGGATTTACACCTTGACCTGGTTACAACTCGATAGCCTCAAGAAAAACTGGAGGCAAAAGTGAGGAGCATAAATGTCAAACGTAAGCACCAAATGCAGTTACCAAAGAAAATTATACAGGGGTGCAAAACTATATATCATGCATAAACAATTCTTGGAATTCATTTTTCAACATTAACTTACGGCATAGTATTACGGATTAGGACACACAAAGAGACAGAGAAAGATTACAACTGATGCAATGAGATAATGTCTGAACTTAAACAGAGACACCCAACCAATTAGAGTTTAAACTACAGGTTTAAAGTAAAAAAATGGAATTCCCTCAATGACACATCATTATAAGCCCATGAACACAATTTAATGCTATTATCCATGTCAAATTCGATTATTTATGATTTATGAAGCAATAATTAAACCTCAAGTCCCAAAGAAGTGACTGTCCATTGCATTGCAGATGGCTTTCCCAGGATGATGGCTCCGACTGAACAACAATAACCATATCAGAGAGTGCTTTTGCTTGATAATGCTTATCAATTAACAAAGTATCACTGTGAATGAACCAAAAGATAGGAATTTCCAGCGTAGACCTGCTATGCGCATGCAAGCCTACATCACAAATGAAAGAGCATTAAGAATTGTATTGTAATTCTCTAAGCTTCAAATAATGATATAAACTTTTATATAACTGCATATATAGGACAACTTGATTGCACATGTATAAATTCTTATCATCTTACAGTCTCCTACCAACATACTAGGAACTAGGAATGCCGCATTACCAACAGAAAGACCCTTAGAACTTAAAGGCATATCCATTATTTACATAATTAACAAATAGTAAATTTATTTACAAGTCATTGATATCAGACAATATTTTTTTCCTAAGAAAACAGAAGTATCACCTACTTAAAGCCACTTAGAACCAACATGAACTAAATAAAAAACTCCTCAGTGTATATGAATGAAGTACAATACTTCAAACATCAAATTTATCATAAAAATTAGTTGTTCAGAAGTATCAAAGCTGTTGTTGGCTTACAGATTACCATTCATGAGATAAAATAAGCTCAAGTTCTTGAAACATACATTTAACCAAATTTGGGCCCTTAAATTCCTACTGAGATGAAGTCTATAATGGATAAAGCGAGGGGATCCTGAGGAAGCAGAGAAAACGTGCACAAATACAAACACAAACACACACACACATATATATCTATATATGTGTCTGTGTCCTTACACTTTATTTTTAATATATACCCAAACCAATATGTACATCATTTTTGTGCAATTAGGTAAATTAGACGAGAAGAACACTAAAATATTAATCACATGTAGTATCCGCACAATCAAACCTTTCAAGGAAGCATGGTTGTTTAGCCTCTGTAGTTGATGCTGAAGAATAGAAGAGTCAAGATATGAACGAATTGTCTTTCTGTATGTGCCATTTACAAGTAACAAAGGTACAGTAGCTGCTCTCCTAGCCACCGAGAATGCCATTGCCAGAGCAGGATCCTCAGAAAGAGGTAACCTATTATAAACATTATACCAATGAAACAAGGCAAAAATTAGTCATCATAATCGCAGATCAAAGGTAAAAATCCCAATTTTTTGTCAAACAGCGATAAATCAATTCT
Source organism: Stenogyne calaminthoides (assembly GCA_037126765.1). Taxonomy (NCBI): domain Eukaryota; kingdom Viridiplantae; phylum Streptophyta; class Magnoliopsida; order Lamiales; family Lamiaceae; genus Stenogyne; species Stenogyne calaminthoides. The sequence continues at coordinate 27,362,850 of JBBCBC010000027.1, forward strand.
CTTAACAGCTGGCTAAACTTTTTATGTTCAATAATTTCGACATGTTCAAGGACTTAAGTGTGGTTAAGGTTTCGTTGAGTAAAATATACAGTAACAGTATGGGAAATTTGGGTCTCTTCCTTTTTTTTTTCATTTTCCATTATAAGAAATTCTAGTAGATTTTCCAGGCAACTATTCAACACTGTAAGGTTTTCATAGCTCATCTTGCATTGTCAACATCAACCACATCTACCTCCAGAGCATTCTTCATCAACTAAATACATTCTAATGCCTGATATTTCAATAAATTTGCAACTCAAACTATGCTTCTTCTCGGAATATATTTCTCAAAACCAGTACTGGATAATTTATCTTAGATGGGAGAACCCATTATATAAATTTATATTTGCAACTCAAACTATGTCTTTTCTCAGTTTTTTTATTTGATAAGAAACTGAAATTTTATCAATGTAAAAAGTGTACAGGATGAGGAATCCCTTGCACAAAGTACATTGTAAATGACAAGGCATAACTCCAATCTCTAACTAAGTCCATTACAAGACTTTTAAAATTTTTGTGACGCATCATCCAATCCTATCCCAAATATCCTCCAAGGATTCCATTGACTCCTCAAAAGTTCTCTTATTTCTTTCTAGCTAAATGGACCAATATACAACCGGAACTATAAACCCCATTATACTTTCCCTTTTTTGTTAATAGGACCACTCCTGGCAATCACAAACAAATCATAAACAGAATGTGGTATTACCCACTATAAACCCAATCCATTGAGCACTCTATTCCAACGATACGAGCTAATTATATTTTGATACGCTCCTTTTCTAGTTTAATAATAGCTCAGGGCTTTTAATTCTGCTGAATAAATTGGCCCACAGGCTTAATCCAAAATTATTAATTTTATTCTCAAAGTTCTTTAGGGCATAAGTTAGGGTTTAGGGATGACAGTCTATATACATTGTTTTGCTTCTCTTAGGTAGGGTATCGTTATGATAATTGATTATTATGCAGAGCTTTTACAGCCAAAAGGGGATAAGAAATTCCCCAATATTTTAGGTTCTGCAGATTATTGGCTTTCAAATGTAGCAGCTGCAAGATGACTGCACATGTTAATTAAAATTTTCCAAGTGATTACGGTGGAGACAGACTACATGTGTTTTTTAAAGTTTAACCACCACAGATGTGATTGAAAAATAACTATAAAAAATGTTGCAAAGAGACTGCCAAATAGAAGTCATACATGTGTGGACTGATTTGAACTTTCTGAGAAGGTAAAACCAAAGAGGAAATCCCGTCCACGAGACTCTTCATATCAAGAGGCAACTGCTTGATGTTTCTTGTTTTCTGCATACATAAAAAGAAAGAATAAGTTTTAAACAACTCCCTCTTAAATTTTTTACAATACCTTCTATCCACATATTTACCTCTTGTGTGATGAAAAACAATTGAAAGGAGATTTTCTCATAATAGTGAAATGCTCCATCTGCAAGGGAAGGAGCAATTATGTGTCTCAATGAACCCCACAGTGTTGCTCCAAGATGTGAAAGGAAAGTATCACGTGCAACAGTGTAGTTTTGGAATTCCTACATGGCCAACGAATAGTCACCATTATAAATTGCAAAACAGAATAATAGATGATCTGCATTCATCATTAGAAGCTCATTTTTTAAACAAAAAGGTACTGAACATGAATAGCAAAAAAATGAAATTACCAACCTCAAGAGTGTCACTGAACAAATTCCAGTTCTCCATGCGTTTCAACGCATCTATGGCTTTTTTCTTATGACTTTCATCATATTCCTCACCCTCAAAAGCCTGGAGCTCATTTTTCAAATCTTGCATGCGCTCATCAAGCTCTGTTGTTGTGATGTTACAGGAGTTTAATCAGAATATGAATAGTGTTTAAGAATACAACTAAGCTAGCCAATTATCTAGTGGTAGTAAGGATTACAGAATGACAAGGAACATGAAAAATAGTTCTATGCACCAGTTGCACTATGTAACTCAAGCACATTTTTAAATGGTATCAATTGTTTTACTAAAAGGTATTAGTTTGTTAGTATTAGCTGTTTTCACTGAACAGTGTTAGATGTTTTCATTGAACAGTATTAGTTGTGAACCAGTTTCATGGTGCAATTGGTGCACCCATGTGTTACTCCAAGGTACATAGAGTAGAAACAAACACCACAAATTCCATTGACTAACAAATCAGCCTTCTAATCAAAATTCTTTAACAGTGGACTAAAACAAACAATGCAGAACTTCCAGAAAAGAAGAAAGTCCATAAAGCAGAACTTTATTACCTTCACAAAGCGCAAGTTTCACCTTCCTTCCCTTGCAATGCTTGAAAGCAAAAAGCTCATATATGTCTATTTCAGCTAGAAGGACGTCAACGGCATGATGGTCTTTCTGCAGAATATGATATACATATGGGTCAAAATTCAAATTAACCAAGAAAAAAACTGGCTGCTAGTACATTCAAAAACAAAATCATTAATTTCTAGTAGAGGATTACCAAAAAATCAAATGTATATTGATAATAACCTTTCTAAAAAAAAATAGAGTAATAAACACGTAGGTAAGTTCATTATATAACAAGAGCAATCGGAAAATTTCATTAGGACTACACATGCAAAAATAATGTGAAGCCTTCACATATCCTGACAACAATGTCTCGGAACTGTGGAGATGTTTAAACGTCTGTATATAGATATGTAAAATAAAACAAAGTTGTAATTCAATCTCTGATATACTGAAAGACTTTATTTTTAATTGAAGTCAAGACAAACAAGATAACTTTGTTAAAACAAAAGGTGAAGTTAATGTCAAAAATCACAAATTAACCAAAAAAAAGGTTAATCTAGTCCAACTCATTATTATTCGATGTGGTTTTCATGTGGGAGTTACATCTTTTCAATTGTTTTGCCTCCAAAAAAGTCCACTACACATTTGATTTTCTAAAGTCCCTTCATCTGATAAATTTGGAATGATACACAGAAGATTACATAGTTATTAATGGCGCAAGGCGCCACAAAGTATGGCGGCGCCCTAAGCGCCTTTTTACATCCTGGAAAAAACAACATAAGACCTTGATAATTTCTTAGTAAACCTAACCATTGCTTCTGTAGCAATACCCCAAGTCAAATTTTCACCTTGGTGAACTAACTCATCTTCATCTTCCATTAGACCAACCATCCACTCATTGCTTTCATCTATATCTCTCAAAGAGATAGGATCAATGTGATTACGTGAGTCATACCGATTACCGATGCTTCAAGCATGCGATTATACTTGATAAAAGTGAATCTTGAAACCCTAGATGCGTTTCACTTAAATATTAAAGACTTAAGAGATAGTATTTTTTATTATACGATGTTATTTGACAAATAAAAAATGTTTATTTTTATTTCAAACCCTAGATGTACATAAAGGCACGCCTTAGGCGCGCCTTGCCTTTGAAGTCAAAAAGCGTGGCGCCCCAGTAAAGCGCCAGAGAAAATCCCAACCGCCTGGACCTATGGCAGGCGAGGTGGCTAGCGCCTTGCGCCTTAGGCGCGCCTCGGGCGCGCCTTTAATAACTATGGAAGATTAGCATGGCCATGTGCAAGGATGACACACATAAATCAAGAAATGGTCCAAATTTTTAATAGAAAAAAAAAACAACTTAACACGACTTCACCAATAGAGCCTCTTTCCCAGTTATGTTAACATTTTAAATTCGTAAATGTGCAACTCATCTTTACTCACTATACTTGCACAAACAATTGAAACTTTTGGCTGCCAAAATGTGTTATAGAGCTATCCCCCTTTTGCAGAAATCTTTCTATGAAGTGATCCATTGAATAAGTGGTGTATGTAAGATATGTGCTACCTAAACTCAATTACAAATAACCTTATCGGTATACATGTCCGATCACAAAAAAATATGTTGCTTTTTATCATTGATAAGTCATTAATTAACCTTGACCAAATACAAGAAATGATCTTCGTACTATAATATATACTGTAAAAAAACCATACATACTTCACCAAACACCGCAAACTTCTCCTGAATTGCCTCTTGTAAGCGATCTTCGGCTTCATCTTCTGAAATTTCTGGGTGCAATAAAATATTGTAAGTATAAAAAAACTACCATATTTGTTCACCATTATCAAGTAGTAACAGAAATATAATAGGAGAAAGGACATATAACATCACATGCGCTCGCAGAGCAAGCTAACATAGCCATAACTCTATATGGAAATGAGAGATGAACATCAAATAATTATACGTTATCTGGACTGTAGCTCAACAATAAACCAGAAAGTCACAAGAAATAAATGGAAACATGAAAAAGCAGCTAAATGAACTAATTAGTACCTGAGACTGCACCAATTGTTTTCTCCACATTTGGCAGGCTTTGTTCAATGCGTACTCCTTCACCACCTACTGAAGGTCCCCATGAAAAAGGACCCGCTGACAAGTCGATAAAGGCCCACCTGGTATATAACCATCAATTAAAAATCACAATCTCAAGAAAAGAATAATAATCAAGAGAGCGAGGGGAGGAAGAAAGAGACACTCAACCTATTGTTTCCAATCCACGTATCCGTGAGACATTCTGCATGAAAGCCACTAAAGTCTCCAGATTTCAAATCTTTCTCAGAGAAAAGCTTCAAATCATCATTTTTCCCATTCATAAACTGCAAGAAAATTTGAAAGATCGAATCGCAAACTTGCTTAACAGGCTTGCATTAGAAGGCAATATATGCTTTTCAGAAACTGGTCTTAATTATATTACAAGATGTGAAACGGCATTCGTTAAATAGTAAATTGGACAGCAAAATAGCACAATAATAGAATATACCTGCAAGACTTTGCTCTGTATTATATCATCTGTGTCTTTCCCTTGATACAGCCTCTCAACATTGTTTAATGCATCGAGGCATTTATTATACCACTCTATCTGAAATTTGATTCAGTAAAAAATAAAAAAAATAAGAGAAAGGTAAATGAAAATCATAACAAAGAATGTAATTATTTCCTTAAAAGAAATGGAATGAAGTAAGAAACCATAAACACTCTAGCTCTTTCGTTATTTCTTTTCCTGTCCCAAACCTATCTAATTTGCAGAGCAACAACCTCAACTGTAGCAAGTGTTACCATCAACTGTTAGATCAACATACAGCTGAAAGCTACACTACTGAGTGGTTGATGAAAGACATCATATGTGTTGCATATTTCATTACCCAAAGGTTTTGAATGGAGATACAAATCCAGAAAAGAAATCTCAATCTGAGGAAATTTGGTTGTTGCCTGTAGTGCCCAGTTCAGGAAAGTCTGAACAATGTGGCAAACTAGTTGCGGTATAACTATTTAGATGAGCTCTAAAAAAATCTCCAATATATGTCACAGCCAGATATATAGCAAATTTGATAGAACAGAGGATTCGGGTAACAAAGGGCAGAAATTTAATTGATAGAACAGAGGATTCGGGTAACAAAAGGGCAGAAATTTAATACGAACAGAAATTGAAATATACTAATAAAAGGTAATCCTCAAAAGAGGCCACAAGGAAATAAATCCTTGCCACAGAGAAATCTCTGCCACAAGCCAAATGGCTGCTCAATAATATGATCCAAAGATAATAATAATTCTAGAGAGACCTCACTTAAATAGACTCAAACCCTAACCCTAACTTATGCCCTAAGAAAGAAAGCCCACGGCCCATTTATTTATTCTAGACTTAATTAAAAAGACTCTAACAATAATTAAAAAGCCCAACTAATACTAGATAATAAGGAGGCGTATCAAAATTTAGGCAAAAGAATAACGCACCGTGTCGGTCTCCTCTGTTATAGTCCAGGAAAACTTTGCCATTGGATGTTTTTCATACAAAGGTCGTTTGATTTTTTCAAGAGCTATCAATATTATAAAATGTATAAATTAGTGATCACAAAATATGTTTTTCTTCTTGCAAAATAGGAAAGAGCAGGAAATCCAAGTAAGTTATACGCACCGAGAACACTCTCTGGAATATTTCCGGACTGAAGAATTCTTGTTTGCAAGGACTTGTTCTGCAGATATTAGTTCCAGAACAGATTGAACGGAATAAGTAAACAGGGCGGGCGGAGGAATGACTATTTACTTTACTCAAGATACAACACAGGAAACGGTAATTTGAACATAGTTAATTGTGAAGAAATAGTGATAAAATTGTATTGCATATTGCTACGCCTATATATGAATAGGAAATCATAGACCATGTGATAAATATCCTAATAAAAAGGAAAGGAAAGTAAAAGACGCTACATAGTCATAAAATTTACCTCCTTCAGAAAGTTTATTTCAGTCTCAGATAAGCCTCTCCTGTAGTATGAAATCAGAGAAATAAACACACATGAGTGGAGATGCAAACACAATACTGATTCATGATACAAGAACTCTTTTTTTAGGAAAGCAACAGTTACCAGGTAATATACGAATGAAGTTAGAGCAGGATTACAGGTGGAATAGAAGTACAACACATCCATTAACATGTAGACTACACATTATTGAGATGCTACTAATCATGCAGAAAGTGAATGGGTGGCTTCCAATCATAAGACTAGATTGGACCATTGGAGATCCCTTCTTTTCTAGCAACCCCAGACATAATTCAGTGTTTAATAATACAATATCCTAAATACAATATATTCCCAGTAAAAGAATGTTAGTTGTGTATTCCCAGGCATATTTGGTTTTTCAAAAAAAGCTATATGTATTCAGACTGTAACATGAATAACTCCTCCTCGGTCACACTAAAGGCTTCTTGAGATCTGTAATTATTTTATTAAGGAATGCTTAGCTCACTTTTAGACAACGCACACGCATGTATGTGGTGCTAAAATTATTGTTGCAACTTATGTCGGACATTGACTAGACGTTTATTTTTTAAAAAGAAAAAAAAATGGCTGCACCACAGACAGTAGTAATCATCTGAGCTTTTGGCCAGTCCCTGAAGAAGTGCTGCATTCCCTAGCCCTTGGCAATACTTCTCAAGCTAACTTCATGAGACTACAAGTATAACTAAAGAAGGGACATCTCAATCTCCAAGGTCCAAAAGATTTACAATACTACATGCATCAGGTTATGACAAAAAATGGGAGTTTGGAGCAAAGTCTAAAACAGCTAAAAAAAGATTTGCAAAGACATCTGACTCTTACATACCCCCTAAAAAATAATTTCAAATGTAATATAAATGCAAAAATCACTTCAAGAAGGTATACAATGAACAAATTTAGTTGAAATATTGCTATCATGCAAAACTAATAAAAGTCTATTTCAAGAAGCCTTACCGATAGCCATATTTAGCTACTTTCGGATCACGCTTTGGGTTCAAAATAAAGATGTTATATGCATCTTCTAATTGTAAATACTCCACAAGGCTGCTGATGACGACACTGATCATATCAACATCAACTTGCCAAAGGCCTGTTGCATCATCCCTTTGAAGAGAATCAGATGACAATTACAAACCATTAGCATAAACCAATTATGTTAAACAATACATCTAATCTTCACCTAATTAGGGCATTAATAATAATACCTGGTACTGGATACATCATTTCTGCGGCCCAGGACATCAATAGCACGCTCAAATAGGGATGTGACTTTTTCACCCATTTGAATGGCATGAACAGAAAAGCTACAGGGGAATTTGACCAAACATAAATAGCAAATACTTAACAAATAACTGTAAAAAATATTATTAATAATAGATTCTAGAAGAGTACAAATTCTAACATCTGACATAAATGAAACCTGATAATGGATAAAAAAAGTATGTGTGAGCAGTACTTATAATTTACGTGACTGATCGGCGGAAGATGGCGATGTTGTTCATGATCAATATTGATCTTATAAAATGGCGTAAGAATTTCTCCAATTCTTGGAATTCTGGTGTGCTCAAATATATGATCAATCTTTGTGAACCAGCGCTCTAACTCCTCAGCATTTAGCTTAAAGTCTTCATAACAAGAAAGAGAAGATAGTTACAAAAACCCAACAGGTACAAGAAAGGGAGATATTTTACAAATAAAACCAATAGATACAAGAAGCAGAAGTCGGTAAAAGTGAAGCTTTACAAATGTGTTGAATAACATCTTTGTATACCTTTGTACCCATTCCCTTCAAATCCAATGAAAACAAAGTTTACAGGCACCGGAAGATACATTGAGTCAACTTCCAAAAGCTTCAAATAATTTGCAATATTTCCTAAGATCCAAGAGAAATGCAACTTTAGTTCTGATAAAAGTAAAATTTAAAAAGCATAACAGTATAGTGTAAGCATGGGTACGGAGACAGTAATAAAAAATTCAGGATAACTGTCAACTAGTGAAATTGGAGAATTAAATACCAATATCCAAAAGAGAAAAGAGAAAATGGTGAAAAAGTGCTGATCTGATTGTGAAGAAAGTTATAAAGTGTAGAAAAAATATATATAAAAGGCATCCGTTTGAAGATCAGAAGTACTGAAACCCGCCCCTCCTGGAGCATAACAGGGAAGTCCATTCGAAGTCTTTGATCCATTAACAGAAAATTAATATAGAAAGAAAGATCCAGTGACTTTTCAGGACATGGCCTCCTAAATTTCTATATCATAGTCAGTCATGAAATCTTCCCCTTTTAGCAGCAAGTTATCTATTAGCAGACATATGCTAACTACAAAATAGTGTATCACTTTTAAATATGCAACACAGTTGACAGTCTAAAAAGATCTCTATGCCAAGCTTATACGTATTGAATTACATATGCACCCACAATCAGAATTCTGTTCTGGAAGTTGCTAGCAGAGAGCAGTAAGTTTGGCTCACTTAAACATTTGTACAAGCCATCCAGATTTATTGATGTTAATGATTCAAACTAAAGTGACCAATAGGTTGTTTTAATTTAGAAATGGTTTAATCATTTAACTATAATATGGATGGTAATGTCCAACAGAATGGAATTTATGGATCCATATCACTGTGGCACTGACCTTCACTAATATATAACTAGGCGCATCCAAACTAGATTTACAGAATAAGGCACATGTGACACATGTAACAAGAAATGAAAGTGTCGACTATGTCCTTTGAAAGACGAGAAAGTACTTGAAGCTAAATGTTAAACAAGATTTCAATAAGGAATCAGTTATTGCTAAAATGAGTATGCTTTTCATATGATCTAAACCCGTTGGTAGAGATTTACTAACCATCCAATCTAGAAGACTTGAAGGCTATGGTAGGCCAATCAAATATGACAAAACGAATTAAGTAATACAATCTTGTGTAGCATGGTTATTTTCGGAACTAATGCACTGCCATACAGAATAACTATAAGTACCTGCCTTGGTGTAGTTGAGGGCATCAAATTTGCTTGGGTTAGATGATTCCAAATCATTAAGATCTGTACTCATCATCAATGCCAGTTACACAGAAGAGAAAATAAGTTAAGATCACATCAACGAGCAAATGATATTACATACAGAAAAAGATTAAGTTCATAGAAAAATATTGTACCACTGTGTATAACAGACTCGCTCCAGAACCGACTTTTCTCCTTTAGGTTAAACAGCGAAAGAACGGAAGATTGTGATTTTCCACTTTTACGATTCCCAAATGGAGCCCCATTTGACAAATCCTCTAATAACTGTCGTAAAAGATAATTAAAAAGTCTTATCGGAACATCCACATTTTCACTAAGGTATACTCGCTATTTCATCTATACTTCAATTCATATATCAAATCCTGAATTTGAAATTCTCTAAAACTAAAGAGCTTAATTAATTTACACCTATGCTCAATACTTAATCGTACAATTATGGAGCAATAAGGAAACAGCAAAAGCCATTTTGAGGTAGTGTAAGTTTAATGCATTCCTAGACACAGTTACAGAAATATCAAGCTATCAAAAGAGACGAGTAAAAGAAAAAAGAAAAGAAAACTCACCAAGAGGGTCAGACAGATTAAGAAGAGAAAGCGAGAAATGCGACGAGCAATCATCGAAGAGAATTGATTGACCTGTTATTAATTCTGGGAATCTAAAAATTTCCCAACAGAAACAAGAATTCAATTGAGCCGGGGAAGGGTGGATCGGGGTTTTAGAGAGAGCAATTTATAAGGAGAAATTAACAGAGAGAGTAGACTACAGCGACTGGGGAGGAGAAGAGTGAACAGCCAGCATTCCGCTCCTCTGGTGTCTTTTCATCCAATTACCTACAGTGAACTTGTTTTTGGTAGAAACTCGGGCTTATTATATTAAAATCGTGTGTTTATATATTAAATACATCATTTGGTATGCTATGAAGCAAAATATAAAAAATAAAAGTAATTTCTTAAAGTCAAGATCAAAGAAAGGATTCGTCAACCAGCATCGCCTTGTTCTTTCTTCTTTAATGGCATATTTGGCTAGCAAAGAAGTTAGAAGATATTCCGAAGGGTAGATTTGTAATATCATTTGTACGTTTAACCTCGAGAAATATATTGAGCCGGACATAGAGAAAGATGATATGGACTCTCTTCACTATGTAAGAATGTGAAGCAAGAAGATCTGTATCATAGAGCATAAAATCAGTATATATATGTGTATGCATTTACTAGAGTGAGCTGTCAAAAGAGTTGTTTACTAAACCTTAATTATTCTATATATTAGGGAAAGGCTAAGCGCCTAAGAGAGACAATGTAGGAGTTGCCCCAAAGGGCTTTTCAATAGAAGCTTAATTGTTATCTTTGTTCAATCAAAGGTATGAAGTGAAGGGGTTAAAAATCACTCCCCCATATGGTTTGGAGCCGATGAACACTACACCTTCGATTACTTCCTTCATTGCCCTCTCGGTTAATTGTTTGATAGGGTTGATTAGGTGTGAGATTTGCTTGTATTTATGCCACGATTGTTGGGGAAATTATGGTCTTATAATGTAATATTTCAAAAAATGAATACGTTATTGGTCAAAAATTTGATTGGTCACTTTGTTAGTGTTAGTGTCACAAGAGACAATCCTTTTGTATGGGACATATCTTAAGATAATATTGATGTTGGTTTAATATTATTGTTTATTTAATATTACATGTATGGCATTACACTTATTTGAATATTATGTTTGATTGTTTGCATTTGTTCTTATCTGTATTCCCTTTGATCACTGCTGTCATTGAGTATGTGAGAACTCAGATGACGTAAGCATGATTCTCAAATAGCCCCAATCAAGGATCATCAAGAAAGGGATATTGATGATCTGATGGAGATTAGTTAATGATCTGCGTCATCTTCTTTAGAGTGTAGTAAGATCTCACTTATTACGAGAAATTAGATATCTCATGATGGATGCACAAATACCTTAGAGGGTATTGGTATACCCATCCAAGCGTGGATTTGATGTAATTCCACTATATGTGTCTCTACGGGTCTCTCGGTTGGTAGGGCGTTAATTTTCAGCTGACTTGAGAGTCGATATACACGACATGTGTGGAGTGATGAACTTGACATAATGGCAACCACACCGCTTAGTAGATGATATATATGGGCTTGGATTGGGTTAAATCCTTTGAAATCATATGTGTGTGTGGTAGTTAGTAGAAAATGATTCGATTCTCGAAGTGGATTTAGAGAACCACTCTCTTCTTGTCATAATT